>CM038214.1:293281190-294481190 GCA_021442155.1 Cymbidium sinense | reverse complement strand
AGGGGTGATGCATGTTTATTACAGTTTATAATTTCAAAAATGTTGCTCTATGTCAATTAGTTTGAATTTAATTGATTTGACTGTGCTATAGGTAGGATGTCTGTCGAAGAAGGTGCTCGCCCGCCAGAGGCTAAGACGCGAGGAGACCGCAGTGGACTACCCGCTAAGTCCACCCCAAGATAGCGGACTACGTGGTCGGCGAACATTCTCGACTAAGATTTAGTAAGGGAATCTGTGTGTATTGATTTTTCTTATATTTTCTGTTTACTGAACTATAACCTCATACTGTGCAGGTTTCTGTTCTGGATATGGCATCACACGTGCTTATGTTCAAAGAGTGGCCGGTGAACTGTCCCAGATTCATGACCGCATTACGGCTTGGATTGGTCAGATGCGACATTCGATAGATCACCACCTTCGACAAAGATTCGTTGGAGCGGTGGTCTTCTCAGACCAACTCATTCCATTTGCCCATTGGCGAGATGACGGTCACACTGCAGGATGTTGCCATGATCCTCGGTATTCAGATAGACGGCCCGCCTATTATTGGACCGAATGTTGTTGGTGGGGGCAGACGGTGGGCATCGTGGCCAGATTGCTGTGATGAGTTGATAGGAGCACATCCTGAGCCGCACACTGTCTATCACGATCCGATCCAGCCTGACATCACATCAGAGTTCGAATGGGCGCACGCGACGCCTGCTTGCCCTACGGTGGTTGCCGGACGATACGAGATTCTTTAGATATGCCGAGCCGCGCTTTAGCATGCATCTCAGAGCTTACATTCTTTTTGCGATTGGCTGCTTCCTTATGCCAGACACTTCATGTTCGGAGATTCATCTACGTGAGCCTCACCGGAGGATCTTGACACGTTCAGAGAGTTCTCATTAGGAGCAGCGGTGCTTGCGCATTTATACAGGGAGCTCCATGAGGCAACGTCGCGCACTAATATGGTCGTTGCTTGCGCTACGCGCAGTGTGGGTGTGGGAGCATGTTCATGTTGGCGACGACATATTCCATACCACGCATAGATGGGCTCAGTGGGTTGTCGCCGGAATGAAGGGTTTGTCCAGAGGTGACGCCACCCATATTAGAGTTTATCGAGACGAAATGGATGGCTCAGAGTATGTTTTTTTGTATGTGCATAATTTGTGACAACTTTTGTATGTAAAAGAACCCTAATATTCATCTAAAACAACACAGGTGATATGGGAGCCATACGGAGCTCAGATCCGTGCACGTGTCGCAGATATATGCTTGCATGGGGATGACATATGGTTGGCTAGAGTACCTCTGATTAGTTGGAAACGAGTTGAGTGGCACCAGCCTGATCGTGTGCTCAGACAGTTCGGCCTTCCACCTACGACTGAGGTTGCACCGGTAGAGTCTTCTTTCGTGCGAGTGGATGGTCGAGGGAAAACCGACATGGACTGGGTCGTTTACCACCAAGCATATATTGCACAGTGGGAGAGTAGACGGGAGTTAGTTGTGGTGGTAGACTCTACCAGCGTGTCGGGTGCACCATTAATCGATACATGATGGTATCGGTCTCTACATCAGATGTCAAGGCACCCACGCATTCAAACACGATTACCCTCGAGCTCCTGGAGATCGACTCATGGTAAGCCAACATTTCTTAACTGTGATAATCATTTTTTTTAATTACATCATAATACGCGGTCTGTCAATGCAGCGTGAGCACATATTGAATACTGAGGATATATTCAGACGCTATTTTGGGAGGGGTGACGACAGAGATGCAGAATCAATCAACCAGGAGGGTTGTGCGAGACCTGGTCGGACATCTACGATATTTACACATTTACAAAGATTGCCGTGGATCTATACACGATGCACCCTTGGCAACCGCCTTCCTACGTATGTGCCTCCCTCATTTCATATGACACCCCCAGATGGATCAGATCATGGTTACCGCAACAACCATCCGAGCAAGTGAACCGGAGGACCAAAATGAGCATCGCCTTCGAGACGGCCACGACCACCACCGCCCATTATACACTAGTGATGCGATACCGCATCGTAGGCATCATCGGAGATAGTCGATTATATTCTCATTCATGCTAGATCATATTTTGTTGTATGTACTTCTGGCTATTATATGAAACAAGTAAACCTTTTGTTTTGTTATTTTCTAGAAATAATTTATTCATTTTTTACTATATGTATTTCATTTATCATGTGGAAGGAAATTTGGTGTTAATCTTATGATTTGTCGTTTTAGCTTTAGAGTACCTTGGCGCTTGAACTTTCTAAACTTTTTTATTTCTAACTTGCATCATAAAATGACTTTATTAGTTGCCTTCATGTATGTTAAAACATCATTGTTCAGCCTAAATATGGCATCCTAGATACTTTCTGTAGTTTGAACTGAGCAGTTCTATTTTATTTATAGTAGGAGGCTTCAATGTGCTGAATGAGTATGCAGGTTAAGCCACTAAAGTGTCCTTCATGGGGAAATTTTCATATGCTATTCGTTTTAGATTGTCGCATCTTTTTTTTAAAATCGTCCGGCCAAACTGACGATCGGACGGGCTGATTTTCAGTCGTCCGCTTTGACCGGACAACGTTTAGCCGGGCCGTCCGCTTGACGACTAGGCCTATTTTGCTAAATAAAATTTTTTTGTGCCTAAATGCTTAATTAAGATTAACACTAAGCCTATTTTAAAAATAATCCCGTTTTAAAACCTCTACAAATTTGTGGTTTTCTTTTCACGTTTCAAAGCCATTTTACAGATTTTTTTAAGTCGGCAGAAATAAGTTTTAACGATGATTTTTGTGTCAATTTAAAGGTATATTTTATGTATTTGTAATTTTTTGAAAATTTGATTATAAAGCTATTTTTAAGAAAATAATTTTTTTAAAAAATTATTATGTATGTTATAAATATTTTATTTAAAAAAAATTAAAAAGTAATTTTCTGATACTAATCGCATTCTAACGACTATAATTTTCAAAATAGTTTTTTAACTACAAATTTTTTGAAAACATAAAAAAAAATTGGTAGAATAACGAACTCGATTTATTTTATTACTCAAAAGCAAAGTAGTCATAAAACTATCTCAAATATAAATCATCGCAAATTTACAAAAATACGATAATTTAAATCATCAAAATTATGAGAATTTATCCTAATTTAAACCCATTGTATTTATGTATTCATACATTGAAATATTTGATATTTGTCTCATTAAAGTTGTTAGAAATGAATTTAACATAATAAAGCAAATGAAAATAAAAGTAAGGAGATTGAAATAGCTTGGGAGGGAGGCGTGCCGATTACACTATCATTAAAATAGATCAAGATCGCATTAATTCAATTTCTCTAGATACAACCCATCTCTATCTTGATGAAATCGGCACTACGATCCTCAAAACTTAACATAGTGTTTCTTATCCTAAAATGAAATGAATAAAATTCTTATGTTCGTACTATTTTGGGATATTCAAGTCTCATGATCTTCACAAACACTCTTTCATTCACTTTTATATTGCCAATCTCTAGTGTCAGCCTTTCTTGTGTGAGAAGTCCACAAGCATGCACCTAAATTAAAAGGAAATAGCTAGTTTCAAATTAAATAATTTAAGTTAATATTAAGTCTAACATCCTCAGAAGACCATGACTCATGCTTATATATTTTACCGATTTTCCATAGTTGAACTTTTCTTCAATAACATTCATAAATATAAAAGCAAAAATTTAGTAACTATGATTAACAATGTATTTCAATCCCATATTGTCTTCCTTCTCTCTTTGAATAGAGCTCATTCAACTTATTGCATAAGGACATATTTGTTTCTTTAAATTCTCATTATTTTTGTAACCCTCTGTTATAAAAAATTATATTATTTCTTTTAAATTAAGCAAAACTAAGCTTAAACATTGTACTAATTTATGACATTATTCCGCCACATCAACTCTTAATGGATGAGCCTTCATAATTTCCTCAATAGGTTTACGGTCATAGTACTCCTTTCAAATGTTGATTTGCAATAAGTAAAATTACTATTAATGCATTAGAAATTAACATTATAAATTAATAAATTATAGAAATCACCTCAACTTCATCTAAATTTTCTTCTTAAATGGTTCCTAATCTTTATTTTGCCAATCGAAGAAAAAGAAAAGAGAGGGTGCAATCCTCATATGAATGCATATTTCTTCTATGTAATTATTAATTTATATTAATTTTAATTATATCCTAAACCACTTGGCACCATGATTGAAACAAGGTCATCATCGACCCTATTAACTTATAAAAATTACTATTATGATGCGTACACGCATAATACTAAAATATGCGATGACTAACGAAGCTCTTACTTTATCTCCCCTTTAACTTAATTGACTTCAAATATTTTATAACTTTTGCTTGTGCTGACAACTCTTGATTTTTTTTTTTTTTTTTTTGAATAGGTATCCACCCAATACCTCATTCATTTTATGAGTGGGGATATCATTATGACTAATCCTATGGAGGCTTAGCATCACATTCATCACTCACGTGTGTCGGGTCCCCACTTAACTTCTCCATCATTATGAACAGACGCCTCCGCCCTAAAAAAGAATCAAATGCGACCTGAGAGTTTTCCAGTCACGCTCACTCACCAACCGAGTTAAGAGACGATGGATGACAACTCTTGATTAATACTTCTCTCTTCAACCTCGCTTATGTCTCCCAGGCCCTTTGAAGAATGGACAAACGCTGGGCCCACCCACCGGGCGGGCTCCATCTCTACCAGTCGGGTCGTCGGATCTTATATTCTAGCTATATTCAAAATAGTTTATTTTAATGTATTTTTTTGTTTGTTTGTAAAAGTGCTTTAGTGGTCTCATCAACATAATTATGTGAGCAACAATTAATTATCAATGTGTGATGCTCAAGTTTTTGACCCATTTATGTGGAAGTTAACCTACTCAGTCGTTGTCCACGGTATTATATATAATTTTTAATTAGGATGTTTATAATTATATATATATATATATATATATATATATATATATAATACATACAAGATATTATGATATATATTATATTTAAATTAAAATTATTAAATTTATTTTAAAATTAGGATAAAATAAACTTATATATATAAATTCAATGAATCTTTAAGTTCAATCTTATATAATTTATATTAAGATATATTAATATAAATTTTTTCTTAAGTAAATAAATAGTTTATTCTTAAGAGGTCATATTGGAGTTTTTATTTACAAATTTTTTTAAAAAATTTGATAAAATTCATCATTAGTCATTTTTATTTTTTTCAATTTAATTAAAATATATATATATATATATATATATATATATATGATTAAATTCTTATTAGTCACCTCAGCAAGAAATATAATTTCTAAGAAACTATAATTCAGCAATCATAAATATGACTGCAAAATTGATATAGTTAGTATTTTTAAATGAAAGATGATAAGTATTAAATTATTGTGATTAGATATATAATGTCCTACTAATAATAATATTTTTTTTTCAATAATTATAGATTATTGTCCTTTACTACAACCTTATTCTTGAATAAAGTACATTATTGAGGTGATTGTTAGTAATACAATCACATAATAATATTTTTTGTGCTCCAATTAGCACTATTGCTTATCATGCATCTTACTCCCATTTCAAGGTCTCCAATGATTCATCCTCTAACTACTCATAGTAATTTTTATTATAATTTCTCCTTAGCATAATTGAGAAGTCAATAAATGATGCAAGCAAAGATTAGAGAAATGAGTAATGTTCAAAATAAAAGTGACAAAAATCATAATAAATTATTAAAAAACACATATTTTATTTATGTATTTAAAATAATAATCAATTTATATGCATAATTGCTTGGATTTCATTGTATTATTCAAATTATAATTATAGTAGAAGTCTCTATTTAAAAATATATATACATATACACAAAAATATATATATATATAAAGCTATTTTTAAGAAAATAAATTTTTTGAAAAATTATTATGTGTGTTATAAATATTTTTTTCAAAAAAAAATTTAAAAGTAATTTTCTGACACTCATCCCATTCTAACGACTCTAATTTTAAGTTAATTTCATCCATTATAAAGCTATTTTTTGAAAATGAGAGAGAGAGAGAGAGAGAGAGAGAGAGAGAGAGAGAGAGAGAGAGAGAGAGAGAAGGAGGTTAGGGGTAGGGTTTGGGAATTGAGGGGGTGGGGGTTGAGGATCACATGGTTTGGTTGGCTATCAAGGTGATGGCTATACCTAACTTATCAAAAGAGGGATGAGGGAGTGGAGTTTGTTAGCTTGTGGGACAAACATAGTAGTTATTGACAATCAATCATTCTCTTTAAAATAGACATCTAACTTGTATAAATGGATTTTGTAACTTTGCGGCCCATATAATAATATATAGTTTTTGGATCAATAAATAGTTTTCTTGGTCGGTAATGAATCCCAACCTTTGTTCCCAATTAGATGCCGTATTTTCTGGTGCGTACCAAGTTGGTCTCATTTTATATTATTATTTTTTTCTTGGGGAAGGTTAAAGTGTACGAATTTATTTCAGAATAAAATATTTTTAAAGTAAAAATTAATTTGTGATTCGATGAAATGATGTAAAACAAATTAGTTTTTATATCATTTGCACGTGCGGACCTTAGATGACTATTGGGAGTAATCTAGTTCGAGTTATTCTTAACTTAAGCTTAAATTTGATTAATTTATTAAGTTTGAGCTTGAGTTCGAGCTTTATTTTATGAGTTCGGTTGACTCATAAATCAGTTCATTTAATTTGGACGAGATAAAATAATTCCAATTTAAATAATTATTATGATAAAAATAATAAAATTCAAAAAAATTAGAAGAAAATAACAAGAAATAATTTGATATCAAAGAAAAAGATGTAATATATATATATATATTTTTAATACTTAAGTTATTAAATTATAATATATTTTAAGTATATTTTATATTAATATTTATTAATTGAGTAGGCTCTCAAGCTAATGAGTCTAGTCGGGGTGAGCTTGAGCTTGGCTCACAAGTCATTTATCTTGCCGAGCTCGAGCCAGCTCCCGAGTCAGCTTGACTCACTTACACCCCTAGAGGGCTGCCCTTGAGGCGCGGTGAACATAAATTCTAAATAATTCTTCCTCATCAAAATTTATATAAGAGACTCTTGATCACTTTTAAATTCTATGCTAAAAATTATATTTTAAAGTCCATTATTAGTCAAATTTATATTAAAAGAAATATGAATCTGATTATATAACAAATTGTAATAAGAAATAATTTAATTTTGTTTGCAAGAAAAATTTCATATAATTTGCCATATGAGTAGACCTATGCATAGGCCTCATATTTATATGAAAAAAAAAAAATTTAAATGAGATTTGATTTTGATATATATGATCCCAAAATATCGTTTCATACATAATTTTTGATGCAATTTCTGCTAAAAACTCTCAAACTATATAGTCTAATATTAAAGAAAGAGAGAGAGAGAGAGAGAGAGAGAGAGAGAGAGAGGGGGTAACAAAGGCCTCAATTATTGGGATTTATAGAAAGAAAAAAGATTCACACAAAGTAACAAAATAGAATAGATAAAAAGAAACAAAGTATATGACCCACTAAACACAACACGATAATGATGTTAAGTGGGTATGGAATTTTTGAGACTTTCATATGTGTATAAGGATATGCGCTAATGAGGACACATGTCCCTAATGACCCTAAGGCCATGAAGGAATTTTAGTGTTTGCATAGCTATAAGAAAAATAAGTGTCACATTGAGATGTTTACAATGAGTCTCAAAGCACACAAATTCAAGTTCATATGGGCATTGCAAAAAAAAAAAAAAGTTTAAAAGATACTTTAACATATCTATCATTTTCTTTATTCATCTAATATCTATTATTATGCATTCAAAAATTTTATTTTATGATGATTCCAATATCACTCCTACAAAAAAATCAAGACCATTTTTAATACGGTCTTGCCTTATGCAACCATATTGGGCCAACATCTTAATTATATTATACATAATTTATCACAAAAAAAATAATAAAAAAAATATTTTTACATCTTTACTTATGTTTATAAGTGATGAGATCATAATCTTTTGTGGCATTGTATTCCGTGCTAGAAGACAAGCAAATTTACTTTAAAAAGTTTAGTGTTTCACCATTGCTTTTGGTCATCCTAAATTTGGGTTGATAATATCTTAGATTTTCTAAAGTTGCATAGGCCTCTAGTCTATGGAGCATTAGTAATATTGGTTTTTCCTTTTCAAGATGAACTATTTCATAATGAGACCAATGTTTATTATCAATGTCTTTAGTGAAGATAAATAGATCCTATGCTTTCTCAAAATTGTTTTGATTGTTCAAATTATAAAAAAATTTTATCTACCAAAACTATTAAATTTTTGACATCAAGAGCTTCAAAATGACACGCTATTCTTCAGTCAAAAGCGCCACAAAAGGGTGCCACTATTAAATCATAACTATCAACCTTAAAACGATTGCTTTGATTCGCCAAAGGTCTTGATTTGATAGAATCTTATAGAACGGATGAAAATACTCCTTCTATAATTCATAAACAAGCCTCATTTATACACATTATGAACAAAATTTAACTATGAAATTCTAGAGTCTTGATCACTATTTAAAACACTAATATGCCATCTTGGATTTTTTGCCCACTCAACTTCTATTTTAGTTGTCCCTTGGTCTCTCCTCTTACATGTAAAATGATCACATCGATTTTTTCAACATCAAATATTTGGCAACATTTAATGCTTAATCTACCAATATCTGATGTTTATCATCCATAAATCATTGACATTCATTGACAACATTTCAAGTTGCTTGATCTCTTATTTTGTCAAGAAAATGATCAAGCTAATTGCCCTCCACTCAAATTCTAATGTATCCCATCATTCATCATCTAATGAAAGCTTTCAAGGTTGCTCCGTCTCCCCTCTTATATCAAGAAAATGATGAAGCTGATTGTTCTCCATTCTTAAATTATAATAGCCATTATCATTCATCATTCGATAACTACTAATACCTGACAATCAATATTCACTAACCTCTACAATTCAACTCTGCCTTCTTCGTAATTTGTCTATCCTCTTTTTAGAAAAATAATCATATCATATCTAACCTTTTTCACTCTTCTATGCCTATTAATGATAGATTTTAGACATCTGTCTATGTTATATTTTTTGTAATAGACATTATCTAATATTTGACAACCTTTAATATTAAATGACCATCAATAATCAAAGTCCATAATCAATCACAGTGTAATATTTGCAAATCAATTTTGTCTGATGTCCATCTCACTTATTAGTATAATGATAGAGTAAACCACTATTCCGCCTACTATATCTATAAAAATTATCATCTCTCTCTCCCTTTCTTAACTATTTTCTTGGCACAATCATTCCCAATTTATTAGTCGCTTTCTCAAAGCTACACTTTCCACTTTTTGCTTGCAATATAAAGTGTGTTGCAATTAAATCATTTAGTCATATCATTTCTAAAATTTTAAAAGTCTTTCTATCTCATCCAAAACTAATTATTGTTAAACATGTGATTATAGAGGCACCCATAGCATGTTGGGTAGGAAATAATCTAAAATAATTAAGCTATTTACAATTATTATTTTAATTTTTTTTTTTTACTTTGGAGATATAAATCTATATTCTTTGAGTCCTCTCTCTCTCTCTCTCTCTCTCTCTCTATCTATCTATATATATATATATATATATATATATATATATATATATATATATATATATATATATGTATGTATGTATGTATATGAGGCTTTTTTTTGCACTTTTGTATAAGACGTGCCAAAATGGGTGAACAATAAAAAATCATAATCAGGGAGCTTAATGTAGACATATCATTTAATATAAGCGTTGACTTCATTGGTTGAAAATTTGGCTCTTGTCGGGAAAAGTCAACTTTGCATAATATATAATGTGAAAGAACAAGGTTTGTCAATGTTAACTTGTATAAAGAAATAATTTAAGTACAGATGGTCAAACAAGGAGATTTAAAATAGAAACTTACAGAAAATCTTCATTAAGATTTTCCAAAGAGCCGAATTATAGAAAAATATTTGAACCTTCAGTGGTCAATATATATCCATGGATACTGTTAGGACTGTGTGCGTAGCTCAGCAGTAGTATACCTTTAGGCTAAAATTTTAAAATAATCACATTTAAAAACATATTTAGCGGATTAAGCACTAAAAAAATTTTAAAGTAAGATACCACCCGCTTTAAAAGAACAGACCTATCACTGTCAGCAAAGACCAGCCTCGCTCATGACTCTAAAAAAAATTTTTTTTTAAATATTTTAACTAGCACATATGCATCGAGTCGTCCGTTGTCGAATTTAGGATCGTTGAATCGACACAAAATTCCCCACGACTTTCATGTGGACCAAAAAATGCGATTGTGACTCCTTACATAGCAGATTCGCAAAATTCTTGTAGCTTTTGAATCGACGACCGCGTATTTTGGCTATACCGGAGTCGTTCGTTGTCGGAATTTAGCGAGCTTGATATCGTTGGAATCGGAACAAAATTCCTCACGACTTTCATGTTGACTAAAAAAGACGATTGTGGCTCCTTGAAAAACAGATTTTGCCAATGCGTGTAAATTCTGGGGCGCAGTTTTGAATTGTGCGACCAGCCCGGTATTTTGGCCGTACCGGAGTCGTTCGTTGTCGGAATTTAGCAAGCTTGGTATCATTGGAATCGACACAAAATTCTCCACGACTTTCATGTTGACCGAAAAGACGATTGTGGCTCCTTGTAAAATCAGTCCGTCGTGAAACTTGTATAGGACGGTTTTTCTACCAGTGTAAGTAGGGAAGAAATCGTCACTAACATTGAGTTGATCGCCGTGATATAATACTAAGAATACTGTATCTGAACTCATATTTGAATCTAATATATGTATCGGAGACAAGAAAGTTGAATAACACACATGTATAAATCAATCAGATTCATAAGAACTATATGGATCGCAGTGAGACTCAATTTCTTCTAGAGAAAAGACAACCAAAATGAATACCACCTAGAATTTCAAACCCCAAATCTTATTTTTCATTTTTGACATCTAATCAATTCATTCATATCATGCAAAAAATATAACTAAAGTCTATAATAAAATTCACATAATATATATGTGCATCAATGTCCACTTAATACACATCCCATTTTTTAAAAACAAAGCTCACATGAGACATCCTAAATGAAAATAAATAAGTAATCCATAGTGCTTGCCTTTGTAAAATGAATTGCCTAGAACACAATTATCATTGCATTTTAAAACTCTATGACTTCCGTAGATCATAAAGGTAAGACCAACAACCACATATCAAGAGATCCCATAATCAACTCATCATACTAAAAGTATCAGCGTTCCTCATTTTTTTGCAAAATCGCAGCTTTCTAAACTATCAAATCCACCAACACATGTGTAAACCCTAAAACTAGCTAATCACATCATAAACTAAATAATCAAATGTTAGAACACATGAAATCAACATTACATTTGCCTAAAATCAACATCACATAATATCCACATGAAATCAAAATTAAATAAAAGAAGTTCCAAAAAATACCTAAAATACCTAAAATTCACATTACATTTGCCTAAAATCAACCCTAAAACTAGTTAATCATATAATACACTAACTGATAATATGATAACACACAAAAAATCAACATCACATTTGTATATTTTTCATTTTACAAAAAAAAAAAAAAAAAAAAACTCAAAAAATACCTAAAATACCTAAAATCCATATTACATTTGCCTAAAATCAACCCTAAAACTAATTAATCACATAATACACTAACTAATAACATGATAACACACACAAAATCAATATCACATATGTATATTTTTCATTTTACAAAAAAAAAAAACTCAAAAAATATCTAAAATACCTAAAATCTACATTACATTTGCCTAAAATCAACCATAAAACTAGCTAATCACATAATACAATAACTAATAACATGATAACACACAAAAAAATCAACATCACATTTCTATATTTTTCATTTTACAAAAAAAAAAAAACCAAAAAAACTC
Organism: Cymbidium sinense; assembly: GCA_021442155.1. Classification (NCBI taxonomy): domain Eukaryota; kingdom Viridiplantae; phylum Streptophyta; class Magnoliopsida; order Asparagales; family Orchidaceae; genus Cymbidium; species Cymbidium sinense. The sequence goes on along the minus strand of CM038214.1, from coordinate 294,469,066 downwards.
AAAAAAAATACCTAAAAATACTTCGCCAAGGGGAATGACCGATTCGGAATGGAATGGGTTGGTCGCACTAAGAATCAAGGCCGGCGAGGCGGTCTCCAGATGAGATAGGGAAGAAGAGATCGACGCTGTCTCATCTCGGTTTTTTTTTAAAAGAAAATATTTTGGCTGACTGTATTGTACAAATAACATCTGTCGCTTGTTAAACAGGAGACTGTGCCTACTTTAAAATTTTTTTTAATGTCTAATCCGCTAATTATATTTTTAAATGTGCTTATTTGTAAAATTTAGCCATATCTTTATCAATAAAGTTCTCACGGAAGGTTAGAGAGAGAGAGAGAGAGAGAGAGAGAGAGAGAGATTATGATTTGATTGACTATAAGGGGGTGTTTGACAACGTATTGGATTTATTTCAAGTAGGATTTACTAAATTGCATATTATTTAGAATTCAAAAGAATAGATTTATTAAATTCTGCTAAATTCAGAACGATATTTGGTAAGTTATTTGAGGATTTAAATTTATTATAATTAAATAATATTTTTTAAAGAATAATAACATAAATAAAAAAGAATATAATATTGAAATTAAAATTCATCATTTAACAAATATATCATGTTCATTATAAAATATAAATAAATTATATTATTTACATCTAATAAAAATTACTATGATAATGCAATTCCATTTTAAAACTCATTCGATAACCTCAAGTGCATACTCTACCAATTCAGATATACGAAAAGTTACAATTTTAGAAATGCAATAATGTCAAATTCCACTAAAGCTTACAGAAGTGTTTCAATATAAAAGATGTTGAACTTTAAGTTTCCCTAAAACTTATTTTAAGAATTCATTTTATTATACTTAAAATCATACTACTCTCAAAGAAAAGCTATTGTGCAATAATGCCAAATTCAATTATAACGCATCATCACATGTGATTATTTGATTGGTTCCTTGTTAAAATTTATTTCAAATTTTACCACCAAGTTCCAAATGTTAGTTTGAACATAACAATAATTTTCTAAGTGCACTTAGAACTTGAAACCTAAAAAAAAAGTCTAAAACCAATCAACAAAATAACTTACGTTTGATATTTAAGGCTTTTCGTAATTCAATTAAATGAACTATAGAATTTGTGTTTTTAAGTGCCAAAAAAATTAAAATCAGTATTTACAAAGAACTAGTATTAAGCAAAATATGCAAAGCAAAGTTATAATCCAGCCTAGTAAGCAATACTATACTTTCCCTCATCGCTCAACATTGACATAAACGAACTCCACCACTCCCATTCTACTGTGTGGTTTTCAATCTCTCCAGATTTTGAATCTCCACAAATAAAAAAAAGGGCAGAGGTGATCGCATAACTTGTTGTCACAGAGAAGAGAAGTTCACCTGAGGTAACCAAGGTAACGTACCTATGGTAGCAATCCAACGAGAGGCGCGATGCACAACTATATGGCTGGGCTGGGCTTACGTTAGTGAAGAGTGAACAATTCTGAGTGAAGAAATATGCTATGTTCAAGGAGTTACAACCGATTCCGCCATACGAGATTGTCGATCTCTAAATCCGTAAATGAATTTACCCAGATTTTAGATTTACTGAATTTATACCATTTATCAATCCTCTAAGGTGTAGGATTTATTTAGATTTAGATGGCTAAATCCCTAGTAAATATGTTGCCAACCACCCCCTAAATAGAATATTCATGAAATATTTTAATTTAATTGTAACTTCTATTTTGAACCCGGTTGAAGATATAGATCTTTGTCCTGAACCCAGTCCAATGATAATTTAGTATTCAATTTATATATTTGTTGCATGCTAGAAAACCAGTTGCGGTGGAGTGAAAGTTTACGCTTAGCTATGAAATCCAAAGACAGATATTTAAAGAAAGAAAACTAATTTTTACTAAAAACCTCAAAAGAGGGACAAAACCACGCCTAGCCCACTAAAATCTTCCACTATGTATCTTTGAGTACAAGATCTTCCGATCGAGATTACATAATTGTATGAGAAAGGAACAACTATGTAAACGAATGCTTGTAATAGTTCTAAGGTGATGATGGTAACGTTGGAGCAATCAGTAAATGCGAACAATTATCGGTCATGATGGGGACCAACGGAGATTGACGACGCAGGATCAACGGCGACGGTGTGGCGATCGCCGAGTGAACGAACGCTGAGGATCTTTTTTCTCTCCTCTCTTCTTGTTTCGCCTCATATGAGGAAATGATATTTATAGATGGAGGAGTGGCCAGAATACATGCAAAACCCGTACACTCCATCGGACGGCTCAAAATGATCTCCTTGATCATATGATGTATTTTGTATATTTGAATGCTCAAATAAATTATGATATCTTGGGCTTGTTAGATAGACGCCGATTTGATTATAAACACTCGTTTAAGAGTCGATTGATAATAAACGATTGATCTCTTTTAGCCTTGATTCACGATCGAGTTTTTTACATCAAGATTCGCGGCTTGAATTTTAGAATTTTCGCTCGCTTTTTGGATGACATTAATTCATCCAAAATATCTGAAAAAAATTTTTTTCTAATTAAATGTCATAATGAATAGAAGGTTTTTTTTTAAATAAATGTCATAATAAAATATCATAATAAAGAGGTTTTTTTAAATGTCATAATAAAGAGGTTTTAAAATTAAATGTCATAATGAATGGAGGTTAAAAAATATCATAATATATCATAATAATTAAATGTCATAATGAATTTTTTTTTTAAAATTAAATTAAATGTCATAATGAATAGAGGTTTTTTTTAAATTTATTCTTTCTTTCCCCATGGTGGATCTATAAAACCCCCAGGGCGAGGAGAAGACACATTCTCTTCTTCTTGAGTGAGGTTAGTTTGGAAGCGTCGAAGGCGTCAAAATTACGGTACATACGTTGTGGTTCGGTTTCCGGCCTCGTCGGTTCGGCCTCGTCGGACCGTGGGTTAGAAGCGATCAGGCCCACGGTACATCGTCGTGGTTCGGTTTCGGCCTCATCGTTCGACCTGGTCGGACCGTCCGGGTTAGGAGGCGATCAAGGCCCGCGGTACATACGTCGTGGTTCCGGTTTACCGGCCTCGTCCGAGCCTCGTCGGTTATGCGGAAGAGGCCGATCAATTGTACATCGTCGTGGTTCCGGTTCTGCGACCTCATTCGGTTCTTGGCCTCGTCGGACCGTCCGGGTTAGGAAGCGATCAAGGCCCGATACGTCGTGATTCGGTTTCGACCTCATCGTTCTTGGCCCGTCGGACCGTCCGGGTTAGAAGCGATCAAGGCCGGTACATCGTGGTTTTGGTTTCCTTTGTCGGTTCTGGCCTCGTCGGACCGTCAGGTTAGGGCGATCAAGGCCCATACCGTGGTTAGTTCGGTTCGTCGGTTCGGCCTCAGGTTCAGGTTAGGCGATCAGCTCAATTTACTTTTCTTGTAGGAAGTATTCTTTCAACGATGGAATGTTTAGCGGTTGAAAATCGTGAGCGGAGGAAGCATCGGTTAGGAACATCGTCATAACTTCGAAAGTTTGGTAATTTTATAGTATTATTGGAGGGGGATAACTTATTTCCCTCCCTCTCCCTTTCTTTGTATATATCCCTCCTTCCTCTTTCTTATGTGTATGTGTGTGTGTGTTTTTTTGTCAGATCGTGGAGAAAAATTTTACTCCAAGCTGTCGTGGCGAAGGGTCAAAAAAAAAAATCATCGGGTGAGTTGAAAATTCTTTGATTTTTTTAATTTATTTTTATGTATTTTTATAGGGTGATGGTCGGAAGAAAACTCATAGTGTGTGGGGACGATGATATCCTCCATCGGATAGTTTAATGGTGTTCCAGAAATTTTTCTTCCCAATGAGTTGGTGGCTATTGTTGCTAAAAGTCATCGAGTTCGCCTCCAGAGTACTTTATTTAGAGATGACTCTTAGGTCTTTGGCGATTCCCTTTGGCTCCGAGTGATTGAGATCTTCAAAAATGTGGCGTGGCTTTGATGCAATTTTGTTTGAGCTTTTGGTCATTATTGGTTTGACTACCTTCTTGGGGCGTGGGGTTACTTTGAACATCGAATACTTGTGCGAATGTGGAGATTCACATGTGATGCTCAGGGCGTGTTTCTTATCTATAAAGAATTGGATAGAATTTTCAGCCGGATCCCTCAAAACTTGGTCTCTTGGATTCTTTTATGTGAAGAATGAGTGGGGCCTTCACGAAGATGGGGAAGATTGAATGATCTTCATCCATCGATATCGAGATGACATTAGTAACTCTTAATATTCGATGTGGGAAGCTTGCAACATGAGTTACATTACATTAGTAAATATATAGTTGAAGATAGGATGTTTAAGGTTGGTCTTTCCATCGGCGGGAAGATCTCATGCTCTAGTGAAAGGGTGACGAGAGTTCTCCTCATAGGGTTCTCTCGAGAAGCCCATCACGAATCACGCGTAGCAATGTTCCATCTTCTGAGAAAGAAGACTTCGTCTTTGAAATGGCTATGTCGGATATCTGGAGATGATGTTCACTTAGCATCGAGAGTTTAGTTTGTTTGACTCATGATGGGAGTTCGTTACTTTAAGCCACAAATTCAAGAGGTATTAAATCACATATGTCTTTGGATGTCAGCGGATGAATTGGTGCGTTGTTTTCCTTCTTCCTTATTCTTCTTTTCCTCCTTTATATAATTGGTCGATGATTTTTTTTTTCTTTTAGGTAACTCGGTCATTAGGGGATGGCTCATTTGGGTGTCGCTTAGATGAATGGAATCTTGAATTTGTGAAAGTAAAATATCTGAGGTGAGTATGGCGAAGGATGAATCTTTAAAGAAATGGCGACCTTGGAGTGATTATGAGTGTAGAGGCGTGAGAATATGTCGACTTCTCTTTCTCTGTGTCGAGGTGGAGGCCGTGATGAGGTGATTAAGGTGAGAGCGAGCCATAAGGAGAAGAGGATCGAGGCACTGCGGATAAGAAAGCATTACAAGATCGTCTTTACGAAAGGAGCATAGAATGTCGAAGCAGCAAGCAGATCACTTCTAAGGCAGTGGAAGACTTCAAGAATTCCCTAGCTTATCATGGCACTATTGAAGACTTTATCCAGGAGGCTCATTACCATATCTTTGATGTTGAAATGAAGGACTTGGAGCACGTGTTTAGAGGAGGGCTTCATCAGGGTTCTGAAAGGAATTAGTGCGGTACATCATAAGATGGGGCAGTAGAGGATATATCTCCGCATCAGAAGATCCTTCACCAAATTCAGAAGACGAAGGAGTTGTGAGTGGGCTCGGGGAGGCGTCTCTAGTGATGATGAGAATATCGATATTATGTAGCATCGTTGTGGATGTCTTTCTTCATGTTTGTTCTATGTATTAATATTGCTTATATCGATCTTAATTCCTTATATCATCATATTAATCTTTATGATGATATCGGATATACCTCTCTCTTTTTTTGTATACTCATCTTGTTTTCACCCATCGGGTAATTGGTCAAAATATTTGACATTGCTAATATGGTGAGTTGGATCCGAGGATTTTTGACCTATCAGGTTTGTCGAGTGTTACTCGATGGCGTTAACATTATGGAAGAGGTGATTAAGTCACCAAGGACCTTTTGACCTTTCTAGGTTGTTTGTAAGAATTTTTAATGACATTAACCATGCGGAAGAGGTCATCAAGTCCCTTGGGATTGATCATGTCCCAGTGAGATGTAACATGAGTTGTATTTCTCAAGTGGGAGGAAAAGTAAAGAAAAAGCAAATCTTGTTAGAACAAAGCTGTGAATTCACTAGTTCAATGATATAATCATAAGACACGGGTATGAGCTTCAAGAGAAAATGACAAACAAGCACAATAACGGCGATGACAACAACAATAACAACAAGCTTTAATCCACTAGGTGGGTGTTATCTGAGGATGAAATGACGAGATAAAAGTCAATAATTATGCGGTAGAGTTCGATAATATTTTGAAGATTCTTAGTATTCCAAGTTCGAGGTAGAGTTTTTCCTTACGGGTCCTTGAGCTTGAGCGTTCACAACTTGACCATAAACATACCACATATGGACCATCCCAGAGGTGAGAGTTTATTGCGGAGAGCCTTTACTGCGGCTCGAGACTTAGCGGGACCAAGTCAAACGGATATGGGGCGAGGTTTCACTCTTACATTTGAAGTGGCTACCAGTTGGTGATAGAGTAGTCAGAAGTAGGGCCATATCCGAGTTTTGGGGAGTAGGTCAGGTCTTTGGGAGTTTTCTTCATTACTACCATGATCGAAAAGCTGGACTCTTGGACTTGGAACCCCATATCCAGTATGATAGCCGTACCAAAACACAAGTTATACGTGTCTCTGGGTTGGTGCGTGGCGTGATCGGTAGGCCCAAAGAATATTGGAAGCTCATCAACCCATTGACCTTCTCAAGGCGTGTTTTAGTCCTTTGAGTATATGGTCCTTGGTAACCGGTTTGCCCATTGGTTTGAGGATGTGACTTACCATATCGGCTTAATGTGAAGATCTTTGCAAAGGGCGTAAAGACTTTTCCGATAAATTGAGTTTAGTTGTCGGTGATGATCTTTGCGGGAAGAGAATCGACATATTATATTTTTCCGACAAATTATTTAGCATTTGCCTCGTGATTTTAGCGAGTGGTTTCTACCCATTTGGTGAAGTAGTCGGCTAGAATGATGAACTTTTCGTTGCCCGATCTTGTGGAAAAGGTCCCATGATATCAATCCCCCACTGAGCAAAGGGTCATGGGCTTTGAATGGATGAGAGTTCTGTATGCGGCATGTGAGGGAGGTTAGAATGCAATTGACAACTTGCACATTTTTTTGTGAACTCTAAGGCATCTTGTTTCATTGTAGGCCAATAAAACCCTTGCCTCATGATTTTAAGGGCCAATGCTCTTCCTCCAAGGTGTTCTCCACATATTCACAGTGAACCTCTCTTAACGTGTCGACCACGAAGGTGGAAGGCATTTGAGATACGGATCAGAGAAAGCTCGCTTGAAATGATTTGATGTGTCTTGAAATGAGTAAGAAGGGATTTTACCAAGTGGAGATATTACAGTTGAGGATTATGAGTATTAAAATCTCCTCTTGGGAGCGACAAGGCGGGAGTGGATGTGAATTACTTAAGTTTTGGGCTTGGTGGATGAGTCTCAACCTTGAGAGCCTCTATTGACATGTTATTAGTTGTAGGGAATTTTAAGCGAGTCCATACTCTGGGTATTTTGTGGGGAAAACAAGTAAGATTCCCATACCGGCACCGGTACTTCACGAGCTCCATCAACATGAGAGTCCATTGAGGAGATGAAAGGCACGTGAGATAGCTCTTCTAGAGTTGGGTTGGTGCATTCCACTATAAAGTGCAAGTATTTGAGACTTTATATGGCCGAGTAGAAAATTTATATCAAATTCGCATAATTCTCTGAGACCATTTGATTAACCTCCCGGATGCTTACGGTTTTACGTAAGATGGCCCTTAATAAATTAGTGTAAACGCCGATGGTGTGAGCTTGAAAGTATGGGCCAATTTTGAGAAAATTAATGCGAGCCACCTTATCAGTAAATGGATAAATACTTTCTATATCAGAGAATTTTCTTCGTAATAAATTGGTTGTTGTGCCCCATCTTCTTAAAAGCTTATTGCGTGGAAAAAACAAGATATAAGTATAACGTTTCTCCTGAATAGGTTTGGATAGCGGGGTGGAGATGCTAGATATTCTTTTAGTAGCTCAAAAGCATCTTGACATTCATCGGTCCATTGAAAATTATTATTTTTAGCTCCCTTCAATATTTTAAAGAACAAGTATTCCCGAATGGCTAGGAAGCGGGATAATCGACATTCAAATGTTGACGTCTTTGATATTCTTCGAAGGAATCATATATTGGAGAGCTTTGATTTTCTCAGGGTTAGCCTCTATCCCACGGTGAGTTACCATAAATCAAAAATTTTCAGGCGTAAGCACACTTGGTGGGTTAAGTCGTATGTTATAGCGTCGAAGGTCAAAACATGCTTCTAAAGAAATATGTTGTGACTTTTCTAAGCTTTTCACTAACATGTCATCCACATACACCTCCATTGTGGCCTAGTAGGTCTTTAAAACCTTATTCATAAGGCGTTGATAGGTAGCACCATTTTTTAATCAAATGGCATGACTTGGTAATAGTATAAACCTTTATATGTTTGAAAGCTTGTAGCCTCTTCATCCGTTGGGTTCATCTTTATTTGATTGTAGAATAAGCATCAAAAAGCGAGCATTTGATGTCCGGATGTAGCGTCCACCAATTGATCGATTCGAGGAAGAGGAAAACTATCCGGTATTATTAAGGTCGGTGTAATCAATACACATTCTCCATGTTCCATTTGTTTTTTTAACCATGACAACATTTGCTAGCCATGTTGGGTAATGCACTTCGTATGAATCCCTTCTGAGCTTGTTAACTTCTTGTTCAATAGCACGAAGGCGATCGGTGCAAAACTCGCTTCTTTTGGATGATTGGTTTGAGCGTTGGATTAATTTTGAGGAGTGCGTTATTACATTGGGGACCCGGCATATCTGTGGACTCAAGCAAATATGTCTTGATTTCTGAAATCGTATACTTTTCCTTTGTTCTTAGAGTAAAGATCTCACTTACCTTGGTAATGGTTGGTCGATAATGCTATTGAGTAAATCTTCTGAAGCTTTTGAGGTACTCTTCATCTCGAAGTTAAAATCTTCGATGTTGAAGGTGATGGAAGAGCGGTTGAGCTTATCAGATAACATGATTGAGCTTCTGATTTCCACAAACCACCCCAACTCCACAGGGGTAGGAAATTTTATCTTCGATGAGGCACTGAAAGTGCAGAAAATTGATTGGAGGGCCTCCAGATGCATTATCGAGTCGACTTGACCACCATGAATTGGATTAAATGAGTTACTTGTCGGGGAATTCTCAGAGGGAGGAAGAGTGATTGTCCCTTACGCGTCTTGGGTGATTATCAAACCCATATAGTGGTCCCGGTTGGAGCTTTTACTACTTGATGTTAAGAAAAGTTGAGTAAAATAAGACATCGGCTCCCATTGTCGATCAAAATTCTTTTAACTTTATAACAGGATCGATCCGTCTTGATGACAAGTGGATCTTGATGAGGGATATGGACTCCTTCTAAGTCCAGGTCATTGAAAGTGATGGAATGATCGCGAGACTTCAACTTCTCGGTTCTTTGAGGCGATGCGAGAACTTGATTAGGTAGTATCGGTCCTCTGCGATTGTTTCAATTTCTCAATTATTTGATGATTATTTGGTTATTTGTGATGATTGTCTGGTTGCCCCAAGCGGAGGTGTGTTTGTTTGAGGTGGTCGATTCTTCACGGCGTAGATATCCTTGTTGAATGAGTCTCGATTTCTTCCTTGTATGCATGCTTGATGGTATGTCCGGCCGATGAAAGTGACAATATTGCTCCTGATTTTCTGAATTTGGTTTCAATGGATGCGGCCACTTGATATTTTCTTCATTGCGAATAGCCATCAGGGGGTTAACACGAGATGTGTTGGTGTATGTCTTTTTTCGGCGTTCACGCGTTGTTGGTATATGGAGGAGATCACGACTACCTTGTCGCTTCTTTTGATGGGCTGTCGGTTGCATTTCTGGGTGCTTTTGTGTTTCCACATATTGTTCAAATTGTTTTGCGATGGGCATTAATAGCTTCATTGGCGGAGATTTGTGCTTATGATGATATGAAGCGGGGTGTCCCTTAATGGCGAATAAAAGGCCACGGGCGGAGTCCTCAAGGAAAACTCCTCTTAATAGTTGAGATTGCAGGGTATTTGGCGAGCTTCTAAGGAGAATCTGGAAGTATTCTTTGAGTGATTCACCCTCATTATCGAATCTGAAAAGATGGGAGGAATCTTTAATGATTCTCGGTTTGCAATGAAGCTGTTCCACAAAGAACGGCGAGTTTGTTAAATGTATGGATGGATCCCCTTGGAAGAGAGTAGAGAAGTGCGAGCTTGCCCTTTGAGGGTAAGCGGAAAGACGACAAAGCGTGTCGAGCTCGTTGGATATGCATGATAGTCTGTAATGGTCGATGTGTTCATGTGGGTCGATTGCCCCATCATAGGAATCAATGCTCGGAAGCTTACTACGAGAATTGGATGTTGAAGAATGGCTTCAGCTAAAGGTGAGGACTCCTCATAACCGCGGTGTGGGTGAAGATGATTTCTGTCTTGAAGGTGAAATTCATCTTGTATTAAGCGTCGTACTTCTACGCGAATGTCATGACGAGCGTGATTAACAAGATGAGCATGTGTGAAGCTATCAACAATGATGATTAGTAATGCTGGTTGGCGATGGATGAGTGGAACTAGCAGTGTCAAGGAGATCAGCGTTACGGTCTCCATGCGGAGGAACTCCAGTGTCGGGAGGATTAGCATTTTGACCTCCTCCGACGGCGATCTTGGGGAGATATGTTTCGTAGTAGCATTGTAGTCCTTGCAAAAGTGGATCATCTTATTTTGAGACTCCTCCATTGGATCGATCTTCCAAAGAGATTCCGTTTCCTCAACAAGGTCATACTTGATGGGGAAAAACACTTGGCGTCCTTGGTTGGGGATGGGTTTGAGAATGATGGGAGTTGGGCGGGAGAGGCTCCGTTGTAACAGTGTTACTTGGCCATAACGTGGATGTTCAGTATGTTGAAGGGTTTTATCCTGACGGCAGCTGATGCGTGCTAGAAAATCGATTGCGGTGGAGTGAAAGTTTACGCCAGCTTTGTTATGAAATCCGCACATACAGGTATTTAAAGAATGAACAAGAAAACTCAATTTTTCTGAAAACCTCGAAAGGGGAAAAACCACGCACTAAAATCTTCCACTATGTATCTTTAGTACAAGATCTTCCGATGGGATTACATAATTGTATATGAGAAAGGACAACAGTATGACGTCAGTTGAACGATTCTTGTAGTAGCGATGATGGTGGAATGCGGGCTCGGTGGAAATGTGAGGACAATTCTTGGTAAGTCATCATGATGGGGACCAACGGAGGTGCGGCGGCAGAATCAACGGCGGCGGTGGTTGGCACCGTCAGTGGCGAACGATTCGAGGATCTTTGCTCTCCTCTCTTTGCGCTCCCTCTGAGGAATGAGAGGTTATTTATAGATGGAGGAGTGGCATTTACGTAATTCCACACTTCTCTGGATAATGATCTCCTTGATCATATGATGTATTATATATATTTGAATGCTCAAATGATGCAATTATGATATCTTGGGCTTGTTAGATTATTCGTCAAGGCCTTCGATTTGACTATAAACACTCCATATTTAAGAGTCGATTGATAATAACGATTGATCCTTCTTGATTAGTCGATTTTTCTACGTCAGATTTCTTTGGTATTTTTCGTGTCAATATTAAACATCTAAATTTTTATATTTATATATAAAAAATATATATTAATTTTTTAAAAAATAATAATATTGATATTTTTAATGTGATATTAAATATTTAAGTGTTATTCAAATAAATTTGTAAATTTAAATATTATATATATATATATATATATATATATATACATAATTATATGTTAGCATATATGTAAATCTCCATTTTTATAAATGTATTATCTAAGACTTTTGATACAGCATTTTTTTTCTATATAATTTATTGAGGTCAATTGGTAATTTGAATAAAAATTAAAATTTATTTTGATTAGTGCTTCTAATGCAATATTTATAAATTTAATTTCCATCACGCTTGGATGCCATGTATAACTACGGAGGGCCCGCCGCCTATCTAACGGTATGTGTGTGGGGAAGGAGTTTTATTATTTATTTTAATTTCATTATAATAGAAACATAAGAATTATAATCCGACAAAATTAGCCTAATCTGGACCAGCTTCAATGATTTTGTTCTTAAGGGTAAGAATCTATTTTAAATATTTTATGAATAATGAGACGAGCATAATATAATTATAAATTTAAATTTATAAAAAAAAGTAATATAAAATTTTTTTTATATTGCAGCTATCATGCAGAAAATTTAGATATATTTTAAAAATTAGGGAGAATATTGATTAAGACCCGTTTGGGGCAGCAATAGTGATGAGATTTGGTCTATACTGTATCGCAATGTCATTTAAGGTACTGCATTATGATTGTATTTTAGTTATATTTTCAAAAATCTGTGATGAAAAAATTATATTTTTTAACCTGACTTGACAATCTATGATGGCGGTCATAAAGTTATAGATTGAATTTTGAAAAAAAAAAAAAAAATTTATATACTCACCGCAGCTTCTTCTGTAGCACTTTTATTATTATTATTTTTTCATATAATTATAGTTATTTCAAATAGATCTTAAGTCATAATATGTTATAGTAAAGATGCATGTACTCAAATAATAATATCAATTTAAATGTCATAAATTTTTTTCATTTGATATTTAAAATGTATGATTGCACAAATTATCTATACTAAGATGCCACTCATAACCATGAAGCTAACATGTATTATCTATACTAAGATTCTCCATTAAATAAGCATAACAAATAGGTTGTGCACATTCTTAATTATTTTTAGCATGAACATACCAAAATCTAAGAAGAACTTTCAAATTTATCTAAGACTTCTCCTCCTTACAAATTTTCTAAGATATGTGTGAAAGTCCTCTAAATCTCCACCTTTCTCTTCTCCCCAAACCATTCCACTAATTTAGCCTATAAGAGTGACAAATGACAATAGGTGACACATGGCATGATTAATGATCATATTAAATATAAATATGTATCTTCAAATACCCCTTAAGGATAATTAATATTCCTAAGAAAATACCTAATATAATAATAATTAAATCAATTGCATCAACAGTTTCAAGAATCATACGTATAATAAGAAAAAAAGACTGTTAAGATTACTATATATATATATATGATCAAATGAAAAGCATGATCATATGTATAATCTCAAATTCTCAGAGCTAAAACATATGTAAGATCACTTCAAAACATATTTAAGATTAATTCACGAATATTCATATATTTGTTGATCCAATAATAAAACTAATTGTATGATAATAAACTAAATATCAGTTTATATAAAACTTCAAATATTAAAATGTTATAAACATCAATGTTATTACATTATTCTCTTCGCATGAATAAAATTTCTTTGAAATTTCACAAGTACATCAAAATAAATTAGAAAATTTATTTCTCACTAAAACTATATAAGAAATTGATACTTAGATTAACACAATACTCCTTAAATTTTATAACAATATGCACTAACAACAGTTTGAGCTAGAAACACATTAACTAAAAAATGTTTATAAAATAGACTTTAAAGGACTTCAAGGAGTATAAACATATAGATCTAGGTCATTATATTGTGGCATAGTTTATTTAATCATACTACAAATTGGTTACCTAATTGTACATATAGAGGATTGCATATATTATTACATGTTATACATATGCTTTTTCACAAAATAAAGTACTTCAAATTTCATTATGAATAGCACACAATAGCATTATAATGACACAACATAAATATTATTGAATGTAGATTCATTTAAAACTCAAGATACACCTTAAAAGGCATTTAGTATGGATTCGATCAATGCATGAACATACTAGATTATTGATCTAATGGATATTATAGGCTCCTTGCCTTAAAAAGAATTTCACCCTTAAATTAAACTAAATGATCACAATGTATGATCTAAACATAATATATATATTGACTATATATCCTCAACCAAGTAAGTATGCTAACTCATTTAAAACAAGTCCTCTTCCACTTAAAGTCACATTTATAATGTTATAATTTCTAATATCCACATATCAACCAACCATTTAATAATTATATGTATGTTTCTTCAAATAATTTTTATAATACTCATCACCTTAAAATTAATTTGCAAGTCTAAAATGTCCACTATATTGGTGAGCTAATCTTAATAATATGGCCTTCTCACATTCACAAATTAATAATATTATTCTACTAATCCAATAAATTCTCAATCAAAGTATCATTAACTTTATCATCATTCTGTATGAATTATCAAAATATGGCTTCAATTATAAAAGATGTTAATTGATTTACTTGCACACATAACCAAGCCCAAAACAAACAACAAAACCTTCAACTATGTCCAACAAATTGATGTGAGCTATAAGACTTTAAAATGCAGTTCATACAAGTATTTAATTCAACTGCCAACCCAAAACACCATCTCATGAATTAATAATTCAGTATATAATTTTTTCAATAAATATTCAAAATTAATATTGTAAAACCAAAATATCATGAGTTGGGTATTTCTAAATTCTCTATACTTATTTTATCCTTTGAAATTGAGGGCATTCAATACTCTATCTAGATTACTTTACTTCTAAAATCTTCTATCCAAATATTGGCATTGCATTTAAGTCATTATATATAATCTTATACAATAAAGTACATTTAAGTCACTATATATAATCTTATACAATAAAGTACAAATTCTTAATGCCAAAAAATAACTTGATTTTTCATCACATAATAAAATAGTACATGCTAGAGATTCAAATGGTCATATTAGAACCAAAGGCTCAATCCAATCATCCATATGACATCAAATAACATGATTATTTTGAATGTAATACAAATAAATATTAATTTAATTATCAACATTCTTTCATGTTAATTGTATGGATTAAAATTATCAATTAACTATTCCACCATTTTACCATACAAATACTTAGAGCCATGTATTCTTAAATATAATGCATTCTCAAACATTGTCAATGACTTTGATTGTGTTACAGTAATTAAATCCATCTATAATGACATGAGTTCAACCTAGTAAGACTTACATATTTATTTTTGTTTACTAATTTTTTTTTATGATTTTTGGAGTTGATTTTATATTTGTTTTATTCATAGAGTTTCATATTTTGAATTTGATAAAATTTTGATACATTGAAATTTATCTTCTATAATTGAATAAATTATCTCTTTTTATCAATCAAGAGTGGATATCCAATCTCTATCGTAAAACTTTATCCAAATAGCAACATATGACTTTGTGATAGATTAAATAATACATTAAACTTCATTTCATTGATCCATAGTTTCAAACCAAGCTCTAATACAACTTTGTAATGACCCAATATAATATGATCTATATATGTTAGTGGACCACATTAGGTCAAATGCATCACATTAGAAGAACCTCGTTTCAAACTATAATTATTTTCTATTAATTAAAAGTTTTCACAAACTCATACTTTATTAGAGTGTGAACTTAAACTATTTATCAAATTCATCATATGATTTAACAGATACCCACTAAACAAGTATAGATTTATTCTTTTACCTTTAATTTCCCATTAACTCTAAGCATGATGTTGAATTATGCCTACTCTTCTAAAGCTATAGTTTTTTGCTTCTCAAACAAAACACTTGAAATTTGGCCTAGCATTTAGTAAATTAGGCAAAATTAGTTTTTTGTCAACAAATATTCATCTCATTGTTTTAGGAAACCTAAACTAAAGAAGAATTAATTAAATTTGATTGATTAAGTAATGTTCAAATTCATTTACAATGAAAAAAAAAGTAAACATGTGTGTGCTAACTTATTATTTGTATATTTTTGTATCAATAAATTTATTAATTATTTAGTATGAATCTTAATACAATATTTTTGTGTTTTAATAAATCTTTTATTTAGTGAAACTCTTGAGGTTATTAGATGATTCATTTTGCTTTTAGATTTTACTCAGTTACGACTAAAAAATTAAGATTTTATGAGATAAAAATTTTATAGCCCATTCAATAAAGCAAATCATTATTTCTAATATCTCTAATTAGCAGTGCTAATTAAGAGCATCAAATTTATCTAATAAATTGATGATAAAATTCATTCATAACTCAAAATGCATGCTAATAAACATTACAAGCATATGAAAACAATAATATTTATAAATTATTATATATTTTGAACAAAAAATGAATCTAAATTGTATACTCTATAATATCTTACCACCTAGTTAGATTTGATCATTGGATAACCATTCACATGTCAACATCATGATTTCAGGAAAGTTGTGAATTCTGTCTCAAGGATAAGATTTTGTACACACATGCACATGTGTTCATGCCATGTGGTTAGGCATTATTCAAATTATTTCAATTAATAAAATTTATTTCAAATATGTATATATATATATATATATATATATATATATATATATATATATATATATATATATATATATATATATATAATATTAATAATGCTTCATCTAATGGTATTGATGTGGGGTGGATATGTGAATTTAAAGCATTCTTGGTGATGTTATTGTAATAAATTTGTAGGAATAGTCTCTTGGATGAGCTTTATTATGGGACAGTGCACATGAAATACCTATCTTGAGAGAAGGTGTACCTAACCTCACCCCAACTCGCCTTTTTATTATTATTATTATTATTATTATTATTATTATTATTATTATTAATCTTTTCCTTAAAAATCTTGCCTATGTCACATGCATTCAATGCAACTGGTCAATAATATTCATTTTTTTAAACATAAACTATTATTATTTTGTTAAAATTGCCCGATGAGAGATGGAAAACATTAGAAAAAGAATAAGGTGGGAATATTTGGATTAAATTTAATGAAAATGAAATTAAAAAATTTTAATAGTTTTAAAATAATATAATAAAAATTTGATTGATTATTTATATTTTTGTTTATTTTAAAATAAAATGAATAATTATTTTTAATTTTTTTTTCTAGCTGTAATTTTTATTTCGAAGTATTTTTTTTTTGAGACGTTTGAGAAAATTTAATCATAAACTCATACACATAACGCATAGGTAAAAACTTGAACTTAAAATTTAATGATTGAAAGTCAGAGATCTTAAACATTAGGCTAAGATGTCTTGTACTATTTCGAAGTATTAGATGAGCTGCATGGTCTCTTTAATTTTTTATTTATATGAAAGATATGTTAGAAAATTATAATCATACATGGGTTTTTCCTATAATTTTACAGGCATCTCATGCCACTTATGAATCAGCTCTTATTTGAAAGAAAATGATCCCTAGTAAAAAAAAATGCAATTAGCATTGATTCTCTCTCTCTCTCTCTCTCTCTCTCTATAATTTCTATTAAATTTGATTCAAAAGTAAAAAATAAATAAAATTTTTGGTCTCGATGAACGCTCAAATCCAACACTTTAAAAAAGTTAAAATTTGAATAAACTTGAGTAGAACCCTTACAGTGTACACCCCTACTGATAGAACCGTAAAACCCAAACAGGGAACAGTAGAAACGAATAAATAAATAAAAAATAGAAATCGTTAAAATATAAATCTATCTACCAATTTTCAGTGCCCGCAAAACCACTAAAAACTGATCAAATTAAATAAAACAAATATTTTTTTTTCAAAAATAAATCAAATAATAAATTAAACAACTAAGATGCCCATCTCTTACTCTTACCCAATCATACATATATCAATAAATATATGCTAATGCTTCTACAAATTAGAAGACGAATAAGTTACATTAGCACATTAATTACCTTCTCTAAATTAAAATATATATTTATATTAATATTCTTAATTTATACCTAGTGTTTGCCAAATTATACATTGGGGGGCTCACCCGCTCCTTGATTTCTGCTTACTGGGCGCCACATATTCACATTACAGCAGGCCCCGCCCCCATCATCAAGAAAGAAAAGCAATTCTGTGAAGAAAGCACAGAATATCATCTGAATTCCAGCAAACCATTCCTGAAGCAAAGTCCTAACTCTTCCCTCATCAAATCTTCTTCTGAATCCTCCTCCTGATGCGAAGGAGGGCTTATGCCGAGCTCCAAATTCAAATCGGGACACCGCCACCGCTTCGGCTCGTCGCTGCTGCTTCTACTATTACTGTTACTGCTACTACTGTTATTGCTCTTTTGCTCGTCCTCCTTTCTAATCAAGCTCGCACCTTTCTCGTCCGCCTTCACAAACGATACGTCGCCTGGCCCTTGAAGCGGGCGGTGCGTCGCCGGATCTATCCCTCTGCTCAACAATTTCCGACGAATATGCGTGTTCCAGTAGTTCTTGATCTCATTATCCGTCCTCCCTTGTAACCTCCCCGCGATCAACGACCATCTGCAACAACAATAGCATAAATCAGTGTTAATAAACATCAAAACCAAGCAATCGAAGTCCACAACAACAACAACAACAACAAAAACCTGAACTTACTTGTTTCCGAGTAAGCTGTGTAGCTTAATGATGAGCTCGTCTTCCTCCTCAGTAAAGTTACCGCGCTTGAGATCAGGACGGAGGTAGTTGATCCATCGAAGGCGGCAACTCTTCCCGCAACGAAGGAGACCCGCCGCCTTCGGCAAGGATCGCCAACAGCCCTCGCCGTGGACCTTGATGTAGGCGACGAGGCGCTCGTCTTCCTCTTTGGTCCAAGCCCCTTTGTTCGTGTGAGCTTTCTCACAACAAGGAGATCTCCCCATGGCCTTCACGGTCACTCCTGTCACTTTCCCCTAACCGCGCTTCTACCTTTCTTGACAGGGCTTGTTCATAAGCATTTCAGAAAGGTGGAGTGTAGTTATATAGATTAAGTGTTTGGATATGACGGGAAGGTAAGGGAGGAAGGAGAAGAAGGGGGTGAACTTTGTGTCTTCTAGAAGCGAGTTGGTGGAAAGCCTTTATTTTTTTAGCTGCCAAATGCTATGAGACACCAAAGTTTACCCTTTCACCATTTTAAAGAGGCAGGACCACATCCATGGAGATATTTATAAGCCTCTGGTGGCCATGAAGATAACCATATGGTTAAAGATTAATCAGATCCGCTTCTTGAGTCATATGATTAGAAGATCTGAAAAAAAAAAATCAATTTCATTTATGGTTGTGATGATGATGTCTTTACATGAAATAATAGATAATTTTAAAACTAATTTAATCATGGATACATGAAAAAAAATTTAGCAGAAAAAATTGTGCCAAATTGTTAAAACTAACTTAGCAATATCAAGGTATGGCTGACCTCATTCTTATTACTTCTGTTAGGGCTGCAAACGAACCGAACCGAACCGAGCAGAGTCCTGTTCAAGCTCGCTTTGCCAAGATTGAGCTTCGAGCTCGATTCGAGCTTTTAGGATGGTGTCGAGCTTGAGCTAGTTTAAAAATTGTTCATAAGCTTCTTAACGAGCCTTAATCGAGCCTTATTATTATTGAGCTATCAGTCTTAATCGGCCTTATACGATCGCATTTAACGTTCTTAATCGAACCTTAATCGAGCCTTAATCGAGCCATTATCGAAGCCTTAATCGAGCCTTATACAAGATCGCTTATGAACGTTCTTAATCGAGCCATTATCGAGCTCCTTAACGAAATTGTTTCATGAAGCTTTTAAAATAATCGTTTCACAACATAATCAACCGGCAACAATAACTTGTTGCTTCGTTAAGAATCGAGTATTTACAAAAGTGTTCAAGCTCGTTTGATTAATTAAATGAACGAATATAAACGAGCTCTAATCGAGCCGAGTCACGAGTAGCTTGTTGAACTCTCGGTTCGTTTGCTCCCCTAACTTTTGTGCTTTGCGAGACTTCGGATTTCTCTTAGTGTTAGGGATTGTGATATCATTGATTTGAAAGAAAAATAAAAAAGAAGATGAATGTTGAATAATAGACTTGCAATATCTTTTCATCAAGTTGGGTGTAAGCCTGGTTTTAATTATACGTCATGATGTCACATGCTTATCTTGCACATGGGAGATTATAAGAATTTCAACTAAGATTTCATTTGATTATATTATATTGTTGTTATGTTAGGTGAAAAATAAATATTAAGAGATTTTTTTTTAATCAATTTTGTTTTTAGTTTTTATTTATTTATTTATTTTTATTATTGTTAAAAATATATGTATTTGATATATTTTTTTTATTAAGTTAGAGAAGTAAATATTTAACTCAGGTGTTAGATATGTACATACATAAGAATTTTGTGATATGTATGTAAATCTATAATTATTTAACGTTATTATGTAAATATCTAACTTGAGTGTTTAGAAAAAGTTACATACATAGCTCACAATTCTTATTTATTTAGATATCTAATATTTAAAATTTGATATTTGCAAATATAATATCATTCTTATGAATGAGAAAGGTGCATTTCATTTAAAAAAATTAGAGGGATTTAAATACATACCACAAAATTCTTATGTATTTATATATATAATATCTAAATTTTAATATATATATATATATAATACTCTAATCTTCAATATCACATAAAAATACCATCATCACTCACTTTTAAAAAATAAAATGCATTTTTTTAATCATAGAAAAATATTAAATAAATAAATATTTAACTTTAGGTGTTAGATATCTAAATACATAAGTATTGAGTGGTATGTATATAAATCTTCCAAAAAAATCATGGGATTTACATACATACCACAATATTCTTATGTATTTATATATCTAACATCTAAATTTTAATATTTATATATATAACACTCTAATCTTCAATATCACATCAAAAATATCATCATCACTAACTTTTTAAAAATAAAATACACCTTTTTAAGCATAGAAAAGTGTTAGAAAATATTTAACTTTAGGTGTTAGATATGTACATACATAAGAATGACTTAATTTTTAAATTAGGCCGGATTATAAACTTAATTAGCTAATTAGCTATTTTTTAAAAAAATTTAAAATAGGCTGGTCGCTAGTCGTATTGGGCTGGATGCCTCGGCGCCGTCATGCTAAGCCCCTGAATTTTTTTTTAAAAAAAATTAAATAGGCAGTTCACATTTTTTGGCCATATCAGGCTCATTATATGTAGGATTTTGGCGTACTTAGTATCGTTGGAAAGATAATAAAAAATTATACAACTTTTATGTTGACAACTTTTGACAAATCTCGCCAGGTCAGCCTCAGTTTTTGCAAATATGTGACTTCTGAAGTTGCAAAAAATAAATATATTTATGTAGCTCCCGTTTTTTAGTCATATTAGGCTCATCAAGTATTGGATTTCAGCATACTTAGTATCGTTGAAAAGATAATAAAAAATTCTACAACTTTCATGTTGACAACTTTTGATGAATCTCAGGTGGTAATTTTATAAATGTGACTTACGATTCTGAAAAATTAAATATATTGTGACAGCTCCTGTTTTTTTTTTTGTCCATAATACAAGGATTATTGAATATATATAATTTTTTAGTAATATCAAACACTCTCATTATATTCTATATATAAATTGAGTTTGAATCTTTATGTAATTCTCAGTTGAATCTTTACTCGATTTGAATTAATCAAAACAAACAAATAATAAACTACGTTAGATTATCTGATGAGTGCATGAATATAAAGATAACAAATAAAAAAAGCATCGAAATACATGTCGTTTAATGTATAAAAAAAAGCAAGAGACATGAATGACTAAAGATGACCTATCTAACATTTATAAAATAAAAAAATACATGTATAGTATAAAAAATAGTCAAAGTCACATATTTGCAACTACTTAAGTGAGATTAGGTCGAAAGTTGTCAACATGAAAATTGCATACTTTTTCATTATCTTTCCTATACTCAGAAATCAGACCTTGAGAGGCGATATACAAAAATGAGCTGTCAATATCTTTATTTAAAATGTATATAAATCTTCCAAAAAATTAATAATGGTGCTAATTTAAGCAATAATAAAGATTTAAGCATTTTCTATATATAAACATTTTGATATTAGATATCTAAATATATAAGAATTATATTATGCATGTAAAAAATATTTTAATTTTAATTTTTTTTTTATATTTTGAATATTTAAAAAAAATTATCGAAATCAAATATATGTTCTTTCAAATTAAAAACATAAATAAATAAATAAATAAAATAGAAATGATCCCAAACAGTGAAACAGGCCGTTAATTTTTGTGAGATGGGCAAATCGGTCTGCAATTGTGATTCATAATATGTTTCGTTGTAGTTTTTTTTTTTTTATATAACAGAAATTAGATATATAATTTGCTATATTTGCTTCGAAACAGAAAACTTTAAAGGGAGATTTACATACATATCACACAATTCTTATGTATTTACAGATCTAACATCTAAAATAAGATATATCTCATTTTTAAAAAGTAAATGAGTGATTTTATAAATTTTTTTTTAAAAAAAACAAGTCTAATTTGTAAACATGAATATTATTGAATGTACAGTTTTGGGATGCAATGAATCGCCATCGATCACATTCTACCGTTGAGAAAATAGAAGCAATTATATTGAAAAATTTTAAAAATAATTTCTAGCAGTTAAACAAGAAGAGATATAAGATGTAGAATAGTTTTAGTATATCAGAGAAGAGAAGAAGCAAACTATGCAGAGAGAAGAGTAAGAAGAGAGAATAAAGTAATTTTTAATTCATTTCCTTTCAGCATAGTTACAGCTACGGTATTATTGTTATATAAATACTTGAAATGCTTATAGGGTTGTGGAAGCTTGAGGGTTGTGATTCTAAGATTGTCAGGATCCAACGGTTGATGGAGATTGCAAAAATAATATCTGTACGGGTGCTGATTTATTGAAGTAGCATTAGAGATTATGATTGTCTGTTGTTGGTTAGCATCAGCTTTAGGATGATTATTTAGTAGGCTTCATAGATTTATAATATTGCATGTCAAGTTTTACATTTATCATATATATATATATATTTTGGAAAGTTATCCCAACAGATCTTATAGTGGAGATGTATTAATCCGGCTGGCGTTCATTCATCACATTCGAGCCCCCTTTAATTTCCACCATTCTGAATATAGCCTCCGAATCGACTTCAGGAAGTTCGGCCCGTCTTAAGAAAGCGGTGGGTTGTTACTTTATATTAAAAATGACAAATGAGTTAGAAAGGACTGCACATTTAACTAATATGTTCATCCTTTCGAAACCCTAAGAGCTTAAACGTGCATGCACATATTAAGGGCTCGTTTGGCTAAGTTTTTAATTTTTAAAAAAATTTGTTTTCAAAAAGCTATTTTAAAACAGAATATATAAACATCATTCTCAGAAGAGAGGAAACTGATATTTTCTAAAAATACAAAAAAATCAAACAGATTTTAAAATTTAGTAACAGTATTTTGTAAAACGAGATGCAATAAAAATGCAGAATCAAACGAGGCCTAAGTTATATGCTTAGAACGGAATTATTGGGCATAGCAATGGCATGCACATATTAATGCATGCTAGACTTTTTACTCTTATGGTAACTCAACTTTTTTTCTAAGTAAACTTTTTGAGAGTATCAATTAGTTGGATTGTTAAGAGTCTTCGAAGTTGTTATCAAAATCTTGAGTTTGAATCTCTCATACATTATATAAAGCTCCACTTTATAATCTTATGTGTGGAAAAAAAAAACTCTCCCTCCCATTACATCGACCTTCTCAGTTTATCTACTCTAAAAGATAATATTTAAGTTGATGGCTCGATTGAGATTGAGTGGTTCATGTGACTTATAGTTCCTTTGAATCTTGACCCACTTTGAGTTAGTTTTATAGAAATACCATATATTTGATCACATGGCTGGCCTCATTTATTAGCATAAGAAAATTTTAGGTTAAAAATTAAAATTTGATCGCTAACATACCTAATTTAGTTGTATTCTCCTTTGAGTTCATATTGTCTAAAAATAAGTTGGTACTAATTAGTCTTATCGACAAAGATTTTGATAGTTAAGTGTGAAAAAATAATAATTAAGCTCATCTTCTCAATTTATCTACTCGAAAAAATAATAATTAAAACTCTCGACAATGCAGTACTATCTCCAACAATGATCATCAACTTGCCATCAACTGAATTCAAATCCTCTCCAGTAATTCCCGTAACTGTACATTCATGTGCACCATCTCAAACACTTAAGATCAAATTTTCTTAATAATTTTAAATTAATTAGCAGTGATTATCACAGTAATCTATTGTAGATTGCTGAGATGGTACAATTATTATGTCCAATTACCCAAATAATTGGAGGGAATTGGAATCCCCACCAACCAGTATTAGTATTCACTCCTCGCCGTCGCATACCATCGTTAAAACCGTCGGCGTCGATTCTTGCTACATGCTCACTAATTTATACAAAATAATAATAATGTTTTTTAAGGAGTGGGTATCTATTATATAAAAATATTGGGCCTGATTATATATATTTGTGTGTTAAATAAGTGTACATAAAATTTTAGGAGGATTTACACGCATATCACATTTATATTTTGATATTTATCAGGGCTTAAATTGATTAATTATAATTTATTTAAGATTATTTGATTAATTAATGGAGTAAATTTGAATATTTTTATAAATATCTAATTATCAATTGAACAAGCTTGAAAGAATTGTTAGTTACTAGATTTATTCATGATCATGAATAATATTATTTTAAGTTTTGTGAACAAATTCTTTAAAATGTTTGATTAACGCTCATCATAACTCATTTATGATCACGAATTTGAAGATCTTGTTAGAGAAAGCACATTGTATGTGTTATAGATTTTTTTTCTTTTTAAAAAATTCAAACAGCAGCTTTCTGATAGCTATCATATTCTAATAACTCTGATTCTCAAAATAACTTTTTCACCATAAAACTTTCAAAATAATAAAGAGAATAAATGAAGTTTACTTTCGCTTTAAAAAAAGCAATCAGAAAACTATCCCAAATATACCCTTAATTTATTAATGTAAGGTTCATTTGTTAAGCTTGTCCAATTAAAATCTTATATGCTAAGGGCACACTAAGCTGGATAAAATCAAGGGATATTTACAAATCAATCACCTAAAACATATGTATTTACAATTTGGCCACCTTCATCATTTTTTTGAACTATGAGATTCATGTATTTACGCATGCCACGATCAAATCGTTATGAATTTTATGAAAATGAAAAATATGGGTTGAGCTTTTGTTATGCATTTCAATATTTCATTGTCAATTTAAAATTTTGATGTTGAAAGGTGGTTAATTTGTAAATATGTAAGAATAAGATGACATATATGAAAAAGCCTCTAAAATCAATTATTTATTTATTTAATTTTTTTTGAAACAAGTTTCTTATTTAAAATTCATTAATCACAATACAAACAAGTTTAAGTTTAGCTCAACTCAAGTTTGAATAAATTTTATTTGATAAATAAGTTCGAGCTTAAACAATATTACAAAAATTAGAGTTGAGCTCGAACAATATTTCATTGCGTTCAACTTGATTTATCTGTTGTCCTATTTATTAATATAATATTTAAAAAATTAAATTAAACAAAAATATTAATTTTTAAAAATAAAATGCATTTTTTTATGCATATATTTCAAACCCTTCAATAGAGGTATTTATTTGACTTATTTGATTCATTTGATTTATGAATAAGTTAAATTAATTGATTTACCAAAAATTTTAAAAAAAACATACTAATCGAACTTAACTTTAATTCCATTTTATTCAATTTTGAATAAATAAAAAGATAATCATTGCTAAAATTATAATTTAAAATTTTAAAATAAATAATATTCAAGCTGATCTTTTTGTCACTTTTTATTTATAATTTTTATTTTAATTAAATTTATAAAAATAAAAACCATCCTAATAATAAAAAATTTAAAAAAATTGATAATTGGTTACTGTTAGATTTTTTATTTTATTTTTTTCTAAATAACATACACCCATAGCCTAGAGAGATATGGATTTACCCAAACCTGCAGTAGACTTTAAACAGCTTAATTAAATGCAGTTAATGATTGTGAATCCTACAAACATAGATAGGGGTGTGCATTAGTCGGTTCAAATCGAAAAATCGAACCAATATTATTTGATCGATTTGGTTCGATTTTAAATCTCACAGTTCAATTTTTAGTTATAAATACTAGTTATTCAATTTTCAATTTTCAGTTTGATTTTTTTTCTTTAAAAGATCAGTTAAATAGTTAAACCGGATAAATCGAATAAATCAAAATTAGTTAAAAAAAGTCAAATCTAAATATGTAATTTTGATTGTAAATACTTAATTATTTGTATAGATTTATAGATTTCTATTTGACTAAGGAATTTTTAATGTATAAAATTTATTAGATTATTTTAGTTAATTAGCTCATTAAAAAAATAATTTTTATTTTTATTTTTATATGCTATTGGGTTTAACCAAAAACCGAACCAAATAAACTAAATTATAGTTCGGTTTTATATGTTATTTAGATGATTCGACTATTTTAAGTTATTTGGTTCGATTTGTTCGGTTTAATAAAAAACTCAACTGAACCGATCGAATACTCACCCCTAAACATATGTTCAAAAATAGTGAAATTATTATGTGTATAATTAAGATCATTTAGATTATTGTACATTAAGTGCATATTATTCTGTACATCTCTTGTGCAAATAATAATATATAATTAATACACAGTAAACCTATATTTTAGATACTGTACATAATAATCTCTCTTCACTATCAGTTGCTATCAGTTGTATGAGTCTTCAAATAGTTGGTGCAATTTTTTCTCATATTCGTTGTGTAGTTATCACATGATAATGAATTGGAATGACTTGTCCATTCATTATGGATTTTCAAAAAAAATTTGAGTTACACTATATAGTCAAAATTTAATTAATATCACTCTCAAAATTATAAAATTTATTTTTAAGTTAATATAATATATAAAATTCAATTAAAATTAGAAAATTTACATACATAGCACATAATTTTTATACATTTATATATCTATCACTTAAAGTTTGATATTTATAAAAATAATACATTTTTTATGCATAAAAATTTGCATTTCACTTTAAAATTTTATTGATAGTATTATTTTTTATGTAATATTAAATATTTTGATTGTTATTTAAGTATTAGATATATAAATATGTAAGATTTGTGTGTTATGCATATAAATTCTTGTTAAAAATTATGGTATACACATGTGATTTTCAAGCTCTCTATTTTGGGTCCCTTCATGCAAAGAAGTTATGTCAATTTATAGTTTTGAAAGTGATATTTTTATTATTTTGACTAAAGTCCCTTCAACATTTAAGGTATTTAAATGACCTTGAAATTAAGTAATTTTAAGCTTATTAACTTTCTCTCTTCGGACACTTAATTTAATTATAATCATGTAAGATTTGAAGATCTTTTACCTCTGAAATTGATATTATGAAGTTTTCAACTAAACTTTAATTATTTGATTTGAACTTAAATTTAATCATTTTTATATTGTTAAGCTCTTCTCATTGACATATTTAATTTACTTCTATAAATTTTTAAATAAAAAATTACATACAGATTCATATTTAATTATATTTTTTTTTTATGATATATGAAAATAATGAAACAAACTTTCATTTAAAATTACATAATATTATATCTCTAAAATTGATTTAATTTCATAAACTAAATGATTAAAGTGCCTTTTTTAACTAATCATTTCTTAGAAGGCATGATTTTCACCGTTAATATCCTTTCTGTCAAATGATTATTTTTTCTTAACTAAGTTTTGCGGTTGAAACTTTTTAGCCTCCTTTTGGAAATGTTTATAAAACCCTGAATCGTACAAAATCATAAAGAAAGCTACGAATCAACTGCCCTCATTGATTTAAATCTTTGTTTATTCGAACGTGGTTGACGATTTGGGTCAAGTTCATCTTCTACAGTTAGCAGAACCTGAATTTAATTATATTATTATAAATTCAAATAGTTTATTTATACTAAATATTTTATTTTTTTTGATTGCCAGCCTGAAGTATATTGTGTACTTACGAAGAGCTGACAATTCTAACAGTAATTAATTATATTTTAATATAGGTTTTTAAATTATTCTGAAACGAGTTTCAGTTCGAGCTGTAATGGCTTCAAAGAGTTTTTTTTTATAAAAAAAATTAAACTATATATATAATATCTGCTATATTTTTTACTTTTTAGTGGTAATTAATTGTGAGGAACGAAACTAGAAAGAGTGAAAATAATAAATGAATTAATTGAAATTCATTTTCACCCGCTTATTTCAATCATGAAAAAAGTAAATTTTTTTTTAAAATTTTATTTAATTAAAGATAAATTAACTTTATTTTTTAAGAAAATGTTATGTCATATGTGATTCATAATGATGATTAAATATATTTTTTATACCTTTTTTTCTCTAAGATTGGATGGATGAAGAGTTGTCAATAAAAATATTTATTCATATTTTTAGATAAATTTATTCATCTAATAATCACCTAATATTATAACATTCCACATTCATCAATATATATATATAGTGGTGTAGGGAGAGGTGTAGGGGGAGATAGTTGTCATTTCTAGATTTTTACTAAACTCTTAATATTATATAACATACTAATTATTCTCCTAGATTTCACTACTCTTAGCTAGGTGGGCAGTCTCCACCCCAACATTTTGTCACCACTCTCTTTAAATTTTGATTCCAAGATTACTTCTTAAGACCTTAATTTCACCACCCCTAAATTTCATGATAGGTTCATAATGTGATGGAAAAAACAACATTTTGATAAAGGATTAAATCATATTTTTATGCACTGTCACATTCTTATTGATACTTTAAAGCCTTATTGTAGTTTGTAGTGAAAATAAAAATTGATTAATGGAAATGATCTATAATTAAAAAAATTCATGGATTAAAACTTCTTTGATCCATAAATATATTTTCATGCTGTTGTGCTAAATTATAGATTATAATTTAGCTGTTTTATACAATATATTTATATCTCTTATTTTGACTCATATGATACATCAGTACATCATGATAAATTTTGATACATTATAAAAGAACAATTTTTTTCTTACATCTTAATAACTACCCATTTGATGTACTATCTTATAAATGTTATTTTTATGTAAAACCAACTCTCAATCATACATAGGGGTAGACTAAGGTTTATAGTGCCTCAGCTCATTAATGGAAAATCAATTAGTCTTAAGAACCACCTTTAATTTATTATCATAGTGCTCATTAATCCTGATATATTATTTTCTTTATATTCCTGAAAAGATCCCACTTAAATTTAAAATTTAGACTCCATAGGACTATTTACATGACTAGTGCATCATAAATTTTTTAAAATATGTGATTTGTATATTCTCCTAGATTTGAACCATGTCCTCCAATCTTGAAGCATACTTATTTATTAATATTTAGATCTATCATTATTGTTATCTATTTTTGCACTGGTTCCTTTGCTTTCAAGATTCAATGTAGTAAAGAAAAAAAAATCACATGATTTTTGTCTCCTAATGTACTAGCTTAAGATCAAGTCATGGATATCATTAAGCTTAAACTTCATAGACCCCCATTTATCATTAATAGTTATCTCAATTTTAGTTTAATTTTTTAGCAGTGACGATAACAAGTCAATGCATCAACTTTAATATTAATTGAGCTTAATTGACATGTGATCATTTTGAACTCTTTTGTTCAATTTCATCATCAATTTTAATATTAATTGAGTTTAGTTCACATGTGATCATTTTGAACTCTTTAGTATGCATCACTGAGGAAGTATATTCAATTATCTTAAGATTAAAAATTTGCTCATTGTATGTATCTTATTTACTATCAAGGCTTCTTGAAGATGTCTACAAATGCTTACATCACACTAGTTATGGTTATCTAATACAATAAATTAAAGGAAACATTTTTTTATTAAGGAAAATATATAACATTGAAATCTTACCTATATAACAAATCCTAATTATTTTAGTTATATAGTTGTTAACTTTAAATTAAGGAGAGGTAAATATAACTTTTTCTAGTATAAGTTATCCTCTATTTTGATTTTCAAGTACCCAAAGCCATTGTTGTCGAACTATTTGATTCTCACCTTCTAATCTTCCATTGCTCTCTTTTCTTATAGAACTCAAAAGCAACCAAGATAATAGTTATTAAGAAAAGAGTGTGTTTAAGAATAATGACAATCATTATAATGGGAAAAATAATTTATAAGAAGAACAAAATAAGAATAGGAGGTCTTATGAGATTTAGTGAGACCCACCAACAATCATAGCCCCATAAAAAAAATGAATTTTTACCTATTTATAAGTGAAAATAAGATACAAATATATTACCTCATTTTTTATCTTATGGTATTCTTTCTTATACCTCTCTCACTTATTTTTACTACAAACTTGAACAAGATTCCTCCACTTCTTGTACACGCTAGAGAGAGATAAAAGTCTATAATCTTTTATGTCATATTACTTCATTAGTTATCTAACCAAGATGAATACTTACATATGATCATTATGCAAGCCATTTCTTCAACCTTCACCTCTTATACATGGCTAACATAAGAGAAAAATGAGACATAACCTTCAAATTTAAGCAACCATCTCTTTTTATAATGCTTGAAGATGGTACACAAAATGTTTATAAATATTAGGTAAATGGGGATAGATAGTAAACTTGTAAAGGTTAGGTAAGTAATGATGGATATATATTTACATATATAACAATCATATCTTTAATATCACATCAAAATTATCAATATTATTTAAGAAATGAATACACTTTTTCATTCATATAGAATGTGCTATAAATATAAATATCAAATTTTAGGTGTTAGATATGTAAATACATAGGAATGGTGTGGTATGTATGTAAAATTTTTGATATAGTTTAGGTTGATGATGGTAGGCCATAAACTTGTGGGTGTTAGATAGAGTGGTAAGTAAGAAACATGTAAATATTAGGAAGAGAAATTAATCTCAACATCTTAATATAATTATATCACTTGATTCTTCTACTAGTTGGGGATTGTGTAGTTCTTTGGGATGGTGAAGATTAAAAACCATTTGATTGCAAACTTTCGGCTCAACATTAATACCCCCCACCCCAATGCTCCTTAATAGTCATCTCCAATCCTTTAGTGATTGTTGTTGGTACTCAACTGAAAAATTTCTTTGTTTGACTCTAATGAAGATATCCAACATCATTTGATCAGTGTATTGGGCACTTCTCCAATCTCTAACTTTACACATAGTTGATTTAAGGAGAAGAATAAGCTACCCACATGCAACCATCTCCTTATTAAAATGCTTTAAGGTGGTAGGTATCATGCTTGTACATATTAGGAAAATGGTGGTTGATAAGAAGCATAAATAGTGGTAGGTAATATAATTGTGTAGATTAGAAAAAGGATAATAGGAAGCAAATTTTTAGGAGTCAAGCATAGAGTGTTAGGTAATGTACTTGTATGATCTTAACATAATTATGATCATCTAATTATGGATTTTGCTCTTCTTCAAAGTGAGTAGGTTCGAAGTTATGTGATTGCAAATTATTCATTTACCCACCCAAAAAAAATATTATTTTAGACCCAAAATATAAATGTTTAAAAATAGATTTTACTGTAAAAAAGATAACATTCACATTTAAAAATTAAAAAAATATTTTCTTAAAATCTCAAAAAGGAAAAAAGTACTAGGGGCATGTTCAACATCACTTTTTTATTTTTTATATTATTTCTAATAAAATATATTCGATCAGTTTTTTCAAGTATTTTATTTCTAAAAATAAATTAAGTTATCTTTAAGAATATTGAAAACAACTTTTAAGCATTTTCATTATTTTCAAAATATAGATTTCTAGTCATTGATCTCATACATCAAATTGACCAGCCTAGCACTAATCACTGGTTAACTTCTGATCTATAATTGGTCCATCATATGCTAATGAGTCAATGACCGACAACCCCCATAGTTTAACCTTTGACTTCTCTGCATTCTCCACTAGTAATGCAAAATAAATCGACTTATGTAATATTCAATAAAAAATAGCCTAAATTAAAATATGAAATATATTTATATTTCATATCAATATACAAATAAAATAACCTCCTCCATATAATTTTCAATAAAAAAATAGAGATTGAACATCCTAATGCAAATGATGGCAAGATGGCCTTAAAAGTCTTTAGATTTACATACTTAGATTAGTGCTACATATGATATTTAAGTGCTACACTAATGTTAAAAAAATAAATATTGATACTTCTTTGGAATTTGAATGGTTTGTGCATAACTTGCATTGTTCAATAATAATCCAAGTTATGATTTATTTGATTAAGTAAAAATAATAATGTTTTGACGAATTAGCTTATTGGCTCAACGAAGAGATCATAAGAAGCATACTAATCTAAAGAAATTAATGTAATTTATAATTTGAAAAATTAACCTTTTTTAACAATCTAAATTTACACCTGGTTTTCACGTCCAAAGGAAGGGATTCTACATGCAAATTAGTTAGATTTTAAGGTTTTCCATGATAACTTCTAGAGATTCAATGTATTATTATTATTAATTTTTTTGAAGAAACGAGCTTGTGTACGTATTATGCCAAAAACTGCATGGGCTAATGGGCCAAGTCTTTCAATTAGAACATTAGAAGGCTTGTTTTAAAAGTAATGTGGTAGGATTAAAACTCAGCCCAGAAAGAGTTTAGCTGTGCAGTACATATTTGTGATATCCGTTATATAGATTTTTATTGATTCCGATTTATAGACATGTCCGGAAGAGATTTAATGTCTCATATATTGTTTTATCAAAATGAATTAAAAATAAGTACTTATAACGATAAAAATAGCTGAGAAAAAAAGTAATTTATGTCGATGATTTTGATTATAGATTTTTCGAAATATTTGAGTTAGTTTAATGAAAAATTGATACTCATAACATATAGTATAAAATTTGTACCCAAGATTCTTCTAAAAGTATAATCTCTCAATTACTGCAAGAGATCTCTATTAATTTATATATATTTTAAAATAATAATCAAAATAATTGATAAATGATTAGGTAATCGGCAATATGTTGCTAAGATTTAAAAAATCAACATATATATATATATATATATAGATAGATAGATAGATAGATAGATAACCGTACCCTCTTTTATTTACTTAAAGACAAAAAATAAAGTTGAATTAATAAAAATATTTGCTATGGATAGAACTTTATTATTATATATTTGTATCATTCCAATATAGTTATGCAAGAAATCACTCCAAGGGCTTAAATGTTATCTATATCATTTTAATATGGATATACTTGAAGTCTTGCATATATTTATGCAGATCTTCATGAGTTAATAGATAAATAGTTTTGTCCATTTGATCTACATTAATGGTTTGTTTTATAATTTTTACCAAAGATTTTTCCTTAAAATCAAAAGTTCCAAATTGATAAATAATAGTTTTATCAATTTTGGGGAGAGATCGGAATTCAGTGTTTTCTTTGGAATAAAGAAATCACATTCCGCTTTATCACCAATCCTAAAGAAATTATCATAAATGAAATGAATAGAATTAATAATAAGTCTATGCATATTAATTATCTGAAAGAAAAAATTAGTGATATAACTCTTAAACAAAAAATTTCTTCTCCCCAGATAAAGGAGAAAATTAATCATCGTCTGCAAGATTTCTAGAAAGAAGTTTGTGGGGACAACCCAATTACTTTCTGGGAAAGAAAGGTTCATTTAGTGAAACTCCCGTATATTGATAATTTCAATGAAAGGGACATCCCACTAAAGCTCGTCATCGAAGGAACGAGCATTATCTTACTATGTAAAGTGAAATGATTTATTAAATAAGGGAATAATTCGCAATCTTATTCTCATGGAGTACGATTCTATGAATGAGATCAACTAAAAAAAGAGAGACCAGACTTGTAATAAATTAAAGTTCTAAATAAAGTATTAAAATGGATTAGATATCCTATTCTAATAAAAGGGATTTATTAAATCGTTTGCTAATGCAAAAATATTTTTTCAAAAATTGATTTAAAATTTGGTTAGCATCCAAATTAAAAATTTGGATCGATATAAAACCTGCTTATCGTTCTCTGGACATTACAAATGAAATGTAATATTCTAAAAAAAATACTCCGTCCGAATTTCAACATATTATGAATAATATATTTAAATACTATTTTAAATATATTCTTATTTTCATTGATGATGTTCTTATCTTTTCAAATACTATTGAAGAACATTTTAATCATTTAAAAATATTTAAATGGTTAATCCTGAAAAATAATTTAGTTATTTCTGAGCCCAAAATTAAATTATTTCAAATTGAAGTAAGGTTTTTGGGTCATATAATTTTCAATGCTTATATTATTCCAATTAATAGAAGTATTGAATTTGCAGACAAATTTCCTGATATTATTCTGGATAAAATCCAGTTAGAGAGGTTCTTAGGAGCCTTAAAATATGTAGTTGATTTTTATCACAATGTCGACACAGATGCGGACCTTTTGACGATTGAAAAGACTCCCATGCATGATATAGATGCGTAAAATTAAAGAAATGGTTAAGAATCTTCCTTATCTTAACCTTACTGATCCTGACAGTTTCAAAATTGTTGAAACCAACGCCTCTAATCAACTACGGTGGTATTAAATAATACAAAAATTCTAAAGAAGAATTAGTTCTTTATTTGATGCGATGGAATCCCACTGAAAAGTACTTTTATTAAAGGAAAATGCTTTCAGTCAACAAAAGCATCTCTAAATTTCAAGATGATTTATTAAATCAACATTTTCTTCTTCGTATTGACTGTTCTTCAGTCAAATACATAATTGATCAAGATGTAAAAAAATTGGTCTCTAAGCAAATTTTTGCATCATGACAAGTTTTGCTGTCCATCTTTGATTTTGATATCGAATTCATCAAATGTAATGAAAATTATCTTCATTTCTAACGAATTATTGCGGGGATGATCGGGGTGGATCACCCACATGGAAAGATATCCTAACCGAGGTGGTAACGCTTTTAGAGGAGTGGTAGTGCTAATTGAAAAGATCTGACTCAACGGTTGACATGATCGACATATATGTATATGGCATCATCCTCTTCCACTTTGGTTGAAAAGGATGAGATCTCAAAACATAAAAGATGTTGTTGCACGAACTGTTTATTTCTCAAAGAAATAAAACATAATATTATTGAAATTAATCCCTCGATTATTCAATAAATAATCGGGCCTTATTTGAAAGATATTTGAAACAATCCTTTCCCATTTGAATCTAATCTCAAGAGAGAATTATGAAAAAATCTAACATAATTAAAGTGTATTGAGATTAATCATGTTAAGTGATCGAACCATACAATTTTATAGTAGCTTTATACAAAAGATCTTTCATCAAAGTGAATGGAATTTAACTCCATTCCAAGAAAAATGTATTTTATCCTCCACTAATTTATATACAAAATTGGCATAAATTATTTGTTATGTGTAAGCTATGTATGATGAAGGCCTTCTTCCTTCTCATGAAAGCAAAGGCATTCATGGATGTTCATAATGAACAAAGATATTATCAACATAGATCTTCCAGTATGGTTCTTTAGATGGTGGAATTATTTTGGAGCAGAATTAAATATTCTTCCGGATCCAATTAAAGAGGTCTTCAATGAATGGATGGAAGCTGCACCCAAAATGAGGGCTATTAATCCCAAAAAAATGATTCAAGGGCAAAATCTTGCTCATTTCTTCTGGCGCCAAATCCAGATTTGGAGTGACGTTATTATTGAATGATCCATTTAATGGTGGTCCTTCAAAGATATTTTTATTAAAATGGTGGAATTCAATCGTTGAGGATAAGCTCAAACAAATTAAAGCTTATTAAAGATTGCGATCAAACTATGAATTTTGAGCTATCGATTGATGAGGTGCTTCAAAGCATCAAAAGGCCCTCATGAGAATGACATCCAACATAAGGAACGTCTCAAGAAGATTTACGAGAATCAACTCGCCAAGGTGTTTAATCACCCTATCTACATCTACGACAGTTGCGACTCTTCTAACGGTGTCGACGTGAAATCCACCAGAGAAAATTAATGGATTACAACTTCATGCAGCTAAATTATTGCTTCCACTTTGCCTTTACAATGCAAAAGGGATGCATTATTATCTCCACCAGACCCGCTTTACTTTACAGCTCAAAAGTAGATGACATTATCTCCACCAGTACGGAATCTACTTTACAACTCATAAAGTAATCCCATCAGGCAAAATAATGCAACTTTTCACCTGGAAAGTTGTTACATTATTGTACCCTCTATGACAGAAATAATTCTGTCTAATAATTATACTTTTGCTTAATGTTTAAGTAAAGTTTTCTCTTCTGCCTCCACTTCTATATATGGAGGCTCTATCTTTGTATTCGGTGTGCTAAACTTTTGACTAAAATAAAATGCATTTGAATACAAACATCATCTTGACACATGACCATAGATGATAATTTATACTTAATCGAAAGACTCACCGTTACGCTTTAACCGTTTATTTTTCAAAATATTTAGAAGGAATTATTCCTTCTTGAATGTAATTTAAGTCTGCCCGCTATCCAACTAAGCTTAAATTTGGTAAAATAAATTTTTATTTATAATTAATTCAGTATAAATATACCATTTCTGGTATATTGTCTTTTGAATATTTTGTAAGAAACCTGGTTCTTGATTAGAATCAGCTTCTATATTTTCAAATGAATTGCATTGATTAATTCAAGATCCATAGACGCCATTCATCATTCTCGCTCTTTTTATTTGTCGAACTTCTATTTTAGTTTTAATTGATTTTAGCTAAAGTAAGGAGAAGAAGATGAACTTTGCTCCCCGCAAAATACTTGCATATGGAGTATATAGGAGGCTTGTAAATCAAATTTTTCTAATTTATCTTTCTTCTTATCATTAAGAAGATTTATAATTTTATCATGAGTTGAATTATCTTCAACTTGTGCTAAAAGTTTATTTAATTGATCTTTTTGCTCATGAGTGAGTGTATAAAGACTAGACATATTAATAATATTTTTGTAATAATCTACGCTGATGGATTTGCAATAGTTAGATTTATCGAATCGATGAAGATGAGGATGAAGTATTTTCTACTTTCTATTCTTTTCTAATTCAAAGTGTGAGTAGAATTTTCATTAGGGTTTGTTTCAACCCTTCACAATCGAAGTTCATTTAATTTCTTCTTAACCGTATCTGTTAGCATAATGACCGACGCACCACATTTATATTTTATTTCTCTTGTCTCTTTGGTCTTTGAATCGAGGGACGAGTGCTGATTTGTTTGTGAATTTCTTACATTTATGTTTATGGGATTTTCATGGAAAAATAATCTTTTATTTTTTCCATTATGAAGGAGACGCACTGAGGATCACAGTTGAACTGATCACAGAATTCTCCAAGCTATTTTCGCTCAAGCAACCATTCCCTTTTCATTTGATCTTTTAATTTAAGATCAGAACAAATAACCAATCCTATTTTAATACATGCAAATAAGGTTTCCATGAGTTTCATATGGAATTATTCCATCACGAGAGACTTTGAACCTTTTCATATAGATTGGAAGGCCTTCAATGAATTTTGTTTCCAATGAAGGCTATTGGCATCATAAAGTGTCATAACGCGTGCTAGAAAAATATCCTTATACCATGAAAAAATGGGTTAAGGATGGACATCTTAATTTTTTGGAGTAAGGAGTTTTTTTCTCCTTGATCTCCAATGGATCCAGCAAAATGATCTATAATTGTTTGAAGAAGATTATAGACCAAATTTTCATTAGGTTTTTGCTGTTCTTTTGGAAGATCCTTAGTACTTAAGTCAATTTCGCTAAGGAGGTCTTCCCTTTGAGGAACAATGAGAAAATTATCCCACCATCCTTTCAGAGTTCCAGAGAATCAAATGATGGCATAATGGTTTTGATGTCTAGATTGAATAGTAGAAGAAAACATAAGCACGATGAAGGAATTTGATGTTCTGAAAAATTCAATATTCCATTCATACAATCTCCATCATAGAATTTCTTAAAATGAGTATCTTCCTCAAATAATAAATCGAGGTGTTGGTTTTTTATAATAATGTTTTTTCAAATTTTTCATGGAATAAGAAAGTTTTGGATAAAAAGAGGATGTGAATCTTGTAATTCTTGAAAAAGTTGAACTTTTTCAACATTACTTGATCAATGATCAAGATTTGGTTGAGGATTCATTTGAATCTTCATCCGATTGATATCTTCAAGAGCTCTACATACTTTTCTTAAATTTAGAATCAAATTCTAATGTCTTCGAAGAGGGTCCCAACTTAAGAGCAAGTTTAGAGGTGGTTGAGAAAGTGTTTCACAAATGGGTTTATACTAGTAGAGCTTTCAAAGCTTTGCTAGTTTGGGCTAGAAACCTTTTGTTTACACTGATCGATTTTAGACTCTAGCTAAAAGATGATCATGATTATTTGAAGTATACTATCACTTTAATTAAGTTGTTTAATTATAGTAATAAATTCTTTAGAATTTGTGGATCGAACTTATTTTAAGTCGCTAATTCTAAAGGTTTATCATCCACCATTTTGCAAGATGGAGGATAAGATGCTTCAATAATTTTTCTTGCTCGTTGCCATTTTTTGGTAAAATAACAACTTGAGCAGATTGAGCATAATAAGCAAAACCATAAAAGGAATAGTTACTTTATTTGACTATTTCTTTCTCTCATTTTCTCAAATATAAATCATTTTGAGCGTTGGTTTTGAGTAAAACTTCTATACCAAGTATGAAATTATTGTACTTGGTTGGAAGTATTCCTTGAACACTTCTCTAGTCTTAGAACCTTTTGTAGCTCATTAAGACTAAAGTTCATTTTATGGAGTGGGAGATTGATTTTCTCACCGGATGATAGATATGATTTAGGGCAAAGGGCCTCATATGCTTTGAGTGTGAACCATCCGATCTGACTTCAGAGGTTTGAAGGGATAAAACCCTAGGAAGTGTGATGATATGAGGGTTGAATCGACTTCAACATCACCGTCCGCTTGAATTATGATCAATATCTTGATTAATGACGATATGACCGCAGATGGTATGTTGATTAAAAATACCACCTCATTCCATTTAATCACTTTAGTTAAGAGAATATGAATTCAAAATTTAAAAAAGTAAATAAAATCATAACCATAAAGTTAAATGTAATTTTAAAGCTTCAAAAAAGATTTATATGAAAGAGATAAACTTAAATTGGGAAAGGTGTTGAAGTAAACCGGCCCTACAGAGGTTTCTCTACAACACTCATAAGAGATTGCCCAGAAGGCATCTCATCTCTAGGCTAATATAGAAGCATTTAACCTTTGAGAGTTAAGAGCTTAAATGCTATCTCAGATCATTCTAATATGATATATTTAAATCTTGCATATATTTATGCATCTTCATGAGTTAAGAGATAAATGGTTTTATCCATTTGATCTACAAGATGGTTTGTTCTAATTTTCACAAGATTTTCTTAAAATCAAAGTTCCAAATTGATAAATAATAGTTTTATCAATTTTGAAGAGAGACCATATGAGTCTTCTTCATTCGGGAACTCATAATTTCGAGTTCTTGAAATTATTATTTCCAATCTTAAAGTTACATCTGAAGGATAAAAAGGGGAGGAGAGAGGAAGACTATGAAAGAGATTTCATCAACAATAAAAATAAGGATTAAACTAACCTAGTTCACAACTTCCACCAACAAGATTCCAAACAAATAAGAAAAACAGACTTACAACCCATATAATTAGACCCATTTGTGATGAAGATGGAATAGCATGGGAAGGAAATGAAAAAAGTTTAATCCAGTATGGTCAAAGAAAAAATTCTAACATCCTAATGGATTACCCCATCATGGCTCGAGCATTTAAACCGTGATATATAAAACTTAATTATTATTAAATAACTAAAACTTACACGACAAGAAGTGTAAGAGGAAGAACAAGAGAGAGAAAGAGGAGAAGAGAAGAAAATTTAGCAAATTAAAATTAAAAGACTGCCTCCATATAGAAGTAGCATTAAAACTTCTTATTATAAAGCAAAGGTACAATTATTTATTAAATTTTAAAGATAAAAGTAACAACTTTTAAGGTGACAAGATGATGTAAAGAAATTTTTGGTGGAGATAATAATGCATACCTTTACTGAAAAGAAGCACAATTTATTTAGAAGTTGGAATCATTATTTCTCCAAGGATTCCATGACATGAAGAGTCACTATCACATGTAGATAGGGTGATTAAACACCTGCGAGTTGATTCAAATCTTCTTGAGACATCTTATGTTGATCTCATTCTCACGGGTAACATGAAGACCTCATCAACCGATAGCTCAAAATTTGTAATTTTTTGAGGGATCATTAATTCAAAATAAGCTTTAATAATAGCTTGTTTGAGCTTATCCTCAACGTTGATTGAATTCCACCATTTTAATAAAAATTATCTTTGAAGGACCAAATGAAAGGATCATTAAAGATAAGCCTCCCAAATCCATGGATTTGGCGTGAAGAAATGAGCAAGATTTTCCCTTGAATCATTTTTTGGATTAATAGCCCTCATTTTGGGTGCTCATCCATTCAAGACCTCTTTGATTGGATCAAAAGAATATTTAATATGCTCGCCACCATCTCAAGAACCATGCGAAAGTTTTGTAGATAATATCTTTATTCATTATGAACATTCATGAATGCCTTCGCTTTTTGTTGAGAAGGAAGAAGACCTTCATCATAGCTTGCACATAACAATAATAATTTATGCCGATTTTGTACTGTAAATTAGTGGAGGATAAAAATACATTTTTTTCTTGGAAAGGAGTTAGACCCCATTCATTTTGATGAAAGATCTTTTGTATAACATATTTGCTATACAAAATTGTATGGTTCATCTTATCATGAATATGATTAATCTCAACACACTTAATTATGTTAAGATTTTTCATAATTCTCTCGAGAGATTAGATTCAAATGGGAAAGGATTGTTTCCCAAATATCTTTCAAATAAGGCCCACGAATTATTTATTGAATAATCAGAGGGATTAATTTCAATAATATTCTATTTTATTTCTTTAGAGAAATAAACAGGTTCTTGTGCAACAACATCTTTTAGGGATGGTGTTGCTTTTAGAGATCTCACTTTTCAACGTAAGGAAGAGGAAGTACCATATAGATGTCTTTTGATCATGCCAATTGAATCAATGGATCTTTTTATTAGAGCACGGCCACCTCCTAAAAGATAACCACTCAGAGGAGGTCATTCTTCCATGTGGTGATCCACCCCATCGCCCCTCGCAAGAATTCGAAAAAATCGTGAAGAGAATTTTCATTACCTTTAATGAATTCGATATCAAAATCAAAGAGGAGATTGCGATGCAAAAAATTTATTGAAACCAAATTTTACATCTTGATCAATATATTTAATAATGTACATTTCATCTGAAAGTGAGATTCCATCGTAAAAATAAAGCAACCAATTCTTCTTTAAAATTTTTTTATTTTTTAATCCATGTAGCCTTATCGAGGTGCACTTCAACAATTTTGAAATCGATAAGATTAAGACAAGGAAGGTTAACCCTTTCTTTAATTTTATGCACCATCATGAATATCGACCATGGTGGGATTCTTTTTAATCACAAAAAAGTGGTGCATCTTGTGCAGATAAAAATCTACATAGAGAGAGCTCCTAAGAACCTCAGAATTGATTTTATCTAATATCGAAAATTTGTTAGAATTCAATACTTCTATTAATAATAATAAGCATTGGAAATTATGGCCCAAAAATCTTATTGAGTTTGAAATAATTTAATTTGGCTCAAATAACTAAACTATTTTTTAAAATTAACCATTTAAATATTTTTAAATGATTAAAATGTTCTTCAATAGTATTTGAAGATAAGAACATCATCAATATAAACAAAATATATTTAAAATATCTTTAAATATATTATTCATAATATGTTGAAATTGAATGGTGCATTTTAAACCAAAGGCATTACATTCCATTCGTAATGTCCAAAGAACAATAA
Organism: Cymbidium sinense; assembly: GCA_021442155.1. Lineage (NCBI taxonomy): Eukaryota > Viridiplantae > Streptophyta > Magnoliopsida > Asparagales > Orchidaceae > Cymbidium > Cymbidium sinense. The sequence goes on along the minus strand of CM038214.1, from coordinate 294,427,208 downwards.
AAGATTTTATATGATCCAAATTTTATTGATCCGCCAATATGATTTTAAATCAAATTTGAAAATATTTTGCATTATGCAAATCTATTTAATAAATTCTTTGTTAGAATTGGATATCTAATCCATTTTAAAACTTTATTTGTTTTGTAATTTATTACAAGTCTGTCTCTTTCTTTTCAAGATCATTACATAATGCGTACACAGGGAGTAAGATTGAATTATTCCCTTCTTTAATAAATCAACAATTTCTTCTTTACATAAGTAAGATAATGCTCGCTCATCCATAAGGATGAGCTTTAGTGGAATGTCTTTCATTGAAATTATCAATGTAGGAGATCCACTACATGAACTTTCTTTCTAAAAGCAATTGAGTTGTCACAAACTTATTTTTTAAATCTTTTTAAATTTTTTTTTTTTATTTGGGAGAAGAAATTTTTGTTTTAGTTATATCACTAATTTCTTCTTGTATAATTTATATGCATAAGTATTCATAATTTCTTTAGGATTGGTGATAAAGCAATGATTTCTTTATCCCAAAGAAAACCGAATTCGGTATCATCAATTCTAGTGATAGATATTATTTTGAGAAGAAAAGGAGTTCCCAAAATAGTGTGTTATGTCAAATTTTTAAGACATTTGAATACAAACATCATCTTGATATGGCCAGGATGATAATCTATAAAGACTCACTAGTTGGGCGCTTTAACCGCTAGCTAATTTTTTCAAAATATTTAGAAGGAATTATTCCTTCTTGTATACAATTTAAATCTGCTCCGCTATCAACTAGAGCAGTTAAATTTGGTAAAATAAATTCTTTATTTATAATTAATTTAATGGAAATATACCATTTCTGGTATATTGCCTTTTGAATATTTTGTAAGAAACCTGGTTCTTGATTAGAATTCATATTTTCAAATGAATTGTGTCGATTAATTCAAGATCCAGATCCATTCATTCTCTCTTTTCTTTGAACTTCTAATTTTAGTTTCTTTAATTCAATTTTAATTACTAAAGAATTAAGATGAAGATGACTTTTTCTTAAATACTTCTGATAAGGAGTATATAGGAGGCTTGTAATTAAATTTTTCTAGTTTATCTTTCTTCTTATCATTAAGAAGATTTATAATTTTATCACGAGTTGAATCATCTTCAACTTGTGCTAAAAGTTTAATTAATTGGTCTTTTGCTCATGGGTGAGCGTATGAGATATTATTATATTTTTAATAATCTACTTGTTGACGGATTTGCAAGTTAGATTTATCAGAATCGAGATGAAGATGAGGATGAAATATTTTCTTCTTCTTGATTCTTTTTGATCGAAGTTGTAGTAGAATTTTCATAGGGTTTGTTTTAACCCTTCAATTTGAAGTTCATTAACTTCTTCTTGAATATCTGTTAGCATATGACGCGACCACATTTATAACATTTTATTTCTCTTGTCTCTTTGGTTTTAGAACGAGGGGAGTGCTGTTTATGAATTTGTCATTTTTTTATGATTTTTTCACGCTTAGGAAAAATAATCTTTTTTATTTTTCCTTTATGTTTAGAAGATAAACGAGGATCCGATTGTGTCACAAAATTCTCCAAGCTATTTTTAGCGTTCTCTTTTCATTTGATCTTTTAATTTAAGATCGAGGAATAAATAACCAAATTTTTAATACATGAGAAATAAGGTTTCCATATGTAAGGTTTCATATGGATGGTTCCATCGTAAAGAGAAGAAACCTTTTCAAATAGAGGAAGGCCTTCAATGAATTTTTTTATTTCCAATGAAGGCTATTGGCATCATAAAGTGTCATGTGGCGTGCTAGAAATATATCCTTGTACCATCAAAATGGGTTAAGGATGGACATCTTAATTTTGGAGTAAGGAGCAGTTTTTCTCCTTGATCTCCAATGGATCCAAAATGATCTATAATTATTTGAAGAATTATAGACCAATTTTCATTAGGTTTTCTTTGTTCTTTTGGAAGATCCTTAGTACTTAAGTCAATTTCTCTAAGGAGGTCTTCCCTTTGAGGAATAGTGAAAATTATCCCACCATCCTTTGAGTTCGAGAATCACGAAATGATGGCTCGGCGATAATATAAGGTTTTTTGCTTGATTCAGATTGAGCATAGCAAACATAAGCATTGATGAAGGGTATGAATGATTTGATGTTGAAAATCCATCAATATTCCATTCATATAAAGAATCTCCATCATAGAATTTCTACGAAATGAGTATCTTCCTCAAATAATAAATCGGGAGGTGTTTTTTATAATAATAATTTTCCAAATTTTTCTTGGGATAAGAAAGTTTTTGGATATCAAAGGAGGATGAGGATCTTGTAATTCTTGAAAAGAGTTTGAACTTTTCAATATTACTTGATTGATCAATTTGATTTAGGTTGAGGATTCATTTGAATCTTCATCCGATTGGTGATATCTCAAGAGCTCTACATACTTTTCTTAAATTTAGAATCAAATTCTGAATGTCTTCAGAAGAGGGTCCTAACTTAAGAGCAAGTTTAGGAGGTGGTTGGATAAAAGGTTTCACAAATGGGTTTATACTAGTAGAAGCTTTCTCTGAAGCTTTGCTAGTTTCAGGACTAGAAACCTTTTGTTTAAGCATCTGATCGATTTTAGACTCTAAATAAAAATGATCAGTGATTATTTGAAGTATATTATTACTATAATTAAGTTGTTTAATTATAGTAATAAATTCCTTTAGAATTTGTGGATCGAACTTATTTTTTGAGGCGCTAATTCTAAAGGTTTATCATCCACCATTTTACAAGCGATGGAGGATAAGATGCTTCAATATTTTTCCTTTCTTGTTTGCCATTTTTGGTAGTCAAAACAACAACTTAAGCGGATTGAGCATAGTAACAAAACCAAGTGACGAAAGGAATAGTTGCTTTGGCTTGACTATTTCTTTCTCTCATTTTCTCGAAATATAAATCATTTATTTTGAGACGTTGGTTTTCAGAAGTAAAACTTCTATACCAAGTATGAAAGTTATCGTACTTAGGCTGGAAGTATTCCTTCAGGACCACCTCTCTAGTCTTAGAACATAGCTCATTAAGACTAAAGTTCATTTTGATGGAGTGGGAGATTGATTTTCTCTCCTTTGGATGATAGATATGATTTGTTTAGGCAAAGGGCCTCGAGATGGTTGAGTTTGTGAACCATCGATCTGGACTTCACGAGGTTTTGAAGGGATAGAAACCTAGGAAGTGTGATGATCGGCGAGGTTGAATCGACTTCAACATCCGTCATTTGAATTATCGATCAATATCTTGATTAATGGAAGGTCTTGGTGTGATCAGATGGTATGGTCCATGATTCGGAAATACCACCTCATTCCATTTAATCACTCATTAGTAGCAATATGAGATGCTAAAAGATTTGTTTCGTCAGTAGTTAGTTTGGTTGAGCTTTACTCTAGGATTTAAAGTATTTAAAACTCAAAATGAATTCAAAATTAGAGCAATAGTTTGAACACGGGAGAAAATCATAACCATAAAGGCAAATGTAATTTTAAAGCTTCAAAAGATTTATATCAGAAAGAGATAAACTTAATTGGGAAAGGTGTTGAAATAAAGCGGCGTGGCTAGTCTCTACAACACTCATTAAGAGATTGTGCAATGAAGGCATCCGCCATCTCTTAGTTGCTAATAGAAGCATTTAACCTTTAAGTTAAAGGTTTGAATCTTGTATCATCTCAATATGAATATATTTAAAGTCTTGCATATATTTATGCATATCTTCCTGATATATATAATATATATATATTTTATATATATATATATATATATTTTTATACAAATATTATTAAAATAACAAATTGATATAGTTTTTACAATTTTTAGAATAACATCTATTATTCTTCATTACAACTCTAGCTATCCATTAAAATATTTTGTTCTCTCTTTAAATTCGGTTAGGACTTCTTAAGAGAATTTCAACCACTAACTTCATGGTAAAAATAATGGGGAGGAAAAAACATCATTTTGATAGATGAATAAATCATATTTTCATGAAGTGTCACATTCTTATTAATACTTTAAAATTATATTAGTTTGTAGTGCAAATATAAATTGATTAATGGAAATGGTCATTAAAATAATTATGGATCAAAACTTCTTTTGATCCATATATATTCATCTAGCTATTATTATAATTTATGAATTATCAATATATTTATATCTCTTATTTTGACTCATATGATACATCAATAAATCATGATAAATTTTGCATATAAAGAAATTTTTTCTCTTACATCTTAATAACTACCCATTTGATACTATCTTATAAATGTTATTTTTATGCAAAACCAACTCTAATCATGCATAGTAGATAAAGGTTTATAGCCTCACTCATCAATGGATAATCAATTAGTCTTAGAACCACCTATACTTTATTATCATAATGCTCATTAATGATATATTATTTTCTTTATATCCATGAAAAGATCCCATTTCATAAATCTATATTGTACCTGAAATTCATTGGTAAGAGATTTAACAATTGTTCTTATTATTTTGTGTTTGATGTCATATACATCAACCATCCATTCTTTAAATATTTTTATCATGATAGACTTGATCAGGTTCCATTTATCAATATATAGAAGATTAAGACAGTTTCTTTAAATCATAACTTCATATTATGAAATTTTTATATAGTATCATTATTTATCTTATTTTCAAGGACAACTTCCACAACATTTAAGTGTTCATTACAAACAAGATGAATCTTTTCTCTACTATCCTACATAATAAATAGCATTAAATCTTTAATTGAAATTGAATGAAAAAGCACACCTAAATTTAAATTTAAGACTCCATGGGATCTACATTAGTGCTCAAAATTTTTAAAGTATGTGACTCTATATTCTCATTTGATTTGAACCATGTCCTCAATCTTGAAACATACTTGTTTATTAATATTTAGATCTATCATTATTGATCGCTTTTTGCATTGGTTCCTTTGCTTTGAAGATTCAATGTAGTAAAAAGAAAAAATTCATGATTTTGTCTCCAATGTACTAGCTTAAGATCAAGTCATGGATATCATTGCTTAAAATTCATAGACCCATTTATCATTAATAGTTATCTTAATTTTAGTTTACTTTTTTGTGAGATAACAAGTCAATGCATCAACAATATGAGCTTAATGACATGTGATCATGAACTCTTTGTTCAATTTTCATCAATTTTAATATTAATTGAGTTTAGTTGATGTGATCATTTTGAACTCTTTAGTATGCATCATTGAAGTATATTCAATTATCTTAAGATTAAAAATTTGCTCATTGGATTCTTATCTTGTCAAGGCTTCTTGAAGATGTCTACAATGCTTAGATCACAATGGTTATAATACAATAAATTAAAGGAAATATTTTTTATTAAGAAAATATATAACATTGAAATCTTACCTAATAACAAATCCTAATTATTTTGGTTATATAGTTGTTAACTTTAAATTAAGGAGGTAAATATAACTTTTCTGGTATAAATTATCCTCTTTTTTGATTTTCAAGTAAAAGCCATTGTTTAGAATTTGATTCTCACCTTCTAATCTTCCATTGCTCTCTTTTCTTATAGAACTCAAAAGCAAAGATAATAGTTGAAGAAAATTGCTTAAGAATAATGACAATCATGATAATGGGAAAAATAATTTATAAGAAGAACAAAATAAAAATGAGGTCTTATGAGATTTGAGACCCACCAACAATCATAGCCCATAAAAAAAAAATGAATTTTTTATTTATAAATTGAAAATAAGATACAAATATATTAATTTTTTATCTTATTGGTATTCTTTCTTATACCTCTCACTTATTTTTACTACAAACTTGAACAAGATTCCTCCACTTCTTGTACATGCTAGAGAGAAAAAAGTCTATAATCTTTTTTATGTCATATTACTTCATTAGTTATCTAACCAAGATGAATACTTACTATGATCATCTAGCCATTTCTTTAACCTTCATTCTTATACATGGCTAACATAAGAGAAAAATGAGACATAACCTTCAAATTTAAGCAACCATCTCTTTTTATAATGCTTGAAGATGGTACACAAAAAGTTTATAAATATTAGGTAAATGGGGATAGATAGTAAACTTTAAAGGTTAAGTAATGATGGATATATATTTACATATATAACAATCTATCTTTAATATCACATCAAAATTATCAATATTATTTAAGAAATGAATACACTTTCATTCATATATAATGTTATAAATATAAATATCAAATTTTAGGTGTTAGAGTAAATACATAGGAATGGTGTGGTATGTATGTAAAATTTTCAATATAGTTTAGTTGTTGATTGGTAGGCCATAAACTTTGTTAGATAGAGTGGTAAGAAAACATGTAAATATTAGGAAGAGAAATTAATCTCAACATCAAAATATAATTATATCTTGATTCTTCTACTAGTTGGGATTTAGTTCTTGGGATGGTGAAGATTAAAACATTTGATTGCAAACTTTTAACATTAATAGATGCTCCTTAATAGTCATCTTCCTTTAGTGATTGTTGTTGGTACTCAACAAAAATTTCTTTGTTTGACTCTATGAAGATATCCAACATCATTTTATTCTAATCTCTTTAAAACATATTGATTTAAGGAGAAGAATAATACATGCAACCATCTCCTTATTAAAATGCTTTAGGTGGTAGGTATCATGCTTGTACATATTAGGAAAATGGTGGTTGATAAGAAGCATAAATAGTGGTATCCATTGTGTAGATTAGAAAAGGATAATAGGAAGCAAATTTTTTAGTCAAGCATGAGTGTTGGTAATGTACTTGTATGATCTTAACATAATTATGATCATCTAATTATGGATTTTGCTCTTCTTCAAAGTGAGTAGGTTGAAGTTATGTGATTAAATTATTCATTTTAACCCAAAAAAAATATTATTTTAGACCCAAAATATAAATGTTTAAAAATAGATTTCTTGAAGATAACATTCATTTAAAAAATTAAAAAATATTTTCTTAAAATCTCAAAAAAGGAAAAAAAAAATTATTAGAGCATGTTAACATCACTTTTTTATTTTTTTATATTATTTCTAATAAAATATATTCGATGTTTTTCAAGTACTTTATTTCTAAAATAAATTAAGTTATCTTTAAGAATATTGAAAAAACTTTTAAACATTTTCATTATTTTCAAAATATAGATTTCAGTCATTGATCTCATACATCAAATTGAATCTTTGGGTTAACCATCATAATTGGTGAAATCTATGCTAGTACTTCGTTCGGTTACGTATTGCTTTAACCTTTGACTTCTCTGCATTCTCCACTAGTAATGCAAAATAAATCGACTTATGTAATATTCAATAAAAAATAGCCTAAATTAAAATATGAAATATATTTATATTTCATATCAATATACAAATAAAATAACCTCCTCCATATAATTTTCAATAAAAAATAGAGATTGAACATCCTAATGCAAATGATGGCAAGATGGCCTTAAAGTCTTTAGATTTACATACTTAGATTAGTGCTACATATGATATTTAAGTGCTACACTAATGTTAAAAAAATAAATATTGATACTTCTTTGGAATTTGAATGGTTTGTGCATAACTTGCATTGTTCAATAATAATCCAAGTTATGATTTATTTGATTAAGTAAAAATAATAATGTTTTGACGAATTAGCTTATTGGCTCAACGAAGAGATCATAAGAAGCATACTAATCTAAAGAAATTAATGTAATTTATAATTTGAAAAATTAACCTTTTTTAACAATCTAAATTTACACCTGGTTTTCACGTCCAAAGGAAGGGATTCTACATGCAAATTAGTTAGATTTTAAGGTTTTCCATGATAACTTCTAGAGATTCAATGTATTATTATTATTAATTTTTTTGAAGAAACGAGCTTGTGTACGTATTATGCCAAAAACTGCATGGGCTAATGGGCCAAGTCTTTCAATTAGAACATTAGAAGGCTTGTTTTAAAAGTAATGTGGTAGGATTAAAACTCAGCCCAGAAAGAGTTTAGCTGTGCAGTACATATTTGTGATATCCGTTATATAGATTTTTATTGATTCCGATTTATAGACATGTCCGGAAGAGATTTAATGTCTCATATATTGTTTTATCAAAATGAATTAAAAATAAGTACTTATAACGATCAAAAATAGCTGAGAAAAAAAGTAATTTATGTCGATGATTTTGATTATATAGATTTTTTCGAAATATTTGAGTTAGTTTAATGAAAAATTGATACTCATAACATAGTATAAAATTTATGCAAGATCTACGTTGAAAGTATAATTTCAATTCTGAAAAGATATCTCTTATATATATTTTAATAATAATCAAAATAATTGATAAATGATTAGGTAATATATGTTTTAGATAATCAACATATATATATATATATATATATAGATATATATATATATATATATATATATATATATATATATATATATATATATATATATATATATATATATATATATATATATAGATAGATGATAGATAGATAGATAGATAGATAACCGTACCCTCTTTTATTTACTTAAAGACAAAAAATAAAGTTGAATTAATAAAAATATTTGCTATGGATAGAACTTTATTATTATTGCTATTTGTATCATTCCAATATAGTTATGCAAGAAATCACTCCAAGGGCTTAAATGTTATCTATATCATTTTAATATGGATATACTTGAAGTCTTGCAGATATTTATCAGTCTTGTGAGTTAATAGATAAATAGTTTTGTCATTTGATCTACATTAATGGTTTGTTTTATAATTTTACCAAAGATTTTCCTTAAAATCAAAGTTCCAAATTGATAAATAATAGTTTTATCAATTTTGGGAGAGATCGAATTATGTTTTCTTTGGAATAAAGAAATCACATTCGCTTTTATCAAAAGAAATTATCATAAATGAAATGAATAAAATTAATAAGTCTGCATATTAATTATCAAAGAAAAATTAGTGATATAACTCTTAAACAAAATTTCTTCTCCCGGATAAAGGAGAAAATTAATCATCAAGATTTCTAGAAAGAAGTTTGTGGGACAACCCAATTACTTTTAAAGGTTCATTTAATTGGAACTCAAATATATTGATAATTTCAATGAAAGGTCCATTAAAGCTGGTCATTCGGATGAGCGCATTATCTTACTCTATGTAAATGAAATTGTGATTTATTAAATAAGGAATAATTTGGCAATCTTACTCATGGATTCTATAATGAGATCACTAAAAAAGAGGCAGACTTGTAATAAATTAAAAGCCTCTAAATAAAGTATTAAAATGGATTAGATATCCTATTCCTAATAAAAGGGATTTATTAAATCGTTTGCATAATGCAAAAATATTTTCAAAAATTGATTTAAAATTTGGTTATTGGCAGATCCAAATTAAAAATTTGGATCGATATAAAACTGCTTTTACTGTTCCCTTCGGACATTACAAATGAAATGTAATGCCATTCGGACTAAAAAATACTCCGTCCGAATTTCAACATATTATGAATAATATATTTAAATACTATTTTAAATATATTCTTATTTTCATTGATGATGTTCTTATCTTTTCAAATACTATTGAAGAACATTTTAATCATTTAAAATATTTAAATGGTTAATCGAAAAATAATTTAGTTATTTCTGAGCCCAAAATTAAATTATTTCAAATTGAAGTAAGGTTTTTGGGTCATATAATTTTCAATGCTTATATTATTCCAATTAATAGAAGTATTGAATTTGCAGACAAATTTCCTGATATTATTCTGGATAAAAACCAGTTAGAGAGGTTCTTAGGAGCCTTAAAATAGTTGATTTTTTATCTGTCGACTGAATCGACCGCTTTTGTGATTGAAAAGACTCCACCACCATGATCTGATATTCATACCATAGCAGTGCGTAAAATTAAAGAAATGGTTAAGAATCTTCCTTGTCTTAACCTTACTGATCCTGACAGTTTCAAAATTGTTGAAACCAACGCCTCTAATCAAGACTACGGTGGTATTCTGAAATAATACAAAAATTATAAAGAAGAATTAGTTCGCTTTGTTTCGGTACGATGGAATCCCACTCAGCAAAAGTACTCTATTATTAAAAGGAAAATGCTTTCAGTCAACAAAAGCATCTCTAAATTTCAAGATGATTTATTAAATCAACATTTTCTTGATTATTTCTTTGATCAAATACATAATTGATCAAGATGTAAAAAATTGGTCTCTAAGCAAATTTTTGCATCATGACAAGTTTTGCTGTCCATCTTTGATTTTGATATCGAATTCATCAAATGTAATGAAAATTATCTTCCTGGATTTCTAACCCGAGAATTATTGCAGGGATGATCAGGGGTGGATCACCCCACATGGAAAGATGCCTCATCCTAACCGAGGTGGTAACGCTTTTCTAGGAGGTCGCAGCCGTGGCCGTGCTAATTGAAAAGATCCAGTCAACTCAACGGTTGACATGATCGACCTTAAGACATACCTATATGGTACATCATCCTCTTCCACTACGGTTGAAAAGGGTGAGATCTCTAAAGCTGCAACACCATCCCTAAAAGATGTTGTTGCACAAGAACCTGTTTATTTCTCTAAAGAAATAAAATATAATATTATTGAAATTAATCCCTCTGATTATTCAATAAATAATCTGTGGGCCTTATTTGAAAGATATTTGAGAAACAATCCTTTCCCATTTGAATCTAATCTCTCAAGAGAGAATTATGAAAAAATTCTAACATAATTAAAGTGTATTGAGATTAATCATGTCGACGAAAATACAATTTTGTATAGCAAATGCTTTATACAAAAGATCTTTCATCAAAGTGAATGGAATTTAACTCCATTCCAAGAGAAAATATATTTTATCCTCCACTAATTTATAGTACAAAATTGGCATAAATTATTAGTGTTATGTGTAAGCTATGATGAAGGCCTTCTTCCTTCTCAATGAAAGCAAAGGCATTCATGGATGTTCATAATGAACAAAGATATTATCAACATAGATCTTCCAGTATGGTTCTTAGATGGTGGAATTATTTTGGAGCAGAATTAAATATTCTTCCGGATCCAATTAAAGAGGTCTTCAATGAATGGATGGAAGCTGCACCCAAAATGAGGGCTATTAATCCCAAAAAAATGATTCAAGGGCAAAATCTTGCTCATTTCTTCACGGACTGCCAAATCCCATAGATTTGGAGCTGGAACGTTATTATTGGGAATGATCCATTTAATCAGCTGGTCCTTCAAAGATATTTTTTATTAAAATGGTGGAATTCAATCAGCGTTGAGGATAAGCTCAAACAAATTAAAGCTTATTCTGAATTAACGATCCCTAAAAAAACTATGAATTTTGAGCTATCGATTGATGAGGTGCTTCAAAGCATCAAAAGGCGTTACCCTCATGAGAATGACATCCAACATAAGGAACATCTCAAGAAGATTTACGAGAATCAACTCTCCAAGGTGTTTAATCACCTTATCTACATCTGCGACAGTTGCGACTCTTCTAACGGTGTCGACGTGAAATCCACCAGAGAAAATTAATGGATTACAGCTTCATGCAGCTAAATTATTGCTTCCACTTTGCCTTTACAACGTAAAAGGGATGCATTATTATCTCCACGGACGCTTTACTTTTCTATCAAAAGCGATGACATTATCTCCACCATCTAATCTACTTTACAACTCATAAAGTAATCCCATCAGGCAAAATAATGCAACTTTTCACCTGGAAAGTTGTTACATTATTGTACTCTATGTAAATAATTCTCAATAATTATACTTTTGCTTAATGTTTAAGTAAAGTTTTCTCTTCGCCCACTTCTATATATGGCTCTATCTTTGTATATTCGGTGTGCTAAACTTTTGACTAAAATAAAAGGCATTTGAATACAAACATCATCTTGACACATGACCATAGATGATAATTTATACTTAATCTGTTAGGACTCTACGCCTTTGGCTTTTTTCAAAATATTTAGAAGGAATAATTCCTTCTTGAATGCAATTTAAGTCTGCTCCGCTATCCACTAGAGCAGTTAAATTTGGTAAAATAAATTTTTTATTTATAATTAATTCAGTATAAATATACCATTTCTGGTATATTGTCTTTTGAATATTTTGTAAGAAACCTGGTTCTTGAGTAGAATCAGCTTCTATATTTTCAAATGAATTGGGCGTCTTCTGATTTAATTCAAGATCCATAAGACGTCCACTCATCGATTCTTGCTCAATTTTTATTTGCTGAACTTCTATTTTCAGTTGCTTTAATTCAGATTTTAATTCTGTTAAAGTAACTGGAGAAGAAGATGAACTGGCTTCAGCTCTCCTGCAAAATACTTCAGACATGGAGTATATAGGAGGCCTTAAATCAAATTTTTTCAGTTTATCTTTCTTCTTATCATTAAGAAGATTTATAATTTTATCATGAGTTGAATTATCTTCAACTTGTGCTAAAAGTTTATTTAATTGATCTTTTTGCTCATGAGTGAGCATATAAAGACCAGACATATTAATAATATTTTTGTAATAATCTACCATTGGAGATTTGATGCGATTAGATTTATCAAAATCCGATGAAGATGAGGATGAAGTATTTTCTACTTTCTCAGATTCTTTTTCAGAATTCAAAGTTGTGAGTAGAATCTTCATTAGGGTTTATTTCAACCCTTCGTCAATCTGAAGTTCACTTAATTTCTTCTTAACCGTACATCTGTTAGCATAGTGACCAGTACGACCACATTTATAACATTTTATTTCTCTTGTCTCTTTGATCTTTGAATCAGAGGGACGAGAGTGCTTAGATTTATGCTTGAATTTCTTACATTTATGTTTATGGGATTTCTCATGCTCAGGAAAAATAATCTTTTTTATTTTTCCATTATGTTTGGAAGGTGACAGACGTACCTGAGGATCATAGTTGAACTGATCACATAATTCTCCAAGCTATTTTCGCTCAAGCAGTCATTCCCTTTTCATTTGATCTTTTAATTTAAGATCAGAACAAATAACCAATCCTGTTTTAATACATGCAGAAATAAGGTTTTCATATGTAAGTGTTTCATATGGAATTATTCCATCGTAAAGACGGAGAGTAGCTTTGACCTTTTCTGCATATAGATTGTGAAGGCCTTCACTGAATTTTTGTTTCCAATGAAGGCTATTGGCATCATAAAGCATCATAACGCGTGCTAGAAAAATATCCTTATACCATCGAAAATGGGTTAAGGATGGACATCTTAATTTTTGTAGTAAGGTGCGAGTTTTTTTTCCCTTGATCTCCAATGGATCCAGCAAAATGATCTATAATTGTTTGAAGAAGATTATAGACCGAATTTTCATTAGGTGTTTGGTGTTCTTTTGGAAGATCCTTAGTACTTAAGTCAATTTCGCTAAGGAGGTCTTCCCTTTGAGGAACAATGAGAAAATTATCCCACCATCCTTTTAGAGTTCCAAAGAATCCTGAAATGATGGCACGAGCGACAATATGAGGTTTTGCTGCTGCTTGATGTCTAGATTGAATAGTAGTAGCAAACATAAGCATACGGTGAAGGGTATGAGTAATTTGATGTTCAGAAAATCCATCAATATTCCATTCATACAAATAATCTCCATCATAGGAATTTCTTACGAAATGAGTATCTTCCTCAAATAATAAATCAGGAGGTGTTGGTTTTTTATAATAATGTTTTTCCAAATTTTTCATGGAATAAGAAAGTTTTTGGATATCAAAAGAAGGATGTGAATCTTGCAATTCTTGAAAAAGAGCTTGAACTTTTTCAACATTACTTTGTCGATCAATTTGATCAGTATCAGTTTCGGTTGAGGATTCATTTGAATCTTCATCCGATTGGCTGATATCCTTAAGTGCTCCTACATACTTTTCTCTTAAATTTAGAATCAAATTTTGAATGTCTTCAGAAGAGGGTCCTAACTTAAGAGCAAGTTTAGGAGGTGGTTGGAGAAAGTGTTTCACAAATGGGTATGTACTAGTAGAAGCTTTCTCTAAAGCTTTGCTAGTTTCAGGGCTAGAATCTTTTTGTTTAAGCATCTGATCGATTTTAGACTCTAGGCTAAAAAGATGATCAGTGATTATTTGAAGTATACTATCACTTTAATTAAGTTGTTTAATTATAGTAATAAATTCCTTTATAATTTGTGGATCAGAACTTATTTTTCTGAAGGCTGCTAATTCTAAAGGTTTATCATCCACCATTTTTGCAACTGATGGAGGATAAGATACTTCAATAATTTTTTCTTGCTTAGTTTACATTTTTTGGTAGTCAAAATAACAACTTGAGCAGATTGAGCATAATAACTGCAAAACCAAGCGACGAAAGGAATAGTTACTTTGGCTTGACTATTTCTTTCTCTCATTTTCTTGAAATATAAATCCGAAATTTTGAGCCGTTTTTTTTCAGAAGTAAAACTTCTATACCAAGTATGAAATTTATTGTACTTAGGCTGGAAGTATTTCTTCAGAACTACTTCTCTAGTCTTAGAACCGATTTTGTAGCTCATTAAGACTAAAGTTCATTTTAGATGGAGTGGGAGATTGATTTTCTCTCACTGGATGATAGATATGATTTCTGTTTAGGCAAAGGGCCTTGACCGATGCTTTAGGAGTTTGTGAACCATCTGATCTGGACTTCACTGAGGTTTCAGAAGGGATAAAAACCCTAGGAAGTGCGATAGATCGACGAGGGTTGAATCTGACTTCAACATCGCCGTCAGCCGTTTGAATTATCTGATCAATATCTTGATTAATGGACGGTCTTGGTGTGACCGCAGATGGTATGGTCTGTGATTCTGGAAATACCACTTCATTCCATTTAATCACTCTGTTAGTAGCAATATGAGATGCTAACATTTGTTTTGATGAGTAGTTATTCTGGTTGAGCCACAACTCTAGGATTTAAAGTATTTAAAACTCAAAATGGATTATGAAAATTAGCAATAGTTTGACAGGAGAAAATCATAACCATAAAGCTGTAAATGTAATTTTAAAGCTTCAAAAAGATTTATATCGGAAAGAGATAAACTTAAATTGAGAAAGGCGTTGAAGTAAACTGGCCCTTACAGAGGCTAGTCTTTACAACACTCATAAGAGATTGTGCCTAATGAAGGCATCGGCCATCTCTTAGATTGGCTAATATAGAAGCATTTAATCCTTTGAGAGTTAAGAGCTTAAATGCTATCTGTATCATTCTAATATGGATATACTTGAAATCTTGCATATATTTATGCAGATCTTCATGAGTTAATAGATAAATGGTTTTGTCCATTTGATCTACAGTAATGGTTTATTCTACGATTTTCACCGAAGATTTTCTCTTAAAATCAAAAGTTCTAAATTGATAAATAATAGTTTTATCAATTTTGAAGAGAGACCATATGATCAGGTCTTCTTCATTCAAGGGGAACTCTGTAATTTCAGAGTTCTTGATTAAATTATTATTCCTTCCAATCGTTAGATTAGAAGTTACATCTGACGAAGATGGAGATGCCATAGAGAGGGGAGGAGAGAGGAAGACTATGAAAGAGATAGTCTTCATCTGAACACAAAATAAGGATTAAACTAACCTAGTTCACAAACTTCCACCCGAACAGTATTCCAGACAGTCAAGAAAAACAGGACTTACAACCCATATACGCAGGGATTTACGACCATTTGTGATGAAGATGGAATACAGTCATGGGAAGTTAGAACAGAGTGCAGGTTAATCCAGAGTAGGTGGTCAAAGAAAGAAAACTTCTAACATCCTCCCCCCCAATGGATCACCCCATCATGGCTCTGATACCAGCTATAACCAGGATATATAAAACTTAATTATTATTAAATAACTAAAACTTACACGATTTACATGAAGCACAGGAAGAACAAGAGAGAGCAGAGGAGAGGAGAAGATAGGAAAGAAAATTTAGCACACCGAATACAAAGACAGAGCCTCCATATATAGAAGTGGAGGTAGAAGAGAAAACTTTGCTTAGACATTAAGCAAAGGTACAATTATTAGACATAATTATTTCTGTCATAGAGGGTACAATAATGTAACAACTTTTCAGGTGAAAAGTTGCATTATTCTGATGGGATTACTTTATGAGTTGTAAAGTAGATTCCCTGCTGGTAGAGATAATGCCATCCGCTTTTGAGCTGTAAAGTAAAGCGGGTTTGGTGGAGATAATAATGCATACCTTTTACGCTGTAAAGGTAAAGTGAAAGCAATAATTTAGCTGCATGAAGTTGGAATCCATTAATTTTCTCCATTGGATTCCACGTCGACACCGTTAGAAGAGTCACCACTGTCCGATGTAGATAGGGTGATTAAACACCTTGGTGAGTTGATTCTCGTAAATCTTCTTGAGCGTTTATGTTGGATCTCATTCTCGAGGTAATCGATGCTTTGAAGCACCTGATCAACCGATAGCTCAAAATTCATAATTTTTTGAGGGATCGTTAATTCAGAATAAGCTTTAATAATAGCTTATTTGAGCTTATCCTCAACGCTGATTGAATTCCACCATTTTAATAAAAATTATCTTTGAAGGACCAGGTGATTAAATGGATCATTCCCAAGTATAACGTTCCAGCTCCAAATCCATGGGATTTGGCTGTCCGTGAAGAAATGAGCAAATTTTTCCCTTGAATCATTTTTCTAGGATTAATAGCCCTCATTTTGAGGGCAGCTTCCATCCATTCATTGAAGACCTCTTTGATTGGATCCGAAAGAATATTTAATTATGCTCCAAAATAGTTCCACCATCTGAAGAACCATACTGAAAGATCTTTGTTGATAATATCTTTATTCATTATGAACATTCATGAATGCCTTCACTTTTTGTTGAGAAGGAAGAAGACCTTCATCATAGCTTGCACATAACACCAATAATTTATGCCGGTTTTGAACTGTAAATTAGTGGAGGATAAAAATACATTTTTCTCTTGGAAAGGAGTTAGACCCCATTCACTTTGATGAAAGATCTTTTGTATAATACATTTGCTATACAAAATTGTATGGTTCATCTTATCATGAATATGATTAATCTCAACACACTTAATTGTGTTAGGATTTTTTCATAATTCTCTCTTGAGAGATTAGATTCAAATGGGAAAGGATTGTTTCCCAAATATCTTTCAAATAAGGCCCACAGATTATTTATTAAATAATCAGAGGGATTAATTTCAATAATATTCTATTTTATTTCTTTAGAGAAACAAACATGTTCTTGTGCAACGACATCTTTTAGGGATGGTGTTGCAGCTTTAGAGATCTCACTCTTTTCAACCGTAGTGGAAGAGGACGATGTACCATATAGGTATGTCTTAAGGTCGATCATGCCAACCGTTGAGTTGACCGAATCTTTTTTATTAGCACGGCCATGGCCACGACCTCCCCGGAAAGCATAACCACCTCAGTTAGGAGGAGGTATCTTTCCATGTGAGGTGATCCACCCCTGATCGTCCCTGCAAGAATTCTTGGGTTAGAAAATCAGGAAGAGAATTTTCATTACCTTTGATGAATTCGATATCAAAATCAAAGACGAACAACTGAGCTTGTCATGATGCAAAAATTTGCTTAGAGACCAAATCTTTAACATCTTGATCAACTATGTATTTGACTGAAGAATAATCAATATGTAGAAGAAAATGTTGATTTAATAAATCATCTTGAAATTTAATGATGCTTTTGATGACTGAAAGCATTTCCCTTTTAATAATAGAGTACTTCTGCTGAGTGAGATTCCATCGTGCCGAAACAAAGCAAACTAATTCTTCTTTAAAATTTTTTTATTATTTCAGAATACCACCGTAGCCTTGATCAGAGGCGTCGGTTTCAACAATTTTGAAATTAAAAGGATCAGTATAGTTAAGACAAGGAGGATTCTTAACCCTTTCTTTAATTTTATGCACTATCATGGTATGAATATCAGACCATGGTGGTAGAGTCTTTTTCAATCTGTCAAAAAGCAGGGCTGCATCTTGTGCCAAATTGTGATAAAAATCAGGCTCAGAACCTCATGTGATTTTATCATAATATCGAGAAAATTTGCGAATTCAATACTTCTATTAATTGGAATAATAGAAGCATTGGAAATTATATGACCCAAAAACCTTACTTGAGTTTGAAATAATTTAATTTTGGGCTCATAAATAACTAAACTATTTTTCAAGATTAACCATTTAAATATTTTTAAATGATTAAAATGTTCTTCAATAGTATTTGAAAAGATAAGAACATCATCAATATAAACAAGAATATATTTAAAATAGTCTTTAAATATATTATTCATAATATGTTGAAATTCGAATGGAGCATTTTTTAGTCTGAATGGCATTACATTCCATTCGTGATGTCCGAAGGGAACAGTAAAATCAATTTTATAGCGATCCAAATTTTTAAATTGGATCTGCCAATAACCAGATTTTAAATCAAAATTTGAAAATATTTTTGCATTATGCAAATGATTTAATAAATCTCTTTTGTTAGGAATAGGATATCTAATCCATTTTAATACTTTATTTAGAGGCTTGTAATTTATTACAAGTGTCGGTCTCCCTCTTTCTTTTCAATCTATTAGTAGAATGCCTACATGGGGAGTAAGATTGCCGAATTATTCCTTTTTTTAATAAATCAACAATTTCAGCTTTACATAGAGTAAGATAATGCTCGTTCATCTGACAATGACGAGCTTTAGTTGGGATGTCCCTTTCATTGAAATTATCAATGTACGGGAGTTCTACTAAATGAACTTTTATTTCTCAGAAAGTAATTGAGTTGTCCCCACAAACTTGTTTATGGAAATCTTGGAGACAATGATTAATTTTCTCCTTTATTTGGGGAGAAGAAATTTTTTGTTTAAGGGTTATATCACTAATTTCTTCTTTCAGATAATTGATATACATAGAGTAATTATTAAGTCTATTCATATCACTTATGATAATTTCTTTAGGATTGGTGATAAAGCGGAATGCGATTTCTTTATTTCAAAGAAAATACTGAATTCTGGTATCATCAATTCTAGTGATAGATATTATTTTGAGAAGAAAAGGAGTTCCCAAAATAGTGTGTTATGTCAAATTTTTAAGACATTTGAATACAAACATCATCTTGATATATGGCCACAGATGATAATTTATACTTAATCTGTAAAGACTCACCGTTGGCTGCCTTTAACCGCTAGCTAGTTTTTTCAAAATATTTAGAAGGAATAATTCCTTCTTGAATGTAATTTAACTCTGCTCCGCTATCCACTAGAGCAGTTAAATTTGGTAAAATAAATTCTTTATTTATAATTAATTTAATGAAAATATATCATTTCTGGTATATTGCCTTTTGAATATTTTGTAAGAAACTTGGTTCTTGAGTAGAATCGGCTTCTATGTTTTCAAATGAATTGGACGTCTTCTGATTTAATTCAAGATCCATAAGGCCCACTCATCGAAGTCTTGCTTTCGCTTTTTTATTCTTTGAACTTCTATTTTTTGGTTGCTTTAATTCAAATTTTAATTACATTAAATGGCGAAGAAGAAGATGAACGACTCTCTGCGAATACTTAAAACATAGTATATCATTAAGAAGATTTATATATAATTTTATCTGAATTATCTTCATCTTATGCTAAAGTTTAATTAATTGATCTTTTGCTCATGAATTTATAAAGACGTATATTAATAATAATTTTGTAATAATCTACTTGTTGACAAGATTTGCAACAGTTAGATTTATCAGAATCAGATGAAGATGAGGATGAAGTATTTTCTACTTCCTTAGATTCTTTTTCAGAATCCGAAGTTGTGAGTAGAATCTTTATTAGGGTTTGTTTCAACCCTTCGCCAATTTGAAGTTCACTTAACTTCTTCTTGACCGTACATCTATTAGCATAGTGACCAGTACAACCACATTTATAATATTTTATTTCTCTTGTCTCTTTGGTCTTTGAACCAGAGGGACGAGTGTGCTTAGATTTATGCTTGAATTTCTCACGTTTATGTTTATGAGATTTCTCACGCTTAAGAAAAATAATCTTTTTTGTTTTTCCTTTATGTTTGGAAGGTGACAGATGTACTTGAGGATCACAGTTGAACTGATCACAAAATTCTCCAAGCTATTTTCGCTCAAGCAGTCGTTCTCTTTTCATTTGATCTTTTAATTTAAGTTCAGAATAAATAACCAAACCTGTTTTAATATAGGCACAAATAAGATTTTCATATGTAAGTGTTTCATATGGAATTATTCCATCGTAAAGACGGAGAGTAGCTTTAACCTTTTCTGCAAATAGATTGGGAAGACCTTCAATGAATTTTTATTTCCAATGAAGGCTATTGACATCATAAATCATCATAACGCGTGCTAGAAAAATATCCTTTTACCATTGAAAATGAGTTAAGGATGGACATATTAATTTTTGGAGTAAGGAGCGAGTTTTTTCCCCTTGATCTCCAATGTTTCCAGCAAAACGATCTATAATTATTTGAAGAAGATTATAGACTGAATTTTCATTAGGTGTTTGCTTTTCTTTTGGAAGATCCTTAGTACTTAAGTCAATTTCTCTAAGGAGGTCTTCCCTTTGAGGAATAGTGAGAAAATTATCCCACCATCCTTTTAGAGTTCCAGAGAATCCTGAAATGATGGCACGAGCGATAATATAAGGTTTTGCTGCTGCTTGATGTCTAGATTGAACAGTAGTAGCGAATATAAGCATACGATGAAGGGTATGAATAATTTGATGTTAAAAAAATCCATCAATATTCCATTCATACAAAGAATCTCCATCATAAGAATTTCTTACGAAATGAGTATCTTCCTCAAATAATAAATCAGGAGGTGTTGGTTTTTTATAATAATATTTTTCCAAATTTTTCTTGGGATAAGAAAGTTTTTGGATATCAAAAGGAGGATGTGAATCTTGTAATTCTTGAAAAAGAGCTTGAACTTTTCAACATTACTTTGTTGATCAATTTGATCAGTATCAGTTTCGATTGAGGATTCATTTGAATCTTCATCCGATTGGCTGATATCCTCAAGAGCTCCTACATACTTTTCTATTAAATTTAAAATTAATTTCTGAATGTCTTCAGAAGAGGGTCCTAACTTAAGAGCAAGTTTAGGAGGTGGTTGGATAAAAGGTTTCACAAATGGGTTTGTACTAGTAGAAGCTTTCTCGAGCTTTCTAGTTTGGCTAGAAACCTTTTGTTTAAGCATCTGATCGATTTCAGACTCTAGGCTAAAAAGATGATCAGCGATTATTTGAAGTATATTATCACTATAATTAAGTTATTTAATTATAGTAATAAATTCCTTTAGAATTTGTGGATCAGAACTTATTTTTCTGATGGCGGCTAATTCTAAAGGTTTATCATTCACCATTTTTACAACTGATAGAGGATAAGATACTTTAATAATTTTTTCTTGCTTAGTTTGCCATTTTTTGGTAGTCAAAACAACAACTTGAGCGGATTGAGCATAGTAACTGCAAAACCAAGTGACGAAAGGAATAATTGCTTTGGCTTGACTATTTCTTTCTCTCATTTTCTCGAAATATAAATCCGAAATTTTGAGCCGTTGGTTTTCAGAAGTAAAACTTCTATACCAAGTATGAAATTTATCGTACTTAGGCTGGAAGTATTCCTTCAGAACTACTTCTCTAGTCTTAGAACCTGATTTTGTAGCTCATTAAGACTAAAGTTCATTTTAGATGGAGTGGGAGATTGATTTTCTCTCACTGGATGATATATATGATTTATTTAGGCAAGGGCCTCGATGCGAGTTTGTGAACCATCCGATATGGACTTCACTGAGGTTTCAGAAGGGATAAAAACCCTAGAAAGTGCGATAGATCGACGAGGGTTGAATCTGACTTCAACATCGCCGTCAGTCGTTTGAATTATCTCGATCAATATCTTGATTAATGGGGTCTTGGTGTGCATGAGATGGTATAGTGTGATTCGGAAATACCACTTCATTCCATTTAATCACTCATTAGTAGCAATATGAGATGCTGATTTGTTTCGTCAGTAGTTCGTTATTGGTTGAACAACTTTTGAACTCTAGGATTTAAAGTATTTAAAACTCAAAAATGGATTCTGAAAATTAGGGCAATAGTTTCAGAACATGGGAGAAAATTATAACCATAAAGCTGTAAATGTAATTTTAAAGCTTCAAAAAGGTCTATATCAGAAAGAGATAAACTTAAATTGGGAAAGGTGTAGAAGTAAACTGGCCCTTGACAGAGGCTAGTCTCTACAACACTCATAAGAGATTGTGCCCAATGAAGGCATCGGCCATCTCTTAGGCTGGCTAATATAGGAGCATTTAATCCTTTGAGAGTTAAGGGCTTAAATGCTATCTGTATCTCCAATATGGATATACTTGAAGTCTTGCATATATTTATGCATATCTTCATGATATATATATATATATAGTGGTGAAACTAGGAGCAGGAAGTTGTCACTCCTAGATTTTTACTAAACTCTTAATAGTATATAACATGCTAATTATTCTCCTAGATTTTACAACTTTTAGCTAGGTGGACAGTCGCCACCCGAATATTTTGTTACCCCTCTCTTTAAATTCTGGTTCCAAGATTACTTCTTAAGACCTTAATTTCACCACCACTAAACTTCATGGTAGGTTCATAATGGGACGGAAAAAACATCATTTTGATAGATGAATAAATCATATTTTCATGAAGTGTCACATTCTTATTAATACTTTAAAGCCTTATAGTAGTTTGTAGTGCAAATATAAATTGATTAATGGAAATGGTCCGAAATTAAAATAATTCATGGATCAAAACTTCTTTGATCCATAAATATATTTTCATGCTATTGTGCTAAATTATAGATTATAATTTAGCTGATTTATACAATATATTTATATCTCTTATTTTGACTCATATGATACATCAATAAATCATGATAAATTTTGGTACATTATAAAAGAAAATTTTTTTCTCTTACATCTTAATAACTACCCATTTGATATACTATCTTATAAATGTTATTTTTATGCAAAACCAACTCTCAATCATACATAGGGGTAGACAAAGGTTTATAGTGCCTCAGCTCATCAATGGATAATCAATTAGTCTTAAGAACCACCTATACTTTATTATCATAGTGCTCATTAATCCTGATATATTATTTTCTTTATATCCCTGAAAAGATCCCACTTAACATAAACTTTATCCTATATTGTACCTCCAAAATTCATTAGTAAGAGATTTAACAATTGTTCTTATTATTTTTGTGTTTGATGTCATATACATCAAACCATCCATTCTTTCGTATTTTATCATGATAGCACACTTGATCAGGTTCCATTTATCAATATAGAAGATTAAGACACTAAGTTTCTCATTAAATCATAAACGTGCCTCATATTATGAAACTTTTATATAGTATCATTATTTATCTTATTTTCCTAAGGACAACTTCCACAACATTTAAGTGTTCATTACAAGCAAGATGAATCTTTCTCTACTATCCAACATAATAAATAGACATTAAATCTTTAATTGAAATTGAATGAAAAAGCACACCTAAATTTAAAATTTAAGACTCCATAGGACTATCTACATGACTAGTGCATCATAAAATTTTTAAAGTATGTGACTCGTATATTCTCCCATTTGATTTGAACCATGTCCTCCAATCTTGAAGCATACTTGTTTATTAATATTTAGATCTATCATTATTGTTATCGCTTTTTGCATTGGTTCCTTTGCTTTGAAGATTCAATGTAGTAAAAGAAAAAAAATTCACATGATTTTTGTCTCCTAATGTACTAGCTTAAGATCAAGTCATGGATATCATTAAGCTTAAAATTCATAGACCCACATTTATCATTAATAGTTATCTTAATTTTAGTTTACTTTTTTAGCCGTGACGATAACAAGTCAATGCATCAACTTTAATATTAATTGAGCTTAATTGACATGTGATCATTTTGAACTCTTTTGTTCAATTTCATCATCAATTTTAATATTAATTGAGTTTAGTTGACATGTGATCATTTTGAACTCTTTAGTATGCATCATTGCGGAAGTATATTCAATTATCTTAAGATTAAAAATTTGCTCATTGGATGTATCTTATTTACTGTCAAGGCTTCTTGAAGATGTCTACAAATGCTTAGATCACACTAGTTATGGTTATCTAATACAATAAATTAAAGGAAATATTTTTTATTAAGGAAAATATATAACATTGAAATCTTACCTATATAACAAATCCTAATTATTTTAGTTATATAGTTGTTAACTTTAAATTAAGGAGAGGTAAATATAACTTTTCTAGTATAAGTTATCCTCTATTTTGATTTTCAAGTACCCAAAGCCATTGTTGTCGAACTATTTGATTCTCACCTTCTAATCTTCCATTGCTCTCTTTTCTTATAGAACTCAAAAGCAACCAAGATAATAGTTATTAAGAAAAGAGTGTGCTTAAGAATAATGACAATCATGATAATGGGAAAAATAATTTATAAGAAGAACAAAATAAAGAATAGGAGGTCTTATGAGATTTAGTGAGACCCACCAACAATCATAGCCCCATAAAAAAAATGAATTTTACCTATTTATAAGTGAAAATAAGATACAAATATATTACCTCATTTTTATCTTATTGGTATTCTTTCTTATACCTCTCTCACTTATTTTTACTACAAACTTGAACAAGATTCCTCCACTTCTTGTACATGCTAGAGAGAGAAAAAAGTCTATAATCTTTTATGTCATATTACTTCATTAGTTATCTAACCAAGATGAATACTTACATATGATCATTATGCTAGCCATTTCTTCAACCTTCACCTCTTATACATGGCTAACATAAGAGAAAAATGAGACATAACCTTCAAATTTAAGCAACCATCTCTTTTTATAATGCTTGAAGATGGTACACAAAAAGCTTATAAATATTAGGTAAATGGGGATAGATAGTAAACTAGTAAATGTAAGGTAAGTAATGATGGATATATATTTACATATATAACAATCATATCTTTAATATCACGTCAAAATTATCAATATTATTTAAGAAATGAATACACTTTTTCATTCATATAGAATGTGTTATAAATATAAATATCAAATTTTATGTGTTAGATATGTAAATACATAGGAATGGTGTGGTATGAATGTAAAATTTTTGATATAGTTTAGGTTGATGGTGGTAGGCCATAAACTTGTGGGTGTTAGACAAAGTGGTAAGTAAGAAACATGTAAATATTAGGAAGAGAAATTAATCTCAACATCTTAATATAATTATATCGCTTGATTCTTCCACTAGTTGGGGATTGTGTAGTTCTTTGGGATGGTGAAGATTAAAAACCATTTGATTGCAAACTTTTATTTCATATACCCCACAATGCTCCTTAATAGTCACCTCCAATCCTTTAGTGATTGTTGTTGGTACTCAACTGAAAAATTTCATTGTTTGACTCTAATGAAGATATCCAACATCATTTGATCACTGTATTGGTCACTTCTCCAATCTTCAACTTTACACATAATTGATTTAAGGAGAAGAATACTACCCACATGCAACCATCTTCTTATTAAAATGCTTTAAGGTGGTAGGTATCATGCTTGTACATATTAGGAAAATGGTGGTTGGTAAGAAGCATAAAAAGGTTAGGTAAATAGTGGTAGGCAATATAATTGTGTAGATCAGAAAGAGGATAATAGGAAGCAAATTTTTAGGAGTCAAGCATAGAGTGTTAGGTAATGAACTTGTATGATCTTAACATAATTATGATAATCTAATTATGGATTTTGCTCTTCTTCAAAGTGAGTAGGTTCAGAGTTATGTGATTGCAAATTATTCATTTATCCACCCAAAAAAATATTATTTTAGACCCAAAATATAAATTTTTAAAAATAGATTTTATAGTAAAAAGATAACATTCACATTTAAAAATTAAAAAAAATATTTCCTTAAAATCTCAAAAAGGAAAAAGTACTAAGGGCATGTTTGACATCACTTTTTTATTTTTTTATATTATTTCTAATAAAATATATTCGATAAGTTTTTTCAAGTACTTTATTTCTAAAAATAAATTAAGTTATCTTTAAGAATATTGAAAACAACTTTTAAGCATTTTCATTATTTTCAAAATATAGATTTCTAGTCATTGATCTCATGCATCAAACCGCCTAGCTAATCACTAACTGATCTATAATTGGTCCATCATATGCTAATGAGTCAATGACCGACAACCCCCATAGTTTAACCTTTGACTTCTCTGCATTCTCCACTAGTAATGAAAAATAAATCGACTTATGTAATATTCAATAAAAATAGCCCATATTAAAATATGAAATATATTTATATTTCATATCAATATACAAATAAAATAACCTCCTCCATATAATTTTCAATAAAAAAATAGAGATTGGACATCCTAACACAAATGATGGCTAGATGGACTTAATAGTCTTTAGATTTACATACTGAGATTAGTGCTACAATAGATATTTAAGTGCTACACTAATGTTAAAAAAATAAATATTGATACTTCTTTGGAATTTGAATGGTTGGTGCATAACTTGCATTGTTCAATAATAATCCAAGTTATGATTTATTTGATTAAGTAAAAATAATAATATTTTGACGAATTAGCTTATTGGCTCAACGAACAGATCATAAGAAGCATACTAAACTAAAGAAATTAATGTAATTTATAATTTGAAAAATTTACCTTTTTTAACAATCTAAATTTACACCTGGTTTTCACGTCCAAAGGAAGGGATTCTACATGCAAATTAGTTAGATTTTAAGGTTTTCCACGTAACTTCTAGAGATTCAACGTATTATGCCAAAAACTGCATGGGCTAATGGGCCAAGCCTTTCAATTAGAAAATTAGAAGGCTTAAACTTTTAAAAGTAATGTGGTAGGATTAAAACTCAGCCCAGAAAGGGTTAGCTGTACAGTACATATTTGTGATATCCGTTATATAGATTTTTATTGATTCCGATTTATAGACATGTCCGGAAGAGATTTAATGTCTCATATATTGTTTTATCAAAATGAATTAAAAATAAGTACTTATGACGATCCAAAATAGCTGAGAAAAAAAAGTAATTTATTTCAATGATTTTGATTATATAGATTTTTTCGAAATATTTGAATCAGTTTAATGAAAAATTAATATCCATAACATAGTATAAAATTTGTACCTAAGATCTCTTTGTTAAAAGTATAATTTCTCAATTACTAGGCTAAGATATGTTGCACACTTATATATATTTTAAAATAATATATTATTATTATTAATTTTTTTTTTTGAAGAAACGAGCTTGTGTACTGCATGGGCTAATGGGCCAAGCCTTTCAATTAGAAAATTAGAAGGTTACGTTTTAAAAGTAATGTGGTAGGATTAAAACTCAGCCCAGAAAGAGGTTAGCTGTGCAGTTGTGATATCCTTTATATAGATTTTTGTTGATTCCGATTTATAGACATGTCCCGAAGAGATTTAATGTCTCATATATTGTTTTATCAAAATGAATTAAAAATAAGTACTTATAACGATCCAAAATAGCTGAGAAAAAAGGTAATTTATGTTGATGATTTTGATTATATAGAATTTTTCGAAATATTTGAGTCAGTTTAATAAAAAATTCATACTCATGACATAGTATAAAATTTGTACCAAGATCTCTTCGTTGAAAGTATAATCTCTCAATTACTAAGCTAGGATATCTTGGGCATTTGTATATATTTTAAAATAACAATTAAAATAATTGATAAATGATTAGTTAATTGACAATATGTTGCTAAGATTTAAAAAAATCAATATATATATATATATATATATATATATATATATATATATATATATATATATATATATATATATATATATATATATATATATATATATATATATATATATATATATATAATTTTACACTCTTTTATTTACTTAAAGATAAAAAATAAAGTTGAATTAATAAACATATTTGCTATGGATAGAACTTTATTATTATATCAATAATATTTATTATTTCAAGATTTACATAAATACAGCACAATTCTTCTTTATTTATATATCTAACAGCAAAACATAAAGATTTTTATAACAGCAAAACATAAAGATTTTTATTTATATAACACTTTCTATGCTTGAAAAGATGCAATTTATTTTTTTTAAGTCAATGATGATAAAACTTTTGATGTAATATTAAAGATTGATGTGCTATATATATATATAAATTGAATTTCAAATGTTAGATATGTAAATACATAAAATTGTGTAGTATGTATATAATTCTCTCTTATTATTTTATTAAAGAACCATAGATATATGGTTAAGAGAAGGCAACAAAACTCTATGTATATTTATTAAAAACAAAAATATGAAAGCTTTAAAAAAATAGTTTTATAGTCTTTTCATTATGTTTAATTATATAAGTGATCTTATGACCCTAATATATTCAGATCATGAAGCCTAAGGATTTAGGGTTTATTACATTATAATAATGCCTATGCTCTAACCATATTCAAGTAATCAAGCATTTATAGAATCCAGTAATATTCAAGCTTAATACTTTATTTTATTCTCTCATTGCTTTAATCCAACTTTATTGATTAATTAATCAAATTTAAGCTCAAACCTAAGCTTGATTACACATTACATCTAGGATTTCAAGTTGCTCAAGAGTCGACACACATTTAATCTGAAAGAGATAATCTTTGAGATATAATTTAATTTTAGATACTTGAAATAATTTTTAGCTCTATTTATTAATTAATTTTTATAAACCTAAAGAATTGGCTTAAGAGTTAATGATTCGAGTTAAGACTAATTTGAACTTGACTCATTAGCTAATCGAGCTCGGCTTAATTGCTATATATCAAGCCGAGCTTGAGCCACCTATCGAGTGACAGAATAAATTCAGATAAAATTGTAAAATAAAGCAAACAGAAGAAGAAGAAAGATGATAACATATACCTCAAATTGCATGAAAAATGAGTTTATTTCATCCAAACAAGGAAGAAAATATGTTTGCTTCCAATAATGGCCTAATGTCTAAGGCATCATAGAAAATATAATTACACAGTGAAATTTCATATAAAACTTATAGAAATGAGAAGAAGGAGCTAAAACCTCAGAAATCACGAAGAACATAAGCAAATTTTCACTAAAAAAAGGTTATAATAGATTAGGGCTAGGAATTAGAAGAGTTAAGATGGTGCCTTATTTATAGTAATCAATAGCAATTTTCGATAGCTAGACTGCCATAATTAAGTTTGCTTATGTCTGATGATAGTTTCCATCGTCAAGACCAATGCTAACACCACCCAGGTTTATGATAGACATTTATATCTTTTAGGCCATTAAAAAAATTGCCAACTGCTATGTCGAAAATTACCAATTATAATGTTGTTAGTAATGGTGCCGGAATTCCAGGCATTTGGTAGATCATCAAAATTTCTATTGGTTTTTGATATGATCCTGGAAATTCTATTAGTCGAAGCACGAATTTTGATGTCGAAAGCAATCTGATTCTGAATCAAGACTAATCTAGATCAAGCGCTTATTATCAAATCGACTCTTAAACATGGAGTGTTTATAGTCGAATCGAGCGTCTTGACGAGCCGAATCTAACAAGCCCAAGTTTTCATAATTCTGACTTCATTTGAACATTTAAATACACAAAATACATCAGATGGTCAAGAGAATCATTTTGAGCCGTCCGATAGAGGAGTGGTTCGGATTTTAAATGTATTTACAGAAACACCACTCCTCTAATCTATAAATAGCCCCTCATTCTTCACATGAGGGGAGGCCAAGATAAAGAGAGGAGAGAGCTCTAAAGCTTGAAAATCCTCCAAGCATAATCACCACTGACGGTGCCGACCACCTCCGGCTGCCGCCAGAAGTCGCCACTTGTCCGCCACCGCCGGCTATTACCGCTGATCATCGTAGCCGACTACCGCCGCCGGCCATCGCCAGACATTATTATGCTGACACCGCCGGGCCACCATCGTCTTATCTGCCACCACCATCGCGCCCATCCTCGCTGACTACGACGCCGCGCTGCCGACTACGCCGCTGCTTGCCGCTGGCGAATATCCGTCGTGCCATCGGCCACCACCATCAATACTCATCGCTGCCAACTATCACCGGTTATCTCGCGACCACCATCGTATCATCAATACCACTATCACGGCCATCGCCAGGGCATTGCCGACCACCGTCGCCATTCATCGCCACCGACTACTGCCGGTTCCACCACCGACGATCGCCATCCACTGAATTTCATGTTCACCATCATCTACTACCACTAAATCAAGCACTTTAACCATAGCTATATACTGTTGCTGATCGATTCCTATTGTCGCCCTTCTTCTCATATACAATTATGTAATCCTGTTATCGGGAAAATTTTGTACTATGAAACAGATACATAGTGGAAGATTTTTACTAGGCTAGGCCCCGTGATTTTTTCCCTCCTTTCGATATTTTTTTACGTAAAAATTCTGGAGTTTTATCATTAATTCTTCAAACATTTGGGTGTGTGTTGGACTCCGCAACAAAGCTAAGGTGTAAACTTTTACTCTACCACAACTGGTTTTCTAGCACGCAACAGTTTGGCACCGTCTGTGGGAACTGATTCCCATTATTTCATCTTGTATAACGACCAAGTTTCCCAATAAGATCAAAACCACCATCGAGGTGGAGTATGTCAAGCTTTTAAG
This sequence comes from Cymbidium sinense, assembly GCA_021442155.1. Taxonomy (NCBI): domain Eukaryota; kingdom Viridiplantae; phylum Streptophyta; class Magnoliopsida; order Asparagales; family Orchidaceae; genus Cymbidium; species Cymbidium sinense. The sequence goes on along the minus strand of CM038214.1, from coordinate 294,396,507 downwards.
GAGCCAAGCGAAGAATGAAGATTCATCAAACTTTGTTCTTCAAATTTTGTCAAAAATTGAGGGGCAACTCTTAATCTCAGAAGATCGCCCATGTTAATATGTTAAGCATCTAATCGATTACCATCCCAAGAAATAAGTCAAAGTTGGAGGATATTTCAACATTTAGAAGATATATGGCTTTGCAAATTATGATTTTCCAATCATACTCATGGAAAAATAAGACCAAGCTTAAGGAGCAACTTCTGCTACAACCACAAACGGATGTTTTGATTCGACCTCTTCCATGCAGGTTAACGTCATCAAGTAATACTTTGATAAACAACCTCGGATAGGTCAAAATTTTTCAACGGATTCAATTCGATCTCTTCCATACAGGTTAACATCATCGAGCAAAGACTCTGAGAAATAACCTTGGATAGATCAAAACTTCGCACCTACTCCACACAGGTTAACGTCATCGAGCAAAGACTCTGACAAACAACTTCGGATAGGTCAAAAATCTGCACCTACTTTACATAGGTAAAAGTCAAATAACACTTTGGCTAATACCTAGGATAGTTCAAAAGGTCCTTGGTGGACTTCCCACGACCTCTTCCATACAGGTTAATGTCATCGAGTAACACTCTGACAAAAAACCTCGGATAGGTCAAAAATCTTTAGCGGATTCAATTCGACCTCTTCCATATAGTTAACGTCATCGAGTAACACTTTGAAAACAACCTCGGATAGGTCAAAAATCCTCAGCGGATTCAATTCGACCTCTTCCATAGGTTAACATCACGGTAACACTCGACAAACAACCTTGGATATGTCAAAATTCTCGATTCAATTCGACCTCTTCCATAGTGTTAACGCCATCGTAACACTCTGACAAACAACCTCGGATAGGTCAAAAATCCTCAGCGGATCCAATTCGACCTCTTCCATACAAGTTAACCTCATCAAGTAACACTCTGACCAACAACCTCGGATAGGTCAAAAATTCTCAGCAGATTCAATTCGACCTCTTCCATACATGTTAATGTCATCGGGTAACACTCTGACAAACAATCTCGGATGGGTCAAAAATCCTTAGCGGATTCAATTCGACATCTTCTGTGCAGGTTAATGTCATCAAGTAACACTTTGACAAATAACCTTGGATGGGTCAAAAATTCTCAGCGGATTCGATTATACCCCTTAAATGCATGTAAACGACATCAAGTAACATCATGGAGAATGATACTTTGAAATTATCTATCAGACTTTCTGAGTTGCTCGAATGACGGTTCCTAATTAACACTTCGCCATCTTGAGTTTCAATGTTGAACCATCCATTGAAGTTTCAAGATATCCAATTTCCTAATAAGAAGTAGGAACTACGACGTCGCTATTACCGATCATTATCATCGTTAACCATCTTCGCCGGTTATCTCGCCACTACGAGCTACGCCATCGTTGCACTATCGCGCATGCTGCTGACCACCTCTGCTGGCCGCTAACCACCACTGCTATTCCGCATACGGCTATTACTGCCGGTCATCATCGCCGCTGCTGCCACTGAATTATCGTATTATCTCCGTTGGTTATTACCACTTATTGGTACCATCGATTGCCGCTACTTCGCACCACCCTGCTGACGCTAACCACCGCCGACGGCCGCCACTGCAGCTGCCACCGAACCGCCACCGCCGTCGTACCGCCACTCACATTACCGTCGGTCATCACCGTCGCCGGTCACCGACCATCATCGGCCATCTCCGCCGGTCACCACCATCGATCGTTGTCATTATTAACCGTCGTCATCGGTCATCATCGCCGACCGCCGTTGCCGGTCATTGGAGCCTCGTCTTATGAATTATGGGTCTTGATCGCCTTCAACTGGGTCCGACGAGCAGTGACGCTTCGAGAGAAAATAGAGCAGAGAATCCATGAGTTTTGGTCGCCTCAACTGCCCGGACGAGGATTGACACCTCTTCGAGGGAACTGAGCCTCGCCATATGAATGGACTTTGATTGCCCGAACCCGGTCGGTCCGAGGAGTTGACGCTCTTCGAGGTAAAACTGAGCCTCGCCGTATAAACTACGGGCCTTGATTGCCTCCGAACCCGGTCGGTCCGACGAGGAAAGTTGACGCCTCTTTCGAGGGAAAACCAGAGCCTCACCGTATGAACTACGGGCCTTGATCGCCTCCAAACGATCTTCTCTTGAAAAGAAGAGGAGCACTAGAGTATAGGAGTGTGCTTCTACTCCCAGGGGTTTATAGACCCCCTATGGCAAAAACAAAAAAAAATCAAAGAAAATCGTGACCAAAAAACGGACCAAAAAGGACCAAAACGAACAAAAATAGACATTTTCACCCACCAAGTGCGCCCCGCTGCGCTTCAAGACGCTGCTGCTCGTCGCGATGACCGAAGCTTCCGCCGATGCCGCTCACACCCGCCGCAGACTGACCATTTTTGTTGCCAGCGATCCGATCAAACCACGAACCCACCGATCAAACCGTAGCCAGCGCATTGCCGACCCACGCTCCGTCACCCAACTCAGGCCTGCTCCACCTTCCCGCGATCCACGCTACCGCAGCGCGCGTGTGCGCCCAGGCGCCTGCAAGCGCCCGTAAGTACCCAGATGGGTCCATAACCCCAAAATCTTGCACCTGCGTGTACCCGCATACTTTCGCAGCCCTGCGCCTGCTTCCGTGATTATGATCTTGTACTCCCATGAAGATCTGATCTCTCAAAATATATGGTTAATGGACCCACAAATTTTATTGAAGAATTTGCTATTTTCAAGTATTTGACGTATATATTTTTGGATGATTGAGATAATGTCATCCAAAAATAGAAATGATATGACCGAAAATTCTACTAGTCAAGCACTGACTCTTGATGTCGAAAAGCAACTGATTGAATCAAGACTAACCTAGATCAAGTGCTTATTATCAAATAGACTCTTAAACATGGAGTGTTTATAGTCAAATCGAGCGTCTTGACGAGCCGGATCTAACAAGCTTAAGATCTCATAATTCTAACTTCATTTGAGCATTCAAATATGCAAAATACATCAGATAATCAAGGGAATCATTTTGAACCGTTCGATGGAGGAGTGGTTCAGATTTTTCATGTATTTATAGAAACGCCACCCCTCTAATCTATAAATAGCCCCTCATTCTTCATATGAGGGGATGCCAAGCTAAAGAGAGGAGAGAGCTCTAAAGCTTGAAAATTCTTCAAGCATAATCGTGCCACCACTCGACGATCGCCGACCACCGCCTGGCGGCCGCCTACCACCGCCGTCGGCCGCCACCGTCAGCCGCCACCGTCGGTCATTATCGTGGTTATCACCGCTGACCATCCGCCACCGCCATGACTACTATTGCGATCCGCAATTATCGCACCATCTTCTGCCACCACCATCGTCGCCGGTTATCCTCGCCGACTACCGACGCTATCGCTGTTGCCGACTCGCCGATTCTTGCCGACCATTTCAACCACTTATCATTACCACCATAAATCCTCGTTCGTTGCCAACCATCGCCGCGGTTATCTCGCTGACCACCGCTGTGGCCACCGCTGCCGCCACCATCCATTGTTGCCACCGTTGCCGGCATTGATTGCCGACCACGTTGTTGACACCGCTGCCGACTACTATCGCCGTTCATCGCTGCCGACCATCGCCGGCCATCTTCGACGATCAGCACCATCGACGTCATCGCCGGTAATTGCCGTCACCATCATCTACTACTATAGCTTACTCTAACCATGACTATATAGCTATTGTTGTATGATTTTGGGATTCCTATTGTCAACCCTTCTCATATACAATTCTGTAATCTCATTATCGGGAAAATTTTGTACTCTGAAACAAATACATAGTGGAAGATTTTTACTGGGCTAGGCCCCATAATTTTTTCACGTAAAAATTCTGGAGTTTTATCATTAATTCTTTAAAAATCTGTGTCTTTGGACTCAGAATAAAAGAAGTAAACTTTTACTCTACCGAATCGGTTTTCAAGACGCAGCTTTGCCTTTTTATATAGTGATTTATTGATTGTAATTTAAGAATATCATTTATAAATTATAAGACAAGGGAATCATTTTGAGCCATCCGATGGAGGAGTGGTTCAGATTTTTCATGTATTTATAGAAACGCCACCCCTCTAATCTATAAATAGCCCCTCATTCTTCATATGAGAGGATGCCAAGCTAAAGAGAGGAGAGAGCTCTAAAGCTTGAAAATTCTCCAAGCATAATCGTACCACTGACGGTGCCAACCACCCTGTGCTTAACCACCGTCCGGTGCAATATACCGCCACCCGGTCATTAATGGCCATTATCGTCGACTACTGCGCCGAGCGAGATTGTCATGCACATCGCCGACTATCATCGGCCATCTCGCCGGTACCATATCGGGTATCTCGCTGATACGACGCTGCGCCATTGTGACTACTTATCGCTATTGCTGGCCATTGAATTATTTAACATTGCCGGCCACCACCATAAATCCTCATCGCCGTCCAACCATCGTTGGATCTCGCTGACCACGGTTTTACCGCGCCGGCCACCATCCATGTTGCCACCGGCCGTTGCCGGGCATTGCGTCGACCATGCTGACACCGCTGTTGACCATGCCGCCAGCCATCGCCACACCATCGCCGCCATCTCCGCCGATCACCACCATCGATAGCCATCGCCGGTGATTCACCATCATCTACTACTACTAGCAACTGTTACACTCTAACCATGACTATATAGCTATTGTTGTATGATTTTGGGATTCCTATTGTCAACCCTTCTCATATACAATTCTGTAATCTCATTATCGGGAAAATTTTGTACTCTGAAACAAATACATAGTGGAAGATTTTTACTGGGCTAGTCCCCGTGATTTTTTCACGTAAAAATTTTGGAGTTTTATCATTAATTCTTTAAACATGTGAGTGTGTACTGGACTCCGTAACAAAGCTAAGGCGTAAACTTTTACTCTACCGCAATTGGTTTTCTAGCATGCAACAGTTTTGCCCTTTTTTATATAGTGATTTATTGATTGTAATTTAAGAGTATCATTTATAAATTATAAGACTAAATTACAATATTGTGTCAGGTATCTTATGATGTATCATCATAATTATTTCATCTCAAGCATTTATATTATTGATATTTTATCAAAAATGGCATTGATGCTAATTATAAGTTTATTTTGTTCATTTTAGTTCATGTTTATTCAACATTTATTAAATTGAATAACATTTCATTATTTAACAACACTAATTTTAAGAAATAAAAAGAGCGTATTAATATAGCTCTTGAGTGTATGAATCTTGATTATGTGATTCGAATTGAATGTCATTTTATTGTTATTATAGAAAGCAATATTGAACAAAGTGCTAACTTTGAAAATTGAGAGTAGTTTAATCGCATGAGTCTCTTGATTGTGAATATTTTATTTCATAAACCATGAGAGTTAATTTCAATGCTTGAAGAACTAGAAAGTTTTTAAACTAAATTACTTACCATTTCGTTGGTTCTAAAAAGATCGAAACGAGTACTATTTTAAGTAAGCCCATTTCAATGTGGTATAAGGACAATGCAAATACAAATGAATATATTATGAAGATGCTTAATTTTGTTACTAGAAGATAACATTAAAGCTAGAGTTATCGTATGATATTTTCATGCACTTAGTCTCGATCTCTTTTCTTACACAATTTAATCTTTTTAAGATAAGTTATAAAACTTAAAATAAAAATAGACTCTTAATGAGCTCATTGCTTAACAGACTCAAAAAGAAGAGAGATTTAAATAAGAAAAGATAAAAAAAATTATTTAGCTATTTCTTCTCATGATATTTTTATTAAAAGATAAAAATAATTATAGAAGAAAAGAAGCAATAAACAAGGTAATTCATAACATAAAGTGTAATGGAAATAAGATAATATTATCCATTATTTTTTTAAGAAAGTTGGTCATATGAAGAAGAATTATTTTAAGTATGCTAATTGACTTATCAAAAAAAAAACTTCCTAATTTGGTTTATTCTAACGTTAATTTATCCTAAGTATAAACTCACACTAGGTGGATAGATATAAGCATAATTTTCATATAAGTGTAACTATACAAGATTATCTAAAAAGTCGAGTGTTAACTGATACTTAAAGATTCTTTTAAATGAGAAATGACAATAAGGCTCATATTTAGGTGATATGCTTATACAGTAGAACCTGTCTAAATTGATACTCCCGGAACCAGGGGCATTGTATTAACTTAGACAGGATATTAATAAAGAGAGTGCCATTTAATTAATTGATTTTTTGTTGCCAGGGAGATGCGGATATTCTACAATTTCAGCCTGACGTTTACGGAGTTAAATAAAGGGAGATCAACCATGCTCTCTTAGCCATACACAAGGAGGGAAGCTTCTAGAGAATTATAGAAAGATAGGGAAAATCCTTGAGGACTCGAGAAGGTTCCATTATATTCCAGAAGGTGCTAGAGGAGGAATGCTTCAAGAGAACTCTAGGATAGTGTGGAATACTCTAGAATCCTTGTATATGATAGGAGTGATGTGGAATGATCTAGAACCATGTATATATTATTGTATTCTAGAACATTCTTTTCTAGATTGTTCTTAGGGATAAGGGGAGGACTATAAATAGGGGACCTCACCCCTCATTTGGAACCAAACAAGGAAGCAAACAATAACTAAGCAAAGGGATCCAAGGTTCCCAAGCAATCTTGTATTGTAAAACTCTCTTGCATAGTGAAGTGCTTTCTTACTTCCAACCTCTCTTGTCTAAAGAGTTTTGAGCATTCTAGTCAGGGTTTAAATGACTTAGCATTAAGGAAGGAGTGCTGCGCTACGAGACTAAGGAAAAGTTTCTCTGACACGACGCTAAAATCTCGCAACAACATCCTTCAACCCAACCCTTGCCCATCCGAGCACACACAAACCAAACACTTCACCGATTCAAACACTCACCACCACAATGGCTTCAGAAGAACAAACATGACCAACGAGGTCCGCATTGCACTCGGAGCGAAAAAAAAGAATCCTTCCCTCACTGCCGATCTCATCATGTGGTTAAAGGAGACGATGGTGTCTGCCGTCAAGTGACAATTTCCCGACGTTGAAACGCCAGAACATCTCCTTCGGAAGACAAACCGATCCGCCGACAACGTTTACGATGGAGACGACTGCACAATGGTTCCTTACCTACCGGATAAGGTCAACATGTCGGGTGACCTCATCAAAGAGAAGGCATCTTCTTCCTCGATCAAGATTTACCGCGTTTTGAATTCTCAAAGCCGGAAGCATTCAAGAATCGCCATGGCATCAAGTCCTACCATCATTTTGAGAGTCCGATGCAACATGGACGGATTGAGAACTTGCAGAGATCCGTTTGACATTGGACTTGAGCTTTGCAACATCTACAACATGGACTAAGGATTGTTTTACCATATGCGTAAGTGAGGAATGAGGCATTCACTTTCCTAAAAAATTCCTATATCTAAGAACACTTTCAATTTCAAGTGCATAATTCACTGGCCAAAGCATGGAAGGTGGCGAACAAAGAGCGGCTCACCTTATGTGGTTGCAATGCGACTTCGCAAGCTTCCTTCTTATCATCTAGTACTCTAATCCTCGATGTTTCAAAATGTCAACGCATTGTTTCAAACAACGCATGTGGATATATCACCAGTGGCAAATGGTTTGATGCACGGTGGGGTGTCACGTTTTGATCATGGACAATTCGTGCCGCATCCTTCATACTCCGCACATGCTACCTTCCTCCAAACACCACGCCCAAGATCCGTGCGGAGAATTATCAACTTCAAGCTTGGTTCAGCCTTTCGTGACAAGAGGTAGACTCGAAAAGATCGATGTTCTAAGCCATCCGCTAATGCTGTCGCTCGGACCAAGGAGACAATCGAATCGCTCGCCATTGCCGGATTCGCAAAATGATGCGACGTTGCTTCAATCGCTGAGGATGCACTCGTTGATCCTGACATCATCAGAGATCTGGAGGCACAGGTTCATGAGCTTCGCTACCAGAAATCAATGGACATCCGCAACCTCATTGACTATCTAGCGGAGTTGGAGATGGCCTATGTTCCAACTGAGGCTGAGATCGTCCAGGACCTCTCCGAGAATCTAGTGCCAGAAGATGAAACATAAGTTGATGATAGTCAGGAACCTACAGTTATGAAGGCTTTTGAGGCTTTGCGCAGCGAAACAGCTCGATGCGAAGATGTCGCGACATGGAGATACGTCATCCGGAAGATCAAGAACAAGACATGACGAACAAGAGTGCGTAAGCCAATTTCTCGAAAAAGTTTAAATATGCCGGATGTCAAATTTCAGAACAAATATGTATATTTTTAGTAGTTATCAATATAAAAATTTTCTGAGCAAGTAGTATTAATTATTGACTTTGGGAGGTTTATTAATAAATGAATGAAATGACTAAGCCATTAGTATTAACTATTAGAGGTTATTGACTTAGACAGTATCAACTTAGACAATTTCTACTGTATAGATTATATCTATAATCTAATTATATTTTAGATTTGCATGAGATTTTTTATATACCATTATTTTGATGAAATTTAAATTTTATTTCTTATTTAGATAACTTTGGTTATTCTTGTTTATTTGAAAATAAAAATTTTAGTCTTTTCAATATTTTAAAAATATTAATATAGATTATTTAGTTGATAATCTATTCAAATTATATAATTTTATTTCATATATTAATGAAATCTTACATGCAAATAATTTTGGAACAAAATTAAAATTATTAAGGGGCTGTTTGGTTTGAAAGCAAAGCAAAGTAAAGTAAAGTAAGTGCAAGGGTTTCAGATTTTTTTGCTTTTGACACGATACAAAGTAAATTTTAAAGTGATGTAATGCATTTGAAATTCACCAGAAGGTTAAATTTTGGTGTATTTGAAATTCGTCCAAACTTACGTGAATTCCAAGTACACCGGTCAATGTAAAGAGCTGCGACCTTCGGTTAGTGGTTGCCTCCACCTAAAACTTTCAAAATACTTTACATTATATTTATTTAAACAAACAAAAAAAAATAAACTCTTGTATTTGTAAAATTTTCAATCAAACAACCTAAAGTAATTCAAATAATTTACATTTTTTTTACACTGTATTCTTTTTACACTGCATTCTTTTTTAAGACAACCAAACAACCTTAAATGAGAATGTTTTTATATTATGACACAAGTATTTAAGATGCATTTCTGAATAAAAGAATTAAAAGACTCATGTTGGATGAAATTCTTAATTACCTTGGCTTTTTAAATTTTAAAATCTATATTAATTACATTAGGAGAAAATAAATAAATGGTAAGAAAATTAATATCAATGAGAGTTTAAATATCTTGAAACTAATTCACAATGATATTTAAGATTCTTTTTTTTCTAGAGCTTCCTAAAATGATAAATAGTATTTTATTGTTTTTATAGACCATTATTCTTATTATGGGTATTTATAATTGTTGCGTGCTAGAAAACCATTTGCGGTAGAGTAAAAGTTTTTGCCTTAGTTTCATTGTGAAATCCAGCACACACACAGATATTTAAAGAGTGAATAATAAAACTTCAGAATTTTTACGTGGAAAATCTCAAAAAGAGGGAAAAACCACGGGGCCTAGCCCAGTAAAAAGCTTCCACTATGTATATGTTTCAGAGTACAAGATCTTCCCGATACCAAAATTGACAGTATAGAAAGGGACAACAACAATAGTAAATGAGACAATGTTGAATGATGTTGACGATGATGTTGGCGATGTTGGCGACAGGACGATATGTTGACGATGAATTGACGACGAGCGTCGATGAGCGATGTTGACGATATATTACGAATGTTGACGAATGACAGCGAATGATGTCGATGATGATGTCCGACGATAGTGGTGGATGATGATGACCGACATTGGTCGACGATGGAGATCACGGATGGCGATGGTATGCCGGCCGGTACAACCGTCTGGTAGACAATTGGAGGATCTTTAGCTCTCCTCTCTCTTGCTCGCCCCTATATGAGGAATGAGGCTATTTATAGATCGGAGGAGTGGCGTCTCATAAATACATGCAAAATCCAACCACTCCTCTCCATGGACGGCTCATGATGATTCCCTTGATCATATGATGTATTTTGTGTATTTGAATGCTCAAAAGTCGAATTATAAGATCTTTGGCTTGTTGGAACCAGCTCATCGAGACGCTCGATTTGACTATAAACACTTCATATTTGAAAGCTTTTAAGAATTTAACTAATGTCCCAAAGTTTTCAATGATATTTTAAGGTTTGATCTCGACCAGTTTCAATTTCTGATCAGCTTGCTTTTGGCATTAAGATTTGTGCTTCGACTAGAGGAATTTTCAGGGTCATATCAGTTGCCCTCTATTTTTGGATGATATTATCTCAATCATTAAAAAATATATATGCCGAATATTTGAAAATAGCAAATTTTTCAATGAAATTTGCGGGTCCGTTAACCATATATTTTGAGAGAACAGATCTTCATGAGAGCACAAGATTATGACTACGGAAGCAGATTCACAATCACAAATATGTGGGTATGTGCTAAAATTGAGGTTATGAACCCATCTGGCATTCTGGTGCTGAGCATTCATGGCGCATGCCAGCGCCACGGACCGCATGTCTGTGGCCAGAGGCTTTCGGGTTAGCGCCGGGCGAGGCGGCAAGCTGAGCAGCGAGTATGGGCGAGCTGAACGCTGAGCAGGAACTGGGCGAGAATGAAGGCAGAGCGGGCGCTGCCACGTGGCGCATGATGCGGTGGGTGCCGATTCTCCGCTGATCGCAAACAAAGGTCGATGAGGGTATTTTCGTCCGTTTTTGTCCATTTTTGTTCATTTTTTGTAGTTTTCCACTGTTTTTCACGATTTTGAGCTGTTTTCTTGGATTTTTGACTCTTTTGCCCCTATAAGGGGTCTATAAAAACCCCCCTAGGGCCAAGGGAGAAGGCACACTTCTCATGTGCTCTAGTGCTTCTCTTCTTCTTGGGTGAGGGTAGTTCGGAGGCGATCAAGGCCCGTAGTTCATACGGCGAGGCTCCGATTTTCCCTCGAAGAGCTCCGCCTTGTCTGACCGACCGGTTTGAGATCAAGACTCGCAGTTCCTACTTCTTGTAGGAAATTAGATTTCTTGAAACTTTAATGGATGGTTCAGCAGTTGATAACCGCCAAGGTGGCGGAGAAGCGTTAGCTAGGAACCATCGCTTGAATGACTCAGAAAGTTTGGCAGGTAATTTCTGAGCATCATTAGAGGAGAGTATCTTCTCTCTCTCTCTTCTTCTTTTTTTCATATGTATGTGTATCTTTTCGTCGATCGCAAAAAAAATTTATCCCAAGCTATCCGGGAGTGAGAGTCAAAAGGATACGTCCAAGTATTGGGATAAGCAAGCTGCTTTACAAATTTCCAGATTTTTGTCATTTCTTTCTCTTTATTTATCATGTATTTTCACAGGGTGATGGCCAGAAGAAAACCCATGACGTGACGACTACAGACGATATATCATCTACTATCACATCAGATAGTTTAATGGTGTTCCGTAAAAAATTTCACTTTTCCCTAATAAGTTGGTGGCCATTGTTGCTAAAAAGTTTGATCGAGCCCGTTCACCTCCACCAGGGTACTTTACTATTTCGAGATGATTCTACGTGGACTGATTTTTCCCGAAGTTGATTGAGATCTTCAAAATATGTGGTGTAGCTTTGTCACAATTCTTATTTCGAGCTTTAGTGGTCATCATTGGTTTGACTATCTTCTGTAGAGAGCATGGTGTTACTTTGAATATTAAATACTTGTGCCGAATGTGTAGATTCACATGTGATACTCAGGGACGTGTTTCTTATCGGACTATAAAGAATTGGATAGAATTTTCAGCATGGGATTCCTCTAAAAATTGGTCTACTGGATTCTTTTTTGTGAAAAATGAGTGGGGCCTTCCTGAGAGATGGGGAAGATTGAATGACCTTCCAGATCCATTGCTGATGTCGGAGAATGAGATCCTGGCAACTCTTAATATCCCTGATATAGAAAGCTTGCAACATGAGTTACGTTATATTGGCAAATATATAGTTGAAGATAGAATGTTCAAGGTTGGCCTTTCTATCCAGGCAAGGAGATCTCATTCTTTTCCACTAAAGAGATCAAGTAAAGGTGATGAAAGGTCTCCTCATATTCATAGGGTTCTTTCAAGAAGCACAAATCGTGGTGGTGGCAATGTTTCTTCCCTAAAGAAAAGAAGACATACCAAGTGACTACATCGATATCCGTGAAGAAGATGTTCGCCCAGTTGACCTCCTCGAGAGTTTAGCTATTTCAACTCATGATGGGGAGTTCATTTCCGCATTACATTCTTGAAGAGGTGTTAAATCACATATGTATCAAGGCGTCAACGAGTAGATGAATTGGTACGTTGTCTTCCCTTCTTTCTTCTTTTCTTTTGTGTAATATTTATGATGGTTTTTTTTCATAACTCAAACATTAGGGCGATGACTCATTTGGGTGTCACTTTAGATGAGTGGAATCTGAATTTATGAAGATAAAATATCTACAAGCAGTATGATGAAAGATGAGTATTAAAGCCAAAGAAGTGGCGACTTTGGAGGATCGACCGGGTGTGAATCGAGAAGAACATGTCGAAATCTCTTTCTCTCTAGTGTCAGGAGGTGGAGCGCACTCATGATGAGCTGATTGAGATGAGGACAGAGACTCGTCAGAAAGAGAAAAGACTCAGGGTACTTGCAGCGGAGAAGAGAGCTCTCGAACTGGAGAAGAAAGTATTACAGGATCGTCTTTCTGAGAAGGAGCATATAATGTCAGAAGCGGAAGAAAATGAAATCTCCTTGAAGGCGATGGAAGACTTTAAGAATTCCCTGACTTATCTTGGTACACTCAAGACCATGTTCGGAAGCTCGTAATCATATACTTGATGTTGAAGTGAAGGACTTGGAGCACCAATGTTTAGAGGGCTTCATCAGGGTTCCTAAAAGGAATCCGCTTAGTACATCATAAGTAGCTAGTGAGGATCTATCTCCGACCAAGTATCAAGACTCTTCGTCATTGGAGATGAAGGAGTTGAGAGTGAGTCCAAGGGAGTATCTCCTAGTGGTGAGGAGGACGTTGATATCACCAACTGATATGATGTAGCATCACTTGAGGATGCATTTTTTTATATATGTATTATTATTAGTGTGTATCAGAATCTTGATTCTTACTTATATCATCATGTTAATGCTATCAAATATATATATATATATATATATATATATATATATATATATATATATATATATATATATATATATATATATATATATATGCTCTTATTTTGTTTTCACCTATCCGGGGTAATTGGTCGGAATATTATTCGACGACGCTAACCTGTATGGATGAGGTTGAATTGAATCCACTCAGGATTTTTGACCTATTCGAGGTTATTTGTGAGAGTCTCTGTTCGATGACATTAACCTGTATGGAAGAGGTTGTGAGGAGTCCACCAAGAACCTTTTGACCTATCCTAGGTTGTTTGTCAGAGTCTTCGCTCGATGACGTTAACCTGTGTGGAAGAGGCCGTGAGAAGTCTACCAAGGACCTTTTGACCTATCCTAGGTTGTTTGTCAGAGTCTTTGCTCGACGACGTTAACCTGTGTGGAAGAGGTCGTGAGAAGTCCACCAAGGACCTTTTGACCTAAGGTTGTTTGCTTCGATGACTTAACTGTGGAAGAGGCCATGAAAAGTCCCCTTGGGATTGATCATGCTCCGATTGAGATATAACATGAGTTGTATATTTCTCAAGTGGGAGGATTAGATGAAGAAGAAACAAGTTTGTAAGAAGAAAGATATAAATTCATTACTCTGTTAAGTTCAGTGATACAATCATAAGATGATATTAATACAGATATGAGTTTTAAGAGAAAATGACCACAATAACAACAACAAGTCTTTATCCCCCTAAGTGGGGTTAGCTATACGAAGTGGAAATGACAAACAAGACAAAATAAAAGCTACGATAATTATGCAGTAGGAATTACTGATAATATTTTCGGAGATTCTCAGTGTTCCAAGTTTGAGGAAAAATTTTTCCCTCTGAATCCTTGAGCTTGAAAGTTCCTGGCTTTACCATAGCTATAACCACATATGGGCCATCCCAAAGAGGTGAGAGTTTATTGCGTTGAGGGCCTTTGCTTGCAGCTTTGAGACTTCGTAGGACCAAATCACCGACAGATATAGGACGAGGTTTTACTCTTCTGTTGAAGTGATGAGCTACCCTTTGGTGATAGGAAATCCAAAGTAGGGCCATGAGTTTCGGGAGTAGGTGTCTTGAGTTTTTCTTCATTACCATCATGATCAAATAATTGAACTCTTGGACTTGGAACCCCGATATCTACTGGTATAATAGCTTCTGTGTCGAAACACAAGTTATACGATGTCTCACCAGTCGGGGTGCGTGATGTAATGCGGTAAGCCCAAAGAACATTGAAAAGCTCATCAACCCATTGCCCCCCAGCCTCCTCGAGATGTGTTTTTAGTCCTTTGAGTATAGTCCTGTTGGTAGCTTCACACTGTTAGTTTGAGGATGTGCTACCTGACCTGAATGTGTGAAGATCTTTGCAAAAGGACGTAAAGACTTTTCCAGTAAATTGGGTTCCATTATCAGTGATGATCTTTGCAAGAAGACCGAATCGACATACTATATTTTTTCAAACAAATTATTTAGCATTTGCCTCCATAATTTTAGCGAGTGGTTCGACTTCCACCCATTTAGTGAAGTAATCGACAGCTAAAATGATGAACTTTCATGCCCTGATGCTATCGGAAAAGGTCCCATGATATCAATCCCCCACTGAAGCTCCATCAACATAGAGGGTCCATTGAGGAGACGAAAGGCATGTAGCAGGTAGTTTATCTGGAGTTGGGGTAGTGAATTCGACTATAAAGTCTGCGAGTACTTGAGACTTTATAGCAGGGCGAGGTAGAAAATTTATATCAAACTCTCACAACTCTACAGACCATTTCATTAACCTCCCAGATGCTTTGGTTTCTGTAGGATGGCCCTTAATGGTAAATGAGTGTAAACGCTGACAGTATGAGCTTGAAAGTATGGACGTAATTTTTGCGCTGAGAAAATTAAAGCCAGAGCCACTTTATCTACAAGTGGATAACGACTTTCTATATTAGAAAGAATTTTGCTGACATAGTAAATTGATTGTTGTATCCCATTTTCTTCTCGCACTAAAATTGAGCTTATCGCGTGAGAAGAGACTGCGAGATATAAGTATAGCATCTCACCTTTAATAGGCTTGGATAATAAGGGTGGAGATGCTAGATACTCCTTTAGTTGCTCAAAAGTAGATTGACATTCATCAGTCCACTGAAAATTATTATTTTTAGCTCCCTTTAATATTTTAAAGAATGGCAAGTATCTCGTAAGGCTAGAAGGATAACGAGAATGTCCATTCAAACGTTGAACTTTCTTAATATTCTTCAGAGGAGTCATATTTTTGAGAGCTTTGATTTTCTTGGGGTTGGCTTCTATCCCACGGTGGGTTACCATAAATCCAAGAAATTTTCCCGATGCAACCCCAAAAGTATATTTGGTCGGGTTGAGTCGCATGTTATAACGTTGAAGAAGGTTAAAATATATTTCTAAGTCAGTAATATATTATGATTCTTCCAAGCTTTTCACTAACATGTCATGCACATATACCTCCATTGTGCGGCCTAATAGGTCTTTAAAAACCTTATTCATAAGTCGTTGATAAGTAGCACCAGCATTTTTTAACTCAAATGGCATGACTTGGTAACAGTATAAACCTTTATATGTTTGAAATATTGTAGCTTCTTCATCCATTAGGTCTATTTTTATTTGGTTGTAACCAGAGTAAGCATCCAAAAAATTGAGCATTTGATGTCCAGATGTAGCATCAACCAATTGATCAATTCAAGGAAGAGGAAAACTATCTTTCGGGCAAGCCTTATTAAGGTCAGTGTAATCAATACACATTCTCCATGTTCCATTTATTTTCTTAACCATGACAATATTTTCTAGCCAGGGTAATGTACCTCGTATGAATCGCTTCTAAGATTATTAACATCTTGCTCAATAGCCCGCGATCGTGCAAAACTTCGCTATTCGGATGATCGGTTTGAATGTTGGATCAATCTTGAGGGAGTGCATGATCACATTGGGGTCCCCCCGGCATATCCTGACCGCAAGTGAAGATGTCTTGACACAAGAGAAGTCTATGTATTTTTCCCTTTGTTCTTCTGAGAGCATGGATCCCACTTGCACTATTCATGGTGGTTGGTCATCTGATAATACAACAGAGTCTTCTACGTGTGCTAAGGGTACTTCTTCATCTCGAAAATTAAAATCTTCGATCTGAAGATCACGAGAGGCATTGTCTGGTAACATGATTGCTTATCGTTGATTTCCACAGACCACCCCAACTCCAACGGGGGATGAAAAAGATGAGATACTGAAGTGATTGCACCAAAAATTGATTGGAGGGGCCTTCCAAAGATGGCGTTATATGCCGAATCTGACTTGACTACCATGAATTGGATTAAATGAGTCACTTGTCGAAGAAATTCACCAAGGACAACAGGAAGGGTGATTGTTCCCTCTACTCGCACAGTGCGATTATCAAACCCGTATAATGGTCCTGCAGCGGGTTGGAGCTTTTCCCTAACTAGGCCCATGCTAAGAAATATGGAGTAAAATAAGACATCAACAGAACTACCATTATCAATCAAAATTTTCTTAACATTATAGCATGGGTCACCGATCCTTGCGCTGATAACAAGTAGATCTTGATGAGGAACATGGACTCCTTCTAAGTCTGAGTCATTAAAAGTGATGGAATGATCAATACGAGACTTCTTTAACTCCGGCTCTTCGGAGATGGTAATGAGAACTTGATTAGATAGTATTGGTCCTCCTGTAATTGTTTTAATTTCTCCAACCGTTTGATGATTATTTTGTTGTTTCTATGATGATTATCCTAGTTGCCCCCCAGTTGGAGGTATGTTTATTTGAGTCAATTGATTCTTCACAAATCGATGTAGATATCCTTGCTGAATGAGCCTCTTAATTTCTTCTTTGAGTTATTTGCATGCCTCGGTAGTATGTCCACGACTTCGATGGAAGTGACAATATTACTCTTGATTTTCTGAATTTGATTTCAGTGGATGCGACCACTTGATATTTTCTTCATCTCGAATAGCCATTAGAAGGTTAACACGAGATGTGTTCAGCGGCGTGTATTCCTTTTAGGGCTGTGGGTCACGTCGTTGATATGGGGGTCGTGGAGGGAGATCAGCGCCTTGCTCTTTTGATAGGACTGTCGGTCCGCATTCCCTGGGGTGCTTTTACGTTTTCCTGTAGATTGCTCAAATTGTTTGTGATGGGCAGTAATAGCCTCATCAGCAGAGATTTGTGCTTCCATACGATGAACCAAGTCGGCATATGAGCGATGTGTCTCGCAAGGAGGTAAAAGGCTGGACGAGTCCTCGGAAAACTCCTCTTAATAGTTCGTGATCTACCTGGTATTTGGCGAGCTTCTAAGGAGAACCTCTGGAAGTATTCCTTAAGTGATTTGCTCTCATTTTGACGAATGCCAGAGAGATGGGAGGAATCTTTAATAATCCTTTAGTTTATGATGAACTGTTCTACAAAAATCTTGTCGAGTTCATCAAAGGTATGGATGGATTCCCTTGGAAGGGAGTAGAACCAAGTGCGAGCTTGTCCCTTGATGGTAATTGGAAAGACTTGACAAAGCAGTGTGTCAGGAGCTCATTGGATATGCATAATAGTCCTGTAATGGTCGATGTGTTCATGTGGGTCAGTCACCCCATCATAGGAATCAATGTTCGGAAGGTTGAAACCCACGGGAATAGGATGTTGAAGAATAGCTTCAGCTAAAAGTGAGGATTCCTCATACCGGTGGGGGAAGATTTTTGTTGAAGGTGAAATTTGTCTATTAAGCGTCATAATTCATGTATAACATGACGAGGGGTCAATAGAGGAGAATGTGTCAAGCTACCGCAATAATTGGATTAGCACGGTTGAGCGACGTGATGGATGAGTAGAACTAGCTGTCAAGGAGATCGATCACCTTCTTTATGAAGGAACTTCGGCGTTAAGGAGATGGCATTTTGACCTCCGTTAACGATCGATCTTGGGAAAGGTGTGTTTGTCGGTAATGGTCATGTTCCTCTTAAAAGTCAAATCATCTCATTTTGAGACTCTTCCATTCGGCGGACAAGATCTTCTAAAGAGATCCCTATTGCGTTTTCACCGACAGGGTCACATCTATTAGGGGGGAGTGAGGCAGAAGCTTGACGTCCTCGGTTCAAAGATTGATTTTGAGAGTGACTGAGTTGGAGCTGAGGCTGCAGACATATGTGCCTATTGGCCATAGTGAGTGTTCACGAAATTGTGATTGAGGGTTCGCTAAATGACGGCCAAACTGCGTGCTAGAAAACCATTTACGGTAGAGTAAAAGTTTTCTCCTTAGCTTTATTGTGAAATCCAGCACACACATAGATATTTAAAGAGTGAACAATAAAACTTTAGAATTTTTACATGGAAAACCTCAAAAAGAGGGAAAAACTATGGGGCCTAGCCCAGTAAAAAGCTTCCACTATTATGCTTTGAGTACAAGATCTTCCGACAACGGATTACGAATATATGAGAAAGGGACAAAAGTTGCTAGTAACAGACAATATTGTCGACGATGTTGACGACGATGTTGGCGACAATGTTGATGACGATGTTGACGACAATGTTGACGACGATGTTGACGACGATGTTGGCGATAATGTTGACGACGATGTTGACGATGATGTTGACGATGACGTCTAACGATAGTGGTCGGTGATGATGACCGGCAACAGTGGTCGACGACGGCACGGCGATGGTGATGGCGATGGCGGCCGTGATGGTGACCGTCGAGTGGTATACGATTGTGCTTGGAGGATCTTTAGACTCTCTCCTCTCTCTGTTGCCCCTCATATGAGGAATGAGGCTATTTATAGATTGGGAGGACGTATCAGAATACATGCAAAACCGAACCACTCCTCTCCATTGGATGGCTCATGATAATTCCCTTGATCATATGATGTATTTTGTGTATTTGAATGCTCAAACGAAGTCAGAATTGTAAGATCTTTGATTTGTTGGAACCGGCTCGTCGAGACACTCGATTTGACTATAAACACTTCATATTTGAGAACTTTTTAAGAATTTAACTGATGTCCCAAAGTTTCCAATGATATTTTAAGTCTTGACCACTAGATTCATCACCTTACATCAAGATTCGTTCACTGTAGGAATTTTCAGGGTCATATCAATAATTGATATTTGAGAAGTCAAAATCACTAAGCATTCTTAAAAATTTTAAAGCACTAAAATCAGTAAACAATATGAGATATTGTGCAAGTTTAAATAGTATACTCTTCAAATAAAAAAATTTATTAATTTATAATAAAAAATTTCAAAAAGTATTTATTAAAATAATATAGACAAGGGCTACTTAGGAGCACTTTCTATCTTTTATTTTTATATCTTGATATGAAATAGAAAAACATATTTTATATCTTAAATATTTATTTATTATTTATTTTTATTATATAGCATAAATCAACTTATGAAGAAATTGTGATTTAGAGTGTGAGAGCCAAGCAGCAGTAGTAACAACCATAACGTGCTTGAGATAACCCATTAGCACAACCACCGTTCATCGCCTTCTTGCTACTACTTCTACTACCTCCATTCTAAAACAGATTGTCTATGAAGTCATCAAACCACACATAATGCTTATTTTACTTGATTTTTTTGTACTTTGTACCCTTAAAACTCGATAAATTAATGAAGGAGAAAGATTCTACTTACATCCTGTCTACTTTTGATGATCGGAGTGATTTCATCCCTATTGAAAGCTCTCTTAAGTCATAATAACATAATCTAAGTAATTTCGATCACTTTCTCTCTGCTATAGAAATGAATTTTCTTTTTCTGAATCTTTAGGGTTCACCGCTTACGATAAATTTGCTATCAATTATGATAAACAAATTGTCTATTTGAGATTGATTGATATCGATTGATGCTAACAATAGTGATCATAATAATAAAATATGACAATGACATCTTATTTATTAACTAATACTTGTGATTTTTATTTTTATAATAATAAAATATCTAAAATTTTAAAGTATTTTAAAAAAAAAACTAAAAAACATAAATCAAATGCATATTACAATAATAAATAAAATATAATAAAAATTGATTGCAAAGAGAGCCTTAATTAAATATTTATTTTATTGAATCGCGTGAACATTTTTTATATTTTTTTTCGACAGAAAATCGTGTGGGATCTCTCTTAAAGGTCGTTTTCCTCGTGACGTTGACTCGCCGTTCCTTGGAAAGCACGCCATCCGTCGGCTGTGGACGAGGCTTCACATAACAAAAGTGGTCGGTGCCAAAGTCATGTGATCGTCACCTTTGATTTTAGCCGAGTTTATAACCACAATCAGCCCCTTTGCTTTTTTGTTTAATATTTAATACGTGTTTTAAACTGTTCTTAGCTCCTAAGCTCCCATCTTTCATTAATTAAAAAAAATTTAAGAAAGCACAACCAAATCATATGTGTTTGTTAATTAGTTATCTTAAAATGATATGTCGGTGCTAAAATATATGGTAGTTGCACATTTAGAATTGTTTATGAATATAATATATATTCTTAAATGGCCTCAATACTAATGAATATATATAATCTTGGCATAGAAATTGCTTATTTTTACTTGGAATTATATGCAAAACATTAATAATAATAATAATTATGTTTTGTCATTAAGAATGATTATTGTTTGAAGTATATGGTCGTGGTCTCTCGTGTAAAATTAAAAAAATTTAGTTTCGATTAAGGGTGTTCAAGATTAATCCGACACGATAACTCGATTAAAAAAATTTGCCGAAATAATCAATAATTTTGGTGACAAAAGAAATTGATTTATTTAATTATTCAGGTCAGGTTCAGGTTAACCCATTAACCCAAAATTGACATAATTTTGACCCGTTAACTAGGATTTGACTCATTTTTTATCTACAAAACCAAACGACCTAATTTTTTTACCCGAATCTAAATCAATGATCCATGACCTAATGCATCTATAAATGATCATTCGTCGTACGCCAATTGAAAGACGGGTTGGGTTGAGATTTTAGATCCGTTTAATAAATCGAATTGTGCGGTCAATTTGAATTCGAATTGACACCCTTGTTTCGACCAAAATCAATATGTAATGATTTATTTTAATTTATATATTTTGATTAATTTTTATTTGAAATTGGATTGATTCAATTGATTTAGCATTTCTTTATTAACCCAATCTTTAAAAATTCTCTAAATAATTAGACTGGTCGTATGACACTTATGCATCTAGAGATGCTGGCTTGTTGGCAAGCTGCAAGAGTTGCCACCAAGAGTCTCTTGGTGGAGATTCATCAATTGATAGATAAAATAACAGGCTATAAAATATGAAATAAAAAGAGTTTCTTTAAGTCCATAGGGAAACCTGCTCAATTTAAAAAAAAAAAAAAGAGAAATTTTTTTTCTTAAGATGCTAATTTGAATGAAATTTGACTTTTTCTCTCTCATACTGCATCTAGTTGAATAAATATGCCATTTATATTTTTATTTGAGAAAATTATCCTTCAAATTTTTTGTTAGACTAAAACATCATGATATTAAATTTTTTAAGAATTAATTTTATTTTTGATCAAATATAATACTAGAGCAATCATCTATGAATAGATTGATTTGAATAGAGGAATAACCTCAATTATCTTTAGTTGTTGGTTGACTCTAATCAACATGTTTTAATATAATAATAATAATATAGTTGTGTTTATAGGCCAACAATAAAAAAAAAGTTTTGATGCAAAAAATTTAAATAAACTAAAATAAAAAATAGCAATAAAATCAATGATCCTTCTTATACTCACACATATAAATTATTTCTATTTCATTTTATTTTATTTTTTGGAATTTTGTCCCATCAAATAAACTATTTTGTAAATTCAGGTAATTTTTTTTGACATTCATAATTGTTTCATTTAATTTAACTGATAATTTAATGAAATTTATCTATCAAATCAAGAATATATATCATAATATATATATAAAAGAATAATCTATATAAAAATTTTCTCTTGATGCTTGGCATTACTTCGTGCGTGTCTCCTTTGAAGGAACCCGAGAATAAATCCAACGGTAAGATTCTCCTATTGTACAAACTAATTAAAATCAGACGGTTCAAATCGAATTGACGGTTGCCGCCCTAACACTTTCCCAGCCAAATCCGCAGCAGCATTGCAGCTACTTTTTCCGTTCAACACTACGACAATTTTATTATTACAAAGCCTTAATCATAATATTATAAATCCAATAAAAAAATAATCCTTGCAATTCCATCCCTCTATATATTGCGCCTCGACACACAGAATCCCCTCCCGGTGACGGGCCGGAGTCGGAGAAGAAGGGATTATTAGGGTTTGATTCAATTAGGTTATCATCGATTAGGGTTTGATAAGGAGGAGTATGATCCATTTATACTACTGTGAATAAGCATATCTTTTTCTTTTGTTCAGATTTTGTATTTTTGTGATAGGTTCACAGATCGTCGTTTTGTTAAAGATCTAGTGTTCGAGTTTCTATCTTCTTCCATTTTAGTGAGAAGATTTGTGATCTAAGAAATACCACAATGGAGAGATTTGTCTCTGATCAACCCTCTATGGCAAGCCATGCCGTCGTCAATTACAGCAGCAGTAGCTATGGAGGTTTTCTCTTCCGATCCCCAAACTCTCCTCCTCCTTCTCCTTTTCTATCTCCTCCACCTTCGGTCGCTTGTCTGAGCCAGCTCTTTCTCGGCGCGAGATTCAATTATGGATCTCGTTCTCCGGTTTACTGTTCCTCACCAGCTGGATTCTTTCAGCATACAACCTCCTCTCCTTCCCTTGCCAAGATCGGCCACACTTCCGGCGCCGAGTAAGATAATTCAAACGGCGACTCCGGCGGCATCTGTCAGATCCAGACGACACAACGTAAGAGGAAGGGTAAGGTGTCTCCACCGCAGAGAGGAAGGAAACATCGCCACCTCCGATGAAGGTGAAAGAAGAGCGGAAACCGGCGATCACAACCAAGGGGAACGAAAAGATGATTCGCATCCATGGCCAATGAAAATGACGACCGTGGAGAAAAGAGAGATAAAATTGGCCGAAGAAGAGGAGGAGATAATACTGGAGTCAGTGTATTCGCTATCTCCACCACCGAGTAGTCTCCCGTTTCCAACATTCTCGTTGACGAGGCCGAAGGCCAGCAGCAGGGACGGATTCAGCGGCGGAGCCGTGTCTGGATATTGCATTGCCTAGGCGGTGACTTTCGCCGGCGACACCGGTGACCTCCGTCGACTCCGCCCATGTATTTCTTTCTTCAAACTTTCCATAATGGGAAAAGAAGATTAGGAGGCTACGTTTGCTGTTTGGTGTTTGCGGCTTCACTAGTAATTTTGGAGCTTTCGGTTGCTTTGTGTTGCTGTTTGGTGTTCAGTAGTTGACAGCGAACTGAGGTGCCGAAAGAGTGTTTAAACGTGGAAGGATTATCGACCTTATTTGGTCGGTTTGTTCTGTCCTGTTGCTTTAGCAAAGGAGTGTTGCTTTAGCAAAGGAGTGGTTGTCCGTATCCGTTTAGAAAATGGCGTGTCTGTGTGGTGTTTAATATCTATATAAGTTGGCAACAATTTTAGGAAATAATAATATGCAAAGAGCTGTGATTTATAAAAGATTAATAATACAACTTTTGTCTTGATATAATGATTTAAATTTTGTTCTTTTATTTTTTTGGTTAAAATGATTAAGATATGAACTAAATTACAAGTAAAGGCTAATAAGTCATTGTCTTATATTTTGTTCTAGATTAGATAGCCCAACAATAAATCAAATATTTAAATCAAATATTTTTTATTATTTTATTTAATTTTGAGTCATATGTGAGTTTAGCAGCTAGGGATTGAAATTGGATCAAAAGTATATAATTTATTACTAATTTATGTTAATTAATATTTGCCACATTTGACAGGAATTTTTAGACAAATTTGTTCAAAAATTTCAATAATTATTTATTTAGGCATTTTGATCATTGTTCTACGATCATTTTTAAAAGGTTTCTTACAGAAATTTTACTGCTTATTTGATATTTCTTTGTTCTACACTTTACGATTGAAACAAAGAGCATAGAATCTCATTTTTTTCCATTTCTTCAACTTCTCTTATTTCTTCATTATTTATCATTAAAATCAATGATAGTAAGAGTTATTTTATCTCATCCGCATATCCTTCCCTCCTCTTTCTTATATTATATGTTGAATCTTTTATTCCCTCTCTCTCTCTCTCTCTCTCTTTAATTTGATCATTCTTTTGAACTTTTATATTAATTTTTTTTATCCTTTGGCAACTTTATTCTAAGATTTTTGAAATCATGTATAATGGAGTTTAGAATATCAAAAGTCAAACGATTTGTATATCACAATAATATACTCTAATGAGATATTTTATAGAAAATTTTTAAGGAGGATAATAACACTCTTTATATAATTAGGTCTTGCTCTTATTTAATTTTTCCATCTTGTTAACGTAAGAAATTTTTGTATTCATCAAAAATATTATTTTTTTAATCATACAAATAATATAATTGTATATACTCTTAAACCTAATATTTTGAACAAAATCATTTTCACAAAACTTTAATTAATAAATAAATCACATATCTTGATTTGTAATGAGCCATTTTAATTTATAAAATTAGGATTTTCTCTTCCTTCACCTGAATTTTCTTCATGTAGTCATCTTAACTTACACTTTAAAAGGTAGAAAAAGAACCGATAGTTTCTCTATGAAGATACTTTATTTGATCAAACGGTCTATAAACGATTGATCAAACTCTCTCTTAATTAATGAGTTTTAAGTACATAATTAATTATTCAATAATAAACTAAATAATTACTAATCTGGGCCACACAAGAATTAATTATATTATTCTTACATTCTCTCACTTGGCCCATATAATATTATTCAATTTAAAAATTTAGTAATTATATACATAAACATAATGAACATTACATGCCAAATATTTTTTTCTTAAATTGGTCAAATCATAATTCATTATTAAGTAATAAATTAATAGGGATCATGACGATTATACATCATTAGTGGGCCAAATTTCTTTTAATGTATCACAATATTAATTTTACACTTAATATAATATATAATGAGAGGTAATCATAATGGTCCAACATTAATGCATTTATAAAAGATAAATCCTATTAATATTTACATAATTCTTTCATGTATATACATTCAAACATAATGAAACAAGATGCAATAATATGTCAGAAACAATTCAATAAAGAGTCTAGAGAGTCAAATACATAAAGAGCATAATAAATTCAATAATGCTTTTCAATAATGTCCATCTTTTCAATATGTTCATTAAATAATTTAGGCTACAATCCTTTAGTTAAAAGATCATCAATCATAAGATTAGTGCTAATATGCTCAAATGACACTATTTATTTCTGAACTTCTTCTTTAACGATAAAATATTTCAATTTCATATATTTAGCACCCTTTGAATACTTGTCATTCTTGGAAAAGAAAACTGCTGCGGCATTATCACAATAAATTTTCACCATCTTGGCAATACTGTCGACAACTCCAAGTCCTGAAATATAATTATGCAACCATAACCCATAAATTGTGGCTTCAAAACATGCCACAAACTCAGCTTCCATAGTGGATGCAGCAATGCTGACTGTTTCCTACTCTTCCATGAGATAGCTCATCTAGCTAGAAGAAACAAATAGCAAATATATTTTTAGTATCCACACATCCAACAAAATCTGAATATGAATATCCAATCACCTCAAGATAATCAAATCTCCTAGAAGTAAGCATATGTTCTTTCATTCCTTGCAAATATCCTAAAATTTTTTTTGCAGCCTTCCAATAATTAATTCATGGATTACTTTGATATTTACCCAACATTCTCACAACAAAATTGATATTTGGCCTCATACAAGTTTGAGCATACATCAGACTTCCAACAATAGATGCATAAAAAATTTGTTTCATTTTACAATTCATTCTTTGGGCATTGCATAAGGCTGAATTTTTCTCCTTTATGAATTAAAATAATACTTGCAGAACACTTTTCTATTTTAAATCTCTCTAAATATTTATTGATATATGTTTTCTAAGATAATCCTAGCAATCATTGTGATCTATCACAAAATATTTCAATTATTATCACATAAGATGACTCACCCATATCTTTCATTTCAAAGTTTTTTTGAGAGAAATTTCTTGATCTCATACAATAATCCAAGATCATTAGTTGCAAGCAAATTGAATGCAACCAATGACTCAAGTTCATTCCAAATTGGTTTTTGAACTTGGCCAAAGCCATAATTGAGCCTAGTTTGACCAATTGGAGCCAATTGACCAACTTAGCACAAATTGACCAAAATGGTCAAGTTGGACTAAAACCAATTAAATCCAAATTGACTCAAACCAAAGCCTACAATTCTATCCAATTAACCAATTGAACTTGAATCAACACTTAACCCGAGCCAATTTGATCAATTTGGTCAAATTGGTCAACTTGATCCATTTGACCTATATGAATCCAAATGAGCCAAAATCAAACCTAGGTCAAATTGATTGAAATCATTTGAACCAAAACTCTTTAAATCATCATTTGAACCAAACCCAAGCATAGTTTGACCCAATTTGACCAATTGGTTGACCTAACCCAACCTAGCCTAATTTGACTTTCAAATTAAGCCAAACCCCTTTGAACCAACTCATGGCACCTTGGGAGCTAACCTAACCCAACCCAACCCAACCCACTTAGGATCAACCCAAAATAGCCCAAACCCAATTGAATTCAAACCCAAGGCAAATCTCCCATGGATTTGCCTCCCCACATGATATTTTGCCAAAATAAGCAAAGTCAACTCTCTCTTTTCCTTTGGTAGCCATCAAACACCCAATTTGGGGTCTGACCTAGCCACCTAGACCACTCTAAGTGGGCTAGGCTCATGGACTAGAGGGAGGTGAGTTCACAAGCCGAGAACCCCATGGACAAAGACCAAGCCATATCTGCCTTGAGCCACCTACCAAGTCTTCCTCCATTCAAGTTGTGCCATGTGGAGGTGATGGCAACCACTTTGACGCTCTAGCGGTGGCTAGTCAGCAAAAAAATGGGAGATAATCCCCTCCGTCCATCATAAGCAAATGAAGGATATACCCCCTTAATTCGGACATCAAACTCACGCATTCAATTCGTGAGAGCTTCCTAAAGAAATTCCAGTCTCCTAACTAGCTCCCAAGCGTTCCAAAGCCTTCCCCTCGCTGGATTTCTCATTCCCAAGCATTTTCGAGATCCATTCAATTTTTTTTGGAGCTTTTCAAAGAGAATGTGCATGTGCACTGATCATATCCATTGAATCTTCTTAGATCCTTCATGAAGGTGTGAGATCAATTTGGAGTGGATCCGAGGTTGGGTGAGCTTAGATTATGCAAGTAATGGTGGACGGGTTCCATTTCTCGTCTCACAGGAAGGTAGATCACACGCCGTTTGTTCTATGTGATTGGAATAGATGACCGTGATTAGATCCATTATATTTATCCCATTTGATCTATTATTGACCATGGGATCGATCCACACCGTTCTATCCGAGTTCGAATGGCAGAGATCAAAAGTGCATCTCGCCGCCAGCTAACTCAACATTGATGGTGACAACTTAAATATCCAATCTAGTAGCGCCACATGGAAATTGGCGCCAATGGGTTAGGATTAATTAAGGCTAATTAATTAGAATTAAAGGCTGAAACATCATAAAACCATAACAAATCATAGAAAAATCTAAAAAATACAAATAAATGCTCATTTTAAAGGTATTTCAGAGAGGAATCTATTAAAATATTTTTAATTAATTTTGAATAATAATTATAGCTTAATTAGGGTTTAATTGAAAAATTAATTAGCTTAATTACTCCCTAATTAATTAATTAATTAATTAATCCCAAACTTTTGAGAATGTTTAAGGGGATGACCTCTGCCTCCCCTAATTTTTTTGGATTTATTGGTTAATTAATTAGGAAAATTAGCCAATTAAGCCTTAATTACTTTTTTAAAATTAATTAAGGGTTAATTAAGCATGTGAACAATAATTAATTGATTAATTGGGCTCATTTATCATTGTTTAACAATGAGGAATTTATGGAGTAGGATTGGGACATCTTTCCTAATCTCTTTCCCTAAGTTCCTCCACTTTTCAAAAAAGTTAATTGATAAGTAATTGACTTAATTACTTAATTTGTTTAATTAAAAAGTTAAATCACATAAGGAACCTAATTAATTATTTCATGGGTAGATCTTTAGGTGTTCAATAACCTAAAGACATTTAAGGAAATTACGGTTAATCCACATGTGTGAGGAAACCATAAGAGTATTTAATCAAGCTCCTTAGTCTAATTAACCATTAATTTTGAGCTAATTGCATTAGGCCCTTTCATTTCTAGGACCATTGCTAATTTACTTTTAAATTCATTTGCATATAATGTTAGCTTATAATCATTTGGATAATTATGTTAAGGTAATATATGTAAGGGTTAATTAATGGACATAATACATATCATAACCTAATAATCCATAAAATCAACTAAATCACATTTCATTAAACAAAATTAATTTACAAACATGGGGATGGGTTAAGATTAACAAACTCCTTCTTACATTCCTTAATTCAAATCAAAATATAAAATTAAAAATGACATTAAAGAAACTTTGGTTTACTTTTAACAATTTTATTTGAAATTATTGTCCTCTAGAATTAATTTGATTGAATGAAATCATATATTTATGTTTATTTATTCCTTTCCGATTTTGTTAAATGTTGTATGTCCTTTGAAATCATACATTCATCTTTTCAAAGTAAATTAAATCAAATGATTTTCCTTTATGTAAGCTTGCATGTGTTGGATTAATTTATAATATGTGTGGCTATTATCACTAATAAATTCAAATTATTTTTGCCAAAGCTTATGAATCAATTACATTGATTAGAGTGATAATAGTTATAAACATATACATAGGTTTGCATCTTCTTATAGCTTAGGATTGTGAAGTAATGCTTCCTTTTTCTTAGTTGATATGTAGTTTTACATGTATTTGAATGTTAATAAGTATCTAGTCCAGACATCCCAGGAACACAAGGCTTTTGTTAGCCCTAAAGAGGTCATTTGATTACCTCACTTCCCTGGTTAACAACGATATGTTCTTATTTGATTTTATTTACATGTGTTCCTACATTAGAATTTGGATAGAACTTTTCTCCATATGCATAAATATTTCAATCAAATAAAAATATAACTTTTGCATGGTTCTCCTTCCTTTATTTATGTATACACCCATATGTATTTGAGAAAAACAAATATTTAGTCTGGATATCCCAGAAATATGAGGCTTTAAGTAGCCTCAAGAAGGTCATTTGATTACCTCATTTCCATAATTAGGCATGTACTAGCTTATGTCTCTTAAACATGTGTGTGTATTTAAGTATGAAATTAAAATCTATTTTATTTTATCAAAAATACATGCATCCATAATTATTTAGTCATTGGATTAATTAATCATGTAACTTGGAGTTCTCTTTCTTACATTCATGCATACAAATTTGCATATGTTTGAATGCAAATTGGTATATAGTTTGGACATCCAAGAATACGAGGCTTTAGTTAGCCCCAAGGAGATCATTTGGTTATCTCACTTCCCTGGTTAACAATGACACGTGCCTATTTAATTTCATTCATATGTATTTTTGTATAAGAATTTAGATAGAGCTTTAAACTAATATGATTAGATAATTCAATCACACAAAATGATATAAACTTCACATACACATACATTTATCATTTAAGTATGTTAAAACATATTGCATATATAGATACATTTAGGATTAAATCATTTGCATGCTACATGTGATGGAAAGAAATGATTTAACATGTATCATGTGATAGTAAATCAATTAGATTAATCTTAAGATGCTTTTCATATTGGATAAAATTATTTAAAGTGAACCTAAACATATGATTAATTTAAAATATTTAATAAGCCATTCACTAAAGAGTACCAAATCAAATTAATATGCTTTAGAAAGTGGCTTAAGGTAGGGATGAAAGAGGGAAACCTTCTTTCTTCTCTTTATAACACTTAGTTGTTAAGTGTAATCAAATGAAACAAAAGAAAACACAAATTAAAATTATCAAATCAATTAAATAATTTCAAGTGAAATTAACCTTTCATATTAAATTAAATCTTTTCTATCCTGTTGACCTCATTTTTAGGATGAGCTCTCAGCCCCTCCATTTTAGACATAAGACTTCTCTTAGACTTTAAAAATTTCTTAGTCTTAAGACCCATCTAGTGATTAGGTTGACACTCAACCTAACCCTAGAGACTTAGAAGAGTTAGTCATAGGAATAGGTCATGTCTTAGGGGTGTTAGGAAAGTTTGCCTACCCCATAGCTTGAACCAAATTCCTCACTTTCTTCCTTAAGTAAAATTCCAAATCAAGTCTAAACCAACTCCAAATTCCAAATAAAATCAACATCAAAAACTTAAATCAATTCCAACTAAATTGATTCTCTCAAACTCAAATCAATTCCAAGTGATTGAAGCTTATGATTGAAATCCAAATTCCAAAAATATTTCCTAAGTCCCATTGATTCCACCTTATAGACTTAGCTCAAATCAAATCTAAATCCATTCGAATTCAAAACATTTCATCACAACTCATTTATATTCTCATTTATATTCATATATAAATGAAATATAAATTCAATCAATCAAACTAAATTCAAGATTCAAATCCAAATAAAAAAAAAATTTCCTAAGTCCTATGATTCCCTCTCATGGACTTAGCTCAAATCAAATCTAAATCAATTCAAATTCAAGAAATTTTCTCATAACTGATTTATATTCTCATTTATATTTACAAATATAAATGAAATATAAATTTAAATATCCAAAACCAAATCAAAAAATCAAATTGAAATTCAATCAAAATTCAACCTAAGCCTTTCAAGTCAAATTCTTGAACTTAGCCAAATCAATTTCAAATCAAGCCAAACCCTTGATTTTTCTTCATGATTCAATCAATCCTACAATCATGAATCCAAATATAAATACAAATTTCAATCATCAAACCAAAACTAAATCCAAAAAATCAAACCCAAGTCAAACTCATGTTCACCCTTTGAATTTGAAATTATCAAATGAATCAAAGCCCATTTGACTTTAAATCTCTTGCAAATGGATTTATATCTCAGTCATAAGTCCATATGTGAGTTCAATCAAACTCAAATCAAGCTTTGATCAAGTCATTTGACCTACTTAAACTCACTTGACTCAAAGTGACCTAAAGTACCCATTTTGAGCCAAATTCTAATCCTACCTAAATTGGAATGAACTAAGATCAACTAAGCCTCACAATATGAACAACAATCATCATAAGATGATCAATCACTCAAATTGGGTCAAACCAAGTCAAACATAAGGGTTGACTAAGTCAACTTAGCCAAAATGAAACCTAAACTAGTCAAAATCCACCATATGCCAAATTGATTGAAATTGATCAAAACTCATTCATGATCAATGTTTGAACTGACCAAGTCATCATTTGAGCCTAACCCAATTTGCCACTTGACCCAAGTTGACCCAACTTAACCTAAAAAGTCAACATATGTCAAAACTTGATCTAAGCCAAATCAATTGAAACCAATGGGTCAATTCATTTTAAAATGATTGTTGAATTTGACCAAAGCCTCAATTGGCCAACTAGACCCAACCTAGCCCAATTGACCTTGAACCCAACTTGACCTAAAAGGTCAAATTGAGCCAAATACAAATATAAACCAAATTGATTGGAAACAAAGATACCAATCCATTTCAAATGATCAACTAAACCTAAACCAACCCATGACCTAATCCAAATAGGTTAAATGGGTCAAATTGGTCAACTTGACCCATTTGACCTAAATGAAATCAAATGAACCAAAACCAAATCTATACCAAATTGAATCAAACCAAAGATTCCAAAATATTTCAAATGGTCATATGAACTTGACCCAACTCTTAGTTTGACCCAATTTGACCAATTGGTCAACTTGACCCAAGTTGACCCATTTTGAGTTAAATGGGTCAATATGAGCCAAATCATATCAAACTAACTCTAAATTCACTGAAACTTAGCACAATCCATTTTTCAATCATACCAAACATATTCAAGCTGAAATCCAAGCCACATGACCATTTTACCCCTAGGCCATAGGGTAACTTAAAATCAAAACCACTTGGAATTTGGTCAATTCCTTTTCATGGACACCCTCTTAGTGGACCAAATGGTCACTAATGGACATGGTGCACATGACCCATTAGGTTCGGGTCACTAACCAAACCCAAGGTCAAAATTGACCACCCGCATGGAAATGAGCACATGGGATTCCTTCCTCCACCTTGTTTTGCACATGGAAAACTCCTCCACTACCTTCTCTGGCCAAAACCGAATGCCATGCCCCTCTAAACGGCCAAAACAAACTATTGAATAGGGTCAATTGGATCAAAATGGTAAAGGGGCTTGCGACCATTCGATCCTTCAAGGGGGAGATATACTCCCCCTAATTTCATTTCAACTTAGGCCTCTGACATTCGATTGAGTAATAAGAAGTTAGAGCTAGCATCTTAGAGCTCCCCCAAGCTTCCTGAAGCAAATTCAACTTCTCCATTCTCGATTTCTCCAAGCCGAAAATAGGGGAGGTAGCAAGAAAATGCAACTTAGCCAATACTCAAATTCAGTCCAATTCACTTTGCAAGCACCTTAAGGGAATGCAGTCGAGCTCACCCAAGCATTCACACAAGTTCTCCAAGCAAGGGAAGAGTGCTCTTGATCAAGGCTGAGCCCAATTGAAGGAGAGCTTGGTCCATAGGAAGATTCACTCAAACCACCTCAAATATTCAATAGGGCTTCATCTCCACTAGAAGAAGCTACCTCATCGAACTCGAGCACCGGTGATAGCCTCTAGCGAGGTATGCCTTCAACTCGAGCTTAAAACTAGTGAGTGTGTGGTCTTTTGTGAAGTGAATTTTCATCTCAAGAAAAGTTAGCCATTGGATGTGTTCTCCCTTGCATGATGATGGTGTGGGTTGAATTTGAGTTAAATCGAGCTCAATCGAGCTCGGATCATGCCATGAAAGGTGGACGACTCCCTTTCTCGTAGAAGAACTCAGGGATGGATCATGGGCCATCCATTCACGCATTTTGGATGGACGGCCATGATCAAGATGCGTAGGATCCTTTGATTTCCCCTAAAGAACCATGGGCTTGATCTCAGCTGTCTGATCTTTGATCAGACGGATGGAGAAAGCGTGTAGCGTCACTGTCGACATGGTGCTTTGATGTGATAACTTAAATAGCCTCTCTCATCGTGCCACATCAGCCTCCATGTGGCAGGATTAGCTATTTAATTAAGGGATTTATTTAATTGTCCTTAATCATGGAAACTTTATAATTGCATAACTAAGTCTAAAAATTTTAAAAATACAAAGTAAAAGCATTGAAAAGATAATTCAGAGAAGAATATTCTAAAATTAATTTCACTAGATTTTGAATAATATATTTTTCTTAATTAGGGTTTTAATGAAAACTTAATAATCATAATTACTAATTATCCCACTGATTAATGCCAAAATTTTCATGTGCATTTAGAGGGATGACTTCTACCTTCCCTAATTTTCTTAGGATTTATTAATCACTCTCTTAATGTAATTAATGGTAATTAAGCATATGAACAATGGTTTAATCCTTTTATTAAGTTAATTAAGCCTTGCTTAAGTAGAGAAGAGGTTTATGAAATGGATTTTGGGAAATTTTCCTAAGCCATTCCCAAAACCCATTTCCTTCCTTAATCCAAACTTAATTAAGGGCTAATCCCTAATCACTTGCTTAATTAATTTGATAAAATTTTCAAAACATTCCAAAACCTAATCAATCCATCTTGGGTAGATCTTAGGTGTTCAATAACCTAAGTGGCTTAAGGAAATAAATCCAACTCATATGTGTGGGAAGGGTTATCAAAGTACTTAAATTAAACCCTTTAGCTTAATTAATCATTAATTGTGAGCCAACTGCATTACCCTTTTCTTCCTAGGTGCATTGCTGATTTAAATTCATTGTGTAGTTTTATGTCATATCATTAGCTTATAATTATTTGATTAAGTATGTTAAGGTGGTATAGGTAAGGGGTAATTAATATACTTAATGTACACCTTAACCTAATCAAAATATAAATATCATCTAATGATCTAAAAATTAAACTAAAATGTCACACACATGTGGGAATAGGTTGGGACCAACAAACCTTCTCACATTTCTCAAATTGAAATCAAACTCAAACAAAATTCAAACTCTCTTTAAAATAAATTTGATTTACTTTAAATAATTCTATTCCATAGGATTGTCTTTAGGAATTAATTAGGGTGACTGAATTTACATTGCTTTCATCACTTTATTTCTTTCCTAGCATGCTAAATATGTATGTCATATGAAAATCATGCATTCATTCCTTTTAAAAATCAAAATTGAAATGAAATATCTTCTTTATGTCAAATTGCATGTTTTGGCTGAAGTAAGAATATGAATGACTATTATCACTATTAAATCTAAAATTATTTTAAAACCTATAAATCAAACATCAAAACTAAAGGTATGCTACTTATAATTATTTATAAGCTTGCATGTGAAATATAAAGATATGTATTATGTGATTTTCCTTCTCTCTCTTTCTTAACATAGAATTGTATAGGATTTACAAAGTGTATAGTCCATTTGAAAAGGGCACAACACTTGCTTAAATCCATTCCTATACACTCCTATGTCATGACTTAAGAAGAAATTCCACATCGTACATATAAATTAAACAATCAAACCAAAATCAAATAAACATAAACTTTTGCATATTTTTTTTTCTATTTATTTCTTTTTGTACATGCATATGTATTTAAGAAAAGTGGTATATTAGTCTGGACAATCCCTGGGTTGCGAGGCTTTAAGTAGCCCTAAGTAGGTCTTGTACCTTACACTCCTGGTGCTAATAATGGTACTCACTTATGCCTTTCATACATACACATGTGCATATGAAAAATGGATAAAAGAACAACCCTTTTCTACTTAATGAAAAGCATACATCATAAAGCATCCAAATTTTCTTAAATAACACCACTTAGCATTCATCATGAAAGTGTGCTAAACATCCTCACTTTTATGTATATATATGCTTAGGATTCATTCATATGCATGTTATACATGTTTGAAAAGAAATAAAGTGTTGTGTGTTTTGTGATATTAATTCACTTTACTTAATCTTAAAATACCTTTCTTTTTAGATAAATTTGTTTAGAGTTAATATAAACTTAGGATTAATTAAAACACATAAGAAAACATTCACTAAACAAAATCAAACATGAACCTACTTTAGAAATTACTTAAGGTAGGGAAGGAAAGAGAAGTTCTCTTCTCTTTTTCCTCTCTTTACAACTTAGTAATTAATTGTAGGATCCACTTAAACCAAACCAAAATACAAAATAAAATCAACCAAGGAAACTAAATCACTTACATGAAATAAACCCTCTAAGTTGAATATTTTCATATTTAGAAAACTTAAACCTTAAATCCATAGCTAAGCATACCACACAAACCTTTTAAAGCACACATTAGACTAAGTCACCATTTCTAGCTTTAGGTTAGGGCGGTGCATGGTTTGATGTTTGCTTTTATATTGTGATATTTTATTTTAGTTTGGATGTTAGGGTGAATGTGCGTAGAATGAATGGTAGGATATTTTAGTCTAATTATTATTTTCTGCAGGTGATTGTGCTTAAGGGGCACTATAATAAAAATATAACTGCTTTTGCTGTGCAAGTGCTTATACCCCTAAGCATGACCCTATAGGCCAGGTGGACTTGGTTACCCATATGTGGGGTGCTAAGTATAATATATATGCTTGGAATTTGTTTAGTTTGTTTAGCTAATCTTTATTTTGTAGGTATTAGTTAGATTTACTTTTTTTTCATGTAATTTTTACAATTAGGATTTTGAAATGAATGTTATGGGGATTATGATGAACATTGGTCATAAGATTACATCTTATGTACCATGTGAAGCCTTTGGAGTATCCACATTCCAACCATCCAAAAGAAAGAATCAAAGAAGAGAGAAGAAAGAAGAAAGAAGAAAAGAAGAAAGAAGAAATGAAGAATGAAGACCCCCATAACATGAATTTCCTTACTTGATTGTAAATTAATTCATTTTGTAAGGTTGTATAAGGGTAGAGCTGCTACCAATTTATTTTTTTTGGTTTGTCGTGCCAACATGGCCTTTATTCTTTTGCTAGCTTTTATAAAATTTGATATTTATTTAGCTTGTGCATTAAGATGACATCCTTTTCTTAGTTTCTTCCTTGCTTGATGTATGGCTTGGATGACGATTATGCTTCTAAGAAAAAGTAAATCTTCTACCAAATTAATCAACTCAAAATTAAAAATAAATAACTCATAACCTCACCTAAAGCTTAGGCTAAAATTAAGATAAAAGAAGTAGCAACCCCTTAGCTAGATGTTGTCTTTTCTTTTCTAACATCATGCATAAAAGCATATTATTTCACTCTTGAATTGGAGAGCTTCCACTTTTGTCAGAGAACTTGGCTTAAGCTGTGAAAGCCATGGTGGAAACACACCTCCTTATCTTGTTGATTTTGGCCCATAATCTAATATCTCATGCATTAGGCATAAAAAATCCTAAAGCATGTGTCAAATTGATTGTCCAAAAATAAAAATAAAATGTAATAAAATTTATATTAGATTTAAGTCATTAAAGCATACCCTACATGATCTAGTCTCTTAGGGAGTGTGTTTAAGAACTTAGTCTCATTCTAAATAAATAATAACTTTGCTATCTTGCATAAACATAAGACTTGCCTACATGGATTTAAAATCATAGGAGGAGTAAGTTGGCAGCCACCCCTAGGAGGTTGTAAGTCCAACAGCTGGGTGGTTTATCCTCTCTTATGGAGATAAACTAAATACTCATTTTCACCTTAGATTCAGGTCATGCTTTTGGCCCTCGCCAAAGCTCCCTAGATTTAGGTTTTGAGATTTTCTCCCTTTATGGCCATAAACATAAATCCTCACCTCTAGGCATTTCGACCTTAATCATGGAATTATAAGTCTACATTTCTAATAAAAAATTCAACTCAAACAAATTAATTCAATTTCAAAATATAAAGCTCAACTATAGTTTGGGATGCTTACCAAGTTTCCTTGTATCTTAAGCATCCCCTACTTATTTTCATTTGGCTTCGATAAGAACTTCCTCCCCTTGATCGATCCCACTTGACTTTCAAAAAATAAACCAATCGATTGATAGTCCTACCCTTTAGAAAAAATAATCATTTACCTTAATCGAGAGTATTTCTAAGGAATCTCGTTCTGTAGGATGTAATTAACTATAGGGGCTTGCCCCCAGGGAAACTTAACAACTTTTAAAATAAACCCCGCTTTAGTTTCTTTTCCAATGTAAGTAGGGAAGAATCTACATTCAAGACCCATCCTTGGGGAGTCCTTATTGAGGTGATTATCCATTATATAGGGTGGTGACTTCTATCTCTCGAGATAGTACACCTTTCCTCAATGCCGTATCCAATCACCCTATTAAGAACATCTGCGGATCTACGTGGTGTCCCAACATGACGTTATATATTTTTGTTTTCATTTATCTCTTTTCTAAAAGGGGATAGCTGAAGGCGAAGATATATAAATTTCACCCACATATTTTTTTGGTGACTCTGCTGGGGATGGTTCCTCTCTCCATCTTTGGTAAATGATTGTTGTCTCCAAGTATCGATAGTGGGTTTGTACTTTTGTATGAATCCAAGACTATCTTTCTTTCCATTGGCACTTAGCTTATTTCATCCTTAAGTTAAGTTAGCCAACATCTTTAGTTTTAGGACCTCACCCGTTGGTCTTAAAACCCCTGTTCCCCAATGGGTGAAAATAAAAATTTAATAAAAAGAAAATGATTAAAGACTTCCTCTTAACATTTTATGGTAAGGAAAGGTTCATTCTAAAAAAATAAAGACAAAAATAAATCCTTCATAAAGTCTTGGTTTTCAAAAGCACTTTTCAAAATACACTTAATAAAATATTTATATTACAACAATGTCAAATTGTTACATGTAGAAACATTTCAAAAATAAAACCAACAATCATAACTTCCAAAAGCACAAATGAACTTCTTCAATTCATTTTTAAGACTTCATTTTCAAAAAAATAAAAAATTCCAACATTCAAACTTTCAAAAGCACAAAATTTGAAGATGGGCCTTTCCATTCAATACATCCAAATGTGTTGAATGGATGTTACATCTTCAAACCAAAATCATAACTTTGAAACTCCACGCAACACATTCCACATGTGTTAAGTTAAAACTTTCAAAACTTTCAAAAAAGCACATATGAAACCTCTCCATTCAATATACCCACATTTATTGAATAAAGGTTTCATTTCCAATCAAAATAAAATAAATTTTCAAGAATATAAAACCTCTCCATTCAATATACCCATATTTTATTGAATGGAGGTTTCATTTTCAAAATAACATATGAATTCTCCATTCAATACCCAAATGTATTGAATGAAGATTTATTTCCAAATAAAATGACATTATTTTGAAATCCATTTTAACATATTCCATATATGTTTAGGTTGGAATTTCCTCTTTCAAAAAAAAAAAAAAAAAAGAAAAAGAAGAAGAAGCAATAATCACACATGAAAATACATCTTTGAAAAATGAAATATAAATGATTTCCATCTTACATTTTTTTATTAAATGAATCCCATTTTCAAAATCAACAAAATAAAATTTATAAAACATATTTGGAACTTCATTTAGCATACCATTTGCTAAAGTGAAGTCTCCATTTTTCCAAACAAAAATTTAAACACACTTTTGGAACTTCATTTTGGCATACCACATTTGCTAAAGTGAAGTCTCCATTTTTTAAAACAAAATTTGAGAAACACATTGGAGCTTCATTTTGGCATTCCACATTTGCTAAAGTAAAGTCTCCATTTTTCAAAACAAAAGTTTTCAAAACACTTTTGGAACTTCATTTTAGCATACCACATTTGCTAAAGTGAAGTTTTCATTTTCAAAACAAAATCCAAAATAAAAAGAAACTCATTAAGTTTTCCTTAGCATACCCAAATTTGCTAAGGATCCTATTATTTTTTTAAACAAAATCCAAAATAAAAGAAACACATTATGTTTTCCTTAGCATACTAAAATTTGATAAGGATCCTATTTTTTTTAATAAAAAAAATCAAAATCCCTAAAAAAAAAAATAAAAGAAACACAGTAGGATTTTCGTAACATACCTAAATTTGCCAAGAATCTTAATTTTAAAATTTTTCCAAAACAAAACACACTTGAATTCCTCATTTAGCATAGCTAAATTTGTTAAATGAGAATTCCATTTTCAAATCACAAATGATTTACAAAATAAAGAAAATAAAGAAAAGAAGAAGTTGTTTTCAAATACCTCACTTAGCATACCCAAATTTGTTAAGTGAGTGAATTCCAAAAATCTTGATTAAAAAATAAAATCAATTGACCCTTTACTTTAACATGCCAAAATTTGTTAA
The DNA here is from genome assembly GCA_021442155.1 of Cymbidium sinense. NCBI lineage: Eukaryota > Viridiplantae > Streptophyta > Magnoliopsida > Asparagales > Orchidaceae > Cymbidium > Cymbidium sinense. Next base: position 294,356,608 of record CM038214.1, on the reverse strand, counting down.
ATGAAGGGTCCTCAAAATAAAAAATTTTTTTAAAAAAAAATCAAAATTCAAATATGAACCTATGGAAGCATCTCTCCAAAAATATTTGAACCCATTTTTCAACATAACCAAATTTGTTGAAAGTGGATTCTATATTTAAAAAATTCCCCTTTCCAATCAAATCTGAAAGTCTCTTCCAAGTCCATTTGAGCGTAACTTAACAATTTTAAAATGTTGAGTGTGGGTTTAAATCTAAAATTCAAATTCAAAATCAACAAAAAAAGAATCTGATTCAAGTTTATTTTCAACATTGTAGACTTTTGTTCAACATCAATTTCAGTTTTAGTTTCAATTTAGTTTTAGTTTAGACAAAGAATGGTGTAAAAATGTGTTTCCTTTTTCCCACAAGATGGATGGCCAGATAGCCAACCTCCCATCGATTATGCCCACCTCATCCACTTTGGTTGAGAGGTTTTGAGGGGCTGGATTACATGAGGGCACTCCCTCCATCAGAGCACAAAGGATCGCGTAGCATCATCTAGATCAATATGCCATCTGACTCGAATATTCCCTCATTGAAGAGGAAGGTAGTGGTGGTTCCCACATTAGCAGTGTTAGTGCCGAAGTTATGCCCATTGTCTCATGCCCCGCTAGCACTCATTACCACCTCAAGGGAAGGCTCCCCATCCTGTGGATTGTCTCCCCACTTTGAGGTTGGGTCTAGCTCTTACTCACCCCTACTAACCCAAAGGAGAAATAATAAGAACCGCATGAAGTATATCACACGATCGTGAGAGATGGAGGCGCTGCCATGGGAGGAGTCACCATTCTCCTCTCATTAAGAAACTAGTTTCACCCCTCTCTCTTCGAGAGAGGATGTCAAGAGGATTTTCACCACCCTGTGCATTTTGCTCCTATTATTGAGAGGAGGAGGTCATACGCCTGATTTCTCTTGCTGGCAGCATGGACATGAGGTCGCTTTGATTTGAGATCTATCCCCATGGGAAGCATGGGTGAGAGGGCTAGGGGAGGCCCATACATTCACATTGCACCAAAGGAGGAGAGGTTCACTCGCCTCGACTTATTGATTTTCTGATCTGCTACCCACGTCGATCATACTAACAAAATTCTACTTAATGGACTACACATCATAGAGAGCGCTTATCGAGAGAGTCGGTGGTGTCTCCACACCGCTCTACCCCCCCGCCCACCATCGGTCCATGTTCAAAGATCTCCCATTCCACCAAAGGCCATGAAGGCCATTTGGGGAGAAGGAGACCCCATTGGTGATCTATGGCCAAGGGATCCCTTTCTACACCCATCGGTGGGCCGAGCTCTCGCTCAACCTTCTACCCGATGAAGGAATGGCGAGTATTGTGTCATCCCTTCACCATCCACCACAACATACATGGAGATGCTGCCAAGGGAGAAGGTGACAGCTGCTATGATGATAGATCCTCCTAGAGTGTCACCCACAAAATCAATGACATTGGAGTGTATTTCTTCTAGTGAGTATAGCTCTCACAGATTAACTCCCAGTAGGGAGGTCCGTGCCTCATAGTATGATAGTGATCCCACCACGATCACCAAAAGTCAGCAGATAGATCATTCTCTAGATGATATAGTAGCTCAATATCTAATGGAGAAGAAAGAAATCCTAGGATATGACTAGTCTAATGAGGAGAAGATCAACTTTGATCCTAATGAAGATGATTTATTGGGAGATTCAATAGGGGTTTGCATGGTATACTGGGATCCTCCTGAGAGCAAAGAACTATGGAAGGTTGAGGCATAAAAGATCACCCACTCACCCAACACCTCCTTCAATAGATAAAAAGAAGATGAAAATATATAGATGGAGAAGAGCTCAAGACTACTAGTAACTATCTTAGCACTTCAAAACCAAGCCCCTCATCCTACCATAGAGACTAGTCACATGAGTTGGTGCATGTCTTGGATCCAAGACTTTACCTCCAAGAGCAAGGTAGCACCAAAGATGTATGGGAAGGTAGTGGATAGTACCTCCATACAAGAAAAGATATCAAGAGCATGGTTGAGCAAGAGTGAGAGAAGCATTGGCTCAAGCTCAGGAGGATCATCGCCCAAAAGGGTAGACCCTACCCGAGGAATTGATGCATCCAATATCCTAAGGGTTTCGTGCCTCCTTTCAAGAGCTTTGATGGAAGTGGAACTGATAACACATTGCACATTTCAGGGCCATTTATTGTAACGTCGGTGGCAGTGATACTTTACACTTCAATCTCTTCATTAGTAGCTTATCAGGGATAGCTTTTGATTGATACGCTAAACTTCTCAATAATTTAGTGACTTTTACTGAGTTAGAGCAACTCTTTATCAAGAGGTTTGTTGGAGCTCAACAAAGGGTCCGTTGGCGATCTTGTGGCTCAACAAAACCATGGTGAGTCCTCATTGATTACATTCTCGATGGCATAATTTGAGTATGAAATGTGAACCACCGTCTCAATAGCATGCCATCAAGATTCTCTTAAGAATATCCATGGCCGATCTCCTTCATGCTCAAAGGTTTCACCATCAAAACTTTTGAGAAATTAATCAACAAGGTGGCTTTTGCAAGGAGAAGGAGCCAATCTCCAGATCTACCAATAAAGTACAAAAGGTATATGAGAAGAAACTGGGGAGTGATAGTAGAAAAGGGAAATAGCCTAAAGAGAGAGACCTGTGCTCCACAACCGCCACTTCCACCTCCTCTACCACCACACCAGCTCCACCACCACGCCTCCATGGCACCCAGCCTCCTCCTCGCCACCATCATCATTACACACACCGTAGCTATGGTCCACCTACTCTTTTGGATAAACTTAACAAGCCTTATTCATTTAAGAGGGAGGTAATCAGAAGATCTTTAAGAATCTCTTAAGAAGGATTTTTTTAGCTACCAACCTAGAGACTGGAGGAAGTAAAAAGTCATGATCCTAACTTTTTCCCCTACCACCATATGCTAGGTCATGTTTTGAAAGATTGCTTCACATTTAAGGACTAGCTTGAACATAGCTTCAAAGTGTTATAGTCATCCCAAAAGAATACCTTGTGGAACAACCATCCTGTTCCATTAGGGTAATCCTTGGGGATACTTGCAATCCTTCCAAAACCAAAGAAGGTTGGGATATCTCTTTATCCAAAACCTCTAAGAAAATTATTCAAAAATCAAGAAACTTTCCTTGCAGGTGCTTGTGCCAGCTCAAACCTCCAACATCAAGGAAGGTTTGCAAGTTGTGAGCCAACTGGAAAGGGGAGCTCAAGAGAGCTAGCAAGAAGATGTGCATCCATAGCCTAGTGCAACCACCATCGAAAACATGTGAGTCAATCTTGTATCTTGTACCACCCATCCGAACTACTCATCATTCTCTACTTAGCTCTTCTTCTTCAAGTAGACATCTTGTATCGAGATGAGGCATCAAATCCCTCACCCTCTTACTTTACTTGATTTCTACTATACCTCTTATCAAATCAAGAAATTGAAGAATAAAGCTAATTTGAATTACATTTATGTCACGATGGGGTCTATCTATTCCTAATGATAACTCTTCAAGTCAAAAATAACTATAATAATGATCTTCCTCTTTCATTCGAGTAGATTTTCTACTCTAAATACTATGGGTTCCTCTTGAGATAGACTTGGAATCATTCGAGAGTCCCATAGAAGCTAGGTGAGCCCATGTGCGTAGAATCTTCCATTACCTACACAAGAGATCATCAAGTCAACCTCCTAAGTGGCAAGGTTCTACCTCCTGGATAAGATCTCAAGAAGAGGAAATAAAGTCAATGGTTTAGAGATTGAGAAGCCCTCCACGTGATGCTCCACCCTTGGATATGCTTATGGAGATCGCCAAGGTGACTATAATGTTCTCTCTCATCTAAGAAAGTTGTCATCTAAGCTAAGCATATATGATGCCCTTGTCTTATCCAAAGAGATGAGGGAATCATTAATCAAGGCTTTCCTTGATCCTAATATTTTCTTAGCTCAGCTGACCGCTATTGGTGAGGAGGCATATTATGCAAAAGAAGCTCGGGGATCACTTTCACGATGAAGACCTTCTAGGGGACATGGAGCACAACCCTCTACATTACATACAGGGACATGGATAGATTTGTACTTTCAAGAGTTCTCATGATCAGAAACATTATGAGTCTAAAGACCTATTTGAGGATCAACATCTCTACACTCGAGGAGATCGATGATGTTGAGAGGATTCAATGATCAAGGTGAGGGCTTTGGGCCATAGTGTTACCTTGGAGATAGTGAGGAAGATTGAAGCCAAGTTTTCTATATCATTGATTTGAATACTTCGTTCATCGCTTTGCTTGGTAGGCCTTGGATACATCAGAACAAGATGATTCCATCCTCCCTCCATCTGCATCAAGTTCGAAGATGGATTGAGTACTCAAAGTAGATGAAAAGCCATTTTCACTAGAGGTTGAGATATATGAGGATGTGATCTACTATCTTCCTCAAAACACCCTTTCTCGTGAACTTGAAAAAATTCAAATTCAAATTCAAAAGAAAAATAAAAATGCAAGTAAACAAGAAAGGAAAATTGAAGAAGAAATAGAGCTACATATCACATTCCACTCACAGTTCATTCCATCATATGGACATGTGGGTAGATGACTCAACCTCCACAGAGGTAGGCAAAAAAAATTGGCGCCTGTGGAAGACCCCATGGTTGGCCATCAGCAATTGGGTTATGTGTTCATAGGCCCCTACTATTCACATAAACTTGGAATCAACTGAGGATGAGTCTAATGTGATTAGTATACCAACCAACCCTCTCGGGTTTCCATTGGAGGTGACACTGATCCAATGATGAAGACGGCCTCCAGCAAAGCAAAGTATTCAATCAAATGCATGTGAAACTATTAGGCGAATAGTTTAACTCACTTTCATCTCAAAAAAAGTTGAAGGTTTAGTAGTTAAGGAAGTCTTCCAAAGATATGAAGTCAAGAGATTCTTTTGGGATCATCCTTCTCAAGTCAAGTTGATGTAGAACTTGAGGAAGAATTCATAAAAGAATTAATGGAATTACTTTTGACTATTCCATTGTCTTAATCTTGCAAAGAAGGGTTTGATTATACATGTCCAAGCATGTCAATAATTTTTAAAAAAAGCTATGGAACAACACAGTGGAGGAACAATCAAGAGGACTAGGATTCTGATGGAGTCCAAATGACGATGATAGTTATCACCAACCATCTAGAGTCTGATAGGTTATTTTCATTCCAAACCAACTCTTATGAGAATGTGAGTTTAGAAACCTCAGATGATCCAGATGATCTCCAAATCAAAGATGCACCACCATAATTTGAAGAGGAGATCCATTCAATAATTGAAATCAACCTCGAGATAGAAGAAAATCTTCGCCCGACATACATCAGTTCGTTGCTGAATGAAGAAGAAACCAATGACTTAGTTAGGCTATTGATTGATTTTAAAGACTATTTTGCATTGAGTTATGAAGAGATGCACAGATTATCTCATGACGTAGCAGTCCATAAACTAGTAATAGATCCTAGCGCTAACCCTATCAAGCAAGCTCCTAGATGCATGTGATTAGAAATTGAACAACAGGTCATTTCTGAAGTCAAGAAACTGATCGATGCTTGGTTTCATCGGGGAAGAAAAATATCCTACCTAGTTAGAAGTGTCATCCCGCTAAGAAGAAGAATGGCCAAATTTGCATTTATGTCAATTTTAGGACTTAAATAAGGCATGTCCTAAGGATGAGTTTCTTCCTATACCGAATTAATGGTGGACATTGCCTCATCTCATGCTTTCTCTTTCATGGATGGGTCATCCGCTATAACCAAATCAAGATGTCTCCAAAGATGAAAAGAAACACTATTTTTTTGAACCCCGATAATCTTCTATTATAGGGTCATGCCTTTCAGCCTTAAAAATGCTGGTGCTACATACCAACGAGCCATGACTTAGATCTTCAATGAACTCATCCATCATCAGGTTGAGTGCTACATTGATGATCTAGTAGTCAAGAGTTTAGAAAAGGAAGACCATCTCTTTGACTTGAGAGTAGTTTTCAAATGGTTAAGATAATATAACCTTAAAATGAATCCCCTAAAGTGTGCATTCAGAGTCACTTCAGGAAAATTCCTTGGGTTTGTTGTTCGACATCGGGAATAGAAATAGATCCTGAAAAGATTAAAGCTATCTTAGAAATGCCATGCCCTAAGAGTTTAACTCAACTCAGATCCTTTCAAGGATGGCTGACATATCTAAGACGCTTTATCTCAAACTTATCAGGGAGATGCAAGCCATTCTCCGCACTTATCAAAAAGGATACCAAGTTCAAGTGGGATGACAAGTGCTAGCACACATTTGAAGACATCAAAGAATATTTGATAAAGCTGTCAGTTCTCGCAACCCCTATCCAGGGAAGGCCATTGATCCTTTACATTGCTGCATTGGATGACTCTCTTTTGTTGGCCAAGCCAATGATGAGGGAAGGAGTGCTCTACTACCTTAGCCATCTCGATTTCAAGAAGCAAACTATCCACCTATTGAGAAACATTGCCTAGCTTTGATCTTTGCATCTGTTACAACACTACATGCTTTCTCATAAGGTGAACTTTAGAACCAATCCACTAGCATTCTCATGACACACCAATGCTTTTCAACATTTAGCTATGGTCCATGATAGTCTCACGCTTTGATATCACATTTGTACTCCATGCATAAAAGGACAAGCACTAGCAGATTTTTTTTAGCAAAGACACCCACTGCTAATTCTCTTAGTGACGATCTCCCAATGAACAAATCATGAACTTAGGGGAGGTGAACCACGATGGGAGATGTATTTTGATGTGCTTTTTTCTTAAAGGTGAAGCACCATGATCTATTCCGTAGGGTAGGAATAGTTCTTCTAACTCCAAACCACGATGTGATGAGATTCTCATACTATCTTTCCAACCTGCACCAACAATGAAGTTGAGTATGAGGCTTTGATTATCGACTGAGTTAGTCACTATCAATGTCAAGAGCATCAACATCTTTGGGATTCTCGCTTGGTCATAGATTGTCGGGTCCTACCAGTTCTCAAACCCAAGCTTCATCATTACTATGAGTATACCATGAAGCTTTCCATTCGAAGTCACCATCTACAAGGTTCCCAGTAGAGAATAGAAGATGCCCAAACTTGCCAAAGAGTTGGATGTCGATGAGTCCATTTCAATAAGGGTCCAAAATAGACAAGTCTTATCCCTTATTGATTGAACTCATCGAGACTTTCTATTGAAGGGGAGGTTACATTGCCAAAATGGACAAGGAGTTGGATTGGAGGCAACCGCTCATAGATTACTTGAACACAAACTACCTCAAGAGAAATCAAGCCCATCAGTGAAACAAAGAGCTCTCCTATGCTCTGCACTGTACGGTCCTTTGACCAAATGTAGTTACATCATTTAGACAAACACAAAGCCCTTGGCATTATAACTGAGGTACACTCAGGTATATGTGGAGCTCATCAATCTGGTCTGAAGATGAAGATGAAGATCAAAAGACTTGAATACTATTGGTCTTCAACGTAGCTAGGAGATACCATCAGTGTCATGTGCACTGTGTAGTCCTCCACCAACCGCCCAATATTCTACACCCTACTTTGGCTTCATGGCCATTTGAGTATTGGGGTACCGATATTGTAGGTCCGATTGATCCTCCTTCTTCCAAGGGGCATCGATTCATCTTAGCTGCCACCAATTACTTTTCCAAGTGGGAAAAATCCATCCGACTTAGAGAAGTCACAACTCACCATGTGCTTCAATTTTTTAGGAACCATATCGTATATAGGTTTAGGGTGCCTCGATGAATTATATCCGATAATGGTATTACATTCAAAAGCATGAAGATCAGTAGCTTTTCCAGAAAGCACGGTATAGATTGGAGATATTCTATCATCTACTACCTCAGAGCTAACAATTTAACAAAAGCATTCAATAAAACTCTCATCCAGATACTGAAGAAGACTCTTGATAATAATAAACGATAGTGGAACGAGTAGTTGGTTGAAGCCTTATAGCCTACCGCACCATATACCAACTCCAACTCGCCTACCCCATTTTCTTAGTGTATGGGTCGTCGTTCTTCCTTAGAAGTTCAACTCCACCACTAAGGATAGCATTGGGTAACAAGATCACCACACAGCGTAATGCAAAGTTTAGAAGAGCTCAAGGTTTGGAGGAAAGTCGCCTACGCATGCGTAGAACCTCGAGTTGTACAAAAAATGATTCAAGCTCACAACAAGTCGGTCCTAGGTCTTTTCTAGGAGAACTTGTGTTTGTCCTAAGGAGACCACCCATCAAAGATGGGAGGCAAGTTTGAACCCACTTGGGAAGGCCCTATGTCATAGAAGGCCTACCAAGGAGGATCTTATCGCCTTATTGATTGTAAAGGGGAACACCTTCCAATTAATGGGCTCTATCTAAAGAAATATTACCCATGAAATAAAACTGTTTGAAAATAATCATTAATAAAAAGAAAAAATTTGATTCCATTTCATCAAATCTTCTTTTTTCAAATGTTATTTGCTTGTGTTCTAATCCTCCGGACATGTTTAGGGTAGGTGTAAGAGTCCCCAAAAGGCATCCTATCCCTCTTTCACAACACAAACACAATCTCCTGATGCTTTTAGAATAGGTGTAAGAGAACCGAGAGACTTCCTATTTTGATTAACATAACTAAGTTAGGTATGAGAGAACCCAAGCGACATCATTTCTTAGTGATAATTCTTATTTCCATCTGTGGCATCATTTCATAATTCCCTGACATGTTTTAAGGTAGGTGTAAGAGTCCCCGAGAGGCATCCTATTCCTTTTAACACATGCAAAAAATAAACACAAATCTTTTATCTCGAGCTACTTGATGTGGGAGCAAGCCTCTTGTGACACTCACTCATTAGCTGCTCTAGGTCGCCCTACATGCTACCTGCTAGTATGTCACCCCAAATCATTTGGATGTGAGTCCCCAGCTTTCTTCCTAACTTGATCATTGCAAACCAAAGAATGCCTTGTTAGTATGGTTTGCTTCACTACCCAGCCAGTAAGCTACCTTATGTTGACTTCATTTAAGAAGATGTGAGTCATCGTGCTTTCTTCTTGAACTTGCCATCATGCCCTAACTAGGATAAGTATATTTGAGGCTTAGATAGGTCCCCAAGGCCCCTTTCCTCTTGACTACTTTTGAGTTGATGTCCCCTGGCATTCACAAGAGTCTCCTAGTCGGATAACACCGGAGTCAAGATAGACTATCCCAACAGTTTCAGCTATAGGAGGATGTGAGTCCCCGAGCTTTCTTCCTAGTGATTATAAACCACTGACACCTTAGTTGGTTGATGTTTATGTCGACAGTGACTCACGGTGAGTACACCACTCTTGATATGAGTCCCCGAGCTTCTCCTTGAGTTGGCCACTAATACCTATTGGATATATGACTAGCCATGTCATCTTCTGGTGTTGATTAAGCCTTACCCCCATCCCTGGGGCACTCTATTTGGATCAAGTCCTTTGTGACCCCATTTAGACACTACCGTACTTGATTGATCCTCTTTCCTAGTAGCCACCCCGTGGTTGAGAAAATTTGTTCATGATGGATGTAAATTCTCTTGGTTCAAGAATAGGTCGATATAAGCTCCTTCTCGCTTGATCCCTCACAAACTAACAGGTCCATGATAAACAAACTAAAATAAACAAAATAAAATTAATTCATTTGTGGATTAGAATTCAAGCCCCAAAGGGCCCTTTCTCCCAAGCATATCTTTAGGGTAGGTTAGAACTCATAGAATTGCCCTGACTACCGAGTTGAGATAAACTGGTCACTCACCTATAGTCACCCTTAGGTCAAATTCAATTTTTTACAAAGGTTACCTGTCATTCTTCTTGAAAGATATAGACAATGATGCATTCTTTCTAGCATGATTGTCAAACCGACAGCAGTTGGGTTTTAATTTATTTCCTAAAGCAACCTATCACCCTAGTGATCTTTTCTAGTGGAAGATGTGAGTCCCTGAGCTTTCTTCCCTTGAATTGATCATTGCAAACCAAAAGGCACTTTTTTGGTTGGATAGTTCTCTCATCGGTCGGGAAGTTACTCCCTTTGGTTCAAAGGAAGTTTAGGCTTCTATAAGCTTCTGTGATCCATCACAAACCGATGAAATCCATCAAATAAATCTAAAAAAAATGAAATCAATCTTGACTATCTTTTGAATCTAAGTCCCCGTGGCATTCACTTAATAGTCAACCTAAGTTTTGATTTGTCCCAAGAAACCAATCACCCTGTTATTTAGAAGATGTGAGTCATGCTTTCTTAAGACTTGACCATTGTATACCAAAAGGCATTTCTCCTTGGTTGGATAGTCCTACCTTGTGGTAGACTACCTTTTGGATTGGTAAATTTGAGTTAGGTCTAAGCTTCCTTGGCCCCTACTCAGAGCAGTTCATCGCGAACCTATGGAATCCATCATAATCAAAACAAATGAAATCTAAAAAATAAAATCAATGTTGACTATCTTTGAATTGATCTAAGTCCCCTAGTGGCATTCACTCAAAAGTCAGTCCTAGGTTGGGTTCAATCTATTGCCTTTCCACTAGATTACCCCAGCAACTGGTTCTTTTTTGGAGGATGTAAGTCCACCATGCTTTCTTCATAAGTACAACTGCTGCACATCGAAAGGCATCCCTTTGGTTAGTTAGTCCTACTATGTTTTTAGTAGATTACCACTTTGGATTGATAAATTTGAGTTATGTCTTATCCTCCATGGCTCCTATGTAGTACAACCCATTGCAAATCAATAAGGTTCATTCTCTAAAAATTCAATCCTAACAAAAATTGAAACAAATTCAACCCTCTCTCCCAGTGCAGGTCTCTCATCAGTGAGATTCAAATCAAATCAATCCTTTCATCCCCTTGTGGATGACTTGAACCTGCTTCCCTAGTGGAAGGTTGACACTCTATCCCTTAGTGGATTTCTTCCCTCTTATGTCTTGGACATAGAGCCACATTGCACATTATTCTTTATTTTCTTGGGTTAAGAATAGATTATTTCTATTAGTTCTTGATCTCTTGTTGTTGATCATTTGTCAACACTAATATGTGATGTTCCTTGTGTCACACACCACACCTATTGGGCCTTGAACCTCATTTTAGAATGAGCTCTCAACACCTCCATCTTAGCATATGATTCCTCTTAGACCTTAAGAGTTCCTTAGTCTTAAACACATCTAGTGATTAGGTGGACACTCCCACCCAAGACTTAGAGAGTTAGCCATAGAATAGTCATGCCTTGTGGTATTAGGAAAATTTCCTACCCTTTAGCTTAAACCATTCCTCACTTTCCTTTCAAGTCAAACTCCAAATCTATTAATTTTCAATCTCAAATTAATTCCATGATTGAATTTCATGATTGAAACCCATGATCAAAATCCACTAAAATTCCTAAGTTCAAATTTTCTAAGTCCTTAACCCTTTCTTAAGGACTTAACCAAAATCATGATTCAAACATATTCAAACCTTTGAGATTTTCTCATAATTATTTATATTCTCATTTATATTCACATTTATAAATGAAATATAAATTCAAACTCATCAAATCAAATTTAAAATTCTAAATCAATTCATGAAAAATTTCTTAAGTCCCTTTAATTTTCCATTAAAGGACTTAGCCAAAATCAACTCTAAACCTTGATGAAAGCACTTCAAATCCTTGGGATTTTCTCAAAACTTGTTTATATCCTCATTTATATTCACATATATAAATGAAATATAAATATAAATGAATTAAATCTAAGCCAAAAATTAATTTCTAAATTTAAAATCCTTGAAATTCCCTTAATTTTCCATTAATGGATATAACCTAAACTTTGATCAAAGCATTTCAAACTCATGGTATTTTTTCAAAATCAATTTATGTTCTCATTTATGTTCTCATATACAAAATGAAATATAAATATAAATCAATCAATAATCCAAAAATTAAATTTCAAATTAAAATTCCTTAAATCCTTTAAATTCCTTTAATGGATTTAACCTAAATCATGATTAAACTTCAAATTCTTGAAATTTTCTCATGATCATTTATATCTTCATTTATATTCACATATATAAATGAAATATAAATTCAAACAACCAAAATCATTTCCAAAAATCAAATTCAAATCCATTCAAAATCAAATCTAAGCCTTTGAAGTCAAAATCTTGAACTTAGCAAAATCAAGCCAAATACTTGATTTTCTCATGGTTCAATCAAGCCTATAATCATTAGCTCATATATAAATCCAAACTTCAATCAAACAATCAAAACCCAAATCAAAAATCAAACCCAAAACCCTTTCATATTCTTTGTTTGAATATAAAATTTTCAAATGGATCAAAACCCATTTGACCTCAAACCACTTGTAAATGGATTTATATTTCAATCATAAGTCCATATACAAGATCAATCAACTTCAAATCAAGCTTTGACCAAGCCATTTGACCCACTTAGGCTCACTTGACCCAAAGTGACCTAAAGTACCCTTATGAGCCAACTTTGATCCTAACCAAATTGGATTGAACCAAACTCATATTTCCTCTCATCATGATCAACAATCATCATGGGATGATCAATCAATCAAATTCAAGTCAAAGTCAAACCTAAGGGTTGACCAAGTCAACACTTAACCTAAAATGAAACCTAACATAGCCAAATTTTACCATAGGCCAAATTGATTGAAACCATTGATCTAAGTTTACTCATGACCTATGTTTGAACTTCACCAAGCCAAAATTTGAGCCTAACCTAGCCCAATTGGCCCACTTGACCCAAGTTTTCCCATTTTGACCTAAAGGGCCAAAATATGTCAAAACTTGATCTAAGACAAATTGATTGAAACCAATGGGTCAAGTCCATCCCAAATCACTTGTGGAACTTGAACCAAAGCCTCAATTGGCCAACTAGACCCAACCTAGCCCAATTGACCTTGGACCCAACATGACCTAAAGGGGTCATGTTGAGCCAAATTTGAACTTAACCCAAATTGATTGGAAAAAAATACCAATCCACTCCATATGATTAACCTAACCTAAACCTACCCTTGACCTTCCTCAAATAGGTCAAATGGGTCAAATAGGTCAACTTGACCCATTTGACCTAAATGAAGTCATATGAGCCAAAACCAAATCTAATCCAAATTGAACCAAACCAAAGCCACCAAAATATTTCAAATGGTCATATAAACTTGACCCAACCCTTGCTTTGACCCAATTTGACCCATTTTAACCTAAATGGGTCAACTTGAGCCAAACCCTATCAAATGGATTCCAAATCCAATGAAACTTGGACAAACATATTTTCTTAACATACCGAACATACCCAAAGTGAAAAAATAGCAAATGACCATTTTACCTAGGCCATGTAACAAATTTTGGCTCCTATATTTGGTCATACCCTCTTCACAATCTTTTCCTAAAAGCTTAAGGGGACTTAGTGATGAGTGGTGCACCCAACCCATTTGGTTTGGGTTGGCCCATTTGAGCCATGGACCAAACTCGACCACATGGCTTGAAATTCAATTTTCAAACTCCCCTTAAGCTCAATTCTAGCACATGGGAAGTTGGCATTCCGCTCAAGGGCTCAAATCGACCATGTGCACACTCAAAACCATCAAAACAACCTCTCCAATCTGGTCAATTAGATCAAAATGGTGTTTATGCTAAGCCGTCTGATTGCCATAGGGGGAGATATACTCCCCCTAATTCAATGAAAATTCACTTCACTCATTGTCGATTGGAGCCTAGGGACACTTAGCACCCATCTTAGAACATTCCCAAGGCCTCTAGAGAGGATTTGAATTCCCCATTCTTTAGTTTTGCACAGTGCAAAATTGGGGAGCTCAACCCATTGGCCAACTTCCTACAATCTCCTTCCACTCTTGCACACTTGATCTAGAGCTAAGTCAATCAAGCTTTCCCAGGCAAAGAGAGGATCTATTCAATCAAAGCCACAAGGATCTTGAAGAGGAGTTGGTCCACCCATTGATCTACTCAATCCCAAGGCCTAGGAATTTCAACAGGGCTTCATCTCCACTGATAAGCTACCTCATCATCTCGAGCTGATCACCTCCAGGTATGTGATTTTGACCACTGATTAGGTGTGGTCCTTTATGAAAGAAAAATTCATGGCATGAGAAATAAACTCTTGGCTAGGTTGGTAATCATGCCTAGATGGTGTGGGTTGAGTCTTATATGATTCTATGCTAGATAGGGCTTGGATCTCCCCTTGGATCATGGATGGTTCACATTGATCCTCAGGGAGGAACTTGGCTCATCTCAGCTATCCATCCATATGTTTTAGATGGATGGTTAAGATTATTTAGCACATTTAGTAAATCAATTATCCTTTTAAAATTGCAGGTAGATCTGACGACTGGGATATTAAAGATGCCACCGCCATTTGGGATGTGACATTTGAGTCACACCCTCACGGTGTAATGCATGTAAAGTGTGCTGACCACCACCACCACGTCCCGTGCCGTGAGTTGAGATTAAGAGGGGATTTGTTATTTACCTAATTAATTCATAATTAATCCATATAATTTCTAAAATTCATAACTCTTGATAGAAAAATCAGAAAAATAAAAGGAAAAATGCTATAGAAAGATAATTTCATCTAAAATATTCTACAAATATTTTCAATAGACTTTGAATTCCCCTTTTCTTTGAATTTGGGTTTCTTTTGGAATCTTATTTAGTTAATTATTCATTAATTAGGTCCTTAATTGATCTGAAATTTTTAGGGTTCATTTTAGGGGATGACCTCTACCTCCCTAAGTTTCCTGAGATTTATTGAGGGCTTAATTAGGGAAATTTCTATTTCATTCCCTAATTACCACTTTCATGTAATTAAGAGTAATTAAGGTATGATTAATGGATTTATCCTATGATTAAGTTTATTAAGGTCATCAATGAGTAGGGTTTATGGAATATTTTGTCATTTCTCAAGCTATTCCCTAAACCCCCTTTTTTCTCCTTAATCCCCTCTTAATTAAGGGTTAACTCATTAATCACCCCCTTAAATAATTTTCAAAAAATTCTAAAAAAGTTTTAGAACTTAATTAATCTACCTTGGGTAGATGCTTAGGTGTTTAATAGCCTAAGTTCAATTAAGAAAATTAAAACCCCTTTCATAAGTGTGAAGGGATGTTTTAAAGTACTTAAGCTAAACCCTTAGCTTAATTAACTTTTAATTATGAGCCAAATTGCATTAGGCCTTTTCATTATTAAGTGCATTACAAATTTAAATACCTTGTGGGTTTTATGTCATCTCATTAGCTCATAATTATTTAGTTAATTTTTCTAAGGTGGTGTAGGTAAGGGTTAATTAAGCCACTTAATTCATACCCTAACCTAATCAATATTTAAAATTGATTTAATTATCTAAAAGTAAACAAAAATACAAAACACATGTGGGAATGGGTTATGAATAGCAAACCCATCTCACCCTTTCAAAATTAAATCAAACTTCAAATTAAACAAAAATCAGTTGAAATTCAATTTGATTTATTCTAAATTTTCTTATTCCTTAAGAATATCTTTAGGATTTAAGTAAAGTGAGTTTGTTCATATGCTTTCATTACTTTGGATCTTTCTCAACATGTTAAGTTGTATGTCATATGATTCATGCATTCATAATATCATGTTTCAAAATTTTAAAATGAAAATTGTTTACTTTATGTCAAATGTGCATGTGTTGGCTAAAGTAAAATATGAGTGGCTATTATCCCTACTAAATCCAAAATATTTTCAAAACTTATAAATGAAATATCAAATATAAAAGTGTGCTATTCATATCTTAATTATAAGCTTGCATGTGATAGATTATAAAGTCATGTTTAGTGTAACCTTTCTTTCTTTCTTATGTTAGCATAATTTTGAATAGGAGTTGGTAAGATGTAGGGTTCATTTGAAAAGAACCCAACAATTACTTAATTCATCCCTATGCTATCATATAAGAAGGATTTCCTACACTTGCATGAATAAATTGCACAAACAAAACAAATTTATTAAATAAATTTTACATATTCTTTTTCCATTTCATTTCTTTTATATTCATGTTTTTACTTAAGGAAAGTGGTATATTAGTCTGGACAACCCCAAGGTTTTGAGATTTAAGTTCTAAGAAGGGTCTTGTACACCTCAGTTAACAATGCTGTAACTATGCCTTTTTTTTTACTTTCATGCATGTATGTGAAATTTTGGATAAGGAAAATCTTTTCTACTTAAGAAAAATCATGCATATTCAACTTCTAAATTTTCTTAAATGGATTACTTAGAATGTTTCAAAAAGTGTGTTAACTACTCTCATTTCATGTATATATATGCTTAGGATCCATCTATATGCATGTTATATATGTTGAGAAAGAATTGAAGTAATGTGTGTTATGTGAATTTTGATTCATTTTATTTAATCTTAAAATGCCTTTCTTTTTGAATAGGTTTGTTTAGAGTTTGTCTAAACTTAGGATTGATTAAAAGATGTAATCAAAACATTCACCTAATTGAAATTAAAATGTGAACTTACCTTAGAAATTAATTAAGGTTAGGGAAGGAAAGAAAAGTTCTCTTCTCTTTCCCTCTCTTCATAACTTAGTAATTTATTGTAGGTTTCACTTAAACCAAATTAAAACATGAAATAAATATAATACAAAATACTTAAATAATTTAAATGAAACCCTCCTCTAAGTTGAACATGTTTTTCACACTTAGAAAATTTGAACCTAAAGTCCAAAGCTAAGCATACTACACAAGCCTTCAAAGCACACACATTAGCTTAAGTCACCACTTCTAGCTTTAGGTTAGGTCGGTGCATGGTTTAATGTTATGTTTTATTTTATGATATATGTTTTAGATTGGATGTTAAGGTGTATGCTCGTAGAATGAATGGTAGAACGTGCTTATTCTAACTATTCTTTTCTAGAGATTGTGCTTAAATTATCATAAATAAAATATAAATGCTTTGCTAGGTTTATACCCCTTAAGCATAATCCATAGGTGGACTTAGTCACCCATGTGTGGGTGATAATTCCAATATACATGCTTGGAATTTGGTGTGATTTAACTAACCTTTGTTTTTGCAGTTAGATTTCCCTTTTTTTCCTTTTCATGTAAAAATTTGTATAATTAGGATTTTGGAATGATTTGTTATGAGGGATTTGGATAAACATTGGTCATAAGATCCCCATCTTATGCACCATGTGAAGCCTTGGAGCATCTACCCTCCAACCATCCAAAAGGAGGAACCAAAAGAAGAAAGAAGAAAAGAAGAAGAAAGAAAGAAGAAAGAAGAATAAAGCTTGAAGATGCCCATAATAATGAATTCATTTACTTAAATATAATTTAATTCATTTGTAATCCGGGTTGTATAAGGGTAGAGCTACACCAATTTGATATTTTTGGTTTGTGGGTGGTGGTGCCCAAACCACATTTATTCTGATTAGCTTTATAAATTAATTGATGATTTGTTTAGCTTTTACATTAAGTGGCATGCTTTTTGTAGTTTCTTTCTTTCTTTATGTATGACCTGGATGTGGATTAGGCTTTTTAGAGAAAAATAAAAAATTTTACCCAACTTAATAATTCAAAAGAAAACTGAACAACTCATAACCTAAATTAAAGCTTAGGATTAAAATCAAGATAAAAGAATTAGTAACCCCTTAGCTGGATGAGTACTTATTTATAATATCATGCATAAATGCATCTTATTTCACTCTTGATTGGAGGCTTCCACCTTGCCGAGAACCCGCTTGACCTTTGAGAGCCATGGTGGAAACTCACCTCCTACCTTCTTTTGGCCAATAATTTTCATGCATTAGTCATAAAATCCTATGAGTCAAAATGATTGTCCAAAATGATAATAAAATAAAATTTGAAATGCATTAGATTTAGGTCATTTGAAGCATCCCTTTACATGATCTAGTCTCTTTAGGGAGTGAGTTTAAGGACTTAGTCTCTTTCTAAATAAAATAGCCTCTATCTTGCATAAGCATAAAGACTTGCATGTATTTAAAATCAGGAGGAGTTAGTACCACCCCTGTAAATCCAAGTGATTTGGTTTCCTCTTGTGGAGGCAAACAATACCATTTTGCCTTAGATTTAGGTTGCTTCCCCTCCAAAGCTCCCTAGATTTAGTTAGGTTTTTTTCCCTATGGGCCATAAGCATAATTCCTCACCTTAGGAATTTCTTTAACCTTGTGTTAAGGAATCTTAAAGTCCTAATAATAAAATACAATTCAAACAAACTAAATCAATTCTAAAATGTAAAGCCTAATTTTAGGATAGTTTGAGATGCTCATTAGGTTTCCTAGCATCGTGAGCATCTCCTACTTGTTTTCCATTTTGGCTTCAATAATAACTCTTTTGATCAGTCTCATTTGATCTTCCAAAAATATAAACCAATCGATTGATATTCCTCTTCCTATTAAAATCTTTAGAGACAATGATCATTTATTTTAATCGATAGAGTTTTCTATGGGATCCCGTCCCTTAGGATGTAATTAACTATGGGGGTTTGCCCCTATAGGGAACTTGACGAACCTGGTTTAAAATAAACCCTGCTTTACTTTTCTCATGTAAAATAGGGGAAGAATCTTTGGTACATATGCAAACCCATCGTCTTTAGGAGTCCTTATTGAGGTGATTAGTACCATTAAAGGGTAGTGAATTTAGTTTTTCAAGATAGTATGCTACACCTTGATGACATATCCGATCACCTGAATAAGTACATATGTAGATCTACATGGCATCTTACCAAGACAAATTTCCATACATATATAAATTTTGCCTCTGCTTTCACCACAGATTTGAAGGCGACTCTATATGTGTGTGGGAATTTTTCTCCATAGATATTATGCTTTTTTATTAATGATGAAGGACAAGATTATGACATAAGGGGGGAAGAATAGCCCTTCTTTTTGGAGAGGGGAGGATTGTAAAATTTTATACTATCCAAAACATAAAAAGAATGTGAATATATTTACATATTTTAAGGAAACATTTTAATTTTTATCAAATATTATGTTTTTTTTTTTTATCAATGATGAAGGACAAGATTGTGTCCTCTTATGATGAAAATATAACTTAATATTCCTAACCTTAAACTAGCTTGATCAAGAAGATTGAATCAAGAAACTACAACTTTTAAATAAGTTCTTTTACATAGTGTGCTTATAGCTCAGTTTGATTTAATTTGTTCATTTTCTTCAAGATGCTTGGATTTGGCAAATTTTAAAATGATTGGCACCATAATGACTAATAATTATTCCAATTATAATTTTACATCATTTGAAATCTTTGGACCCATGAAATAATTTTTAAACTTATAATTTTGCAATTGTATTAGTTTCTTTACCAAATTTAAGACCATAATTTTTATAATCTTATGCTTATTAAATAGAAATTTTAATATCTAACCATATGCTCTTATTTTTAGGCATCTAAACGTCTAGTTTCAAACATATTTGGGTCATAAAAATTTTGGGAATTTTGAATGTGAGCTCACATATAAATTTAATTATACATTAGGTGCTATCTTATTTTTAAGCCTATTAATTTTGTGATCAAATAAAGATTAATTAATTTTAGGCTTTTGAGACATCTTATTAATTTTGTATGGAATTATCATGTATAGAGACTGGACATTTTTTATTTTATTTTAATGATGGGCTGAAATAAAATGAAATACACTTAAGTATAAATAGGGCCGTGGTCCCCATTATAAGGGGTTAGGCTCTCATTTTTCTCACATCCCATCTTGAGTGAAAAGAAGGCTCTCTCTCTCTCTCTCTCTCTCGCTCTCTCTCTCTCTCTCAAGAACTCCCCTTTAGAAGTGGAATGCCAAAATCCTGCATTAATTCTTCCATGGATTCAGGTACGCTTCCAAATTAAATATTCTTGATGATTTGATAAGAGATCCTTGCTAGATAAATTTATTTTTATGTTCATTTGTTTCGAAAAAATGGTATCAGAGCCTCGATCATGTTGAATCATTGAAGAATCAGATTTCTCTTAATCTTTCGTATTGATTATTTGAGAATTTTAAATTAAATTATATGTGTTGACCTCACTTTTTGAGTGAGCTCTCAACTTCCTCATCATAGATGTAGGACTCTTGTAGACACTAAGAGCTCCTTAGTCTTAAGACACTCCTAGTGATTAGGTGAACACTTAACCTAAGCCTAGAAACTTAGAAGAGTTGGCCATAGGAATAGGTTATGCCTTAGGAATTTAGGAGACTTGCCTACCCTATAGATTTAAACCCAATCCTTGTTTCCTTCATCAAACCATACCTCAAATTCAAACCCAAATCATAAATCCAATTCCAAATCAAATGATTAAAGCTCATGATTAAATTCAAACTCCAAAACCCTTCCTAAGCCTTTTGATTTTATCTTATGGACTTAGCCTTAACCAAATTCAAATCAACCTCAACTCAATTGATTTTCTCAAATATCCATTCAATCTCAAATCAAATGGTTGAAACCCAAAATCAAATTCAAATTTCAAAATCCCTTCCTAAGCCATATGAACCACCTTCATATGCTTAGCCAAAACTCCCTTTAAACCAAATCAAACTTGGTTTATTTCTTTATAAATCAATTATTTTTTCATTTATATTCACAAATATAAATGAAATCCATATTCAAGTAGGCAAAACAAAATAAAACTAAATCAAACCAAATCAAGACCTTTCTTAAGCCATATGAACTTACCTCCATAGGCTTAATCAAATCTCAACCCAAATTAACCCAAACTCAATTTATTTCTTTATAAATCAGTTATTCCTTCATTTATATTTACAAATATAAACGAGACCCACCCTTCAATGACCAAAAATAAATCAATACCCTACTTAAGCCCTTTTCACCTACATTCTCAAATTTGTTCAAATTTGCTTCCAAATCACTCCAAACTCAAATGATTTTCTCATGAATCATTTATATCTTTATTTATATTCACAAATATAAATGAAATATAAATCCAAATGGCCAAAACCAAACCTAAATCAAATCAAATTTCCAATTTTAGTATTTTTAGCCAATTTCTTGAACTTGGATAATAATATCCAAATCAACTAAAAACCCATGGATTTCTTCATGATTCAATCATTTCCTCAATGATTGTTCCAAATATAAATACAAACTACAATTATCAAACCAAATCCAAGTCAACTCAAGTCAAGCCCATGTTGACCCATTTGACTTAAAATTATCATATGAACCAAAATCCATTTGACTCCACACGAATTGCAATTGGACTTATATCTTTATTCTTGGCTCATATATAAGTTCAACTAAACTTGAATCAAACTAAAACCAAACCAATTGACCCATTTTGGTCCATTTGACACAAAGTGACCTAAAAATACTTTTTGAGCCAAATTTTAATCCAACCAAATTGGATTGAACTAAGCCCATCCAAAGCCCACATCATGATCAACAATCATCCTAGGGTGATCAACTACCTTGAATTTGGTCAAACCAAGTCAACTTGGTCCTTTGACCAAGTCAACATTTAGCCCAAATGAAACCCATACTAGCCAAAACCCACCATATACCAAATTGGTTGAAACCATTGATTCAAACCAATTCATAGTCAATGAGGGAACATGACCAAACTTTGAATTGTGCCAAACCAAGTCCAATTGGCCATTTGACCTAAGTTGACTCAAATCGACCTAAAAAGCCAAAATGGGTCAAATCATGATTTGATCCAAATTGATTGCAACCAATGGCTCAAGTTCATTCCAAATCATTTATTAAACTTGACCAAAGCCATGATTGAGCCCAATTTGACAAATTGGTCAACTTGACCCAACCTAGCCCAAATTGACTTAAAAGGTCAAATTGGCCAAAATCCAAATTAAATCCAATCAAACCAAAGCCTACAATCATTTTCTTCAATTAAATTAAACCAACACCTAACCCAACCCAATTTGATAAAATTGGTTAACTTAGCCCATTTGACCTATTTGAATTCAAATGAGCCAAAATCAAACCTAAGCCAAATTAATTGAAACCACTTGAACCAAAGCTCTTCAAAATATCATTTGAACCTAACCCAAGTCTTAGTTTGACCTAATTTGATCATTTCGTCAACCCAATCCAACATAACCCATTCGAACCTATTTGACCATATGAAGCCCAACTATCCCAAATCAACCCATGAGACCCTAGGAGATGGCCAAACCAGCCCTAGCTCATTCCCTAACCATCCCAAATCCAAGTGGGTCCCAAACTTAGGGAATTAACTATTGATCAAGCTCATTTGCATTGGATTCTTCCCATAAGAGGTAAGGTCCACTCTCCCATCACCATGACAACCATCCCATTGCCAAATGGTGTATGCCTAGCCTCCCTAGCCCACCTTAGAACCACCAGGATTGGTCGTGGACCAAAGGGAGGTGAACCAAGCCACCTCCCTTGATACCCGAGCACCCAAAGGACCAACCCAACTCAATCCTCCCATATCTTGCCTTGAGCTCCCTGCCATAGCTTCCTCCACTCCTGGTGAGCCACATGGAGCTGACAGCAACCCCTCCGACACCTCGATGGTGGGTAATTAACAAAAATTCAGGGATGGATCTCGTCTGTCCATCGCACTCAATTTCAGGGTATAGTCCCTCAATTCGAGCGACAATTATCACAATTCGCATTAGGTGAGCCCTTGAGTGATTTCAAAATCCCAGAGAGTTTTTTAGAGCATTCTAAAGCCTCTCGAGCTCAGATTTCCTTCTCCCATGCACAACTAAAATAGGGGAGGCCAATCCAATGCTCTATTTCCTCTCCACTCAACCAAACTCAAATTAAACTTGCACACACCTTCACCACACCTAATCGAAGCAAAGCAAATCATCCCTTGAGCTTCCATGCCACCGGAGGTCCAAGTTTTAATGAAGTCGAAGCTCTTACGTGCGTGGATTTGTCATTCGAGTGACTCACTTTAAATTGAGGTCCAAGCTTCTCAACAGGGCTTCATTTCTACCAAATGAAGCTATCTCAATCGATCCCACTACCAGACATTAGCTCTGGTGAGGTAATTTCTCAAAACTATCGGTTTAGGAAAAAGTGGTTGGTCCTTTTCGAAGGAAATTTATATGTCATGTATTTTTTTATCAATGGATGTGCTTTCTTTCTTGTCCTGATAGTGTGGGATCAATCTGATCCAAATTTGAGCTTTGGTGAGGTCGGATCGAATGGAGAAAGATGGATGGTATCCGTCTTTCGGCATTTATGAAGGAGATAGATCATGGGCCGTCCGTTTCGTGTGATCAGGATGGACGGTCCTGATCAGATCACATTAGATCTGCCTCTATTTCCTCCTTAACCATGAGATCTGATGATGGCAGTCAAATTTTCAAATAAGACAATCCACTAGAATGCGCATCCGCCTCAATCCGAGTCTGCCTCCTGATTTGACAACTTAAATACCCTATCCCATTACACCACATGGAAAGTGCGCGCCGCATCAGTAGCCACATAGCGTCGATGGAATTAAGGGTTAATTAAGGCTATTTTAATTAATTTTTAAGGCTGAAACTTCCTAAAATCATAACTAATTCTAGAAAATTCTAAAAAACATGAACGATGGCTCATTTTAAAGGTATTTCAGAGTAGAATCCAAGAAAATTATTATTAATTAACTTTGAATAGTAATTTATATTTAATTCTTTCATGGATTTAAGTATGCTTATGAATTAAATATTCTTGAAGATTTGACATGAGATCCTAACTAGATAAATTTATTTTTATCTTCATATGTTTCCAATAAATGATATCAGAGCCTCGATCATGTTGAATCATTGAAGAATAAGATTTCTCTTAATCTTTTGTATTAATTATTTAAGAATTTTAAATTAAAATATATATGTTGACCTCACTTTTGGAGTGAGCTCTCAACTTGCTCATCATAGATCTAGGACTCTTGTAGATACTAAGAGCTTCTTAGTCTTAAGACACTCCTAGTGATTAGGTGAACACTTAACCTAAGCCTAGAGACTTAGAAGAGTTGGCCATGGGAATAGGTTATGCCTTAGGGATTCAAGAAGACTTGCCTACCTTATAGATTTAAACCCAATCCTTGTTTCCTTCCTCAAACCAAACCTCAAATTCAAACCCAAATCATAAATCCAATTCCAAATCAATTGATTGAAGCCCATGATTAAATTCGAACTCCAAAACCCTTCCTAAGCCCTTTGATTTTATCTTATGAACTTAGCCTTAACCAAATTCAAATCAACCTCAACTCAATTGATTTTCTCAAATATCCATTCAATCTCAAATTAGATGGTTGAAACCCAAAATCAAATTCAAATTTCAAAATCCCTTCCTAAGCCATATGAACCACCTTTATATGCTTAGCCAAAACTTCATTTAAACCAAATCAAACTTGGTTGATTTCTTTATAAATCAATCATTTTATTCATTTATATTCATAAATATAAATGAAATCCAAATTCAAATAGCCAAAACAAAATCAAACTAAAGCAAACCAAATCAAGACCTTTCTTAAGCCATATGAACTTACCTCCATATGCTTAATCAAATATCAACCCAAATTAACCCAAACTCAATTTATTTCTTTATAAATTAGTTATTCCATCATTTATATTCACAAATATAAATGAGACCCACCCTTCAATGATCAAAAATAAATCAAACTAAATCAATTCCCTACTTAAGCCCTTTTCACCTATATCCTCAAATTTGGTCAAATTTGGTTCCAAATCACTCCAAACTCAAATGATTTTCTCATTAATCATTTATATCTTTATTTATATTCATAAATATAAATGAAATATAAATCCAAATGGCCAAAACCAAACCTAAATCAATTTAAATTTCTAATTTTATTCTTTTTATCCAATTTCTTGAACTTGGCTAAATAAATCAACTCAAAACCCATGGATTTCTTCATGATTCAATCATTTCTTCAATGATTGTTCCAAATATAAAAACAAACTATAATTATCGAACCAAATCCAAGTCAACTCAAGTCAAGCCCATGTTGACCCCTTTTGACTTGAAATTATCATATGAACCAAAATCCATTTGACTCCAAACCAATTGCAATTTGATTTATATCTTCATTCTAGGCTCATATATGAGTTCAACTAAACTTGAATCAAACTAAAACCAAACTAATTGACCCGATTAGGTCCACTTGACACAAAGTGACCTAAAAATTCTTTTTGAGCCAAATTGTAATCCAAACAAATTGGATTGAACTAAGCCCATCCAAAGCTCACATCATGATCAACAATCATCCTAGGGTGATCAACTACCTTGAATTGGGTCAAACCAAGTCAACTTGGTCCTTTGACCAAGCCCGAATGAAACCCAAACTAGCCAAAACCCACCATATACCAAATTGGTTGAAACCATTAATTCAAACCAATTCATAATCAACGATGGAACATGACCAAACTTTCAATTGAACCAAACCAAGTCCAATTGGCCATTTGACCTAAGTTGACTCAAATTGACCTAAAAAGCTAAAATGGGCCAAATCATGATTTGATCCAAATTGATTGCAACCATTGGCTCAAGTTCATTCCAAATCATTTATTGAACTTGAGCCCAATTTGACAAATTGGTCAACTTGACCCAACCTAGCCTAAATTGACCTAAAAGGTCAAATTGGCCAAAATCCAAATTAAACCCAATCAAACTAAACCAAAGCATACAATCATTTTCAATTAACCAATTAAACATGAACCAACACCTAACTTAACCCAATTTGGTAAAATTGGTTAACTTAGCCCATTTGACCTATTTGAATTCAAATAAGCCAAAATCAAACCTAAGCTAAATTAATCAAAATCACTTGAACCAAAACTCTTCAAACATCATTTGAACCTAACCCAAGTCTTGGTTTGACCTAATTTGACCAATTTGTCAACCCAACCCAACATAACCCATTTGAACCTATTTGACCATATGAAGCCAAACTATCCCAAATCAACCCATGGGACCCTAGGAGCTAGCCAAACCAGCCCTAGCTCATTCCCAAACCATCCCAAATCCAAGTGGGTCCCAAACTTAGGGAATTAACCATTGGTCAAGCTCATTTGCATTGGATTCTTGCCATAAGAGGTAAGGTCCACTCTCCCATCACCATGGCAGCCATCCCATTGCCAAATGGTGTATGCCTAGCCTCTCTAACCCACCTTAGAATCACTAGGATTGACCATGGACCAAAGGGAGGTTAACCAGGCCACCTCCCTTCATACCCGAGCACCCAAAGGACCAACCCAACTCAATCCTCCCATATCTTGCCTTGAGCTCCTTACCATAGCTTCCTTCACTCTTGGTGAGCCACATGGAGTTAACTGCAACCCCTCCGACACCTCGATGGTGGGTAATCGACAAAAATTTAGGGATGGATCCCGTCCATCTATCACACTCAATTTTGGGGGTATAGTCCCTCAATTCGAGAAAAAATTATCACAATTTGCATTAGGAGAGCCCCTTGAGTGATTTCAAAATCCCAGAGAGTTTCCTAGAGCGTTCCAAAGCTCCTGAGCTCAGATTTCCTTCTCCCGTGCACAGTTGAAATAAGGGAGGCCAATCCAAAGCTCCATTTCCTCTCCACTCAACCAAACTCAAATTAAACTTGCACACACCTTCACCACACCTAATCAAAGCCAAGCAAATCATCCCTTGAGCTTCCAAGCCACCAGAGTTCCAAGTTTTATTGAAGCCTTTACATGTGTGGATTTGTCATTCGAGTGGCTCACTTTAAATTGAGGTCCAAGCTTCTCAACAGGGCTTCATTTCTACCAAATGAAGCTACCTCAATCGATCCCACCGCCAGACATTAGCTCCGGTGAGGTAATTCCTCAAAACTATCAGTTTAAGAAAAAGTGGTTGGTCCTTTTCGAAGGAAATTTATATGCCATGCATTTTTTTTATCAATGGATGTGCTTTCTTTCTTGTCCTGATGATGTGGGATCAATTTGATCCCAATCTGAGCTTTGGTGAGCTCAGATCGAATGGAGAAAGATGGATGGTATCCATTTTTTCCCATTCATGAAGGAGATATATCATGAGCTTTCCATTCCGTGTGATCGGGATGGATGGTCCTGATAAGATCACATTTTATCTGCTTCTGTTTTCTCCTTAATCACAAAATTTTATCATGGCAGTCAGATCTCAGAGCAGACAATCCACTCAAAAGTGCGTTCATCGCAATCTGAGTCAACCTCTTGATTCGACAACTTAAATACCCTATCCCATTACAGCACATGGAAAGCGCGCCGCATCGTGACGTGGAGGGGTTAATTAGTATTTTAATAAATTTTTAAGGCTAAAACTTCCTAAAATCATAACTAATCCTAGAAAAATCTAAAAAATAAGAATGATTACTCATTTTAAAGTTATTTTAGAGCAGAGTCCAAGAAAATTATTATTAATTAACTTTGAAGAGTAATTTATATTTAATTAAGGTTTAATTAATAATTTAATTAGCCTAATTACTCTCTAATTAATTATCCAATTAATTTTAAACTTTCCAGAGATATTTAAAGGGATGACCTCTACCTCCCTTAATTAGGAAAATTGATTGATTAAGCCTTAATTACTCTCTTAGCTTAATTGGTGATAATTAATCAAATGAATAGTGAATTGATCCATTAGTTAAGTTCATTAGCCTCTATTAATAGTGAAGAAACTTAGGGAAATGGGTTGGGTCCCCTTTCTTCATTCTCTTTTAAAATTAATTAAAAGACTCATTAATTAATTAATTAATCAAATAAATCAAAACCCAAATTATATCTAAACTTTAATTAATTAATTGAAAAGATTTAGGGATTATACTTAGGCTTCTTTCTTTGTCTCTTCCCCTAAGTCCATTCAATATTGTTAAGTAAGGATAATTAGGATTTAATTAGATAATTAATGAACTTAATTAACTTGATTAAACCTACCTTCCTTAATTAACTCTTGGGTAGCTCTTTGAGTGTTCAATAACGTAAAGACAGAGCTAATAAAATTATGGTTAGCTCACATGTGTGAGAATACCATAAAAGTAATTAAGTGAGTCCCTTATGCTTAATAAACTATTAATTATAAGATAATTGCATTAGGCCCTATCATTTCTTAGGAGAATTGCCAATTTACTTTTCATGTGGTTACATCTCATGTTGGCTGATCGTTATTTAGTTAATTAGCTTAAGCTGATGTAGGTAAGGGTTTAATTAATTGATTTAATTCATATATCAACCTAATTAAGCCATAAAAACAACCTAATTGCTTTTCATTAAATCAAATTAACTCACATATATGGAGAATGGGATTAGGATTAGCAAACCACTTTCACATTTCTTAAATCAAATCAAACATAATGATCAAAAGGGCTTTAAGAAACTTTGGTTTATTTTAAATGAGTTTGTTTAATATGATTGTCCTTAGGATTTAGTTGGATTGAATGAAATTATATGCTTGTGTTTCTTTATTTCCTTCCAATCGTGTTAAAATGTTGTGTGCCACTTGTATTCATCCATTCATTTCTTTCAAATTAATTAAATGAAAATGATTTCCATTATGTCAATTTATATATGTTGACTTAATTAGAAATATGTGGGCTATTATCACTATTAAATCTCAAATATATTTTTAAAAGCTTATTAATGAAGAATAATATGAATATTGTGACTTTAGTTACACATATATAGGAGATGCATCTAAATATAAGATTACTGTATGAAGTGAAGTCCTTTTCTTACATTCATATATTGACTTGCATAAGTTTGAATTTTAATGGGTATATTAGTTTGGAAATTTTGGGGACGCATAACTTTAAGTATCCCCAAAGAGGTTCCTGCCTCACTCCCCTTGTGCAGAACAATGATGATGTACTCATTTGATTTCATTCTTATGCATCTTAACATTAGAATTTAAATAGAGATTTAATTCATTTACACAAATAAATCAATTCAATTAAATTCTACTTTTTTATGATTTTAATTCTTATAGTTATTTATACATCCATATGTATTTAAGAGTAGCGGGTATATTAGTCTGGACATTTTGGGGACCCACCACATTTAGTAGCCCCAATGAGGTTCCTACCTCACTCCCTTAGTGCAGAACAATGGCGTCGTACATGCTTAAAACTTTTATACATTTGAATGTGTATTTAGCTAATGAATGAAAATCTCATTTTTCTATTAAAAATGCATGCATTCAAATTTTTTTTCAAGTGGTTGGGTTGATTAGTCATATGATTTAGAGTTCTTTCCTTATGCTTTTGTATAAGAATTTAGATAGAGCTTTAAACTAATATGACAAAATAATTTAACCAAATGAAACATCAATTCCAAGTATATGTGCTTCCATTCAACATTTAAATGTGCTAAGATACAAATTACATGTATAGGTATGTTTAGAACTTAATCACATGCATGCCATATATATGATGGAAATGAATGAATAAACATGTGTAATGTGATAGTAGTTTATTTATCTTAAGATTCCTTTCTTATTGAATGAGTTTATTTAAAGTAAACCTAAATTTTAGATTAATTAAAATATATAATAAGCCATTCACTAAAGAGAATTGATTAATTAATTTGCTTTAGATCCTCTCTTTCTTTCTCTTTATAACACTTAGCTATTTTGTGTAGATTAAATGAAACAAAAGAAGACACTAAGTAAAATTTATAAATCAATTAAACCATTTAAATTTAAATCACCCTTTATAATTAAATGTCTTCATATTTAGAGAATGATAACTCTAAAGCCTAGTTAGAACATACCACACAAGGCTCAATGCACACACCTTAGATTAAGTCACCACTTCTAGCTTTATGTTAGGGTGGTAAATAGTTTGATGTATATTTTGTTTTGTGATGTATTATTGTAGACTAGATGTTAGGGTGTATGCTTCATAGACTAGATGATAGGCCATGATTAGGCTAATCATATTTTATGCAGAAGATCATTCTTAAGGGGTGCTTAAAATAAATATAAATGCTCTCTTTTGCATGTTTCTTAACCCATAAGCATGATCTATATTAGGACAAGTGGACTTGGTTACCCATGTGTAGGGTGCTAAGTCCAAATTATCCATATAACTGTTTAGGTTATATGGTGTGTTTAGCTAACACTTATTTTGTAGGTTTAGTTAGATTTTGTTTTCCAATTTTTGATGTAATTATGCATTAGGAATTTGGTTAAGTGTTATGGGGGTTAAGAATTAACATTGGCTAGAAGGTTTATTCCTAGGGTGCCATGTGATGCTTAGAAACCTACCAAATCAAATGAAGAAATGGAGGGAGCATGAAGACTTGAAGACTCTCCCATAACACTTATCATTTATAATTTGTAATTACTCTTTCATATATCGGGTTATATAAGGGTAGAGCTCGGCTACCTATTTTTCTTTTTGAGTTGTACGGTGGTACCCAACTGCACCGGCTTATTATTCTTTTGCATTGGATTTATAAATTATTTGATGATTTGCTTACATTATACAATAGAAATGACATGTATTTTCCTAGTTTCTTCATGTATGATGACTTAATGTGTGGACTATATATGCTTAGGCTCTTAGAGAAAAATAAACTTTTTATCCCACTCATAACTCATAATTAAATTTCTAAATAACTCATAACTTCATATAAAGCCTAGGCATTAAATCAAGATAATTAAAAGATTTAGCAACCCCTTAGCTGAATGTTGTATGCTTAACATCATGCATATCATATTATTTCACTCTTACTGAAAGAGAATTTCCATCATTGCACGATAGGGGGAGAATTGACCTTTGAGGGTCTCACTTATGATGAAAAATACTATTTCTCTCTGATTTAGCCGATAACTCACTTCAACATGCATTTAGACATATAAAAATCATATAGCTTTTATCAAATAAAGAGTCCAAAAATCAAATAAAAATTGATAAAATTTGCATTAGACTAAGTCATTATTCATACCACTCATGCTCTAGTCTCTTAGGGAGTGGGTTTAAGGACTTTAGTTTCCTTCTAAATAATAACAACTTAACCATCTTGCAAAATATATGACTTTACTACATGATTGTCAAGTATAGGAGGAGTTAGCTGGCTGCCACTTCAGGAGGTTATAAGTCTAGCAGTTAGGTGGTTTACTCTTTCTTGTGGAGGTAAACAATCTACCCATCTTCGCTTAGATTTAGGTAATGGTTTGGCCTCACTAAAGATTCCTAAATTTAGGATCGATGTTGCTATTTTTCTTAGGCTACAAGCATAAATTCTCACCTCTTAGGAATTTTCACAATCTTGTGTTGTGGAATCATAAGTCTAGTTTTCTAATAAAATTTTAACTCAAATACATAATTCCCCTCAATTTAAATATATAAAGCCCAACCATAAGATAGTTTGGGATGCTTAATAGATTTCCTAGTATCATGAGCATCCCCTACCCATCTCCTTTTGGTTTCGATAATAAGTCTCTCTTTTTGATCTATCTCACTTGACTTTTCAAACATAACCAAATTATTAATAATCCTATCTTTAAAATCTTTGGAGATAATAATTATCTACTTTAATAGAGAGTATTCTTAAGGAACTCACCTTTCTTAGGATGTAATTAACTATGGGGGCTTGCTCCCATAGGGAACTTTAGAACCTAGTTTAAATAAACCCTACTTTATTCATCCATGTAAAGTAGGAGAAAATCTCTAGTATATTCGAAGACTCATCATGCCTTAGGAGTCCTTATTAGGTGATTAGGTCTATTATAGGGTAGTGATTTCTATCTTTTGAGATAGTATACTATTCCTTAATGTTGTACCCGATCACCTCAATAATTACACTCTCAGATCTATTGGTGCCCCCCTCCCATATTCACATAAACTAAAAATAAACACTACAATATGATTCAAAGTTTTTGGGCAATTTATTTGGTCTTGTGCATTTAAAATCAATATATTTTAGATCACTTTCATTCTTGATCTGAATAAAAAGATATAGCTAAATTTTTACTTTTTTACTTTGATCATAATTTCAATTTTAATGTGATTAATATGTTTATTCTCCCATTGTGGTTTTAATTTGAGAAATAAAATTCATTTTTGGTCATATGAGTTTGATTCAAGCATGCTTCATCTTTCATTTTTTTAAAAATTTGAGAATTTTGTAAGATTATGGTTAATGCTTATAATTATTTTTCCTATTATTATATATTTAAAAAATGAAAAAAGTTGAACCACTTTTCTGAAATTGCTGCATTAAATCTTGTAAAGATGAATTTTTTATTTGCTTGGTTTTATGAGCAAATAGTGATAATTACTTATGGTGCATCTTAAACATTTCTTTTCTATTGCATTAAGATAGTTATAAATATGTCATTTAATGCTTTTATAAAATAAATCATTTTATTTCATTAAGATAGTTATAAATATTGCATTTAATGCTTTTATAAAATAAAACATTTTACTAAAAAGTTATAAAGATAAAACCTAAAATAGAAATGTTTTAGATTATAATTATGAAATATTTTGTATAACACATTTCATTTAGAACAATTATATCTTTATATTAAATGTTTCTTTAACATTTGATAGTAATGTTAGAAATATTAAATATTTCTATATAATTACTTGAAGGCAAACTTATCCATTATTATATTTAATAGTTCTGTTCACAAGCCTCTTAATTGAATTTACGTAATCTTATTACAAAATATAATTAAATTAATTAATATAAACTCAAATTAATTATTTTTATTAAGATAATTATTAAAGTTTATATTATTGTCAAATTATTTGAAGTTAGTATAAATTGAAACAATTACTAGAATGACATAGTTGATATTCATTATTTTAAAATAATTTAGATTGAAATTATATGCCACCAAAGTGATCTCTATTATATCAATTTATTTAATTTTAAAATATATGACCTAAAGATTATATTTAAATCTATGTGAAAAATAATTAGCTTAAAGAAAGATTTTAGCTTTGGCAGATTTTGTGTTCTCACAAATATGTGATAAATTTGTATTAATCATGCATATAATATGTCGATCCAAAGATAGACATATCATTGGCAGATTTTATTATCAATGTTTGTTGACTATAATTTTAAGAGTACCATTTACAAATTGTTATTTCTGTCTAAAGACTAAATTATAATGTTGTGCTAGGTATCTTATATGTGTCCATCTTATTAAATATTTTATTTCAAGCATGTATTTTGTTAATATTTTTTTACATTATATATGCATAAGAAAATGATAATATTGTTAATTGTGAGTATTAATTTTTATTCTTTTCAGTTAATGTTTCTTCTATATCTACAAATTTGAATAACATTCTAGTGCTCAACGACACTTACTTTAAGAAATGGAAAGAGCATATCACCATTGTTCTTGGGTGTATAGATCTTGACTATGCGATCCGATTGAATGTTCTCCCGCTCTTACTGCATAAAAAATTATTGAACAAAGAGCTAACTTTGAAAGGTGGGAGCATTCTAACCACATGAGTCTTATGATCATGAAGCATTCAATTCCATAAACCATTAAAGGTGCAATGCCTAAGAGGAATGCACAAAAAATTTTTTAAACCAAATAACTGACCATTTTGTTAGTTCTAAAAAGGTTGAAGTGAGTACTATCTTTAGTAAACTCATTTGAATGCGATATAAAGGCAATGAAAATATAAGGGAGTACATTATGGAGATGTCTAATTTTGTCACTAGACTGAGAGCACTAAAATTAGAGATGTATGAAGACATTCTTGTGCACTTAGTTTTGATCTCTCTTTTTGCACATTTAATCCTTTTAAGATAAGTTATAATACTCAAAAGAAAAAAGAATGGACGTTTAATGAGCTCATTGCTTAATCTATGTAAGAGGAAGAGATATTGAAACATGACAAAATAAAAAGTGCTCACTTAGCTACTTCCTCTCGTGGCATTGTTACTAAAAGAAAAAGAACTTATAAAGGCAAAGGAGTTACAAACAAAGGGACTTCACAGCATAAGATGCGATAGAAATAAGATAATGATGTTACTTGTTTCTTTTGTAAGAAAGCTGGTCATGTGAAGAAGGATTGTCCCAAGTATGCAAATTGGCTCATGAAAAAGGGTAAACTACTCAACTTTGTTTGTTCTGAAGTTAATTTATCCTTAGCACCAAATCACACTTGGTGGATAGATACAGGCGCAACTACTCAGATAAGTGTGATTATGTAGGGCTGTCTAAGGAGACAAATAACAACTTATGTTGAAAGATTCATCTATGTGAGAAATAGCAATAAAACTCATGTTGAAGCAATATGCTTATATAGATTATATTTAGAATCTGGCTGTTTAAGCATATCAGAATTAATTCATACTGATATTTGTGGTCCATTCCCTATAGCTACTTGGAATGGCCAATAATATTTCATTACTTTCATAAATGATTATTCTCATTATGGGTACTTATACTTGATTTATGAGAAGTCACACTCACTGGACATATTCAAAATTTTTAAGGTTGAAGTTGAAAATCAACTTGGAAAGAAAATAAAAGCTGTCAAATCTGATCGTGGTGGAAAATACTATGACAGATGTGAGGGATTAGGTGAACAACGTCTAGGCCCTTTTGTTAAATATTTAGCAGAATGTGGCATCATTTCTCAATACACCATACCAGGGACTCCAAGTCAAATTAGTGTAGCTGAGAGATAAAATTAGACTTATGGATATGGTTTGAAGTATGATAAATCATTCTTCCTTACCATAATCACTTTGGGGAAAAGCTTTAAAGATTGCAATTTACATCCTTAATAGAGTTCCAAGCAAAGCAGTAGCTAAAAGCACATATGAATTATAGATTGGGAAGAAGCCTAGTATTAGACATCTTCATGTTTGGGGATATCTACAGCCATATAAGCCTCAAAGAAAAAAATTGGACTTAAGAACTATTAGCTGCTATTTTGTTGGATACTCAGAAAGATGGAAGGGTTTTAAGTTTTATGACTCTTCAAATAAATCATTTTTTAAAACAAGCAATGTTAAATTTATTGAGGAAGTTGAATATGATGGGAATAATAAATTATGAATTTTATATTTGAAGAGCAATTTATTACTCTTCCTATAGTTATAACAATAAATGATCAGATAATTTTACCTGATCTTATTCAAGTTATTAACACAGATAATCAAAGTATATTTAAGTTAACTCTCACTCATACTGAGGAATCATAATAACCTTAAATTGAAGTGTCATTAAGAAAATCCACTAGGGAGATGAGATCAATAATTTCAGATGATTATATTATGTATCTCCAAGAACATGAGTTTGACATTGGATTGGAAAGTGATCCAATCTCTTTTAGCCAAGTCAAACAATGTGTTAACTCCCAAAATGGATAGAAGCCATTGAGGATGAGATGAAATCAATGAAAGACAATGATGTTTGGGATCTTATCGAATTGTCTAAATCTATAAAACTCATTATTGTAAATGGATTTTTAAAACCAAACAGGATTCAAAAGGCAATGTTGAAAGATATAAAGCACGTCTAATCACTAAAGGCTTCACTCAAATGAAAAGCATTGATTATAAAGAGACTTTCTATCTAGTTTCTTTGAAAGACTCTTTTAGAATCATTATGACACTAGTAGCTCATTATGATGTGAGAAAAATAGATAAAGATTATATTTCTGGTACATTGAAGAAACTATATATATGGTGCAATCATAAAATTTTTAATCTTTTGATTCAAAACAACTGGTATACAAATGAAAGAAATTCATTTATGATTTAAAGCAAGCTTCTCATCAATAGTATAAGAAATTTGATCAGGTGAAAACTTTTTTTGATTTTAAAGAAAACACTATTGATCAATGCATTTATCATAAAATCAATGGGAGTAAATTCATCATCGTAGTGTTATATGTTGATGATATTCTACCGACAAGTAGCGATATAGGACTTTTACATGGAACCAAGAAATTTCTTTCAAATAAATTTGAAATAAAAGATCTTGGGAATGCATCTTTTGTGTTGGGTATACAACTTTATCGAGATCGTTCTCTTATTATACTTGGTTTATCATAAAAGACATATATTGATAAAGTGCTTAGTATATTTGGCATGAAAGATTGTGTACCAGGAGATACACCCATTGTTAAAGGTGATAATTCAATTTACTTCAATGTCCAAGAAATGAACTTGAAAAGAAAGAGAAGGAAAAATCTTTTATGCATATGTAGTAGGGAGTCTTATGTATCAAGTTTGTAAATGAGACATGCATATTGTTGGAATGTTTGACAAATATTTAAGTAACAAATGGATCATTGGATAATAGAAATAGAAGATTCAAGAGAACAAAAGACTTTATGCTCACATATAAGAGATCGATCATTTGAAGATTGTGGGGTACTCCAATTCTGATTTTGCTAATTACCTCAATAGTAGAAAATCTACTTCATGTTATATTTTCTTATTAGCTAGAGGAGCTATATCTTAGAAAAGTGTTAAGCTAACACTTATAGCTTCTTCCACTATGAAAGCAGAATTTATAGCTTGTTATGAGGCATCAAATCAAAGAATATGGCTGCAAAATTTTATCACTGGGCTAAATATTTTTGATGGAATAAAGAGACCATTAAAAAGAAATTATGATAATAGAGCCGCTGAGTTGTATTCAAAGAAAAATAGGAGTTCATCAAAAATTAAAGCATATTGACATAAAGTTTCTTGTTGTAAAAGAAAGAGTTCAGAGTTCTCAAATATCTATTGAACATATTAGTACAAACTTTATGATTGTTGATCCACTTACAAAAGGTTTACCAGCTAAAGTATTTCATAAGCATATGGCTTGAATGGGAGTGATTTACTTTGATGATATCCTAGCATAGTCAAACACAAAATATTTTAATATTTGAGTTAACAAATACATGAGAACAACTACCAATAAACAAAATAATGAATCAAAATCAAAGAAATTGGGAATGCGAACAATTTACATCATCATAATATAATGACACAACATAAAATCAAGTTGGTATTACTAATATTCCTGCATTATAAAATAAAGAAGGGCTATGAAGCTAATTGGAATCACACTCATAAAAAGTAGACAAAAAAAGAAAGTGAAATAGTTAAAAATGAAACCTCCAACTATAGCAGCTGGGATTATTATGAAAATGACTAAAAGTTCTATGGATATTTAAAGATTACCAAATCATATTGTGACTCAAGACTATAACCCTAAGCCTAGAATCAATCAATGCATAAGAAATTCTATTATCAACGACAAGCATATCAACAAGTGAGACAAATTACAGACATGTGATAGAGCAGACAAGCATGAATGATATAATAAAATCAATCAATCTAGTTAACAAAATTATTTAATGCCATACTAAGATGATAGATTTAGAACCCGAGAGAAGACAACAACTAAGAAGTCAAGAGGAAAAGATAAGCTAAACAGAGAGGTAAAGTCGAAGAAGAGAGAACGATCCCAATATCTCCGATTCCTGAATCGAGAAATTGATAAGAAGTTGAGAGAATCCGGTTGAAGAGAAGACGAAGGAATTATTTGAGTCGAAGTTTTATTTTCACGTTTCAAGGACAAATCAGAGCTTATTAGCGTATAAAAAATGGAAAAGCAAAATGTGAAATGTAAACAAGCCTCATCAGTTAAGCATGCTTCAAATTTGGATGAACCAGAGGGAGGCATATTAGTTTTAACTTTAAGTCACCCATTTCATCATTTATAAATTAAATAAAATAATTTCTTAACTTTAATTAAATATTTAAATAATTAATATGAGTTTCTTTATTTTTTGTGTATTTATCTTATAATTTATAAACTATAATACTAATTATATTTTATAAAATTTAATTAAATATATCATATATTTGTATGATTATACTAAAATTTAGTAAATTATAATATTTTATTAAATATATAATTAAAACTTATAAGTTATATTTACATATTTTGAAGATAAATAAATTATTATCAAATTTAATATCAATTAATTAATAAAATACTTATAACAATAAACAAGTATGTTTATGAACATTACAATAGTAGATCACATTTCATTTAAGATCCGAAGTTTTCAAAACTGCTCAAGCTTATTTGTTTATTAATGTGAACAAACATGAACGAGCATCGAGCCGAAGTTAAAGTAGTTCAAATGAAAGTGCACTAGTTCATTTACGTTTACCTAATGTGTGTTGTTTAAAAGGTTTGTGTGGTATGCTTAGCTATGGCTTTAATGTTTAGATTTTCTAAGTATGAAAATGTTCAACTTAGTTGGGTGGTTTTATTTAAGTGTTTTAATTAATTTAGTTGATTTTTATTTGATGATTTATTTAGGTTTAAATGAACCTATAATTAATTACTAGGCTATAAAGGGAAGGAAAAGAGAAGAGAATTTCTCTTTCCTTCCCTACCTTAAGTAACTTCTAAAGTAGATTCATGTTTGATCTTGCTTATTGAATGTTTTATTATGCATTTTAATTAATCTTAAGTTTAGAATAACTTTAAATAAACTTATTCAAAGAGAAAGACATTTTAAGATTAAGTAAAGTGAATTATTATCACAAAAACACACAACACTTTATTTCTTTCCCAACATGTGTAACATGCATATTGATGAATCCTAAGCATATCTATACATGCAAATGGAAGTGTTTAGCACACCTTAATGATGAATGCTAAGAGAGTTTGTTTAAGAAATTTGGAATGTTTCATGTTTGCATGATTTTTGTTAAGTAGAAAAGAGGGATTATTTTATTCATTTTCACATGTACATGTATATGTATGAAAGGCAATAAGTGAGTACGACACTACTGTTAGCACCATGGGTGTAAGGTATAAGACTACTTAGGGCTACTTAAAGCCTCACAATCCCGAGATTGTTTAGACTAATATACCACTTTTCTTAAATACATATGCATGTACAAAAGAAATGAATGAAAAAAATAAAGATGCAAAAGTTTGTACTTGTTTGTTTGATTTGTTTATGCAATTTATATGTGTAAGTGTGAATACCCCTCTTAATTAATAACATAGGAATGAATAGGCATAGATTTAAGCAAGTGTTATGTTCTTTTCAAATGAACTATACACTTTGCAAATCAAAAAAGAAGAAAAGTCATACAATGCAAATCTTTATATTTAACTCACATGCAAGCTTATAATAATTATAAGTAGCATACCTTTCAATTTTGATATTTGATTTATAAGTTTTCAAAATAATTTTGGATTTAATAGTGATAATAGCCATTCATATTCTTACTTTAGCCAAAACATGCAATTTGACATAAAGGAAATATTTCATTTTTAATTTAATTTTTGAAAAGCATGAATGCATGAATTTCATATGACATACACACTTAGCATGCTAGGAAAGAAATAAAGTGATGAAAGCATGTAAATTCATTCACCCTAATTAATTCTAAAGACAATCCTATGGAATAAGATTACTTAAAGCAAATCCAATTTGGTTTAAAGAGATTTTGATTTTAATTTAGGAAATGTGAGAAGGTTTGCTGGTCCTAACCCATGCCCACATGTTTATGAAGTTTTAGTTTAATTTTTAGGTGATTAGATGATTTTTTATATTTTGATTAGGTTAAGGTGTACATTAAGTTCATTAATTACCCCTTACATATACCACTTTAGCATATTTAACCAAATAATTATGAGCCAATGATATGATATAAAACCACATAAGGAATTTAAATCAACAATGCACCTAGGAAGGAAAGGGCCTAATGCATTTGGCTCATAATTAATGATTAATTAAGCTAAAGGGTTTAAGTTAAGTACTTTCTAACCCCTCCCACACATGTGAGTTGGATTTTGATTTTCTTAAGCCACTTAGGTTATTGAACACCTAAGTACCTATCCAAGATGAATTGATTAAGTTCTGGAATGTTTTAATTTTAAAATTAAATTAATTAACAAGTGATTAGGGGATTAACCCTTAATTAAGTTTGGATTAAGGAAGGAAAGCGATTTAGGAAATGACTTAGAAAAATTCCCCAAATCCATTCCACAAACTCTTCTCTACTTAAGTAAGGCTCAATTAACTTAATAAAGGGATTAAACCACTCATTGCTTAATTATCCTTAATTACATAAAGAGAGTGATTCATTAATTGATCTCCATAATTAACCCATCAATAAATCCCAAGAAAATTAGAAGAGGTAGAGGTCATCCCCCTAAATGCACATGAAGTTTGGAATTAATTAGTGAGATAATTAGGGGTAATTTGAGTTATTAAGGTTTCATTAAAACCTAATTAATGAAAGTACACTACTCAAAATCCATTGAAAATAATTTTAGATTATTCTCCTAAGAAATATCTTTATATTTCATTTTATCTTATAGTTTTATGATTTTTCTAGAATTAGTTATGTAATTATGAAGATTCCATGATTAAGGATAATTAATTAAATCCCTAACTAAATAGCTAATCCCATCGGTGCCACGTGGAGGCTGACACGGCGTGCGCTTTCCACGTGGTGCGATGGGAGATGCCACTTAATTTATCACATCGTAGTGTCATGTCAGCGGTAGTGCTACGCACTTTCTCCTCATATGTCTAATCAAAGATCAGACGGTTGAGATAAAGCTTGTAGTATTAAGGGATAAATAAGATGTTCCTACACGTCTTGATCATGGTCGTCCATACAAAATGCATGGATGGATGGCCCATGATCTGTCACTAAGTTCTCATGCGGGAAAGGGGAACCGTCCACCTTCCATGACATGATTCGAGCTCGATTAAGCTCAGATTGAACTCAAATTCAACCCACACCATCATCATGCAAGGGAGAAGACATCTAATGGATAATTTTACATGAAGTGAAAATTATTTTTACAGAAGACCACACACTCTCTAGTTTAAGCTCGGTTTTGATCCATACCTCGACGGAGGCTATCGCCGGTGCTCAAATCTGTTGAGGTAGCTTCATCTAGTAGAGACGAAGCTCTATTGAAAGTTTCAAGCCTTGGGGTTGGGTAGATCTCTCTATATGGACCAAGTCACCTTTAAATCCTTGTGGCCTTGAAGTCCCACTTCCCTTACCTTAAGAACTCAGAGTAAGCTTTAGGCAAGTTCGATTGAGTCCTCTGATGAAGCTTGTAAGGAATTGGCTTGATTTGAAGTATTGAGTGAGTTGGATATTTGGTGGAGCTCCCTTATTTTTGGTTTGAAGAAATCAAAAATGTAGAAAAGGAAAAGGCTGAGGAAGCTTGGAGAAACCTTGGGGTGCTTGCTTTGAGTTCTCTTAGCTCAATCGAGTGTGTCCCGTTGGATTCAAGTGGAATTAGGGGGAGTATATCTTCCCCTAGGTTAATCGGATGCCCAAGCTCTCTTGCCTTTTTGATCCAATACACCCTATTGAATGGGTTTGTTAGGTAGTTAGGAGTGTCATGACATTCAATTTTTCAGAGAAGGTAGTGGGGAGGTTTTCCATGTGCAAAATAAGGTGGAGGAAGGATTCCCATGTGTTCATTTCCAGGGGTGGTCAATTTTGACCTTCGGTTGGATTTGGATGACCCAAACCCAATGGGTCATGTGTACCATGTCCATTAGTGACTATTTTATTCACTAAGTGGATGTCA
The DNA here is from genome assembly GCA_021442155.1 of Cymbidium sinense. Lineage (NCBI taxonomy): Eukaryota > Viridiplantae > Streptophyta > Magnoliopsida > Asparagales > Orchidaceae > Cymbidium > Cymbidium sinense. Next base: position 294,314,983 of record CM038214.1, on the reverse strand, counting down.
AGTGTCCATGAAAAGAAATTGACCAAATTCCAAGTAGTTTTTATTTTGGGTTACCCTAGCTAGGGGTAAAATGGCCATTTGGCTTTAATTTTAGTTTGGGTATGTTTGGTATGACTGAAAAATGGGTTGGGCCAAGTTTCAAAGAATTTGGAGCTGGTTTGATATGATTTGCCTCATGTTGACCCATTTAGGTCAAAATGGATCAACTTGGGTCAAGTTGATAAATTGGTCAAATTGGGTCAAACCAAGGGTTAGGTCAAGTTCATATAACCATTGAAATGTATTGGAAACTTTTTTTTGGCTCAATTTGGTTTACATTTGAATTTGATTCATTTGATTTCATTTAGGTCAAATGGGCCAAGTTGACCAATTTGACTCATTTGACCTATTTGGGTTAGGTCATGGGTTGACTTAGGTTAGTTGGTTATCTGAAATGTTGGAATCTTTGTTTCCAATAAATTTTGGTTTGATTTGATTTAAGCTCAATATGGCCTTTTAGGTCAAGTTGCATTCATGGTCAATTGAGCTAGGTTGGGTCTAGTTGGCCAATTGAGACTTTGGTCAAGTTCAACAATCATTTAGAATGAATTTGACCCATTGATTCCAATTAATTTGGCTTAGGTCAAGTTTTGACACATTTTGACTTTTTAGGTCAAGTCGGGTCAACTTGGGTCAAGAGGCCAATTAGCTAGTTAGGCTCAAATGATGACTTGGTCAAGTTCAAACATTGATCATGAATAAGTCTTGATCAATGGTTTCAATCAATTTGGCCTATGGTGGATTTTGGCTACTTTGAGTTTCATTTTGGCTAAGTGTTGACTTGGTCAACCCTTAGGTTTGACTTAGTTTGACCCAATTTGAGTGATTGATCATCTCATGATGATTGTTGCTCACAATGTAAGGCTTAGATGGGCTTAGTTCAATCTAATTTGGTCAGGATTAGAATTTGGCTCATAAGGATACTTTAGGTCACTTTGGGTCAAGTGAGCATAAGTGGGTCAAATGGCTTGATCAAAGCTTAATTTGAGTTTGATTGATCTCAAATATGGACTTATGATTGAAATATAATCCATTTGCAAGATTTGAAGTCAAATGGGCTTTGATTCATTTGATAATTTCAAGTTCAAAGGGTGAACATGAGTTTGACTTGGGTTTAATTTTGGATTTAGTTTTGGTTTGAGAATTGAAGTTTATGTTCATGTTTATATTCATGATTGAAGGATTGATTGAATCATGAAGAAAAATCAAGGGTTTGGCTTGATTTGAGTTTGATTTGACAAAGTTCAAGAATTTGACTTGAAAGGCTTAGGTTAAATTTTGGTTGAATTTGAGTTTGATTTTTGGAGTTGGTTTTGGTTGTTTGAATTTAGATTTAATTTATATATGTGAATATAAATGAGAATATAAATGGGTTATGAGAAAATTTCTTGAATTTAAAGAGATTTGGCTAGGTTCATAGGATGAGATCAAAATGACTTAGGAAAGATTCTTGAATTTGATTTGGATTTTGGATTTCAAATTTTGAATTTGGTTTGATTGATTTGAATTTATATTTCATTTATATCTATGAATATAAATGAGAATATAAATGGGTTGTGAGAAAATTTCTTGAATTTGAATTGATTTGGCTAAGTCCACAAGATATAAATCAAAATGACTTAGGAAGGATTTTAGATTTGATCATGAGTTTCAATCATGGGTTTCAATTGTGGGTTTCAATCATGGGTTTCAATCATTTGGAATTGATTCATTATTTGAGGAAATCCATTGAATTGATTCAAGGTTTGATTTAGAGTTGAAGTTGATATGAGTTTGGAGTTTGACTTGGAAGAAGGAAGTGAGGATTTGGTTTAGGCTCAAGGGTAGGCAAATTTCCTAACATCCCTAAGGCATAACCTATTCCAATGGCTAACCCTTCTAAGTCTCTAAGATTAGGTTGAGTGTCCACCTAATCACTAGAAGTATCTTAAGACTAAGGAACCCTAACATCTAAGAGGAATCCTATGTCTAAGATGGAGGGGTTAAGAGCTCATTCTAAAAATGAAGTCAATTTGTAATTTCAATTGCAATTTAACATAAATAAATGAAACTATGTTTATAACTCTTTTGAGTTATAATATAGGACCAGCTGAAAATATGCATGATATATGATCACATTATATGAAAATTTCATGCTACACATTCATACCTGATTTATGTCGTTAATCATATTGATTTAGTGATCACTGATGGGTCTTATTATAGAAAAAATATAACAAAGATCACTTTGATTATATGTCAATATTATTAATGGATCAGATTATCTAAAGATATTCCTTTTTGAAGATATTAAATATTGAGCTCTTAAAGTACTTAATAATGTATAATTGTCAAGTAATATATATGGCCCAAGTGAGAGATTGTTGGAAATTTTGAATGTGGGCTCACATATAAATCTAATTATACTTTAGTTGTTATCTTATTTTTAATCCTATTAATTTTGTGATCAAATAAAGATTAATTAATTTTAGGCTTTTTAGGCATCTTATTAATTTTGTATGGAATTATCATGTGTAGAGACCGGACATTTTTTATTTTATTTTAATGATGGGCTGAAATAAAATGAAGTGCACTCAAGTATAAATAGGGTCTTGGTCCCCATTCTAAGGGGTTGGGCTCTCATTTTTCTCACATCCCATCTTGAGTGAAAAGAATGCTCTCTCTTTCTCTCTCTCTCTCTCTCTCTCTCTCTCTCTCTCTCTCTCTCTCTCTCAAGAATACCCCTTTAGAAGTGAAATGCCAAAATCTTGCATTAGTTCTTCCATGGATTCAGGTACGCTTCTGAATTAAATATTCTTGATGATTTGGCATGAGATCCAAACTAGATAAATTTATTTTTATCTTCATATGTTTACAACAAAAAAATCTACCCTAAAGATTAGCAACATGAATAAAACTTGAAGGTGTAATTACTTTCTAGACACTAATATGAATCTCCTCGAGGGATTGTGAATCAAGTCATTCTCCCTCAAATGCAAGTCCATTTACATAAGACCATTGAACATTGTAGGAGTACCATTTGGCATGAACAAAATTTATCTTTATTCACTCTAAAATATCTTAGAGATAATATAAATAAGTATGTAATATCAACAAAAATTTTCTTATGGTATGATACCACCTAACATGATCGAAAAAAGATATTATTATTTATTTATATTTTTAGATATTTTTATTCATTTGTATTTATTTCTTTTTGAAAGTTTTTTGACTATATTTGAATTTAATTCTTATATTTTAAGGAAAATAAATTTTTTTTTTGAAAATCTTAATTTCTTTAATAATAGAAAAAACTATTATTTTAAATTTTTGGGTGAAAATTTAAAAAATAATAATGTTAAAAAATTCCAAAAAAATTCTTTAAAATATAAATATCTAATTAGTCCATGAAAAATCACAATCTTCCTTTTGATTTACCTTCCTTTTCAAAGAAGTAAGAAATTCTCCTGTGAAAATATGATTTAATGCTAAAATCATCCTTATTTAGAAACTCCATTTTTTTTTATTTAAAGAAGTCAACTATCCTAAAAAAATGTGATTGTATATGGAGAATATGAGATAAATATCTCATTTAAAAGCTCTAATTTTTATTTATTTTTTTTTTTTACTAAAAAATACAAGTGTGAAGGAGAGTTACATTGATATCCAATTAAAATCATAGCTAAGAGTAGACACAAAGAAGAATGAAGATGAGCATATGATGCATTAATAATAACTAAGGGACTATTTGGGATCAATATTATATTTTTATTTTTGCACATATATAAATAATTTTGTTGCTTGGTTTATGTGGGCTCAAAAAATTTACCGCCGACCTCTTCGATGAAAAGAGTAGTTTAAAGTGTCGATGTAATTTTTAGAAGGCAGATGGAATAGTAGATAAGACACTTCCTAGAGATTTCTTCCTCATTGGGAGAGAACTTTAGATATGGTTCTAGGTTTCCTATAGGCACAAGCCTCTATAGTTAATTACCCCTCCCAGTAAGTGAGAGAGAACTTTCGATTAAAGTTAGTCAATAGATCGCTTAATGCGTAGCGTATAGTAGCAGCATGTAGAGTTTTAGAAGTTGAGATATGAATTTCATCATTATAGTTGAGATATAAAATTCATTATTACAATTTAAACCAAATGGTTGGGGGAATGATGACATGCCTGATCTAGATCATATGGTTCTCATCCCGGCGATGCGATCCTTAGTCTTAGTCGGAGGAGGTACGACTGACAGAAGGATTCTCATCGACACATGGGTTACATCAGAAATCTTTGTAGACAGGGTGGTGTTGTCTAAGAAGGAGTCTTAAGTCTACCTTAGCTGACAGAGAGTTGTTTGCCCTATCAAGTATACCCTATGACAACTCAAAGGGTCGAGCCATTGGCGAGCATAGGGGCTATGGTCGTGATCACAATATAATGGAGTCTGGCAAAATCGAGGACTCGGTCGTGTGCTTCATCTGTGGAGCCTCAAACCACAATTAGAGGACGGGCCACATCCTTACTAGCAAGAGATTGATTGAGAGTGAACATAGCAGAATACTTGATTTGACATTAGCTCCTTCGTGAGCTAGCGTTTTCTTAATTTTTCACCCCCAAAAAATAATTGCAGAAGGTGGATAAATTGAGTTTGATTTAAGTTTTTTAATGATTAGATTTCATTTAAGCAATTCCAGATTGCTAGTTAATTTGATTTGATTCAAAAAATTGGTTAATTTGGATATGTTTAAGAGATTTAGACCCTACCGATCGCCTATAGAGGATTAGATCTACTATCACTAACGTAATGTTTTCGATATTTCACTAATTTAAAACTCTTATTATAGGTTTTATATTTTGTTAAAAACCCATCATAAGACTAAATAGGATGCAACCCACGTCTATACACTTAAATTTAAGCATTTAACGTAGTGTCAGGGCACATGTGGGTGTATTGTAAGAATTTAGGCAAATTTTATTTCTGAGTTATGAGATTGATTTAGATTTTTATTTAATTTGATTTAAAAAGTTGATTAATTTGAATATGTTTAAGAGATTTAGCTTTAGATCAACTCTATTTACCGCTAATCAGAGGATTAGATCTACTATCACCCGACAAAATCAATTTCTCAGATATTTCACCGATTTGAAACTCTTATTATGTTTTAGGTTTTGTTAATCCCGGACCCAATCATAAGACTAAATCGAAAATAACCCGTCACATCTTGAATTTGAATTTAAGCATTAAGCGAGGCCTGCTCATGCGGTGTATAGATTTTAGTTAATTTTATGTTTGAATTATAAGATTAATTTTGTATTTGCATTTAATTCTAATTTAGTCGGCACAGCCTTTTCAGACATTAAAATTTACACTTGAAATCTCTATGTCCGAGCACATGCATGAGTTTATAGCTTAGACAATTTCACATAATTAATGATTTCATTCATTTTTTTTATCATAACTAGAATGAAATTCCTTAATTTTTTATTAAAAGAAGCCTTATGATTTTTATAGATTTGGATTTAGTATCACCTTCTGTCTGCTTGTAGAAAGGGTTGTAGATCCGGTGGCGAAGAAGGCATTGCAAATTGATCTAATATCTTAATAGATTTTTCAGATTAATATTAATATATTCTAATTTAGCCTGCTCAGCTTTTTAGACATTAAAATATGCACTTAAAATATCTATGTCCGAGCACATGCAAGTATTTATAGCTTAGCTAATTTCATCTAATTAATAAAATTATTGATTTTGAAAATCATAATGGATGAAATTCTTGATTTTGAAAGGAAGCCATGATTTTCATAGATTTTGATTTAGTATCACCTTCTATCTACTTGTACAAAGAGTTACAGATTCGGTGGCAAAGAAGGCATTTTGATTTAGATCGTAGTTTATAACATTACTTGTAATTAGTTTACTTATTGAGTTTTTTTGTAATTCTCCCAATTTGATTATGTTCAATCTACATCACTTTTGATAAGTTATGTTGATTTTAGTGTTTATTGCTTTAGCCCTACTCATGCTTATTAGTTAGCATAATAATCACCTTCACATTAGTATAAGAGTTATTAAACTCAATTTGGATTTATCCTTAGATTTTGAGTTTATGTTTATTACAGGTTTGTTATGGCATTAGTCCCCTCAATTTGAATTAAAGCTTGCTTAATTTTAAAATTTGCAAGAAAGAGAACTCACTTTTGCTTCAATTTAAGCCATAGATTAGAGTTTGTGAGTTTATTAGCTCTCCCAAAGTTTGAGTTTAATATTATAGTTTGTGAGTTTAATATTAGCCTCTCCCAAATTTGTGAGTTTAATATTAACCTCCCCAAATTTCACATAGATTTTAAATGAATATTATATTCTTTCCAAAATTTGCTTTAAAGGCTCCCCCCTTTCATCTTGTTTCTCACTTTTTAGTTTAAAATTAGCTACAGGTTTTCCTATTTAGCGCTCTTAAGTCAGCTCATTCTACTCTCCCATTTTTTCTAAGTCAAAAGATTTGATGCAATTTTGGCCCTCACGTCATCCACATAGAGGTACATTGTTATGCCTTTGAGCATAGTAAGTGGTGTCTTGTTTCGGTCGTTCATCTCGTCGGCGAGCATGAGTTTTAAACCTCAAAGAAGATATGCAATATATATTCATCCCCTTTTTTCTAAAATTTGAAATTTTTTAGCATTTATCGTAGGGGAGCGTAACAAGGTGGCTTACTGGTGCATATGGCGTAGCGGTGTCTTTGACACCACCTATTTTTTCATCCTGCACTTTGAACAAACTTACAAAAACAGCATGTATATATATTCATATTCTGATCCCACATGTTCTATGCATTTTTTTTGGCGTCGAAAAGGCTAGGCAGGTATATGATTAGGAATGTATTAAGGAATGCGTCAAAATCAAGAAGAATTTTTCTGATGATGTTCTTCCCAATTTGCGAAGCGAAACATGATGGCGAGTGAGGGTGCGACAAAGAAGAATTAGATGATCTTCCCGATGTGTTTGATGAAACGGGATGGCTGAGGAGTGGCGATGCCGAAAATTGAAGGAAGAATTCATCTGCTGATGATGTTCTTCCTTGATCTACAGTGCAGCGAAAATAGGATGGCTAAAGCGATTGATGCAAAATCGAAGGAAGAATTTCTGATGTTCTTCCCGATTCCGAGCGGGATAGCTAAAGCAAGGGTGCGATGCGATTGAAGGAAGAATTTTGGATGTTCTTCCCTTGTGAAAAAATGAAAATTGGATGTGTTCGAGCTTGTGGAAGAATGCATAATGGGCTAGTTTGTGGGCTGGGTGCAAACAGGGAAAGCAGTAATATAGCATAGGAAAGGCTGGATCTGAGGTTGGTGCTGGTTTCATGGGATGATGTGCAGACGTGGGGTCAGTCATCGTAGGATTGAGACGCGTGGTTTTAGAGATAGGAGTGGCGTGGAGTGGTGCAGATGAGTTGCAGGTCTGGTGAAGGTCCGACTGAGATGCAGAAATGGCCAGTCTTCTTGCAGGATATGGGTCACCGAGCTTTGCGAATCGCGGGCAGTGGATTCTGCGGAAATGAGGCCAGGTCAGTCATGCGTGTTAAAATACAGCGCAAGGGGCTGAGTCGCCAATTTGCGGGCTGAGACAGTGCGTGGAGAAGCTGTGTGCCAAACAAGCTTGGACAGGGAGGATGTACAGCAGTGAAAAGGTCGGTAGCGAGCTGCCTGGTCCAAAATGAGAACCCGTAATTCAAGGTGTGAGAGTTGTAGTGCAGTTGAAAGGGTGCCGAAATCGATAATAACATAATGCAACGTCGACAAAATGTCCACCATGCGACGATTTTACTTCGGTTCAAGCCTGGTAATTGGAAACGCGATTTTATTGAAAACACGGTTAGGTACTTAATGAACTCACAAAAACTGGGGAAAGAGATTTCAAGTGATAATGGAGTTTTAACTTTTAGCTTACTCTGAGAAAAAAGGATTTTTGTTTTGGTTTTCAAAGGAAGAGGGATGAGAGAGAGAGATGGGTGAGAAGGAGAGTGGAGGAAATGGGGGGGATTTAATGAGGAGTGGTTATCTTTTAATTTCCTTTTTTGAGCTAAAAATAGGGGATCAAGGAGAGTATGGGGTGGGAATTTTAAATTAATTTTAAATTAATTTAAATTATTTTAAATTGGATTTCCATGGATAAATATATAATAATATATATATATCGATTTAGGATAATTCCATTGTTTAATATGCAATATGTTTGTGATCGAAGGCCGTTTGATTTGAGTCGGTGCCAACTTGAGTCAATTTCAGCTTGAAATGCTCATCACCGTTTTCACTCGCTCAATTTTTATGCAGACTCATCCGAATTGAGTGTGAATAGTCTTATTTAATAGATTTTGATGTTTCGAATCCAATGGTGTAATCAATTTCATAAATGGAGGTCATTTGATACTCATCGGCACCTCTTGACTTTGATATGCGTGCAGGCGTGTTGATAACTCGAGCGCTGGATCAGTTGCTCATCAAGTCATGCAATATTTATATCTTGACCAATTTTGACATTATAAATACAATGGTGAAGTTCGTTCGTCAATCGAGGTCATTTGAGTTGATTTTGGTGATGTCCAGTGCGCTTCAACCTCGATTTGCACACTACCACTTCAAATCATCTGACATTTGCACATACTCGCCTGAATTGAGTGTAGATAGTCTCATTTGATAGTTTTTGACATTTTGAAGCTAACGGCATAAATAATTTTGTGATTAGAGGTTTGACTCGCGTCATCGACTTTATGTATTGACACATTGATAGCTTGGGTGCTTAATTGATTGCTCATTAGATTTTGTAATATCAAAATTCTAATCAATTTTGACATTTTGAACGTGATGCAAAAGTTCGTTCATCGATCGAAGGTCATTTCGATCATTTTCAGTGACATCTAGTGTATTTTGAGATTTGCCTTTCTACCTCAAGTCATCGAATTTGATTTATGGGCTTGTCTTGATTTATGACACATATATAAAGGTCAACAAATGCCCCCAACAAATGTGATTCGCACATGGAGCGAGTCATATTTGTTGAAAATTGATTAACTTTTTGGGCTGACCACAGAACTTGGATCATTTCGGCTTTGATTGTGATAACTTATGAAGCTTTGACAGAATTTGTCATTAGTACGCTGCCTTATTCAAGACATGCTAAATGACAGGCTTGTACGATTTGTCAGAATATACTTGTCAGATAGACAAGAGTTTTTACACCATCTACTATCTACTTCAATAGCTTTGCTGAAGATCTCTTTCTTTTATGTCGTTGCAGATTTGAGTTTCCTCGAATCCTTCATGCTTGGTTGGGTTTGATGGAGGAATTGATGCTTGTTTTGATGAAGGACTCCGAGGAATCCATTTATCCGCTTTGATTTGAAATTCCTTATGTCTTGATATGGACTTGATGAAGGATTGACTGATTTTTCCCTATTGACTTGTCAAGAAGTGTATGCACTTCATGAATCCTGTGCTTATTGTTTTGGCAGATTCGTTGAAGGATACATACAGATGACCCAGTCTTCCAATTTATATATGATCAATGTTAAGTTATTAGTCTAACGCGTGTGCTTTAATAGGCGAATAACCATAAAATTCCTTTAGTTCCCTGAATGAACTATGGTCCCGGTCTATGCTTTACGCGGACTTGATGAGGGAGATCTATACTTTGACCTTGATCAAATCATTTGAGAATAGATTGAAATATCACCTTATAGGTAATATGAAGATTGATTTGAGGTAGCCCTGAATTGAGCGCTTCCTTAGCTTGCCTTGATCTATCGATCAAGTAAAGAGATCTCTTGGATCCTGATTGCTTGTAATCACTAAGCTGGATCTAGTTTGAGATTGAACAGCTATCATCATTGGACTAACGAGCGGGGGCTCTTTCACTACGACCTTTTCTTGCAGCTTGTTGAGTGAGGAAACATCGACAACTTTATTTGAGTTTGTTGAACTTTACTCGTCTTGACTTAAGGCTGTAGTGGGTTGGTGATTTATCATCAGGAATGAGCTCTTTCACTTGTGACCTTTTCTTTGCTTGTTGAGTGAGAGAGCATCAACTCGGTCATTTGTGGGCTTGTTGAGTTTGACCTTTAGAACCATCCGTGTCTAGACTTTAGGATGTAGAGGTTGATGTTTCTCCAACTCAGTTGATTGAAGCTTTCAAAATTCAGAGTTCTTCTAACTTGATCTCCAAAATTTGGCAAATCTAGGAGATAAATTTCTTGACATTTAGAGTTGTCTTTTCATGCATAGAAATAGGTTCTTTTTGTTCCTACAAGACTCTGCAACTTAACAGTAACCATTATGGATATATCCAGGAATTTTGGCGCAACGCTCGATGTCAACCTGAATAAGAATATAATTGAGGATCTCGTCTTATGGCATGATGTCAACTCAAATAGACTTAATATAAACTAAGAAAAAAATGCCCCTATCTTGCATGGGGAATTTAGAAGAACTTTCAAGATGAAAATATTTGAATTGATGTACTCTAAAGGGTATTTTAACATACAACATTAATTTCATCTATATATATATATATATATATATATATATATATATATATATCTAAAAATGCCTCTTGTGTAATAGGGGAATTTTCATGAAAATGTTCTTCATCTGGAGTATGTTTATTTAGGGATCTCGGCATGAAGCACGATGTTAACCTAAATAGATATACTAATAAAATGCTCCCTGTCTTGCAGGGGGATTTCTATTGTACCTCGAGAATATATTTGTCATGTATAATACTTTTTTAGGTAATGACCGTTGATTGGCGACACTAATCTTTCACCCTTTAGGTTGATGAGTTGGTATGCCCCTCCTTGATACACCTTTTCAATGACAAAAGGGCCTTCCTAATTAGGCTCAAATTTGCCACCAAATTTTTGATTGGAAATAATTAGTCTTCTCAGCACCAGCACCAATTCCCCTTTTTAGAATGTTTGAGGCGGCACCGTATGGTCAAAAGCCCTGGACATCTTTGCTCGATAAACTTCCAGATTTTGATGAGCTTGTGATTTAACTTCATCAAGTGCGTCGAGTTCCTTCATTCTCAGATGAGCATTTTGATCTTCAATTAGATTGTATTGGATGGCTACTCGAAGTGAAGGCAACTCAACTTCAAGCGAAAGAACTACTTCAGTTCCAAATACCAATGAATAGGGAGTGGCTTTAGTCGATCTTGTAGGTAGTTCGATATGCCCATAGAGCCTCTACTAGCTTGGTATGTCATTCTCTTTTATTTTTAGTGAGAATCTTCTTGAGCAGCTTGACTAATGTCTTGTTGAAGGCCTCCGCCAAGCCATTTGCTCTTAGATTATATATTGAAGAGTATCGCCAATCAACTTTGTGTTGATCGATGAATCTATAAATCTTTGCACTTTTGAAAGTTGTGCCATTATCAGAAATTATTCGGTTGTCACTCCAAATCTATAGGCTACATTATATATGAAGAAGTTGATCACTCGATCGGTAGTAACTTCTTTAAATGGGGTAACTTTAGCCCACTTAGAGAAATAGTCAATTGCTGCTAGGGGGTCAATTGGTCCAATTACATCTTGCCCCAACATTCGAATGGCCAGGATGCTATTGTTGGGTGTAATGGATTTGGAGGTTGATGGAAGAGATTCTCATGTACTTGACATTCATGACACTTAACGTGATTAATACAGTCTCTCACCATAGATGACCAATAATAACCCATCCTTTTGATCTTTACTACCATCTTGGGACTGATGTGCACAAAGTCCTTCATGAACTTCAACCATCACTTTACTAGCTTCATCTACATTTTTAGGCATCATAGCCACATCTGTTCAAAGGATCTACGTTATAAAGTGTTGTTGACGAAAGCATAGTGTAGCATTCTCTTCTCGATTTGAGTTGCTAGTGATTTATCGTTTGATAATTTTCTTTCTTTAAAGTAGTTAATGGGGGTTGCCTCCAATCACATTACTCTTCTGCAATAAAGGCTTCACTACTTTTACGAGGCAATGTCATTCTTAGCTCTTGGTAACTTCTTATTGATTTTGGGGAGGAGAGCAAGTCATCTGTAGGTTAAATTTGGTAACCCCTCTACCTGCGGGGATTGATACTTTATCATATCTAGAACCTGTCGAGTAAATATGTCGATCATGACATATTCACCATTCATACTTGTCATTTCCTTAGCTAATTTTGCTAAGCAGTCGGTTTTACTATTCTCGGATTGAGATACTCGAGTTAGTATGATATTTGGTATCTAATTCATAAGCTCAAGAACTCACTTGTGATGGAAAGCTAACTCAAGCTTGTTAATTCTATAGATGCCAAGTACTTTATTTATAATAAGCTGAACATCGCCAAAAATATACAAGTTCTCTATGAAAATAACTTCTTAAAGACCTGTCATTAATGCTTCATATTTAGCTTCATTATTAGTTCTTGGCTCGGTCAATCCATATGATCGTCTCATTATCCATCATTCTGGTGTTATGAAGATGATGTCGATTTCTGTTCTTGCTCTTGGAAAATTTAGATGTTGGACTTGTTTGATTGATGAGGCTCCATCAAAGTACATTTACCATTATGATTTTTCTCTTTCATGAATGATCATAATTTGCTCATCGAGCAAATCATCATTAAGAGAAGAGTCTGTAAGGATGATGTGCAACTAGAAAATCTGCTAAGACTTGTCCCTTCACTGCTTTCTGCGGAACATATGTGATATCAAATTGCAAAAGCAATACCGCCCATCTTGCCAAGCGACCTATCAACGCTGATATTGTTGTCAAGTACTTCAGCAGATCGATCCTCGAGATAAGGGTAATCTTGTGAGATAACATATAATAACAAAGCTTTTGGACATCTTTTCTCGGTAGACTTCTAGATTTTGTTGAGCTTGGTGCCTAACCTCATCAAGTCCATCAAATTCTCACATCCATAGACATACATTCTCATCTTGAGTGAGATTATGTTGAATGGCTACTCAGAGTGAAGGTAGTTCAACTTCAAGTGACAAGCCTACTTCAGCTCCAAATACTTTAGCATGAGGAGTGGATTTTATGGGAGTACAGTCTAGATGTCATGTTATTGTCTTTCTATAAGGTAATTTCACTTCGAGATTTTGGCCTCCAAATTTGCTTACCTTTTTTGCTGAGACCTTTCAATGGTGGATTCTTGGACCTATGGTCCAAGTGTCACGCCTCGATGCTCACCCTGTGGGACTTGAATTAGTAGACATCTTGCCAGGGTTGTAGAAGGAGGTCTCTTTGGAGGAGCAACTATGACCTCCTTGATAACAGGACTTTGATATTTATTTTATCAATCATTTCTTCTTAGCAACTTTGAGGATTTGATGTACTTTGCATACAATTTTGAGTTTTCTCACAAGAGAAGCTGGAACCTGATGTTATCTGGTCTAGAAGGGCTATTTAATTTGACAAGTAGAGCTGTTTTGCTTTACCCATCTTAGGCTATCAAACCTATTATGGGTTGAAACACTCGCTTCTGATTTCACAGATGGTTGTACAATTTTCTACTTGAACCATTGGTTGAGACGTAGTTCAGCATTTCTTTTCTTCGTCTCTGGGTTAGCTTGCTTCTAGATGAAGAAGCTTTTGCGTTGCTACTTCTTCTCGAGGCTTCAGTCTCCATATTTATTTTCTTTTGCCGGGACCTTTCAGTAGCTGATTCTCAAACATATAGTTTAAGTGTCACACCTCGATGTTCACTGTACAGAGCTTGCTTAGAACGGTCTTGAGTTCTTACTACTACTGATTGTAGCTTTTGTAGTGGAGCTTTTTTGGATTCTTTGATAATTGACATTTGATATCTATTCTTCATAAGATTTTTTTTAACAACCTTCAGAACTATATGTGCTCAAGCAGATAGAGTTTCATGTTATTTCTTCAGAAAGGTTGAAACCAGGTTTATGACTTATGATTAGGGAAAACTACAACTCATAGTTTAGTGTTTCTTCTCCTTTGCCTCTACTCAATTTTCTCCATAAGAGGAGGCTTAATCATACCTTCTAGTGAAGGTTCAATGATAGGTTGTTCGAAGTATGCACTTTCTACCCAGTGAAGGTTCTCTTCATGACTAATGCTTCAGAATGACCCAATCCTTCGAATACAAAGCTCTCTCTTGAGAAACCTCAATAACAACAGTGATCATTTTAATCATTCTCCTCCCATGCACAGGTTGGTGTGTACAATATGCAGATGCTTCAGGTGGAGGATTATTTGCAACAGTGATAGTTAGGAAGTCTACACTATCAAATTGAATAGTAGCTCCAACATTCACAATATTGATAATATCATTAGCTAGATGGATGCTGGCTCCGTGACTTAGCTACAAGATGAATGGTCTATTCTAAACTCCATCGATATAAAGAACAAGCAGATTAGTCATAATGACATAATTAGCTTAGATTTAGTTTCATTGGTAATTGATTTTGCATTTCAATTTTATCATGCTTTATTGGTAATATAGCTCAAATTTGACTAGCCAAAGATGGAAAAAGAGTCATGTCCTCGGTGAATTGAAATCAGGCTCAAAAATTACCACCAACCTCTTATGAAAGAGAAGTTTAAAGTGTGTTTTTTCAGGATGGAATAGTAGATAAGACACTACTAGAGATTTCATCCTCATTTGGTGAGAACTTTAGATCTGGTTGGTTTACTACAGCAAGCCCTATAGTTAATTACCCCCTCCCAATAAGTGAGAGAACTTTCGATTAAGTAGTCATTAGATACGCTAGTGTAACAAATGTAGAGTTTTCAGTTGAGATGAAATTCATCATTATAGTTTAAACCGATGGTTGGGGAATGATGACGCGATCTAGATCCCATGGTTCCATCTCCGCGTCCGGTCCAAGTCTTTGAGGAGGTAGGTATTCACGATGAAGGATCCTCATCAAGAACACATGGGTTATATCCAAGAAATCCTTGTATACCAGGGTGATGTTTGTCTAAGAGCAGTCTTAAGTTTACACACGAGTTGTTTTATCAAGTATACCTATGATTCACAACTCAAAGGCGAGATTGAGGAGCATATACGATCGTGATCATAATATAATGAGTCGACCGCCAAACCACCCGATTAGAGGACTGGTCATGGGCTTCATGTGGAGCTCTTGGCCAAGCCATATAATAAGAGGACACGCGCCACATCCTTCGCAAGAGATTGATTGAGAGTGAACATAACACTTGATTTGACATTGGCTCCTGTGGTAGAGTTTTCTTAATTTATCACCCCCGACAAATAGTTACGGAAGGTGGATAGATTGAGTTTGATTTAAGTTTTTTAATGATTAGATTTTATTTAAGCAATTTTAGATTGCTACTTAATTTGATTTGATTTGAAAAATTGGTTAATTTGAATATGTTTAAGAGATTTAGACCCTATCAACTTTGTTTAGCTGCTAATAGATTAGATCATCGTATCATTCTTCTGATTTGAAACTATTATTACAAGTTTTAGTTTTGTTAACAGTCATAAGACTAAGCGGGAAACCCACGGATCCTGACACTTGAATTTAAGCATTCAACGTAGTGTCAGGGCACATGCGGGTGTATCGTAAGAATTTAAGTAAATTTTATTTCTGAGTTATGAGATTGATTTCAAAATTTTCATTTAATTTGATTTAAAAAGTTGATTAATTTGAATATGTTTAAGAGATTTAGATCCTGTCAACTCTATTTAGCTGCTAACTGAGGATTAGATCTCACCCGATTATCGTTATATTTTGATTTGAAACTCTTATTATAGGTTTTAGGTTTTGTTAAGACAATCATAAGACTCAATAACTTGTCCAGAATAATTAAGCATTTAAGCTGTAGTGTGCCATCTTATAGTGATTTTAGTTAATTTTATGTTTGAATTATGAGATTAATTTATATTTATTTAATTCCTATTTAGTTCTGATTTTCACACATTAAAATTTACACTTAAAATTCTATGTCCATACGAGTTTATAGCTTAGATAATTTCACATTAATTGATTTCGTTGATTTTTTATCATAATTAGAATAAAATTCTTTGATTTTTGATTAAAAGAAGCCTTGTGATTTTTATAGATTTAGATTTAGTATCGTCTTTTGTCTACTTGTACAAAGGGTTGTAGATCCGGTAAGAAGAAGTTGTAAATTGATCTAATATCCGATTAATATTTAATATATTCTAATTTAACTAGCTCTTTTACATTAAAATTTGCAAATCTCTGTCCGAAGCAGGTATTTATAGCTAATTTCATCTAATTAGAGATTATTGATTTTGAAAATCATAATTATGATGAAATTCGATTTTTTGGTTGAAGAAGCTCCATGATTTTTTGTAAATTTTGATTTAGTATCACTCTGTTTAAGAGTTACAGTTTTCTGTTACTCTTAAGTCACTCTTTACTTTCTCTTTTTAAGTCAAAAGATTTGGCAAATTTGGCTCCGTCATCCTATATGAGTCGAGTGTTTTTTTACTCGACGCCCGTTGAGAGTGATGGTGTCGACACCACCGGTTTCATTATCTCGCGACGATGAGGTCTAAACTGAAAGAGGACATACTGATATATATATTCATCGCCCCTTTTTTTTCTAAGTCGGAAAATTTGTTCATCTGGAGCGACATCTAACAAGTGGTGGCTTTCTATGCCTCAGCGGTGAAGCGGTGTCTTTCGCCTATTTTCATCTCGTTCGCCTGAGGTCTTTAAACGCAAAGAAATACAATATATATTCATATTTATAGATCCCACATGTTCGATTTTTCTCGCTAGGAAAAGAACAGTTAGGTATGTGATTGGGAATGTAAGAAGGACACAAAATCAAAATAAATTCACCGCCGATGTTCTTCGACATACAGGATGCTAAAGCGAGGTGCGACGCAAAATCGAAGAATTTGCTTTGATGTTCTTCCCCAATTTATGGTGTAGCAAAAATAGGACGTCTAAAGCGGGGATGTGACGTTAAAAATCGAAGGAAGAATTCGCCTGTTGATGATGTTCTTCCCGACCTAACAGCGAAGGCTAGAGGTGGGACGAAAATTGAAGAAAGAATTCACTGACGATGTTCTTCCCGATTTGATAACAACTAAAAGCGAGTAATCAAAAATCAAAGGAAGAATTCATAACGATTTCTTTGGTTGTAAAATGACAAAATTTGGATGTGTTGCGAGCTTGCGGGAAGGATTGCGCAGAACGGGCCAGGTTTGCGGGCTAGATTGCGCAGCCGGAACAGCGGCTGGTGAGCTATAGGAAGGCTGGATACAGGTTGGTGGGCTGGTTTCGTGGGCTGGCACGTTAGTCATGCGGGTCAGGCGCTGCAGCGGAGCGGGCCGATCGGATGAGCTGTGCGGTTCGCAGGACAGCGCTGGTCGGCGGGCCGTGGAGCGGGTCTGGACGGTTGGCGCGTGGGCTGGTGGGTCGCGGCTGCGGGATGCGAAACAGGCCGGGTCGGCAGGTCGGCCGTCTTGCGTGGGACAGCAGGTTTGCACGGGTTGGGCTTTGTGGGATGCGCGGGACCGGCGGATTGCGGGAGATGCGCGGCGGAGGCGGGTCGATCACGCGGGTCAGGCGCTGCAGCGGAGCGAGCCGATCGGACGGCAGTGCAGGTGTGCGGGTCAGACGGCGGTGCGGGGGCGCGGGTCGCGTGGGTTGAGACAACAGGCCGGAGTGCAGACGGCAGGTTGCGCCAATGGCGGGACGCGTGGAAGCAGGAATTGGACGGCGGTCTTGCGCAGGACGGGTTGAGACAGCGGACCGGATTTCCGATGGGACCGGCGGCGGGATTTGCAGAACAGTGCGAGACAGAACAGTGGAAACAAGAGGGAGAGGAGATTACTTGCTCTCTTTTTTTTCTTTTAGGTTTTTTGACGGAAGAAGGAGGCTGCAGGAGAGAGGAGATGTGGGTGAGAATGAGGAGAGAGTGGAGAGAAATGGGGAGAAAGTTACCGAATAGGAGGAGTGATTATCTTTTTAATATTTTTTATAATTTTCTTTTTCAGAAAATTGAAAGTAAGGGGGAATGGTTAAGCATGGGAGTAATTTGGGAATTTTTAAATTAATTTTAAATTAATTTAAATTATTTTAATTTAGATTCGTGCTATAAATATATATATATATATATATATCGATTTAGGTAATTATTATTTTGAGCATGTGGCTATTTAGCGATAGGCGTTTGGTTGAGTTTCTGATTCATTCTCGAATGCTCGCCGCTTTACACTCGATTTTCGTGCATACTTATCCGAATTGAGTGTGAACTATCTTATTCAATAGATTTAGGCGTTTTGAAGCCAATGGTGTGATCAATTTTATGAACGGACGTCATTTGATTCATCTCTCCCTCGATATGTGCGGTGCGTTGATGACTCGGCGATGGATTGCTCGTATCGTCGCATTTATATCTTGACCAATTTCGACATTCATGCGATGGTGAAGTCGTTCGTCGATCGGGCCATTTGAGTAATGTCCAGGTCGCTTCGCCTCGATTTGCGCATTACCACTTCAAATCGTTCGACATTTGCACAAACTCGTCTGAATTGAGCGCGGATAGTCTCATTTGATAGTTTTCGACATTTTGAAGCTAACGACACAATTAATTTTGCGAACCAAGGTCGTTTGACTCGCGTCGCGCTTCCGACTCCATGAGTGTCAATTACGGCTTAATCGACGCTTGTTAGATTTTGCATTGACGATTTTGATGTTAACGATGGAGAGTTCATCGATTGGAGGTCGTTTCAACCATTTTCGGTGATAATGCATTTTGGTGATTTGCTATTCTAATCCGTCGATTTATGCTTGTCTTGATTTATGACACATATATGGAGGTCAGCAGTTTATTATTGCATTATCTTTTTTTTTTCAATCATGATTCAATTTTGTATATTTGACAAACATATGTTTAAAATTTTATTACTTCTATTTGAATGATTATTTCATTTAAGATGACTCTTTGATTGCACCTCAATACATGATTGAGGATTCATAAGTTCTTAAATGTTGATGGTTGTGAGACGATAAATGCTCAAATCCCATCAAGTTAAGAAAGTACTTATGTGGACAGTACAATTATTTTGTGCACAAGTCTTTGATTGTTCCTTAATTTTCTAAGAATGGTGTCAAGCTCTTATGTGCAAAAGTCATATCTAAGAGAGAATTTAATCACCTTAGCATGAAAGACTACCAACACACACTCAAATAAGTAAACCAAGTATGCTAAATTAAACATTATTTATGCTAAATTTTCTGCAACAACAAAAAAAAAATCATAGGGTCTAAAAAAAAAAAGAAATGGCCTTTACTAAAATCAATCAAGGAATTCCTTAAGAGGGAGGTGATTGAAAGGGCGAAAGCCAACACTTGATATAAGGTAATTAGGACATTCCCTCTCATAAAAGAAGGGTGCATTACAAAATGACTAGAAATCAAAGGGGAGAGGCAATTAAACTTACAGATGCTGATGAATAGAGAATATGCAAACATCAAAATGATCAATTGAAATTTTAGGTGCTATAAAAGAACTATATTTATAGATATGTAAGAGAGTATTTCATCTGTTTATAAAATTGTATTGAAATATTTCAATTTCTCATTAATAATAGCCGCACATAAATCACTATTTATCCTTTTTTTATAATATTATATTTAAATATTTATACTTTTTGATTCAATAAATTCACTCTTAGCACAATTAAATTTAGTTATTTTTGGTGTCATTGCAATCATCATGATATATTCATTTCGATAGTAAATATTCATAGTTCATAGCTATTTAGAGGCTGTTTGGTTGCCTGAAAAAAGAATACTGTAAAAAAATACACTGTATGTGGATTATTTTAGGGCTTGTTGGTTGAAAACTCTACAAATACATGAGTTTATTTATTTTTTATTTTTTTGATAAAATAAATATAATGTATATTTTGAGATTACCGCACACGACCATAACACTTTTTATTATAGTGTATTTAGAATTTGTCCGATTTGGGCAAATTCTAAATACACCAAAATGACATTTGTAATGTATTTTAAATACATTACATTACCTTGGAAATTTTACTTTGCATCATGACAAAAACAAAAAAGTTAAAATTCCTGCATTTACTTTACTTTACATCCAAAATTCTTTCTTTTAAATAGCCTTAGAATTTTTTGCCAGATTAGAACGCATTAAAGTGACAACAGTAAAAGGAATTCAATGTAAAAGAATTACACTTTATATTGGTTGAGATTTACAAATCACGACTCAGATTTTTTTTGTTTAGTTGATAAATGTAATGTAAAAAAGAATCAGTCGGACGCCTACGGGGGTCGTGGTTGCAATGGACCTGACCATTGCGGCGACGTCTATGATGGCCACGCCGCCATGCACGGCCACCACGTATGAAACTACGATCGTATGGTTTTGGCCACGGGCGGCATACCATACGACGGCTGCAGCTGGCGACTACGGCTGAGGCTTGCCAAAGCAGAGGTTTAGCTGGCCAGAAGCGGCGCAGGCGGTATGCAGCAGCTACCGGTAGCGAGATGTGTGGCTACGGCAGACAGATCGCCGCATGCTGGCATGATGAGATCGCTGGCGGCAGCACCGGGCGGCGGCACCGCCGCCATATCACTTTATTATTATTTTTTAGATATTTGAATTCGAGATTTAGTTCCAATACATGAACCTCTTTCTGATTTGAAATGACAAATTTACTTTACTGAACCAAACGCTGAAATGTTCAAAAGATGATTGAACGATGCAGATAAATACGCCACCAAACAAATTTTATTTCGAATGCAAATTCCAAATGCACGCTACCAAACAAATTCTCTCTATTCCTCTCTGAGTGTTTAGTCTATTCTAAGTTTTTTTATATCTCAATAAAACTAATAAATTCACATAATTTTTATTAATCTTCATAGTTAAATCTTATCGCCTTTAATTATTCTTCTTCAAACCTCCAAACCTATTTTTTATTTCAATTAAATGTATTCACATTTTTTTTTACTTTAACAAATATGAATATTATTATATTAGTTGCCTACTAAAGAGATATAATAAATGATTTGATAGATATTCATAATAGAAGATGAGGCTTCTTCTTATTTATGATGCACTAAACATTGATCGCTGCTTTTGGATCCTGCCGGCCATACTATTTGCAGATATTGACAAGTGATACATGAAAATTAATTATTATGTTAATTTCTAAATTTTTTTCTTCTCACCACAAAGATTAAGAATAATTGACATTTTAATAGTAATCTACTTAAAAATTGGAAAATATAGTCATATGTTGCATAAAACAAATAGAAAATCATTAACATAAAAATTTTCTATTTGCTAATAGCAGTAAATAAACGGGTGTTCTCTGAAATAATATATATATATATATATATATATATATATATATATATATATATATATATATATATATATATATATATATATATATATATATATATATATATATATAATTAAATCTCTCCAACTACAAAACTAAACAGGCAGCCATTAAAAAAGTTATTTAATTTGCTGGAAAAAGGTTAAATTTAATTGAGACAATGGAGTTTGCAAATTTATTCTTATTTACATACATACCATATATTATTTATGCATTTACATATCTAATACTCAAAGTTATATATTTCCTTATTTAACATTTTTTTATGCTTAAAAGTATATTTTTTTTAAAAGAATGAGTGATGATGATATTTTTGATGTGATATTGAAGAATAAGATAATATGTATGTAAAAAATTAAAATTTAAGTGTTAGATATGTAAATACATAATCCATTAAAAAATTTTCTTGCAATAACATCCTAATTTCAAATTAGTGCATTTACATATATAGCATAATATTTTTATATATTTATGTATTTAATGCCTAAACTTTTATATTTATTATAATATCACTCAAATCTTATTATTATATCAAACATAGTACTATCATTATTTAAAAAATAAAATTCACTTTTTTTATGTATAAGAAAATTGTTATTTTTGTAAAAATCAAATTTTAAGTGTTAGATATCTAAATGCATAAGAATTGTATGCTATATATGTAAAATTTCATTCAAACTATTAGATAATATTGTGTCATTTAATTTAAAGAGAAATTATAGGTGTAAATTCAATTCTTTTTTTTGTTTGTTTATGAAATTGAAATTAAAAATGTCCTGATCAGAATTCCATCATTCAAATCAGTGAAATGGAACAAAATTATAAATTCTGGAGTATTATTTTTTAATTTAAATAATTTGGTTAAATGACATTCAAATACATATGATTCAATAGTTTAAATTTTAAGACTTGGGTGATTTTTTTTTTTTTTTTGTTTGTAGATAAGAAATTTTGAGTTGCACATATAAATATTTTGAAATTTACATACATTAACACATAATTCTTATGCATTTTACATATCCAACACCTAAATTTTGATATTTACAAAAATGACATTTTTCTATTCATAAAAAGGTACATTTCACCTAAAAATAATAATAATAATAATATTTTTATATAATAATCAAGATTTGGATGCTTATTTATGTAAATATAAAAATTATATATATAAATATATTAGAATTGTATGGTATGTATGTAAATGCCCCATTTTTTATTTTATTCGTGCAATTCCTATCCCCATAGAAAAAGTTTGAATCTTGTAACAAAAGAATTAAAAAAAAACGCATAAGATATCTTGAACAAATTTTTAATTAGAGTCTCAAAATTATTAAATTTACTTTAAAATAAACATAAGATGAATATTAATTAATTCCTCATATATTGTACTAAATTAAAGATAAATTCAATCATTTTGAGATTTTATCGATCAAATTTTAATTAAATTTTCCTTTTAGAAATAAATTAAAACTGAACAATTTTGTCCATTTTGTGAGGAAATTAAGCTGACCAATTCTCAAAAGTCTTGATAAGGACAACAATGCAGAACATCTCCATAGATCCATTTGCTTGCTATCACTATCTCACAAGCTTTATGTCTTCATCCATTTATTGCCTTCTGTCGAAACCCTAACTGTATTTTAAGGCAATTAATAATAACCATTAACAAGGTTTTGCTTACACCATTTTCTGTGTTAATTAACTCACCAGTTTCTCAACAGCCAGAGAAATTATGTGACGTTAACCAAACTTGCTCTATTTTTCTCAACTGAGATTGTGACCATCCGATGCATCCAAACTACATCAGCTAAATTAATTAAGGTCAGCTTTTTTAGGCTTTTGGGAGGGCTTTTTTTAGTGCCTTTTGCTTTTGAGAGCCTAAATTTTTAATTTTGATACCCGTTTGAATAGTGTTTTTAAAGCTTTTACCATCTCAATGAAGTTCGCTTTAGCCTTCAAAAGAAAAGACAAAACTTTTCGAAATACTTTAAAAACTTTTCGTGAACTGAACCAAACACTGAATCCTTCCTTAATTCTTGCATGTTCAGTGTTTGATTTTCTACAGTGTGTTTGCTCTCTCTCTCTCTCTCTCTCTCTCTCTCTCATTTGGGTGGGCATTAAGGGGCTTAATGATCAATGAAGAAGATGAAGATATCATGAAGGTAGATCATTATGATGGGATCAATAGTGTGTAAAATAGAAAATGACTACATAACAAAAGATCATGAGGTTGAGATAGTTACGTGTGAAGGAGAAGAGGACTTCAAGATAGGTGCTAACAGGGATAGATCAAACACGTGTGAAGAAGAAGAGGTTTTTGTGATGGCTCATTAAGGCAAAGCTTCAATACTACCATGATGTGAGAATGAATAGCATTTTATGTCAGGAGCTTGTTGGAGGAAGAGACGCAGTAATCAATGCTATGCATTTTAAAATTGTTTAATTAAGGTGATTTGGAATATGAAGAAAATAACAAAGGAATATTATCAAATTGCTTAAACAAATGCTTTAGATTTATTTTTCAGCCAATCAAACACCTATTTTTTCAAAACCTACATTTAGAAGCCACTATAATGCCACCTCTAACTAAACAACCCACTAAAAGGACAATACAATCAAATATGTACCATTTAAAATAAAAACTTAATTGTCATCACTAACTAATAGAATGCATCAAGATGGTGGAATTAATCATCAAAACAGACAATAAAGTTAACAATCAAGCAAGGCTCTATAATTTAAGTTCAAGCTCCCTTCATGTCAAGAATGAATGTATATTGATTATAAATCATTCTTTTAGCATTTAAATCCTTTAATGATCTAAAAATTAAGTGATCTTAATGCTATTGAGTTTCTCTTATCAGTGATCATTTTAACTCTAAGCATGTAAAATTTGGAAATCATTTAAACAATTAATTAATGTCATAAAAATATTAATTGTACTTCAAGTGTTTCAATTGAGTGTGTTAGAAATTATATTCAATAATAAGTTCATAAAATTGAATTTTAGATAATCCGAAATTTAATTCTTAAAATTTCCAATATAAATATTACATCTAGATTCATTCTTGATTATATGAATTTTATAATGACATATCATTTACCTTTTATTTTTTGGATGTCAAAATCTATGGCATCTGAAAATTAGGTCTTTGAAAATTCATAATATAAAATTACATATTTTTAAAATTAAAAGACAATCACTCTCTACTTAATCATAACCTTAAACTTCCTTAAAGTTAGTACATCAATGAGAACAAATAATATAAAAATTTAGCCCAAAACTCCTAAAATTTATTCAATTTATTGTACATGCACTGTTGGGCTCCAAAATTGCAAGAATGAAGTACAAAATGTTAAATAAGCCTTTAAAACCTCAAAATGTTGAGAAACGCTTATCTAGGCTCGAACTAGGCTGGTTTACCCTACACTAATGGCATTGGTGAGCACAATCCTTCCAGCGCATTAAAACTTTTTTAAGAAATATGTTTCATCTAGAATAATATTGATGAACTCATCACTAATAAAGTTGATGTACATCATTGACATCAACCTGATACTCATCAATTTCATTGCATCACTATTGTAAATAACATTAATGCAAGCTATCACAAAAAAGGCAATGCAAGCCATCAACATTAATATCAATGTTGGCCGACTTTATTGCTCGCAATGATAACTTCGACGACTATCATCATTAATACAACCAATATGCGTTGTTGATACTAACATCAAAGCTCACCAACTTCAACACCCACTACTGCCAATAACATTAACGCTACACCAGTACTAATGAAGTTAATGTATGATATTAACACCAACGACCACGCCCACTAATTTCATCACCAATAACATTAATAAATGTCATCATTAACATGTTAAATATTTATCATCAACATCAACTTTGACGATCATTACATCAACTTAAACATTATTTATCATCGCCACCAATGCTAATACTGGATGCTATAACCAAGGCTTACATTAAACTTCATAGTCTCTAATTTCTTTTTTTAAGGAGATGATCAAACAAACCACTAACATCATTTGAAGATAATTCTAACATCTCAAGGTTCCATCAACTTTCAACGGTCAGTGCTCTTGCTGTGAAGAAATGGATGCCAAGTAGGTAGTCCTGTTCTATGGTCAGATCGAACGGTCCCCCTAAGAAATTTCCACATAAAATTGTGACCGAAATATCAGATAAAAGAAGAGTTAGTTGGCCAGCTGGATATAGCACGGGGTTAGTTGAAGCCATTTAAGCTTCACGGGATATAGAAGAGCAGAACACAGAGCTAAGCACTGTTCTTCTGATTTAACTGTGCCTCTCACCTTACAACAACCAAAAAGGACAAGCCATTCATACCGCTTCAAGGCATGGAGGAGACCGTTGAGCTCTCTGGGGTTGCCGCCGGTGAGACCCCTCAACGGCAAAGCATAGAGTCGCCGGAGCAGGGAGGCTCACTCAGGCGGCCGGCATCAACGGGTTGCAGTCTTTTCTATTTCGCAGACAAGCTGGACTTTCTTCTGATGTTCTTTGGAAGCATTGGGTCCTGCATTCATGGCGCCG
The DNA here is from genome assembly GCA_021442155.1 of Cymbidium sinense. NCBI lineage: Eukaryota > Viridiplantae > Streptophyta > Magnoliopsida > Asparagales > Orchidaceae > Cymbidium > Cymbidium sinense. The sequence continues at coordinate 294,289,018 of CM038214.1, read as the reverse complement.
CCCTTCCTGTGTTCTTTGCTCTCTTTGGGAAGCTCATCGATTCATTGGGCTCGCTTTCCTCAAATCCTCAGAGGCTTTCTGACAAAGTTTCAACCGTTAAGTGCCCTCTGAGAACTCAAACTTCCTTGTACTAGCTTTTCTGTTAAGGCAAAACATATTAGGTGGATGAAATTACTCAAGTAGGAAAAAAAATAGAAAAGGAATGAGTAAACTTTTCTATTATAATATCTCATTTTTAATATTTCTATTTCTCTCGGTACGCATCTAATTGCGGGTAATGCCTACTGAATATTTATCAGATTTGGCATATTGTAAAGTAAAAGTGGAAGGAATGCAGGCAGAGTTACATTGTCACAAGTAGCCTTTTAGGAGTGATTTCCTATTTCAAGTGAATTTTTTTTTTAGGATTGAAGAGAAATAGAGACAGCAAGCCATAAGTTGATGAAGCTTTTGAAAATAACTGTGAAAAGTTCTACCTTGAATTGGTAAAAGTGTAAAAATAGTAATTTTGTACAAGTTCCTGCTCAAATTTTGCAAATATGATAGCCAAGCAACTTTGATTTCCTCCACCAAATGATGAATAGGAATTCTTCACTAGATTAATGGCAAATTAGGATTTCAGAAAGGTGAAAACAAATTTAGTCCAATTAAGTTTCACTTACACAAGCAGAGCTTTTACATAGAGACATTAACAAGAAGTATGCATGCACCATATACTTAGGCTGAAAGCATACTCATAATTTCGTTGTCAATGAACAAATTAATAAAAACAAATATAACATTCTAAACGACATTAAATAGAAACGTATTTTTTTCACTTTAAGAGGTTTCAATTGCTAATGATACCCACATAAAAGGAAGACAAACATTTTGGGATAAAATGAGTGCTAAACATATTAGACTGCTGATACATCTCACAACCATAATTTTCGAAGCCCTTTGCAAATACTTGGAAAAACTACTATTGATAATTTGAATAAAGAGTTGAATATGTAAAAAAAAGAAATGAAGTGCTCAGCAAACCTTCATAGGCAGAGAACAATATAATATTTTTCACCAATTATTTTATAAACATACTGACTTGTTTCATCATTGCAGCATGCACTGGAGTTAGTCTATCTAGGCGCTGTGGTCATGATATCTGCATGGATAGGTGAGTCCACGAATTTGCAGTCTTCAGCAGCTCTTCAAAATACATAAATGTTAATGGAATAAGTATCATGCACAAACTGTATATACAGGGGTAGCATTTTGGATGCAGACTGGAGAGAGGCAGACAGCTCGACTTCGGGTGAAATATATCCAATCCATCTTACAACAAGACATTAGTTTCTTTGATACAGATGCGATAGATGAAAATATAATTTCACATATAACAAGTGATGCTATACTAGTGCAGGATGCGATAGGTGATAAGGTAACAATATCACCCCTTTCTTTTTTTCCTTCAAAATAACACAACTATCAAAACATGAAAAGCTTTAGAAAGCATCCAAAAACATGAATTATAATTTAGAGTGATCATAATTAACTTAATGGCTTGATAATTCGGTGAGAAAGGACAGAAACTAAACTTTTTTCTCCACTTTATGCAGACTGGTCACTGTTTGCGGTACCTATCTCAATTTTTAGTTGGATTTGTCGTAGGATTTACTTCAGTATGGCAACTTACACTTCTTACCCTGGCTGTTGTTCCATTGATTGTCGTTGCTGGTGGCACATATGCGGTTGTAATGGCCGGTTTGGCAAAGAAAGGAGAGAGTGCCTATGCTGAAGCAGGAAAAGTTGCAGAAGAGGTACTTATGTTAAGGTTCTTGTGTTCTAAAATTTCATTCACTAAAAGCAAATGCTAGTTTTGAATATCAAATATCAAATCAAACCGGTCAAAAAAAAAAAAAGTTTAGTCAGCTTAGGATCAGAATTCAACTGAAACAAATAAATTCTACCAGCTACTAAAATGTATAGATGTGCATTTCGTTGACCTCAACTTTCCTTTGTTTTATGCGTTAGGTAATTTCACAAGTTCGCACCGTATATTCATATGTTGGGGAAGACAAAGCTATAGCAGCATACTCAAGATCGCTCGAAATTGCTCTGAAATTGGGAAGGAAGAGTGGACTTGCAAAAGGAGTCGGGGTGGGTTGTACATATGGAATACTATTCTGTGCCTGGTCTCTACTTCTTTGGTATGCTGGAGTTCTAGTCTTGCATCAACATACAAATGGTGGAAAAGCATTCACGACAATACTAAATGTCATCTTTAGTGGCTTGTAAGTAGTAGCAAACAGAAAGACAGGTCCAGTATTTAACAATTCGAAGTCTTAAAAAAACAATTCAAAATCTAGAATTTTGGTTGACATTGGAATTTTACTTTTGCAGTGCTCTTGGACAAGCAGCTCCAAACATCAGTTCCCTTACTAAAGGTCAGGTGGCTGCAAGTACTATAATAATGATGATAGAAAAAGTTTCTAACGTATCAGAGAAATCCAATAGAGCACTCTTACCTCAAATACATGGCTGGATTGAGTTCTGTGAAGTCTCTTTTTCATACCCCTCACGCAAAAGCATTGTCTTTGAAGGTCTAAGCTTTTCGATCACAGCTGGAAGAACTACTGCAATCGTGGGGCAAAGTGGATCAGGAAAAAGCACTATCATATCCATGATCGAAAGATTTTATGAGCCAACATCGGGTATTTTTTTTTCAGATGAACTGAAATTTAAATCTAAGTATTCAAGCAATAGATCCCCAAAACAAGTAGCAAATATCTGAAATGCTAAAATATTTGTCAGGCAAAATTCTTCTGGATGGTTATGATATAAAGTCTCTTCAATTGAAGTGGCTAAGAAACCAAATGGGATTAGTAAGTCAAGAGCCTGCATTGTTTTCAGCTTCCATTGCCAAGAATATTCTATATGGAAGAGAAGATGCAACCATGGAGGACATAATTAAGGCCGCGAAAATAGCAAATGCTCATTGTTTTATTCAAAGTCTACCCAACGGCTACTCAACTGAGGTTGGACATATTTCCTGATAGGAAACTACTAAATTTTCTTTTACCATCCTGTACTAGATCATCTTTTAACGTATTTTTCAACATAAGGTAGGAGAGGGAGGTTTCCAGCTTTCTGGAGGCCAGAAACAGCGCATTGCAATAGTCAGAGCCATTTTACGCAATCCTAAGATTTTACTTCTAGATGAAGCAACTAGCGCACTGGACTACGAATCAGAACGACTGGTACAAAATGCATTGGAGAAGGTGAAGTTGGACCGGACAACAGTTGTGGTAGCACATAGGTTATCAACAATTACCAATGCCCACACAATTGTAGTGTTAAATAATGGAAAAGTTAGTGAAAGTGGCACACATGAAGAGCTGATGGCAAAAGGAGAACAAGGAGAGTATGCCATGCTAGTACATGCACAACTATTGGTCCATGACCATGACAGAAGCCCGAATGTTAACAAAGAGACGATGTAAGAGCAGTTTTTATGCCATTTTCTGATGTTCTTCTGCAATAGAAGCATTCATTAGATCTCTTTTCTTTCACAGGAATTCATCTGAAATAGCAGCTTCTACTAATGCATGTGCAGTAGAGAGAAATCATGAAAAAGCTGGTTTGACATCATTGAGAAATCAGGAGATTAAGTGTGATGGATCAAAAGGGTTGCCACCGGTGCCATCAATCAGGAAGATAATTAGTTTGAACGGACCAGAATGGCCATTTGCTGTAACTGGATCGTTGGGTGCTATATTAGCTGGTGCAGAAGGCCCTCTGTTTGCTCTTGGGATCACACATGTTTTGACTGCTTTTTATTCTCATGACAAATTGCATATCAGGAGTGAGATCAAGATGGTGTCTCTCATATTCATTGGAGCAGCAATCATTACTGTGCCAATATATGTTTTGCAGCACTACTTCTATACACTGATGGGAGAGAAGCTCACCACACGTGTTCGATTGCGCATGTTCTCAGGTTTTAATAATTGAACTCACGCCTGCCACTCATCAAATAGTTAATTTTATATCATGTTGTCTATTAATCAAAATTAATGAATCTGCATGGACAGTAGTATGCAACATACAATGAGGTAAACAGGTAGTAATATGCACAAAAGGTTCTTCGAAACAAGAAAGCTCTGGTCTGAATCCATTCATTAAAAAATGTATTTATTAAGGATACCAGTATGCAGCATATAATTAGATGTTAATGAAACAAATCATCCATATAATCAAAAGTTTAACTGCACAAAATATTGTCTTGGACACTGCCTCTAAAGCCATTCAAGGAAGAAGTTGGGGAGAAAGTCAATATTTCTATTGCATCAATGTAGCATCTGGGAAGTTCATTGGTTTTTCCATGCTTTTTACTCTTTATTTCCACTGTTCATATTCATATGGAATAGGTTGATCTTATTAGAGTTTTTAGTAAATTTTAAAATGAGTTTTTGAAGCATAAGAATTCAACTAGAATTTGTTTACAAAGCAAGGTTCAGAAAAGTTTTAAGCCCATCCTAGTGTCCATTATGCATCAGTTATTGCAGCAGGTCAAGAAAGTTTTAGCACAATACCAAGTGATTTCATTTGTTTTAAAGGATAGACCCTACCTAAAGGAGTTTGATGTGGTGTTGTATCTCAAGAGATTTGTGCCACCCTTCTTTAAGGTGTTCAACATTTGGCTCATTTTAGGTCAAGTTGTTATAATGCCAAAGAGTGAAGACTCATTGTTCAGATAATTTGTTAGTAGTCTATTAGGATAGTATTTGATTGGTATGCAGATTTGCATGATAAGTCAGCACAAAATTTTATTAAATTAAAAATATATATTTATTAAAAATTTGTTGGTACACAACATCACATAACCATGGATGACTTAATTGTGAAAAAGTAGAAGTAAAATTATTCGCTAGTTAATTATATTCTAAGATGATGAAATATGAGTATTAAATGTGAATCCCATCAACAAAAGTAACATATAGTTAAGATTTTACTAAAAATGTTCATGGTCTAGTAGCATTCTTTCTTATGGGATGCACCATTAAGACTTTTGTAAAGTTATTGAACATAGCATCTATCCTTCAGGAAGGAGCCTCACAGTATCATTGTTGAAAGATCGATTAGTGACATAATTTAAGAAATAAGAACCACAAAACATGTTGGAGAAGAAATCAGACAGTGTATCACTAGTTAATAAGGGAAAGCGATCAATGAGGGTACAATTAAAAAGATTGAAACAACATTAACAGTAGCAAACAGTATAGAGAAGATGATTCTCAATCTCTTTCAATAAAAGAATGAACTAGACTTATTCTTTCAAATAAGGGATGGTTAGAAAAATCTTAATGAATTTGATAAAGAAGGCAGATTTCAAATTACATGATTCTAATATATTGGAGAAAGTGGACAAGAGTCCTTATCAGTGCATGCTAAAACATGTGATTGATAACTATTTCACCTTCAATGATTGGCTCAAGAAGAACTTTTAGACAGGTATGGTTGTAATGTCAAAGGAGTACCTCATGGATCATGGCTAAGAATCTATAAAGGTGATCTTAAGTGAGTATTTTATCCTATCTAAGGATGCTTCTATAATGATGGGTAAGAACTTATCTTGTCATATTCATCTAAAAAATTGTTAATTTAAATTTTGTTTATTCTTCCCCATAAGTGAACCAGGAAGCTCGAAAATCTTACATCCAGGTTGATCAGCTAGTTCTCAGGAATGTTTCAAGGATGTCTTCTTCTCAATAGTTTAAGAAAACTTGAGTCAATAGAAGTCTAATAGTGCATGAGATGAAGGAAAATAAAATATAACTAATAAGAGTGTGATTGATGAAGATGGTGGAGTCAAGTCCCACATCTCCCTTATTTTGTATGACTATTATTTCATTCCTCGGAAAACTAAAAAAATCAATGAAAAAAGATTTAATGTATGTCTTATCTTCTTAGTGAGAATGATATAGATGACTTAAATAAAAATAACAACAATAATGATAAAATAAAATTAATAATTTCAAGAATAATGAATGATTCTCAAAATAAACAAAATTCCCCAATCATTCTAAAGAATTTTATGATTCAAATTCAAGGCATACCTCTTACTATTAAGAAGTTATTAGATTCTAATAACTCAACATAAGATAAACCAATTTCTATTGAAAGGCGAATAGACACCATAATAGTCTCTAAGCTCAAGAAGATTGTAGAAGTAAACCTACATAGTGGCAGGATCCTGCAGTTTTGAATCACATCGAAGGACAAAGGCAACTAAGTCATTGAGGACAACAAAGTTTCAAATTTTCCACAGATCATCCATCTACGAAATGTTAACTACCGATAATATTTTAAATGTTAATTACAATTTCTTAGCTCATCTTAGAAAGTTTCCTGATAAAGTTGTCCTCTTTAAGAAGATAAGAGTCTTTAATCAAAGCTTTAAAAACTCTACCTATTTGAAAGTGGATACGTGTAGACTCAACTATAACAAGATGATGCTATATAGATTCAATGAGAAAGAAGAAAAGACATTAAGTTTCATAATATTTTTGCCAGAAATTGGAGATTGAAGACTGAAACTAAGTTGTATATGATCAATCATCCATTAACACACTTCTTGGTCGATCTAAATTCGTGAATATCGAATAATGCCATCCACGATTTCATTAGTGCGTCAAGTACACATAAGCAGATCTTCAACCATTTTCTATTCATAAAATTGGGATCTACAAAGGTGCCACATATTACTTGCCCAATAAGTAAGTTCTCTAAAGAACCAAGTATAAGTAAAATAAAAGAAAATAAATAAAATAAAAAGAAACAAAAATAAACACAACTCCTAGGCTATGTCATCATGAATCCATTTATATTACATCCTCCTTAGCACACTCTATCTCTATTGCACAAGGGTCACCTAACCTTTGAGGTGATAGCCATCTTCTAGGAGATTGGTGCATGTTAAGGGACAACCAAAATTATTTCTAGGGCAGGATATTATAAATTGCATATTAGAGTTGTGTTTTAAAGAATAAATAAACAAAAAAACAAAAAGTAAAGCATTTAGTTAGATGTATTACATACCTGACAATCCTTAACTTTAGTGGGTAAGCCTAGGTTTTCTTACTAAACAACCTTACCTATGTTACATATGCATGAAACCAGACATCATTATTTTAAATTGATTAAATGACTTAGTTGTCAATTTTATCCAAGTAAAATTATAAGTCCAGTAGAGTCAAGCCTAATTCAACTTAAGTGAAGTTGAAAGTTGTAGTTCTTTGTATATTGCTAGACTTAGATCAAGGAAATTACTTAATAGCGGTTCTCACCTTAACTTAAGGTCTGGCTAATTGTTTCCACTTGATTATATCATAAGTGTTCACCTATTGGGCATCTTCACAATCTTATATTGATGAATTATAAGTCACAAATTTCTAATAAAATGAACAAGTTAAAATAAAATAACTTTAAATACTTAAAATATGAAATCTAATCTTAAGATAGTTGGAGTATTATTGAGCTTCTCTTTATCGAGTGCTCCCTGCATTTTCTTCTTTGGCATTCAAAAAGAACTATTCCAATCTTGAAATAATCTCATTTGAAACTTTAAAATTATCAATCCTTAATATAAATTTCGAGAAATCATAAAATTATTTACTACTATCTTAATCAAGAATGCTCTTAAGAGCCTTTACTCTTAAGATATAATTAATTATGAAAGCTTACTACTACAGGGAACATGTACCTCAAAATTAAAGTAAAATTTAATTTAAACCAAAAATGCTTAGGAAATGTTGACCAAACAAACTTTGAAAATTTTTCATGTTGTTGTACTTGAATTAATAGTAGAATTATATTTCCATCTCTCAAGATAATGTCATTCCCTATGCCATTTGAGATACAATAATAAGAAAAATATTTTTATTTTAGTCTTTGAATCCATAATAGAATAGTATTTCTATCTAGGGGTGTAAACGAGTCGTACCAAGCTTGATCCACCCTTGGCTTGAGCTTGATTAATTAATTGAGTTCAAGTTGGCTCGCAAACCAACTCATTTAAGGTATGTTTGGGACAGCTACAACTGTATGAAAACACAAAGGTGGAGCTACTGCAAAAAAAAAACTGCTATATAAAGAAACTGCGATGGGTATACAATTTTTCCTTAAAAGTCAAATCATAGCTCTCTGGTTTTCACCGCATGTAGCCAAATTGAAAATGCTTTCACCACAAAATTCTCAAAATGAAATTTATCGCAATTGCACCATTCTCTCTAAGAGTCAAATTGCACCACAAGCAAAACTTCCTTCTAAGCACACCCTTAGTATGAAAGAGATAAAATAATTATGATTAAAATAATTATTATGATAAAAATAATAAAAAATAAGAAATTAGATAAAATAATATGAAATTACTTAATATAGAGAATGAGATATGATTTTTAAATATTTTTAAAATTTGTATAATTAAACTGTTAATTTTTAATATATTTTAAGTATATTTTATATTGATTTTTATTAAAAGAGCCGGCTCACAGGTTTGAGCTTGGCTTGTTAGCTCATTGAGTTCGACTCACGAGACATTAATCGAGCCATCTCACCCCTATTTTTATCTTCAAAATAGTATATTATTCTTGATGTTGTATTTGATCACAAAAGTAAAATTTAATTTTGAGAGCTGTGGGTGAATTCGCAAAATTTCCCATAAATTAGATGAGCTAATCAATCAACATCAATCACAGTGCATGAGGTTACAACTTTACGTGAGATCCATAGAATTTTGTGTAGAGATAGACGATAAAGTTTGATTTGATAATATTCTTATGATTTAATTATGATGAACAACTCGATTTAATAATATTCCTAAATTAAATTAATATTTAAATATAGTATTATTATTTCTAAGTAATTTTGACATTTCATATGCATCAATGATGTCCGTTTTATGATCAAAGGACTTTTAAACATTTTCAACATCAATTGAAACATTTTATCTTCGACTTAGACATCATTTTCTTTGCTTGTTTTTGTTGTATTTGATTGAATCAATTACATGGACACCATTCTTGATAATTTTGATGTGAATAGTTTTGGATCACAATTGAAGTATTTCAAACTTAACCCGCACAATATCGTGATCATTATCCTTCGATTTCACCAATTTGCTCAATTTGACTTATGGGATGGATATGGAGATCAACATCTTATTCTGCCAAGTAACTAAGTTTCATCACATATAAATATAAAACCTTAGAGTTGAGGATAGATCTGGCTTAATCAAGATCAATAAATGCTTTTCTATTTGCAATCTTCTTGAAATAAGAGTGTTTTCCAAGGTCCTTCGTTAGGTAGTCAATATACAGCCCTTATGTGTTTTTATGTGGGACTGTTCATAGAACCACTCTCTATCCTCATGGAGAAATTAATAATTGGGCCTGAGAGGTATGAACGAGTTTCTCAATGACTGATATTTATCTACCTTTATCCATAAGAGAGCTTCCTTCTTCTATTCTTACTTTTACTGCTCGATTCGTAAGAGTGCAAGTTGATTTGTAACCAAGAATCCTTATTTCTTTTAGTATATCTAGAGCAATCGTTTGTTGGCAGATGGAAATACCATTTGTCAAATGAGCCACTATAATACCAAGAAAGTCTTTAAGGTGACTGAAGTCTTTGATCTAAAATTCCTTAACAAGAAGGTTCTTTATATTATTCATCTCTTTTTGACCATCTCCAATGATCCCAATGTCATCCGCATATGCAACAAGAACGGCAATTTTCCCTTCAATATAGAATTTAACAAACATGGTGTGATATGATTGACATTAAGTAAACTCATGACAGTAAGTAAACTCATGGTGTGATATGAGATTGCTAGAGGACATAAAATGACTTTTGGAGCTTCCAAACCTTGTTGCAATTTTCCTTTCAAAACCTAGAGGAATTTCCATATAAACTTCTTCCGCCAAGCATTATTCAAGAATACATTCTTGACATCTAGTTAATACAAGGATCAATCTAAATTTACTATTAGTGATAACAAAACTCTTATTTTGAGCTTGGAAAATGAAGTAAATATATATTCATAATAGATTCTGTAGGATGAGGTGAACCTTGTAACAAATCAAACTTCAAACCTGATCTTGTTGTCAAATGCATTATGCATAATAGTGAAAATTCGCTTACATCTATATCTAAGATTTATCTAGTTCCATTTTTCTTAAATGTTTTGATTCTTTTCTATAATGGCAGTCCACTTAGATTGGTTGAGAGCATCTTGTATGTTATTTGGAATATATAAATCTATCAGAGTGGTGGCAAAAGCCCAAAAGCTGGAAGACAATCCATCATAGGAAACAAAAGTCAAAGATCAGATGCTGAGTATGACATCTCATGCCTTTTTTAAAGCAATAGATTGATGAAGATCATTAGGAAGCTTATTAGAAAATGATTTAGTGTTAGTTGGGCAAGTTCAAGAGCCTTTCAAGTCGTTTTGAATTCCTGATTCTGCTTAAGAAAGGTCGAGCAATCGACATTCTTTTTGGGTTTTTCATTTCCTTAAATAGACAATTACTTCCTAGTTTGGTCTTTCCTGTGTGATTCCCAGTTTTGGAGAGTCTAAGTGTATTTGGTATTAAGGTAGTTCAATGTTGGAGCATGGTTGAAATTGCTAATGAATGGTAGTTTTTTGAGATTGCTAGGCATTCTCACTTTCCTAGAGTTGATATGCTTGTGTAATAAGATTCTCTCCTTCAATTGAATGTTTGTGAAATTACAGTTGATTCTCAAAGAATGTGGCATCCATAAAGTTATAATAACAACAACAAGCCTTTATCCTGCTATGTAGGTGATGGAGGTGCGTTTTCTTTGATTGAGAGAACGTTAATTGAGAAGGAAGAGAATATGTTGGATAACGGCGCTTAGGATTGCGCGGGGCCACCAAGCTCTCAAACCACAAGAATAATTTTGTAATTGTCAAAAGATCTCTTTCATTCTAGTAAGAGGGGCTATTTATACCATTACAAGCATCTTTCAAAAAAAGAATTCAAAACATGAAGGGAAAGGCCACATTAATGTGAAGATTAAATTACCTCATTATTTTATGTCATCCACCCATTTCACATTATTATTTTACGATTCAACCACTCACATGTCGCTTTTGAATTTTAAATGCAAAATTTCAAACATAGTTTCTAGAAGAAAATTAAAATTACATAAATAAAAGATGAAATCATAAAATGGGCCTTAGCAGAATCTAAGCCTTCTTCTTCTTGAATTTTCTTAGCTGAGATCTTGTAAATGGACCTTGAGCTCTAATTCTGGATCCTCGATATTCTACATCAACTCTCCTCAATTGAACTCGCTCTAGAGTTGAAATCTAAGAAGTCTTCTACTAATTGTTGGGCTAAAATCTCCAAATCACGTCAACCATGTGTCTTCAGGTGGCTTATTCTTAACGAACTAGAAGCGATGTTTGAAGCTAGATTAATGGGTGCTTCCTCGATAATATAGTCAACTTCAAAATAAGAGGCTTCGCAGTACGTGATATATCTCGCTAAAGAGTTAAACAAGTAGGTTTTATAATTCCTTCATATGATAGAATATCTTCAATATTTATAACTTGGATGAATAAGCATATCAAATAGCAAATCAAGATGCATGTTCTTATATCTAGTATTGATAACGCCAGTCGAATGAATCAATACATAATCACCTTCTTTATATTCTTTCAACGATTATGATTTGCTTAGAAGCATATTTATCATTACTTATAGTAATTTTCTTATATCTTCATGGAGGCTTTGAAAATCTTTAGCAAATGAGAATGTTGCATGAAAATACATGAGATGGTAGGTTTGCTACATCTATTGTCCATCGGGTTTTGACCATATTATCTCAAATGGTGATTTTTTAGTTTTTCTAGAATATAGTACTATTATAGGCAAATTAGGTAAATGTAAATCCCAATTTCCTAAATTTTTACCTACTAAACATCTAAGCAAATTTCCTAAGACGCGATTAACTACTTGTCCATCATGGGTGAAAGGCGAAGAAAATTTTAATTTACCTAATAATTTCCATAATATTTTCCAAAAATATGAGACAAACTTAACATCTCTGTCGAAACAATGGTTAAAGGGAGACATGGATGACTATTTCCTTAAAAAATAATTTGGCTATATAAGAAGCATCATTTGTTTTGAACAAGGTAAAAATGAGCCATTTTGAGAACCTATCCACTACAACAAAATACTATCATGTCCTCGAGCTCCTAGGTAATCCTAGAATAAAATCCATTGATAGTCTTCCCAAGGCCTATAAGGAAAGTGTAAAACAGTATTGTTTTTGATATGCTTACAAATTAAACATTGAGCCACCAATTTTGAACATCTCGTTTTAATGAAGGCCAATAAAATCTATTTTCTAATAAACATATGGTCTTATCCTTTCCAAAAATGTACACCCCCAACATGTATTTCGTGATAAGGAATTCTCTAAGAGAAGATGGAATGCATAATTGTTTTCCTTTATATAAATATCATTTGTTATCAAGAATGTCCCTTGTAAAGTTATTGGTTTATCTAGGTGTTCAAGATAAATTAGGTGAAAGTCGACACAATATAATCATCTTTAATTCTATCAAATCGAGATTCTCAATTCTAAAGAGGAAATCATTAGGTTTACCCGGATAAAGCATCATAGTTTATTCTCAATTCAGGCTTATGCTTTAGAACAAAGAGTAGTCTTGTAAAATTCAACCCATTTTGCATGCCTATGACTTAATTTTTTGAGTATTAATGAATTTTAAGGCATGACTAATTAAGTATAAATCTATGTAAGAGATAGCCAATGCCTTAAGGATTGAATTACAAAGATAAAACTCTCTATCATAAGTGGAATATCGTTTAGCTTCATTTAACTTTTCACTAAAGAATGTTATAGGATGATTCTCTTGACTTAAAATTCCACCTATCCCAATTCCTGAAGCATCACATGTCACTTCAAAGGCTTTAGAAAAATCGAAGAAGGATTGGTGCGTAAGTGATAAGAACTTTAATTTGCTCTAAGGCCTTTTGTGCATTAAAGTAAACAAAATTTATCTAATTTTAGTATATCGGTTATCGAGCAATAATCTAAAATTCTTAATAAATCTCAGAAAAAGTGGCTAAACCATGCTTCTAACTTCAAGAAAACTTTTAGGTGATGGTCCAATCTAAGATTGCTTTCACTTTAGAAGGATCGGTTTAAAGAAGTGGATATAATAAAGCCTAAAAAAGATTACCTCGACTTGCAAAAAGAAATATTTTTTAAAATTAATGTATAATTTCTCTTGTCAAGTAGTTCAAAGACTTTTGTAGGTTGTAGATGTTCATTTTCACTTGGACTAAAAATCGAATATCATCAAAATACACCACCAAAAATTTACCTATATATAAGAACAACATTCATTCTCATAAATGTGCTAGGAGCATTTGAAAGTCCAAAGGGCATGACAAGCCATTCATAAAGTCCATCAGGGGTCTTAAAAGCTATCTTCCACTCATCTCCTGATCTAATCTGAATTTGATGATATCCACTTTTAGATCAATCTTTAAAAAAAAAAAATTTGCTCCTGAGATTAAATCAAACATATCATCTAATCGGGGAATAAGAAACCTATATTTGATAGTAATTTTATTTATTGCTCACTATCAATACACATTCCATGTTCCATCTTTCTTTGAGTTAATAATCCGATCGCAGGGCTAAGACTCTCTTGAATAAAACCCTTTCTTAATAATTCCTCAACTTATCTTTTAATCTCAACATGCTCGAGGTTTCATCCTATAATGTGGAAGATTAGGAAGTTGAGAACCGTAAGAACTCAATAGTTGAATGTCTCTTGAGGAGGTAGCTCATCGAAGCTCATCGGCAATATCGTTAAAATCGAAGAAGAGAGACCACGCGGTATGTGAGTCTCATTGATCGATATGACTTCTTTACATGTAATATGTGAAGAAGAAATGGATCAAAATTCTTTTCTAAAGCTCAAAACCTATTATTTCTATCTTTGGGGTCAAAGGAGGAAGAGTAGGTGTTTTAAAGTAATCAAAAATGATAGATTAGCCTAATAGTAGGATTTTCTATGATAATTAATTGAAGTTTGGCATTTTTCTTCAATAGGCTTAGGTTGCAAGTCGAAGTTGTTTTGTGGTGTTATGGAGGGTGTTTTTCTCTGCTTTATTGTAGGAGTTTAATAGTCTTATTATTATGTTTAAAACATAAGTATTTTCCCGCCATAGTGAATAACATTCATATCATATAGCCAAGGTCGCCCCTAAGAGAATATGAGCAATGTCCATAGGGAGAACATCACACCAAATTTGATCCTTATAGCTTTATATTTTAATTGGAACTAAACATCGATTGGTGATGGGAAGAGATGTATGATTTACCCAACTAACATGAAATGGTTCAGGGTGAGGTTCAGATTTTAGGTTGGCTCGAGTTAAGGTGTGTGTTGAAATGACATTCATAGCACTCCCTCCATCTATAACTAACCTACATCTCTTTTCATTACACAAAACATATATGCTAAAAATGTTCTTTCTCCTCCAATCTTCTGCCTCATTTTTAATTACAGTAAGACATCTCATCACATTAACATGAGGTCATCCTTAATTCAATTCTTCATCGATAATGGGTGTCATCATAAACTTCTTCTACATCATTTGATTTTCAACTTCTTCTAAAAATAAGATTTGAGCTTTACATTGATTTTGCATATGACCCTTTTATGACATTTAAAACATATTACTTCCCTAATGTTCTGAACTTCCTTCAATTGAAATTTTAGGCAAAGGGACGGGCCATTTGGATGGAACAATAGATCTATGATGAAATGGAAGGTACTTGACTTTTAGTTTTAGAGAGGTAGATTTCTTTTGTTGTTCAACCAATAATGCATAATGAAATGCTTCCTCTAAAGATTGTGGTCAAATAATTCAACTTCATTTCTAATATCACCCTAAGTCCAATAACAAATTTATTAATATTCAATCATTATCAGACAATCGCTTCTAGAAACTAGATCTTCAAAAGTATTCAAGTATTCACAAGATAATTACCTTGTCTCAAAGTTAATAATAGCTTCTATCATGATGCCTAGACAAGATTTTGCTCTTAACATTTCTTTCATTTCTATCCAAGTGAGGTTTGTCCTTCCTAATCTTTGTTCTTTAGCTAAAGTATTTGTCCAATAAATTTTAGCATGTCTATCAATTTCATTTTAGCAAAAGTAACCCTTTGGTAATCATCCATTTTATACCAATCAAAGAAGTCATCCATTTGAACTAACCAATCGAGAAATTTATTTGGGTCATGTATACCATCATAAGTTGGCTTCTACTTTAACTCTGAGATGGATCATTAGAGTCTTCTATAGTCTTAAAATAATTTTCTCCCCTTCCACCATTTCTAGCAATTGATTGTCTTCTAAGTGGTTGATTTTCTATGGTTTGGATATGAATCTTCTTCATCTATCCCTATCATACGCAGTATCAAGTATTGGAGGTACTCTATTATTTGTAGATGCTATAAGAGTTTGCATTTGTTGTTTAAGTTCTTGCATTTGATTCTTACTTTCTTCTAATATTTGTTGAGTTTTTAATTCATTATCTTGGATCCTAAGATCTAAGGCATCAACTAATCTAGTCAAATTTTCAACTTGATCTTGAGAGATAGATTTTGGCCATGAGATTTTTTTTAAAAAAAAAAGATATATGAAAAGGATCAATGAAAAAGAAAAGAAAAAAAAATAAAAAAGTATAATATTATTGTGCAATAAAAGTGAAATTTTAGGCTAAGAGAACTTCCGTGAGGAGGAGTACAATACCACTTAAATCAAGCTCTCCTTACAATTTAGGTCTTTTGACAAGTTCTATTTAGCTTCCAAAATCACCGTTTAACACACTTATATTATTATGCATATTTTTTTTTAATGAAATGAAAATGCTCAAATTTATCAAACCTCTTTTTTTTCTTAAGAAAATAAGTTATCATAAGTTAATAAACTTCTAAAATTAACCATAAACAATAACAAAGATAATAAAGCAAGAAATTAGATTTTGATTTTCACTAATGGTTGTAGGTGAACAACTACCTCACGTGCTCTCTTAATTTTTTTTCTTTTTTTTTTTGGAAGGGGTGCAAGTTCACACAATTAGAAAATGGCTAAAATATATAATTACTTAATTGAAATTTTATGCTATCACCATAAACTGCAAGCAATATATATCTTTCCAAGCTACTAATATGTATTTAAACTATCATATAAAAGAAAATTAATTAACCTCACAAGTCCAAGAAAAACTCACAAGTTTGAAGACAAGTCCAAGACTTGAGATGCTCCTTTTAAGAAACTTTGACCAAATTTATTCCTTCCGGCTCACTGATACCAAATTTGATGGAGGTGGTTCTTTCTTTTGATGAGATTGAGAGAACTTGGAGGTGGGAAGAAGATATGTTGGATAACTAGCCCCACCAAGGATTACCAAAGTTTGGCCACCAAGCTCTCAAACCACAAGAATAACTCAAAATTTTAATTGCCAAAGATCTCTTCATTCTAGTAAGAGGCTATTTATAGCCATTACAAGCATCTTTCAAAAGATTCAAAACATGAGGGAGTGGTCACATTAATGTGAAGCATTAAATTGCCTCATTATTTTATGCCATCCACCCATTTCACATGCTATTATTTTATGTGGATTCAACCATCTCACATGTCATGCTTTGAATTTTTAAATGCAAAATTTCAAACATGGAGTTTCTAGAAGAAAATTAAAAATTACATAAATAAAAAAGATTAAATCATAAAATGGGCCTTAGTGGCAAAGCTTCTTCTTTCTTGAATTTTAAGTTTAGCTGATCTTATAAAGACCTTGCCTAATTTCTGATCATGATTTCTCATGATCAAGAGGGTCAACTACATGAATCATTTTTCTCTACTGTGTCCTATTAAGTGTCAAATTCTCATTTAATACTAATAAAATAAGGTTATTTTTTATACATCATAATCAAATCTTTTTTAGATCTATCTCTACCTTTCTTAACATAAGCATTTAATCAATACATCTACTTTTAATGGTCATGACGCTTTATGTGACCAAACCATTTCGACTTTTCTAATCTTATCAGAGTACTCCAACCTTTTCACGAATATATCATTTCACATTTTATCTGTGAGTAAAGTACTCATTCACTTGAGCATCTCATCTCGTAATAATTAATTTAATTTTATGCTTCTTTCATAACATTTTTAAAATTATAAATCATTACAAGTCTTATCACAATCTTATAAATTTTTCTCTTAAATCTAAGCGATACTTTTCTATCACACAACAGGACGGATACATTTCTCCATTTCAACAATCCAACTTGAATTCCACTAATAACATCCCCATCTATTTCACCAACATTTTAAACAATAATCTATATTCTAAAATTCACTCTTTTAATGACATGATCATAATGTCACAACACCACCACTACAACTTTACAATTAAAATTATAGTCCATATATTGCTTTGATCTACTCAAATAAAAACTTTGGACACTACTAAACGTCTCTTAATTCACTGAATTTAACTCAATATTCCAATGGATGAAAGACCAGTCATTGCCCGCAAGACGAACTCCACACTTAGTCCAAAACATTTACATAAATGTAAGGCTAACTCGTGCTCATAAAATAAAATTAGCATTAAATATTGACTTTCTAATAGATGTAAGTCCAACCAATATTTGCAAAGCAAACATCACCTGTGATTCAAACTTTTCAATGGATGTCAGTCTAATTTAATTTGGCATTTCAAATGAATGTAAGTTCAGGATATATTCATAAAATGAATTACATTTGGTATGGCTTTCCAAAGGATGTAAGCCCAATGTATGTTTGCATTGCAGACTTCAATCACATATACTTGACATTTCAGTTGATATAAGCCCAAGTCATGTCATGTTCGCAAGATGGGACTCAATGCTTAAATGAGTTCTCAAATAGACATAAGTCTAATCTAGATCTAAATGTCTATGAGTCAAACTTCACTTGTGATTCATGTTTTTCAATGGATGTAGATCCAATTTAATTTGGCATTTAAAATGAATGTAAGTATAGTATAAATTCATAAAATAAATTACATTTGACATGATTTTCCAAAAGATGTAAGCTTAATGTCCCTCTACAAGGCTGACTTCAATCACATTTAACACAACATTCCAAGGTAAGTAAGCCCAACTCAACTTGGCTTTTTAAAGGATGTAATATCAATATGTGTCTAAGACAAACTTCAGTCACAAAAATATATGGCATTCCAATCGATGTAAGCCTAGTTATTTATCCACAAGACAAACACTATAGTTAGTCTAGACTGTTTAATGAATATAAGACTAACTCATATTCATAAAAATGGAATTCTAATAAAGCATTGGCTTTCTAGCAGATGTAAGTCCAACTTATATTTGCAAGGCAAACATCGTTCACATGAATGGCATTCCAATTGATGTATGTCTAATTCATATCCGCAAAGCAGGCCTCACTCATTTAAATATTTGCACAATAAAACCTAAAACTCTAGTCTAGTCAAGATTCTTGAGGTGACACAACTCAAAGTTGCAAATAAAGTTCCTTGGGAGTCATGGCTAAAAGCTCTATGATGTTGGTAAACTGGAATAACGATAATCCCAAGATGATGGAATCATGGGATCTTGATCGAGACTACTCTCTTTTTTTGGCAATTACTCACACCACTAAGCAATACACAAGAGATTAACATTTTCAAAATGAAGTACTCCTACAACCGAAGAGGTGTAATTAACTATGGATTGCTTGTGTCTATAGACAGTAGAACTCAGATCTAAATAAATCCTAACATAATATTGGGAGAAATTGAGTAAAAATCAATCTGCCTCATGAAGAACGAACTTCTTAACATCTTAGGATGACAAAGATTTCAAAATATTTTTCTTAAGTTATTATGATCCTTCGCGACTGAGAGAAGAAATTCAATAATTTGTTACCATGTTGAATTTGAAGAAAACTAAAAATTGTTTTCACCTTTCTAATGCATCGATACAAAAAACCTAGGGTGCTCAATAGCTAGAGGGTCAAAATCCTCCTATCATATAGGCTTTGATGACAATTTTAAAAAACATCTAAAATGTAAAAAAAAAAGGAAAAAAAAAATGAAGAGAAGAAAAATTAAATTATTTATCCAAAATCTCTTTATTCAAAAAATAAAAGCCTTTCTTTATATGGAAATATTATTGTATACTTCTATAAATGAAAGGGAATGGGGTAAATATCCACAATCTACTAGTGAGAATTTATGAAAATCAAACAAATAAAACAAGGTGATTAACGAAAAATTCAACAGTTAACTATCCTGCTGATCAATCCTCATTTTTTATGACTGTAGTTTGGACAAAAAGAAAAGCTAAATCTTTTTCACCATTTAATCAGATTACAAATCTAATTATCTTGTTCATTTTAGATTGGGTTTATTGACATGTCATCACTGTTCAGAGGCATTACGGTCCCACAGGGGAGCCTCGTCTGTTTCTGTAGAGAGATCCACACACCTCTAGACTCTAGTCTAACCAACCGTTTGAAGAAACATCTGAGCAAATTTGTTTTGCCATACTCTGCACTTCCTTTCCATCCTGGCAATATATATATTACAAAGCTTAATACACCATTCTTTATGTGATATCAATTGAATTCACCCATACTAACTCAACCTCTTTTCTAGCACCATTAACTCGTTACGCTTCTTCTAACTAGAATAACTATCTAAGTAAAAAATAAAAAAGGGTTATTTCTTTACATGACATGCCCTGCAACAAAACTGGCAATTTAACCGATTATAGTCATCAACAGTTCTACGTTTTGAATCCTTTCTTAACCATTTATTCCTGAATAGAACCACATTTAGTTGAAAACAGAGTGAGAAATGCTATATATTCAAAATATCAGCAAACTTCTTTAAAACAACTATTTGCCTGCATGCATATTCATACATCTATTTGCCAGATTTGTCCTAGGAACAGGGATAAGAAACTACTGGAAAAGTGTACATTAGCCATTGAAGATACAAGAACAAATGCATATACAAAACAAGCTAAATCATTGATGCATGACCAAGTATGCATTCACAAAAAGCTAAAAAAAAGGATACATTACATAGAGACAAACCGCTTGATAAACTTCTGTGCTACAATATGCGGAAAATTTGAGATACAAACATACAACAACCCAAGTCAGTCCAAAATATTTCTTGCTAGAACATTGGAAGCTTATAGAAACATCTCAATGGCAGTGCATATCCATTTTCCAAAATAATACTTGAGCACAGATTCTAGTGCATTACATTTAAATATGGATCGGATATAAATATGAAGTCTGATTAACTTTATACTAGTTAGCATATAACTTTATACTTTATCTTTGTAGCAATCCTTAAAAATGAAATTGCGTGGTTTGATCGGGATGAGAATAGTAGCGGTTCATTGGCATTGAGCTTAGCAGCAGATGCTACTTTGGTTCGGAGTGCAGTTGCAGACCGAATGTCAACAATCATTCAGAATATCTCACTAACAATGACAGCATTTGTCATTGCATTTGTGCTTAGTTGGCGTATGGCAGCAGTCGTCCTTGCAACTTTTCCTTTGCTCATAGCTGCCTCATTTGCTGAGGTATTAATACAAATGTGTCTCACAAAATTTGATCATACAATAATATCTCCTAATTATCTTGCCTTATGCAGCAACTATTTCTTAAAGGATTTGGTGGAAACTACGCAGTTGCTTATGCGCGGGCCACTTCAGTGGCCCGAGAAGCAATCACTAACATCAGAACAGTGGCAGCATTTTGCGCTGAAGACAAAGTTTCATCTCAGTTCACACATGAATTAGACCGCCCAAACAAGAAAGCTTTCATACGTGGCCATATATCAGGAATAGGCTATGGCCTATCACAGTCCTTCGCATTCTGTTCATATGCACTTGGTCTTTGGTACGCATCACAGCTTATCAAGAGTGGAGCATCCAACTTTGGTAATATCATGAAGTCATTTATGGTACTGATAATTACATCACTCGGAATAGCAGAAACATTAGCTCTCACACCAGATATTGTGAAGGGATCACAAGCTCTTGGTTCAGTTTTTTCTATTCTGGAAAGGAAAACAAGCATAGATGCCAATGACCCAAATTCGGAAGTGCTAGAAGAAATCAAGGGGGACATAGAATTCAGAAATGTGAGCTTCAGATATCCTACCAGACCGGATATAATTGTCTTGAAGGAACTAAGCTTACATGTAGCAGCAGGTACAAGCCTAGCATTGGTGGGCCAAAGTGGATCAGGAAAGAGCTCCATAATATCACTCCTTATGAGATTTTATGATCCTACATCAGGAGAAATTCTAATAGATAATAAGGACATTAGAAGCATAAACTTAAGATCCTTGAGAATGAGAATAGGATTAGTTCAGCAGGAGCCAGCATTGTTCAAAACCACCATCTATGAAAATATAGCTTATGGGAAGGCAGGTGCATCAGAAATTGAGGTACTGAAAGCTGCAAAAGCAGCAAATGTGGATGGATTTATTAGCCGAATGCCTGAAGGTTATTCCACCCAAGTTGGAGAAAGGGGTACCCAACTCTCTGGAGGGCAGAAACAAAGGGTTGCAATAGCCCGGGCAATTCTAAAAGACCCATCAATTCTCCTCCTGGATGAAGCCACCAGTGCTTTGGATACAGCATCAGAAAAGGTGGTACAAGAGGCTCTCAATAGACTCATGGAAGGTACGACAACAATTCTAATCGCTCATAGATTATCAACAATTCGTGGTGCCAATATTATTGCAGTGCTTCAGGAAGGTATAGTTCGTGAAGTTGGCAGCCATGAGGAACTACTCAGACAACCGGAAGGCATTTATACTCAGTTGGTTCAACTACAACAAGATACTCGTTTAAATTACTAGCTATGTCAATCTTTTCTGTTTAATGGGGATTTCAAATGACTCTACATTTGTATTATAAAGTTAATTAGTCAAAAAGGAATCATTTTCTTGTTTTATCTAAGAAATTTAATATGAATTGGCAATTCCAGCTCTAATGGTAGAATGCAGGCTATTCTAATGGATTCAACAACATTATATATTGTATTAACTTCCAGAAACCCTTTAACAGAGTTAAATAGGTTTGATTTCATCTGGTGTACTCAGACAATGATATTGCTTGTCAAAATAATGTCCTGAAAAAAAACTAAATAGTGAACTAGCTCATTCAGAATTCCCCAGACAAGGTAGGCATAGATCTATAGAACTAAACTATTGTAAATTCTTGTGACACTTGCTCTTAAGTTAAACTTTATGATTCATTTTCTATTTAACTCTCCAGTACTCGAGCTACCTCTCTTGGTTAGTCTCTTTAAAATTCATGAACTCCAACAACTATACAACTATATTCTAAAATTTACACCACTGAAATTGGAAACTCTTATGTCATTCCAGAACAACATACACCAAATATATCTTTAATAATTTCAACAAATCTCTGATATACTTGTTAACCTTAATGCTCACAAAATTAACTCTCATGATACTCTCTCATATCATTACTCAAAATCAATAAAAATTATAAGAAAATATGTTCTCTATTCAATATTACTTTTTAATAAATCATCTTAACACAAAATCTCTCTTGATTAGTCTTAATAAAATTCATGAACTCCAACAGCTATATTCCGAATTTTACACTACTGAAAGTGGAAACTCTTATGTCATTCCACAACTACAACCATCTTTAATAATTTCAACAAATCTTTGATACACCTTTTAGCCTTAATGCTCACCAAATTAATTCACATGATACTATCTCATATTATTACTCAAAATCAATAAAATTTATAAGAAAATGGGTTCTCTATTCTATATTCTTTTTAATTAATCATCTTAACACAAAAATCAACTAAATATTAGATCTTTCTAGTATAAAACCAAAGTGATTCTCCAAAATTGACATAATATTTTCTTATCTAGGTTCTATTTTCCTTTTATATACATTTATTATATGACTCATAAGTTTAGTTCAATTACAATTATTGCAACATTGAATATCTCCTTTATTCTTAAATATTAGTATCCAAATATTTTTTTCAGACTATCTAGCATCCTCATAGTATTCAAAATTCCATTACAACTTTTAACCTAATCACTACAGTATACCCTCAACAAGTATCTTATTTCAACATACGTTTCTTCAAAGCTATAACCACATCATTTTTCTCTTGATCTTTTTATAATATACCTAAATATATTTTCAATTATGCACTTTTAAATTCATCATTCCTTGAAGTTTCATTTTTTACCAATATCATATTATTATTGTTTTTAATATATTTGATTTGATCAAAAGCTCTAGGTCTCTTACCAATTATCTCTTGTCATAGCCATTCTATGTCTCATTTCTTCCTTCCACAGTACCTATTTTATTATATAAATCATCAAAAATAATAATTGATACTTTACTCACTATACTCTTTGTAGGACTTAATTTTTATAATCATTATAAACCTAATTAGTATTCATTCTTTATCATTATTTAAAATAACATTATGTCTCCTTAATAATCTTTTGTAGCACCTAACTATACCACCAACTCTCCTTATTAGTGTACAATCTATTTCTAAATTCTCTTAAACTTTCTAAAACAATCTTCTTATGGAAAAAAATACATATTATCATGCATCAAGTTTGACTCAACTAAAAAGATTTTGATTTGACTCCATTATAATAATTTCTCACCTCTTAAATACCACCAACTTATCTTAAGCCCATTATTTTTTATGATTGATTTCTTTATAATCTTAAGATATATGTTCATATACATCCAAAACTACTTCTCTATGTCATGTTGTCAAATTCTCTCTTAGAATCATCTTGCAATCTTTATAAGCATTTGGTCTTCCTTAATTAAAATGAAATCTATTTGTGATTTGGTAGTTTTGCTTTTGTAGATAAATAAGTGTTCTTCTCCTTACTTAAAAATAATATTGGCTATTACAAAATCATAAGTTATCACAAAATCAGATGTTGCTTCTACCATTGCAATTCTTTCATATTTTAAACCCATCATAAAATCTCTCTAGCCAATTTTACTAAAACCTATATTCCTTTTAAATCATTTCCAATACACATCCTTTCTTTCTCAGGTATATGTTATAGTAATTCACCCATCACTTCCAAAATTTAATTTTTAAAACTATTTTTTAATCAAAGTTGGGCAACATAAGCATTAACTATACTTATAATATCTTCATTGAAGATCATCTTAATAGAAATCACCATAAAACTAACCAACTCATCTCAACAAGATATTTAACTCTAACTCACTTAACCTTCTAAAAACAATAACTTATCATCTTCCCTAATGTCCTTAGAATTTTTTCTTCATGTTCATTTAATTTCTTGCAAACAAGTAATACTTATTATGCTTTTGGTCATTATCTAAGCTAAAGCTTTTGATTACTCATTTTAAGACCACAAATTTAACGTAGCAATTCGCCTATCAACAATCGTTTGACGGGAAGCTCATTAAGCATTTCTGCATAACAATTTTGTGTTTGCATTAGTCTTCAACAAATAGATAAGAAGGAATTACAGAACGTATCTTTGACCTGATTCAAAGCCTGGCTAATGAAAGGGAGGGGAAATCCGACGGTGAACGAAGGACGGAGTACGCCAGGCGCTGGAGGCGGACATTCGCTGATCAGAGGGTTTTGAACGCTGGAGGCCAGCGATAGGTGACAATACGACGTCCTAGTGGAGCGCGGAGGGTTTTGAGGGCAAGCGGCTTGGCCTACAAGGTAGAGTGGTGATATGTGCTCCCGAGACGGGCGAAAGCTGGAAATGAGGATGTAATTTTTATGTAATGTTATGGGTGGTTTAACCTTTTGTCCGGAACAAAAATTAGATTTCAGATAAATTTATATACCTAACTGCTTAAAACAATACTACTACACCCTTATCATCTAAGCTCTATTATTTAAACCTTAGCCACACAAAACATCTCATTCTCTCAAAATCACCACTCTTCGTCGTCTTCATAACCCCCGTTCCTCAACTCATAACCACATCACCCTTCGTCAGTCGCCTATATCGTCATCTCCTTACATTTCTATTCCATGCATATTGAGCTCGTGTATGCACCCATCTCATTTGTTCATTATATTTCAGACCTTCCTAGTGTCGTAACTACTTCACAGCAAGTTTCAAACCCACGTATTGATCTCCCAGCCCTCCTAGTAGCAAGTTTCGGACCCGTGTATTTAGCGCCTAGTTTATCTCTTATATTTGCTAAAAAATTCACCCACGATCTCAATGAAGAAAGATTTAAAGTATCGGATAATTTTGAAAATAAATGGAATAGTAGATAAGACACTACCTAGAGATTTCGCTCATATGACTTTAAATCGATGGGTTTCCTATAAAAGCACCTATAATTATCCCTCTTCGTCTGAGAGAGAACTTTCGAAAGGCTATTGTTAGGCCGCTAAGCACGTAACGTATAATAACAAAGACAAGTTTTTAGAATTTAGATTTATGAAATTCATTATATTTAACTTAAAGCGGATGGTTGGGGAATGATGACGCCGTGCATCATCTTCGCCATCCCTGCCATCGTGGTTCATAGTCTACTTAGAGGAGATAGAATTAACTGACGAAGGATCCTTGTCGCCGTCACGTGGCCGCCCAAGCAATCCTTGTGACCCAGGGTCGAGTTATCTAGGAGACAGTTTAATTCCACCTTAAACAAAGGTTTTTTGCCTTATCGCGCACCCTATTCTCACAACTCAAAGGGTCCATCGGAACATACGCATAGTCGGACCGTAATATAATGGTATCATTTGGCAACATCCATCCTACGTAGGACTCGTAACTTCATCATATGAGCTCCGGGTTAAAACCACGCAAGGGACACGCTCATTAGATTGTTTAAGAGTAAATATAGTTGTGTACTTGATTTGACTTTGGCTCCTTTGTGAGCTGGGTTTTTTAATTTGTCATATCCGATAAACAATTGCAAAATGCGAGATAAATTTTTAGATTTAAGTTTTTAATATTGAATTTCACTTAGACATTTATTCCTCAATGATATTTTAAATTATGCATTTAAATTGATATTCAATCTAAGTTAATTTGCTTTGAAATTATAATCATATTTTGATGAAGTATCCTTCGGTTAAAATTTTCATTTAACACAATCATCATCGGTGGTATTATTTCGCTATTTTAGATCATGTCACTCTATTAATTTAATAATAAAGGATCGATCTATCGTCATATAATTAATTCTTCGATGTTTTATTAGTTGAGGATATTATTATAATAACATCATTAGATTTTTAGGTTTTGTTAACCCGCCCAAGACCCAATCTAATCAACCCGCATCATCCTAATAATTAAGCATTCAATATAAGGTATCTACGCGTGTAGTTAATTGATTTCAACTTGAATGCTTACACATATTTTTAGAGAATTTAATATCTTCTAAAACACTTATACATATATCAACATAAGTAAACTAAACATAGGATTGTCATACAATGCATATATAAATTATCAAAATATAAGTGCTTGCATGAATTTTGAAATACTCAAACTAGAAGATGATTTGCATTATAATTTGTGCAAGATTCACTTCAATATAATATTTTTTGAATGAAAATTGAAATATTTGTGTTGAATAGAATGTATGCACTATTCATTTAGAATTTGAGTTGACGCCTTCTGTCTACTTCTAAACTCGTATTACAGATCCGATGGCATAAAAGATTTGAAATTAACGTATTACTTTTAACTTGATCCACTTTTAGATTCTTAGCAAGATGCTCTTTCAAAATTTCGACTTTATTTGGGCGGCGAAGTTTTTTTGTAGGACAACGCTTTTTGTCTTTTTTGTGATTTGAATATGCACGCGGGCGGCAATTATTGTTTTCATATTTTTTGAATATTGCTTGACTGGCCCCACGAACATTTCAAATTAAGCTATAAATATGAGGCAAATTCAATGCATTTTCATTTGGATCCATTCGATGATTCTTCTGGGTGTTCTCAAAGGGTAGGTTTTCTAGTCAAAGCTTCTTTCATTTCTTTGGGTTGCTTCATATTCAAATTCCAAGTATGACTTAATTTAATTTTTTTTATCACTTATAATCTTATATATTTTTTAATTTTAATTTGAATTTAAGTAAATAAGTTTTAATCATCAAATTAATTTTATTTAATTTGAGTCTCGTAAGTGTAAAATTTGAAATTGACAAGATTCTATCGCTCATGACTACTGCAAAGATCGTCTACCACGCCAAAACCAGAGAAGTTATATAAACTATGGCCACAAAACTCTATTTTCCCCCCATTATGCCAAGAAAGGTGCATATGAGATCTTCGTACAAAAAAAATCATATTTTCTCTATCACATCAAGAAATGTACGTACAGGTACTTAATTTGTATAATATTATAATCTAGGATGATATTATATTTTTGCAAAAGCGAGCGATGATATCTGCAATCAAATAATATATATATATATATATATATATATATATATATATATATATATATATATATAAATATATAATAGTTTCTTTTGTTTTTTTTTGTTTTTTACCGAAATTGGAAAGAGAGAGAGAGAGAATTGGTTGGATGGACAAGAGGATAAAACAGTAAATAAAAAAATGTCTTTCTCTCTCGGTTTAGAGAGAGAGAGAGAGTGAGGAGAGTGAGAGAGTTGGCTGGAAGGGGATAAAACAAAAAATAAAACAATGCTCTTTTTTTTTCGATGAAACCTAGAGAGAGAGAGAGAGAGAGAGAGAGGCAGAGAGAGAAAGAAAGAAAGAAAAAGAGGGAGAAGAAGAGGGCGATTTGCTCTAGGAAGAAATGAAAGAAAGAAACAAATAAAAACTTTGCTTTTTTTTTTTTTGTGTTCTGTGAATCCGAGAGAGAGAGAGAGAAGAAGAAGAAGATGGAGATTTCTTTTCTGCAGATAACCGAAATGGAGGGAGTCGTGGAGATGTTGGTGAGTTGGGAAGAACAGTGCATTTTTAGTGAGAATAATAGCGGCTCACCGGAAGTGGGGAGGGAGCTTCGGCCTTGGAGAAGAGTTACGGCTTAGGAAGGAGAACGAGAGAGGGAGGTGGGGGAAGCCCTCGGTTTTGGAAGGAGGAGCTCGCGTGATGGGAGGAAGTGCAGAAAAAAAATGGAGAGGAAAAATGAGTTTGGTTCGGAAGACCGGAAGGCGGAAGAGACGTCGTGAGCTATACCTTTTCCCAAAACGAGAGTCGTGAGTTTTTTTGTCGGTGAGCAGATGCGACGGAAAAGAAAAGAATGCTACCCAATGGAATCCCTCGGATCCGTGCTACTTTTATTTCTTATCCCCTTCTTAAAAAAAAATTAGGTTTTCCAAAAAAAAAAAAAAAATTAGGGATTTAAATACATACCACATAATTCTTAGATATATTTATATATTTAATACTTATATATATATATATATATATATATATATATATATATATATATATATATATATATATATATATATATATATATATATATATATATATATATATATATATATATATATATAACATTCTAATCTTCAATATCACATCAAAAAATATCACTTTATTCACTTTTTAAGAAATGAAATAACTTTTAAGCATAAAAAGTATTAGATAATTAAATTGATATGACCAAAAATTCTTCTAACAAGACAAATCTTGACGTTGTGCTGATCGTAAATCAAACCGGTGAGATCAAACGCTTAAAATATCATTAGAAATTTTGGGACATCGGTTAAATTCTAAAAAGCTCTCAAATATGGAGTGTTATCAATCGAATCTGGCTCAACAAGCCAAATATCTTATAATTTCGACTTTATTTGAGCATTCAAATACACAAAATACATCATATGATCAAGGGAATCATCATGAGCCCAAAGAGAGGAGTGGTTGATTTTGTATTTCTGAGATCGCCACTCTCCAATTATAAATACCCTCATTCCTCATGAGGAGCCCAAACAAGAGAGATGAGAGAGCTAAGATCCTCCAAAGACACCGGCCGCCACCACTGGCGTCAACCACCGCCACCGCCGCCATCGATCCGCCATCGCCAATCTCCGGTCCCATCATGATGACTTCTACCGATTGTTCTGCATATCCCAGTAATTGTTCCCTGCATTTCATCGATTGCTCCGCAGCTCACCATCATTCGTTACTACAAGAATCGTTACAACTGACGTTGTCACATAGCTTGTTCCTTTCTCATATACACTGTAATCCCAGACGGAATATCTTGTACTCAAATGATACATAGTGGAAGCTTTTATCAAGGCCCCATTTTTTTCCCTCTTTCGAGATTTTCACGTAAAATTCGAGTTTTATTGTCACTCTTTAAATACACTGTGCCGATTTCACAATGCTAAGGAGAAAACTTTACTCTACCGTAATTGATTTTCTAGCACGCAAATTTACGCCGTCTGGAAACGATTCCCATTATTTCATCTTGTATGACCACCAAGTTTCCAACAAGATCAAAACCACCATCGAGGTGGAGCATTTCAAGCTTTTAAAGAGCGCAAGAATGAAGATTCATCAAACTGTTCCTTCGTGATTTTGTCAAACCAAAACTCTTAATCTCGTAAGATCGCCCATGTTAAGCATCTAATTGATTACCATCCCAAGAAACAAGTCAAAGTTGGAGGATATTTCAACATTGAGAAGAGATATAACTTTGCAAATTATGATTTTCCAATCATACTCATGGAAAAATAAGACCAAGGTTAAGGAGCAACTTTGGCTACAATCACAAACGGATGTTTGATTCAATTCTAGTGTTAACGATCGAGCAAAGACTCGACAAACAACCTAGATAGTCAAAAGGTCCTTGGTGGACTTCCAACCTCTTCCACATGTGTTAACGCCATCTGCAAACACCGACAACCTCAGGTCAAAGATCCTTAGGATTCATTAACCTCTTCCACACAAGTTAACGCGTCACAAACACTGGACAAACAACCTCGATAGGTCAAAATCCTCGGATTCAATTCAACCTCTTCCATACGTTAACGCCATCGAGCAAACACTCGACAAACAACCTCGGATAGTCAAAAGGTCCTTGGTGGACTTCCACAACCTCTTCCACAGTGTTAACGCCATCGAGTAAACACTCGACAAACAACCTCGATAGGTCAAAATCCTCAGATTCAATTCAACCTCTTCCATACAGTTAACGCCATCGAGCAACACTCGACAAACAACCTAGATAGGTCAAAATCCCGGATTCACAACCTCTTCCATATTAACGCCATCAACAAACACTCGACAAACAACCTCGATAGTCAAAATCCTCAGATTCAACATCTTCCATTAACGCCATCGTAATACTGACAAACAACCTCTGATAGTCAAAATCCTTTCTAATTCAACTTTCCATACACAAGTTAACGCCATCTGCAACACTCGACAAACAACCTCGATATGTCAAAATCCAGCGATTCAAACCTCTTCCATATAAAGCGCCATCGTAACACTAACAAACAACCTCTGATAGGTCAAAAATTCTGGATTCAATTCAACCTCTTCCACATTAACGCATCAAAGCAAACACTCGACAAACAACCCAGATAGGTCAAAGGTCCTGGTGGACTTCACGCCTCTATACAGTTAACATCGTAACACTGACAAACAACCTCGATAGGTCAAAATCCTTAGCGATTCAATTCACCTTCCATACGTTAACGCATCGGTAACCCTCGACAAACAACCTCGATAGGTCAAAATCCTGGATTCAATTCAACCTCTTCCATAAAGTTAACGCCATCACAAAGACTCCAAACAACCTGAGATAAAAAAGGTTCTTGGTGGACTTCCACCACCTCTTCCACGTTAACGCCATCGTAACACTGACAAACAACCTCAAATGGGTCAAAATTCTCAAGATTCACCCAACCTCTTCCACATAGCATGTTAATGCTATCGATACACTCATAAATAACCTTGATAGGTCAAAATTCATCCGCCGGTCTATCTCGCTGATTATCGACGTATGCCACTGCTGACATCACACGCTGCTGGCCGACACTCTGGCCGCCAACCATCAATTACTACCGCTGACTACTGCCGCTGCCGAATTATCGCTGGTCACTAATATCGCATTCTACTGTTTGCTTTGCTGGCTACTCATTGCCGGCATCTTTTCGCCGGCTATCTCGCTTTACTACCGACGCTACGCCACTTGCGGTTTATCGCATATTGTTGCGCGACTACCTCTGCTGCCAACAACCATCGCTCGGTACCGCTGCTGATTATCGCTGGATTCATCGCCGCATTATCCTGCTGATATGCGTTGCCGCTAATTGCTGACTACGCAAGCAGTGCTTGCCGACCACTGCTGCCACTACTGTTGGGCTACCGCTGGTTAATTATCGCTGAAAATCGGCTGGTCACTATATCGCCGCGGTCGTCGCTGACTACTCGATGCGGTGCTACTGGTTGCCATCATTACTCATTGCTGCTGACACTCTTCCGGCTAATCGACATGCTACCGCATCATTCATTATCGGCTGGTTATCACAACTATCGCTGGAACTCGTTATCATCGCTGAATTTTCGCTGATTACCACCATCGTTGGTCATCCTCTCCGATAACTGGGCCGGCTCTGCTGCGGTAGCCATTGGCCGCTAACCACTGAAGCGCTTCCACTATAAGCTGGTCCGCTGCCACTTACTTGCCGATCATTGCTGCCACATCGGCCGATCTTCGCTGGTCACCACCATGCCGATGGAGTTATCTCGCCGACCAGCCGCAGGTCACCTCCACACCACTATCGCCGGCTACCATGGTATCGATTAACTGCCTCCTCTTATCGCTCTCCTTGATCACCTCTAAACTTGACGGTCCAATGAGTTTGACGCTTTTTCGAGGAAAATCAGAACCGACGTATGCGGGCTTGATCGCCCAACCCGGATTCCGACGAGTGCTTGACGCTCTCTTTGAGGGAAACGACACATGACGTATGTACATGCCTTGATCGCCTTGAACCCTGGACGGTACACGCCTCTTTCGAGGGAAACAGAAATGACGATGTACCTGGGCTTTGATCGGCCCAACCCGACGGTCCGATGAGCACAATTGATGCCTCTTTCGAGGCAAAATTGTAGACATGACGTATGTACCGCGGACCTTGACTGCCTCCAAACGACCTTCTCTCAAGAATAAGAGAATGTTCCTTCTCCCTTGACCCTAGGAGATTTTATAGACTCTATAGGGACAAAAGGTAAAAAATCAAAGAGAACCGTCAAAATCAAAAATCGCAAAACTCGCCAAAACCGTCAAACGGGCGAAACGGTCAAAATGGACAAAACCCTCTTGGGCTGCTGACATGCGGCGGCATCGCCAGGTTACTTCAAGCACGCTGCCCGCTTATCGGCCACGCCCGCCATTCGCCATTCCATCGCTGACGGATGCGCGACCGCCTCGCCATCCGTTGCTTCACACGCTGAAGCCGCTCAAACCAAGGCGAGCGTGGTTTTATGCTACCACTACGACACCAACCGCCATCGCCACATTGGGAGCCCGCCATGCGACTTGCGCTGCGACTAGAAAGAAGCGCCGGGCTACCTAGCTGAGATCCGGAATCTCAGAATTCGTAACGGCCGACATACTTACACATATTTGCTGCATCTGCTCAGAAGTCATAATCTTGTGCTCCCATGAAGATCTGTTCTCTCAAAATGTGTGGTTAACGGACCCGTAAATTTCATTGAAGAATTTGTTATTTCAAGTATTCGGCATATATATTTTTGGATGATTGAGATAATCTCATCCAAAAATAGGGGGACAATTGATATGACCCTGAAAATTCTTCTAGTCGAAGCACGAATCTTGATGCCGAAAGCAAGCTGATCATAAATTGAAACTGGTCAAGATCAAGGGGCAGTTTGGTTCCGTGTAATTACCGTGTAATGTAATTCAAATACGCGCAATTCTTCCTTTTCCGTGTTTGTTACGTTGTAATGTAATTACCGTGTAAAATTTTACAGATTGCTTTTCCTTTCCCGCCTTATTTTCGTAACGAAATATGCCAAAACGGCGATTTCGGAGCAACGCTGGGAAAAGAAATTTTATTAATAGAATTTTATTCAAGTTATAATCTTCTACCGCCGAGAGCACCGTGAACGGATCGACGGCTCTCCGGAAGGAGGAGGTCGGGAAGATTCGGCGATAGAAGGTCGTCAACCAATATCGTAAGAAGAGCCTACCATAGCAATTGATCTAGGGTTTAACGACAAGAAGCCACGCCAATGGACTGGATTCCGCTTGCGACGATCTCCTCCAATGGAAGAAAATTAAGGAAGAGCAATCCAATAACAAAGAAAAAGCTTCCGTTAGTAGTAAAATGGGAATGGTAATGATGAACTCTGCCTCTTGCTCATCGATTTTAATCGCTTTGTTTAGAAAAATTGCTTACTCATACCTCATTAAAAATATTTAATATTTATTTATTAATCGGTTATGATATATAAATATATATATATATATATATATATATATATATATATATATATATATATATATATATATATATTAAATTTGGGTCATTATGTTAATATAAAATGATAATATTCAAATTTTATTTATTTATAACACTAATAATTAATATCTTAGAAAATTTGTAAATTAATTACTAATAATTAAATATTCAAATACATTATATTTGTATTTGATTTTATTTATTTTTAGTCAAGAAAAAATTTTATTTATAATTTATTTATATTTTAATATATGTTTATTTTTTAATTGAATACGTTAATTAGTGAATAATTTCTATAATTAATTTACATATAATAAAGTATTCAGAATACAAATATTTACTTTACATTCATCCAACCAAACGTAAAAATAGTTTCATGTATTTACTTTACACACAACCAAACAACAATAAAGTATTCGTAATTAATCAGTTCACTTTTACATCAGATTTCCTTTACACCTGTATTCTAAATGCAGGCAACCAAATAACCCCCAAGCACTTAAAATATCATTGGAAACTTTGGGACATTAGTTAAATTTCTAAAAATGTCTCAAATATGGAGTGTTTATAGTCAAATCGAGCGTCTCGACGAGCCGGTTCCAACAAGCCAAAGATCTTACAATTCAATTTCATTTGAGCATTCAAATACACAAAACACATCATATGATCAAGGAATCATCATGAGCGTCCATGGAGAGGAGTTGGATTTTGTAATGTATTTATGTAGACGCTCCTCCAATCTATAACAAATTCTCATCTCATACGAGGAGCCCAAATAAGAGAGAGCTCTAAAGATCCTCCAAGCAATCGTGACACTCGACGGCCGTCAACCACCATGATCTCTTGCCATCGCCAATCTCGCTTGCTTCATCAATGATTTCTACCGCACATTACGAATTGTCTCGCATTTCTACTAGTGACCGATGTTACCATCATTCAGCTGTTAACAAACTTGATCATTGTAATATACTATTCTTTCATATAATTGAATGTGATCGGAAGATCTTGTACTCAAAAAACAGATATATAGTGAAAGCTTTTTTATCAAGACTGTATTTTCCCTCTTTCGAGGTTTTCCACATAAAATTTTGAGTTTTATCATCACTCTTTAAATATCTCAGCTACTTGGATTTCACAACGCTAAGCAAAATTTTACTCTATCACAATCATTTTCTAAAGACAATATAAATATTTAAGTTTATATATTATATATATATATGTAAATACATAAGAATTATGTGGTATGTATGTAAATCCCCTAAAAAATTATTCTTTTATTTTTTTAAAATCCAAACAGCCCATTTGAAGAGACATGGGGTAGGGTGACGTGGTCATTAATCATTTGCTGAATGAGGCGGTGGGTATGGAGAAAAATAGAATGGCCACTAGAAAGAGGAATTTTTTTTTGTATTTTATTTCTTTTTCTTTTTTTTTTTTTTAAATCAGAATTATACCTAAACATTAACAAGTATATATATATGATTTGATTTTAGCCCATTTTTATGTTAATTTTTTTATTACTAATTTGAATATGTGTTTCATTCCAATTATATCAATAATTATTATCACATAATTGATATTATATTTGTCGCGCAAATTTATTGAAATTGAATTTGTATCATCACCTTACAAGAGTTTTTTTTTTTTACTTTATTTTGCAATGAAGTTTTGCATTTCCTAATTTGTCGAGCTCAAATAAATTTTTTTCTATCCTTATTTATGCCGAATCTGTATTATTTTGTTTGTGCAATGTTTCGAATAATTTTATTCGTAATTGAGATCTTTTGAATTTGCTTCACATGATATTATTTTTTGTTATATATCGATCTTATAATATTTGCTCATCTTAATTTATGAAATAGATACAGAAATCAACAATATTAACTTGTGTTGGAAAATTGTTAAGAAGCTTAAATACTAATCGTTTTTTTGTCCATATCTTTTAATTTAATCTTGGTGAATTTTACAATACAGTGAAAAGATTAAAAGAATATTTATATTTGCACTTTGTGTCAGAAAATCAATGAATAATTAGACTTGAGATTAGGGTCATCAAAAATGATAATTTTTGATGAACAACTAAGTTTAACTCGATATGTTCATTCATTCTAACGAAATAACATAACAAATATTTCAAAGTTTCGATTTATAAACATCTAAATATTAACAATTTTATGATAGATTTCGATTTTAAATAAAATTAAATTAATATATATATATATATATATATATATAATAGAGAATATAATATATATATATATATATATATATATATATATATATATATATATATATATATATATATATATATATATATATATATATATATATATCATATAAATTTTTTTTTAAAATTTAATAAATATTTGAATTACCTTTATGATTTTTTGGATTATTATTTAGCATTTCAACAATTCAAGTTAAACACAATAATGAAATTTGAGCCATTTCAAACACTAACACAAACAAAATTTATTTTAACGGTAACACCAGATTCACTAAGCTCATTTTATTTATACCCCTCCTTGAAATGGGATATTTCATTCTTTAAGGGTTGATGCACATTCATGTTGAATTTGATATTATCTTTATATACTTATGAGTATTTTAATGGGTATTGCTAAGGGGAAAAAACTTACCATGAATGCTGGTAGGAAAGATGCTTAGATATTTTCAGGTGTTAGTTTGAGGATCAAAGATGTTCCTATAAAAGAAATTAGTGAAATATATATAAAATAAATAAATGATTAACAATAGAATAAATTTCTCTTCTATGGCATCACATGAGAAGCAATATAAAATTGATTCTCTCATAATAAAATATAAACATGAAATCACATAATATAAGACTTAATGTATTATGTATTATCCTGAATGATAATAGGATTTCTAAACACAAAGAGGGCATTTAAATTGAAAGCAACAATATACTTATCTGAACATGAGTTTGTCGCTTCTAAAATTCCCTAGTTTTTAGCAATATAAAATAGCTTTAGCCAGTACATAAATGATCAAAAATCTTAGACTAAGTCTCCACTCTGATGAAACTATGGTATCTTGATGCATCTGGTCGCATGTCCAATTCACTCTCTCGAAGCTATTTTTGAAATTCTTAAAACACTCCATAACTATACATCAACATTCATTTCTAATAGTTTTTGTTTTGCATTTTGTTTAATCTTAAGTTTACATTTACAATGTCTTTCACACTTCTTATACAAAGTTGTTTTTATAATTAAGTCTAAGTTTGTATTTGATTTTCTCAATGTAGTTAATTTGAAGATTATCATGTCGTAGAGTAACAAATTTATAAAATATAGATTTTATGGATTCTTGTCAAATGTTAGTGTCCCATCATTCAAGCTCTGATAGAAGTAACAAATCTGTAAATGAACTGGATGGATATAGTGATTGGCACTTACCTAGTAAAATTGGCAATGATATGTCATTAAAAGTTGGGACTTAGTTTCTTTATTCTACAAGTTTAAGGCAATTTCTTCAATTAATGGTTATTGTTGAGAATTTTGATATAAAAATTAAAGCCAATGATAGAAAAAGAGTTATCGCTAATTATTTTTACATTAGATGCCCATGGAGAGTAAGAATTTTGATGTATGGTGATGGGTATACATTTGAAGTTAAGAAAATAAAACCTTCATATTTGTGTCAAGACCTCAACAAAGCTGGTTAGAAACAAGCAAAATCTAGTTGGCTTGCCCATGAGATCTAAGATATAGTAAAAAAGTACCCAGATGTACCTCCAAAATAAATTAATAATGAACTGAAAAATAAATATGGGTTGTCATTGTTGTATATGACACTATGGCGGTCAACATTTGGTACGGGACAACATATTTGGTTCAGTTGATGATAATTACAATTGGGTTCTTGCATTAAGAGTAGAGTTTGTTAAAAAAATCCAGATTCTCACATCACTTTTGATTACAATGATAATGACAACACATTCGAAAGATTCTATGTAAGTTTCAGGGTGTACATCTATGGCTTTCTTGATCATTGGATGCAGACATCTCATGAGCCTCGATGCGTGTCATTTAAAATCTAAATAGTTGGTGTGTATGCCTTAGATGATAATAATGAATTTCTTATGATAGTATTTGCAGTCGTCAAATATGAGTCAAAAAGATTATGGGAGCGATCTTTGAGGAATCTAGCCATATCTTTTGATGTGAAATTAAGTCTTTATCATTTATTCTAGATATGAAAAAGGGATTGACTAATGCAATGAAATGTGTATTTTTTGATGCACAATAGAGGGTGTGCATGTGCCATCTATGATATCATATAAAAATATCACTTTTTTTTCTTGGTAGTCGGAAAATTAAAAGACAATGTGTAGTTAGCCATGAATACATACATAAAATATGATTATGATATTAAAATTAATGAAATATGAAAGTATCTCATAATTATATGCTTATCTAGTTAATTTTCCCTACAAATAATCAAAATGTAATTCTTACTTGAAATAAAAGAATGCCTAACACTAACAATATGTTAGAATCTTTCAACTCATGGATTAAATAGGCTAGGGATAAATCAGTTATTGATTTAGTTGATATGATTAAAGACATAATAATAGACCAAAGAGATGAAAGAAAGATGAACTCAAGTGGAAATGTGACTTAGCTCCTACCATTAAAGAGTATATTAAAGATATAATGATAATGAAGACACAATTTATTATTAGAAAATCAACATCATATGAAGTTGAGGTGGAGGGACATCGTAAAAGTCACAAAGTTAATATTGAGAATAAAGAATGCAATTGCAAATATTGGCAAATGAACAAGATCTTTCATTGATACCAAAGAGCACACATTATGGCATATGTATGTGGATGACTACCATCATGGGATCTGCTATTTGTTGTTTTTTAAATAAAGTATTATGTTTTGTTTTTTTAGATAGTGGTAATATACTTACAGATACAAGATGGCCTATGACAGTGCAATTGCAACGCTCTTGGAAAGGAGTCAATGTATTGCATCTAATGATGATCTTCATATTATGGCACCAAATACAATTAAACTGTTGTGTGCTAGAAAACTTGTAGGAGTAGAATAAAATTTCACGTCTTAGTTTTGTATGGAAATCCAGTGTACATACAGATAGTTGAAAAGAGAATAAGAAACTCCATAATTGTTATGTGAAAAACCCCAGAAAGAGGGTAAAAAATCATGGGGCCCAGCCTAGTAAAGATGTTTCACTATATATCAACTTTAGAGTACAAAGTTTGAATATTCCTGATAACAGGATTACAATATTATATGTGAGAAAGCCTGACAATGAGAATTCTAGAATCAGGTTACAACAACTATGCAATAGTAGTTGATCAGAACGAGTTGGTATCTCGGCGATGATAATAGTCATGATCGACCATTATGGTGATGACGAACTTCAAACTTCTAGCTCTCTCTCAGCTTTCTCCCAAGTTCTCTTCTAGCTCCTCCTTCATTTCATGACAAGAATGAGTCTTATTTATAGGATTATGAGAGGGCATTTTAGTCATTGTAGTCAAAATCCCAAAATACTTTATCGGATGGTTCATATCGATTTATTTGATCATAGATTATTTTTTGGTGATTTGACTATTCAAATGACCTTCGATTTGAATGATCTTAGGCTCGTTAGATTTGTCTCATCGAGGTGCTCGATTCGACTTTAAGCACGTCAAATTTGGAAGTCATTTGATTATCCAATTAGTGTATTAAAATTTCAGGTATAGTCTTTAAGCTTAATTCGAGCTCATTTAGGCCATACTTCACCTAATTTTGGTGACGTTGAATTTGTCTTATTGAGATATTTAATTATTATGCAAAATAACATATATACATTATTTTAAAATTTTATGTGATATATCATTTGCCCCCTATATTTGTGTATCAAATTCATTTATTTATTTATATATATATATATATATATATATATATATATATATATATATAATTTTATATGTATAAAGTAATAATTTTTATAAATATATAAATTATTTTATCATTTTATATTATTATATATATTTTTGGGGGGCTGTTTGATTTCAAAGAGAGTGGTCGCGGGCTCCTCCATATTATTTATTATTATTATTTTTTAAATTTTGGCGAGAAAAGAGAGAGAGAGAGAGATTGAAACATGGAGACAGTGAGAGAGAAGACGTAAAAACTTTTTTTTTTTATGAAAAGAGTTTTTTTTCAATGAGGAATGTGAAGAGTTTTTCTTATTAGTAATGTGAATAGTTTTTTTGCTTCTCTTTTTTTAATGAGATATTTGAAGAGATTTTTTTATTTAAAATGAGGAATACGAAGAGTTTTTTTTTTTAATTTAAAATATCAATAATTATCTTTTCTCTCTCTCTTTTTAAGAAGATGAATTTTTTTATTTTAATGAGAAATGTCAAGAATTTTTTATTTAAAATATGAATAATTTTCTCTTATCTTTTTTTTAGGAAGATGAAAAGTATTTTTTTAATGAGATATATGAAGAGATTTCTTTATTTTTTTATTTTTATTTTATTCTTTAAAAGAATTTGAAGAGTCATTTTTTCTAGTATAAATATTCCCCCTAAGGGATAAAAAAAATTTGCACCTTACTTTCTTTACTTCATTTTTTATGGTAGCCTCCAGTAACCTGTATAACAGTGCCTACCCCTCTCACAGGCTCTAGTTGTCCTCGATCTTGAGGTTTTCAAGTAACCTGGTTAGGCAACGCGCATCCCGAATTCAGACTCTAGTGTGCTTCCGCTTTCTTCTCTTTATTAGCCTCCACTAACCTGTATAATGGTGTCGACTTCTCTCGCAGGTTCTAATTCTCCCTGATCTTGGGGTTTCCAACTGACTTGGTTAGGCAACGCGCATCCCGAATTCAGGCTCCAGTGTGCTTCTGCTTTCTTCTCTTTGGTAGCCTCCATTGACTGATAATATAACACCCTCTCGCAGCTCCAGTTCTCCCGATCTTGGTTTCCATGACGTTAGGCGACATCCCAAATTCGTGTTTATGCTCTTCTCTTTGGTAGCCTTCATTAACCTGTATAACGGTGCCAACCCCTATTGCAGGCTCCAGTTCTCCCCGATCTTGACGCTTTCAACTAACCTAGTTATGTGGTACACATCGTGAATTCAGGCTGCAGTGTGCTTCTAATTCTGAAGAATATTTTCATGGGTGAGCATTTTTCCACAGATATCACAATGTCTAAAGATTCCCAAGCAAAGCTTGCATAAGATGATGGGTTGCGAAAGCATCAAGGAATGACGAGATCCGATGATGTAATGCCAACTATCAGTAGTGATACTTTGATAATCTTTAGAAATAAGTTTTATTTTTCAAATAATTTAGTAGCTATTCCTTCTAAAAGATTGCAACGAGCTTATTTTCCTCCATCGGGGTACCTTACTATTTATGAGATGAGCTTACTTGCGGGTCTTCGATTTCCTTTGGCTCCTGAGCTGATCATTATTTTATTATCATTTGAGATTTGTTTATCAGAGTTTTCTTATCAAGCCATGATAATCATTATTGGGTTGATTATTTTTTTTAGAATGCTTGGTGCGACACTTACTCCAGAGGTTTTGGCAAAGATGTGTAAATTCACTTGTGATGTGCATGGTCAAATTTCTTGTAGGAGTAAATGTTTGGATTTTCATACAAAAGATCTTCCAAGAAATTGGACAAATAGATTCTTCTTTATAAAAAATGAGTAAGGGCTTCTTGAAAAGTGGGAAAAATTAAAGGAATATTCTCCTCACAAGTAACTGAAGAAGATATATTGAAGGCTCTTAACATTTAAAAGTCGAAGATCTTAGATATGAGACCCGCCATATTAATCAATATATGAAGGAAGAATCCTTATTCAAAGTTGGCCTTTCTATTCAAACTGGGAGATCCTATGCTCTTATGCTGAAGAAGTCTGATAAGGGTAAGGAAAGATCTAATTCCGTTCCCGCAGTAAGAGAATGTGTACCAATTCTTTCCAAGAGGAAAAAGTCGAGCGACCCACTCATAAGAACTGTGAAATGAGCCAGTCAAAAATTTCTATTCCGGAAGAAGTGTTAAATCACACATGTAGTGGATGTCAACATGCTGAAGAGTTGGTAAAAAATCTTATTCTTTTAAATTTTTTCTCTTTTCTTTCCCCCATCTCCCTTATATATATATATAAATTTTTTTTTTCAGATATTGAAGAAGGCGAGTATTGAGCTTGAATTAGATGATACCTTGAAGGCATGTAATACTGAGTTCATGAAGATCAAATATCTCCATGGTGAATATAAATGATGATACGAGTCTAAGGTTAAAGAAGTTATAGCCTTAGAGGATCAATTGGCCGAGTGTAGGACTGAACTGTCGACAATGGCGACTTCCCTTTCATTTCAGCATTAGGAGGTTGATAGGACTTGGGATGAGCTAGTAGATGCTCGAGCTCAAATAAATCAGACTATGAGGACCTTAGAAGCCGCCAATACTAAGATACAGATTTTAAAGGCAGAGAACAAGGCATTACTAACACAGATCATGGAGAAAGAGAATATAGAAGTTGACTCCAACTTGAAGATTATAGAGAGCTTCAAAAATTCTACGGCCTTCAAGAGTATAATTCAAGATCGAGTTCAAGAAGTTCGTGATCATATCTACAATATTGAGGTGAATGATCTGGAACATTAGCTTTTTGAAGAAGGTTTTCTTTGTGGCTTTCTAAAAGGGACGCGTCTGGTTCATCGCAAGACAGGTGCAGATATTGAAGGCCATTCTTCGGCTTTCTGAAGATTTTTCTCCAGGGGATGATGCAAAGAGCGCTTCTTCCTCTTTTTCTAGTGATAATAGTGAAGATGTGGATGTTGTTTAATTATATTTTTATTTCATTTGAGATCTTCTTAGTAGATGACACATGATCACATTTATGTTTGTGTCATAGTGCTTTGAAATTTTATTTTAGAATAAAGTGGTTGATGTTTAAACTGATTTAGGCTATATATCAGAAAGTTATTTAATGACATTAGCCTGTATATTTTAAGAGAAAATCCAAGAAGGATTTTCAACCCATCCGAGGTTGTTTGTCTAAGTTTCACTCGATGACATTAACTTGTGTGGAGTAGGTGTGAAGTTTTGACCTATCAGTTATTTGCAAGTCTTCACCGGCGACGTTAACGGTGAAAGTTTTGACCTATCCAAGATTGTTTGTCAGAGTCTTCTCTCGATGACATTAACCTGTATGGAGTAGGTGCGAAGTTTTGACCAATCTGAGGTTGTTTGTCAGAGTCTTCGCTCGATGACATTAACCTGTGTGGAGTAGGTCTAATCAAAATCATTTAAGTTCAATTTTTTTTCTTCTTGTTACTATTATTTTGATTTATCATTTTTTTAAACAAAAATATGAAACATCAAAATATAGAGTTCAATTCGAATATTACATAGTGAATTCATTGATAATATCTTTATAGGTTCTCAGCATTCTAAGTGCGCAGAAGAGTTTTTCTCTCTGAATCTTTGAGCTTGAAAGTTTCTGATTTAACCATAGCAACCACCATATAAGGTCCTTCCCAAAGAGGAGAAAGTTTATTACGTTGTGGTTCTTTTCTCGCAGATATTAAACTTCGTAGAACTAGATCTCCAACGTTGATGGGTCTAGGCTTCACTCTTTGATTGAAGTGACATGCGATCTGTTTATGATAGGCAATATTTTTGATTGAAGCTACTTCCCTTATTTCAGGCAATAAATCTAAATGATATCAAAGTTTTTCTTCATTATTTGTTGCATCAAAAATCTAGACCTTAAGACTAGGGATACCGGTGTCAACTGGAATAATAACATTTGTCTCACCAGTTGGTGTTCTTATAGTTGTTCGGTAAGCCCATAATACATTAGGGAGTTCATCCATCCATTGCCCACTTATCCAAGCCTTTTAGAATTGTTCGATTCATGACCTCAATTTGACC
The DNA here is from genome assembly GCA_021442155.1 of Cymbidium sinense. Classification (NCBI taxonomy): domain Eukaryota; kingdom Viridiplantae; phylum Streptophyta; class Magnoliopsida; order Asparagales; family Orchidaceae; genus Cymbidium; species Cymbidium sinense. The sequence goes on along the minus strand of CM038214.1, from coordinate 294,245,442 downwards.
ATTTGTTTAGGGGCGTGCTATAGCTATCTGAACCAATTGAGTGAGTAAATGATGTAGAACATCACGAGGATCCAAAAATTAGAGCTCAAGATCCATTTACAAGATTTGAAGCTAAAGCCCAAGAAAATTCAAGAAAGAAGAAGGCTTAGCCCATTAGCCTGATAAGGCTCATATTATGATTTCATCTTTTATTTATGTAATTTTTAATTTTCTTCTCGAAACTCAATGTTTAAAATTTTGCATTTAAAAATTCAAAGCATGACATGTGAGGTGGTTGAATCCACATAAAATAATAGCATGTGAAATAGGTGGATGGCATACAATAATAAGGTAATTTAATGCTTCACATTAATATGACCACCCACCTTTCCCTCCATATTTTGAATTCTTTTCTTTTGAAAGATGCTTGTAATGGCTATAAATAGCCCATCTTACTAGAATAAATGGATCTTTTGGCAATTATAAATTATTGAGTTATTCTTGTGGTTTGAGAGCTTGGTGGACAAACCTTGGCAATCCTTGGTGGGAGCGCTAGTTATCCAACATATCTTCTTCCCTCATCTCCAATACCCAAGTTTTCTCAATCTCATCAAAAGAAAGAACACCCACCTCCATCAAATTTGGTATCAGAGCAAAACCTGGAAGGAGCAAATTTGGTCAAAAGTTTGCTTTAACAAAAGGAGCATCTTAAGTGCTGGACTTGTCTTCAAACTTATGAGTTTTTCTTAAACTTGTGAGGTTAATTAATTTTCTTTTATATGATAGTTTAAATACATATTAGTAGCTTAAAAGATATATATTGCTTGCAAGTTTATTGTGGTAGCATAAAATTTTAATTTGTAAGCTCCATTATATATTTTAGTCATTTTCTAATTATGTGAACTTGCACACCTCCAAAAAAAGAAAAAAAGTTAAGAGAGCACCTTAGTGAGGTAATGCTTCACCTAAAAATAATATAGTCATTAGTGCAAATCAAAATCTAATTACTTGCTTTATTATCTTTGTTATTGTTTATGGTTAATTTTAGAAGTTTCTTTGATTAACTTATGATAACTTGCTTTCTTAAGAAAAAAAGAGGCTTAATAAATTTGAGCTTTATTTTTCATTAAATTAAAAAAAAAAAATGCATAATAATATAAGTGTGTTAAACCTGGTGATTTTGGAAGCTAAATAGAACTTTGTCAAAAGGACCTAAACTGTCTAAGGAGAGCTTGGGATTTAAGTGGTCTTGTACCCCCCTCCTCACTTGGAAGTTCTCTTAGCCTACAATTTCACTTTGATTACACAATTATATTATACTTATTTTTTTTTCATTTTTTTCATTGATCCCTTTTCATTTATCTTTTTTTTTTCTTTAAAAAAAAATTCTCATGGCACCAAAATCTATCTCTCAAGATCAAGTTGAAAATACTAATTAGTTTGATGCCTTAGATCTTAGATCCAAGACAATGAATTAAAAACTCAACAAATATTAGAAGAAAGTAAGAATCAAATGCAAGAACTTAAATAATAAATGCAAACTCTTATAGCGTATCTACAAAATAATAGAGTACTAACTCCTCCTCCAATACCTGCTCAGACTGTGCCAATGGAGATAGATGAAGAAGATTCATATCCAAACTATAGAGAAAATCAACCACTTAGAAGACCATCAATTGCTAAAAATGGTGGAAGGGGAGAAAATTATTTTAAGATTATAGAACACTCTAATGATCCATCTTGAAGAGTTAAAGTAGAAGCCCCAACTTATGATGGTATACATGACCCAAATAAATTTCTCGATTGGTTAGTTCAAATGGATGACTTCTTTGATTGATATAAAATGGATGATTACCAAAGGGTTACTTTTCCTAAAATGAAATTGATAGGGCCTGCTAAAATTTATTGGACAAATACTTTAGTTAAAGAACAAAGATTAGGAAGAAAAAACCTCACTTGGATAGAAATGAAAGAAATGTTAAAGCTAGATCTTCTGAGGCATCATGATAAGAAGCTACATAGTCAATTATTAACTTTGAGACAAGGCATCTTGTAAATCAATACTTGAATACTTTTGAAGATCTAGTTTTAGAACCGACAGTTAATAATGATTAATTAGCTAATAAATTTATTATTGACTTAAGACTAACACTAAAATGAAGTTGAATTATTTGACCATAATTTAGAGGAAGCATTTCATTATGCATTATTGGTTGAACAACAAAAGAAATCTGCCTCCCTCTCTAAAATTAAAAGTCAAGTACCTTCCATTTCATCTCATAGATCTATTATTAGACCTGCTCATCTGAATGACCCGATCCCTTTGCCTAAAACTTCAATTGAAGGGAGCTCTAAGAACATTAGGAAAGTAATATGTTTTAAATGTCATAAAAAGGGTCATATGTAAAATCAATGTAAAGCTCAAATCTTATTTTTAGAAGAAGTTAAAAATCTAATAGATGATAATCTAGAAGAAGTTTATGATGACATCCTATTATCTAATGAAGAATTGGAATTAATTGATGACCCTCATGTTAATATGATGAGATATCTTAATGTAATTAAAAATGAGGCAGAATATTGGAGGAGAAAGAACATTTTTAGCATGTATATTTTGTGTAATGAAAAGAGCTGTAGGCTAGTTATAGATGGAGAGAGTGCTATGAATGTCATTTCAACACACACCTTATCTCAGGCCAACCTAAAATCTGAACCTCACCCTGAATCATTTCATGTTAACTAGGTAAATCATACATCTCTTCCCATCACCAATCGGTGTTTAGTTCCTATTAAAATAGGAAGCTATGAGGATCAAATTTGGTGTGATGTTCTCCCTATGGACATTGCTCACATTCTCTTAGGACAACTTTGGCTATATGATATGAATGTTATTCACTATAATAGGGAAAATACTTATGTTTTTAAACATAATAATAAGACTATTAAACTCCTACCAATAAAGCCAATAGAAAAAATACCCTCCATAACACCACACAAAATAACTTTTGACTTGCAACCTAAGCTTCTATTGAAGAAAATGCTAAACTTAAATTAATTATCAAAGAAAATCTTACTATTAGGACTAATTTATCATTTCTGATTCTTACTTTAAAACATCTACTCTTCCTCCTTTGACCCTAAAGATAGAAATAATAGGTTTTGTAGCTTTACGAAAAGAATTTTCTGTTCTATTTCTTCTTCACATATTACATGTAAAAGAAGTCATACCAGACTCTAATGAGACTCACATACTTGTTATGATCTCTTCTCTTCTTTCTGATTTTAAAGATATTGCACCCGATGAGCTTCCTGATGAGCTACCTCCTCTAAGAGACATTCAACATGCTATTGAGTTCTTACCAGTTCTCAACTTCCTAATCTTCCACATTATAGGATGAACCCATCGAGCATGTTGAGATTAAAAGATAAGTTGAGAATTATTAAAAAGGGTTTTATTCAAGAGAGTCTTATGCCCCAACATTATTAACTCCAAAGAAAGATGGAACATGACGAATGTGTGTTGATAGTCAAGCAATAAATAAAATTACTATCAAATATAGATTTCCTATTCCCTGATTAGATGATATGTTAGATTTAATCTCAAGAGCAAATTTTCTTTTCAAAGATTGATCTAAAAAATGTATATCATCAAATTCGGATTAGAATAGGAGATGAGTGGAAGACGACTTTTAAGACCCCTGATGGACTTTATGAATGGCTTGTCATGCCCTTTGGACTTTTAAATGCTCCTAGCACATTTATAAGCTTAATGAATACTATTCTTAAACCATATATAAGTAAATTTTTGATGGTGTATTTTAATGATATTCTGATTTTTTGTCAAAGTGAAAATGAGCATCTACAACACCTACAAAAAGTCTTTGAACTACTTAGACAAGAGAAATTATACATTAATTTAAAATAGTGTTTCTTTTTTGCAAGCTGAGGTAATCTTTTTAGGCTTTATTATATCCACTACTGGACTTAAACCTGATCCTTCTAAAGTTAAAGCAATCTTAGATTGGCCATCACCTAAAATTTCTACTGAAGTTAGAAGCTTCTATGGTTTAACTACTTTTTATCTGAGATTTATCAAGAATTTTAGTACCATTGTTGCTTCGATAACTGATATACTAAAATTAGATAAATTTTGTTGGACTCCTAATGCACAAAAGGCCATAGAGCAAATTAAAGTTCTTATTACTTCTGCATAAATCCTTAGGCTTCCTGATTTTTCTAAAGCCTTTGAAGTGACATGTGATGCTTCAGGAATTGAGATAGAGAAATTTTAAGTCAAGAGAATCTTTCTATAACATTCTTTAATGAAAAGTTAAATGAAGCTAAACAATGATATTCCACTTATGATAGAGAGTTTTATGCTGTAATTCAATCCTTAAAGCATTGGCGACACTATCTCTTACATAGGGAATTTATACTTAATTCTGATTGTTGTGCCTTAAAATTCATTAATGCTCAACAAAAATTGAGTCATAAGCATGCAAAATGGGTTGAATTTTTACAAGACTACTCTTTTGTTCTAAAGCATAAGCTTGAAATTGAGAATAAACTTGCTAATGCTTTATCCAGGGTAAACCTAATGATTTCCTCTTTAGAATTGAGAATCGATTTGATAGAATTAAAGATGATTATATTGTGCCCTAACTTTCACCTAATTTATCTTGAACACCTAAATAAACTAATAACTTTACAAGGGACATTCTTGATAATAAATGAATATTTATATAAAGGAAAATAATTATGCATTCTTTGATCTTCTCTTAGAGAATTCCTTATCACCGAAGCTATATGTCGGGGTGTAGGGTCATTTTGGAAATGATAAGACTATATGTTTATTAGAAAATAGATTTTATTGGTCTTCATTAAAATGAGATGTTCAAAATTAGTGGCTCAATATTTAATTTGTAAATATGCTAAAACTATAAAAACAAAGGACAATACACCTACTGCTTCCTTATAGGCCTTAGGAATAATCAATAGATTTTATTCTAGGATTAGACGAGGACATGATAGTATTTTTTTGTAGTAGATAGGTTCTCAAAATGGCTCATTTCTTACCTTATTCAAAAATAAATGATGCTTCTTATATAGCCAAATTATTTTTAAGAAAATAGTGCGACTCCATGGTCTCCCTTTAACCATTATTTTTGACAGAGATGTTAAGTTTGTCTCATATTTTTGAAAAATATTATAAAAATTATTAGGCACAAAATTAAAATTTTCTTCTGCCTTTCACCCACAAACTGATGGACTAACTAAAGCAGTTAATCATACCTTAGGAAATTTTCTTAGATGCTTGGTAGATAAAAGTTTAGGAAATTGGGATTTACAATTACCAACCTCAGAATTTGCCTATAATAGTACTATATCTAGAACTACAAAAAAATCACCATTTGAGATAGTCTATGGACAAAACCCACGATGACCAATAGATGTAGCAAATCTCATGTATTTTTGATGTAGCATTCTCATTTGCTAAAGATTTTCAAAGCTTCCATGAAGATATAAGAAAGAAAATTACTAGAAGTAATGAAAACTATGCTTCTAAGAAAAATTATAATCGTTCAATGAAAGAATATAAAGAAGGTGATTATTCATTAATTCACATTCTCCCTGAGTGTTATCAAACCACTAGATATAAAAAATTACATGTACGAACTTGTGGTCCATTTAAAATTCTTAAGAAAATTGGAACTAATGCTTATCACTTTGATTTGCCTATTGATATGCACATTCATCCAGTTATTAATATTGAAGATATTCTATCATATGAAAAATTAACAAACCTCCACTTGTTCAGTCTAACTCTTTAGTAGGAGATATAACACCGTACTTGCAGAAGCCCTCTTCCTTTGAAGTTGACTATATTATCACCAAAGAAGCACTCATTAATCCAGCTTCTGAACATCATTTTCTAGTTCGTTGAAAGAAAAAGACACCAGCTGAAGACACATGGTTGGTACTGATTTGGAGACTTTAGCCTCACAATTAGTAGAAGACTTCTTAGATTTCAACTCTATGGAGCAGAGTTCAGTTGAGTTCAGGGGAGTTGATGTAGAAATCATGAGGATCCAAAAATTAGAGCTCAAGGTCCATTTACAAGATCTCAAGCTAAAGCCTAAGAAAATTCAAGAAAGAAGAAGGTTTAGCCTATTAGTCTGATAAGACCCATATTATGATTTCATCTTTTTATTTATATAATTTTTAATTTTCTTCTAGAAACTCCATGTTTGAAATTTTGCATTTAAAAATTCAGCATGACATGTGAGGTGGTTGAATCCACATAAAATAATAGCATGTGAAATGGGTGGATGGCATAAAATAATGAGACAATTTAATGTTTCACATTAATATGACCACCCATCTTTCCCTCCATATTTTGAATTCTTTTCTTATGAAAGATGCTTGTAATGGCTATAAATAGCCCCTCTTATTAGAATGAAGGGATCTTTTGGCAATTACAAATTATTGAGTTATTCTTGTGGTTTGGGAGCTTGGTGACCAAACTTTGACAATCCTTGGTGGGAGCGCTAGTTATCCAATATATCTTTTTCTTTCATCTCCAATACCCAAGTTCTCTCAATCTCATCAAAAGAAAGAACACCCACCTCCATCAGTAAATCTTTATAGAAGGATGTGAATTATTTTCCATGAATTAAGTCCCATTATCTGTTATAATTTTAGCTGGAATTCCAAAATGACAAATAATATTTTTCTAAATAAATTATTTAGCATTGCTTCTGTGATTTTTGCTAATGGTTTTGCCCCAACCCATTTAGTGAAATATTCTATCACGCCATAATGATGAATTTTTGTTGTCCAATTGTAATAGGGAGTGGTCCCATAATATCTATTCCCCATTGAGCGAAGGCCAAGGGCTCTGGAAATATGAAAGTTTGGTCGATGGAATGTGGTTGAGATTAGAATGCATCTCACACTTGTTACACTTTTTTACAAAATCTAATGCATCACTTTTTAGTGTAGGCTAGTAAAACCCTTGTCTTAGGATTTTGTAGGTGAGTGCTCTGCCCTCCAAGTGTTCTCCATAAATACCTGAATGGACTTCTCGAAGTGCATACTTTGTTTCAGATGGTGGTAGACATCTGAGATATGGTCCTGTAAAAGATCATTTGTATAATTCATCACCGATAATGCTAAAGTCTGTGGCTTGTCATCAAATACAGATGGAAAAAATTGGATCTTCTGGTAGAGCTCCATCACATAAAAAAGCGAATATCAGATCCATCCAAGAAACTTGCCTTGATTCATCAATGGACTGTATTTCCCAAGGTCCTTGTATGCTGGGAAAATGAATGTCTTCTACATACTTTCTCTTGTAAATGTCAGAAGATGTTGAAGTAGCAAGCTTTGAAAGAGCATTAGGTCTAGCATTTTATTTCTTGAAATGTGAATGATCTGATATTTACTTATTTGAGATAGAAGAGATTTCACTATATGAAGGTATTGTGTTAGATGATGATTATGAGTGTTGAAATCCCCTTCAACTTGGGAAACTATAAGTTACGAATCAGTATAAATTATAAGACTTTGAACTTCACAATCAATAGCCAATTTTAGCTCTATTACTAAGGCTTCATATTCTGCAACATTGTTAGTAGCCAAAAACTTTAAACATAGTTCATATTCAAGGACATCCTGTTGAAGAGAAATGAGTAGAATTCCTACTCCAGCACTAGAGTTTATAGATGCTCCATCAACAAATAAAGTCCAATGTTGCAATATTGAATGAGAAGAATTTATTTCAATAGAATATGGGATGGTGCATTCAACAACAAAATCTACTAATATTGATATTTGATATCTAGACTAGGCAAAAAGTGAATATCAAATTCTCCCTATTCAACTGACCATTCAACTAATCTGCTAGAAGTTTCTAGTTTTTGGAGATAATTTTGAGTGGAAGTTGTGTATAAATGCCGATAGAGTGAGCTTGAAAATATGGGCGTAGCTTTCTTGCTAAGAACACCAATGCTAAAGCAATTTTATCTGCTAAAGGATAACATCCTTCTACGTTAGATATAATTTTACTAATGTAATAAATTGGTCGTTGCCCCCCACCCTCCTCACAGACCAATACTGAGCTTATTGCATGATGCGAGATATCAAGATATAAATAAAGTACTTCTCCTGGGATTGACTTTGATAACAATGGTGGTGAGGGAAAATATTTTTTGAGCTGCTCGAATGCAGTTTGACATTCATCATTCCATTGAAAACTATTATTTCGAGCACTCTTGAGTATTTTAAAGAATGATAAGTATTTATCTCCCATTCAGGCTAGGAATCGTGATAAGGCCACTATCATTTCGTTTAAGTGTTGGGAAACATATCTTGTATAGCCTTAATCTTTTCTAGGTTAGCCTCAATTCCTCGATGAGTGACCATAAATCCTAAAATTTTTTCAGATGTAACTCTAAAAGCACATTTAGAGGGATTTAAATGTATATTATACTATCAAAGAAGTTTGAAACATTACTCAAGATCATTGAGGTGTTTTATCCTTTCAGTACTTTTAACCAACATATCATCCACATGCACTTCCATAGTATGACCAAGAAGAGTTTTGAAAACTTTATTTATTAGGCGTTGATACATGGCTCCTACATTTTTCAATCCAAATGACATTACTCAATAATAATATAATCCTTTATCAGTCTGGAAAGTTGTGGCTTCTTCATCATATGGATTCATCTTTATTGGATTATATCTAGAGTAAGTATCCATAAAACTAAGCATTTGATGACCTGAAGTGGCGTCGACCAACTGGTCTATGCGCAGAAGAGGAAAACTGTCCTTTAGGCAAGCTTTATTAAGATCGATATAGTCAACACACATTCTCCATGCCCCACTAGTCTTTTTTACCAGGACAATGTTTGCTAACCAAATAGGATAATGCACTTCTTGTATAAATCCTGTGTCCTAGAGCTTATCAACTTCATGTTCAATTGCTTGTAGATGATCTGGAGCAAAGTTTCTTTTCTTCTGAATGATGGGCTTGAATGCTGAGTTAATTATAAGGGAATGAGATATTACCCCAGGATCAATTCCTGGCATATCTCTTGGACTCAAGGCAAAAATATCCTAATTTTGGCACAAAAAATTGATGTGCTCCTTTCTTTCATCCTCAGAGAGCAACGAATCTACTTGCACTATTTTTGAGAGATATTCTTGATAAAGGGATGCTGATCAACTCTTCGACTGGTGATGCTCTCTAGAGTGTTTATTCATCTCTTAAATCAAAATTTTTGATGCTTAATATTATTGAGGGTCGTGGTCGGGCTTGCCTCAAGTAATAGGTTTATGCTATCCGCTGGTTGCCACGAACCTCTCTTATTCCATTAGAGGTTGGAAATTTTATTTTCATATGAGGTATGGAAGTGATAGTGCCAAAATGTGATTGCAAGGGTCTTCCAAAGATAGCATTATAGTAATTCTGATATAACTACCATTAATTGAATCCAATGTGTGGCTTGTTTAGAGAATTCCCCAAGAGTAATTGGGAGGGTTATTATTCCTTCTAGCCTTACTAGTCGATTGTCAAAGCCATATAACAGCCCAACGACTAGTTGGAGTTTTTCTTTTACAAGACCTAGTTTTAAGAATGTCGAGAAGAATAATACATCGACAGAGCTACCATTGTCAACCAAAATTTTCTTAATATTCAAGTAAGGATCTCCAATCCCGCGTTGATAACTAAGGGATCTTGATGTGGAGTTTGTATCTCTTTGAAGTCAGAATCATCAAATATGATAGACTGCTCAATTCGTGACCTCTTCATTCTAGGCTCTTCCGGTGTAGTGAGTAGAACTTGATAAGAAAATTATGGTCCGCCAGCGATAGTTTTGATTTCTCCAACTATTTATCATTTTTTTGCGGTTGTCTTAGTTGCTGTCTTGGATGGGGTTGATTTTTCCCTCTCATAGGATTATTATTATTTATTTGTTGATTTTGAACAAACTGTCGAAGGTAGCCATGTTGTAACAACCTTTTAATTTCTTCCTTTAGATGTCTATAGGCCTCAGTGGTATGTCTGTATCCCCGATGAAAATAACAATACTGATTTTGATTTTGGTGTTCAGCCTTAGGGGATTAGGTCATTTGGTATTATTTTCATTTTGAATAGCCATTAAAATGTTCATTCAAGAGGCATTTAAGGGTGTATATTATTTTTGTGGGTGACACTCATGCAATGATTGGGCAGGCTTATGAGGAAGGTTTTGAAACTTTTGGTGATTATGCTTTTTTTATTGAGATGCGTGAAGACTGTCATTTACGTCTCATTTACGCTTCTTAGAAGGATGTTTGAATTGCTTCTTATGGGCATTGATGGCCTCATCTGCCATGATCTATGGCTCTACTCTCCGTATGAGGTCTCCATAAGAAGGAACCATTTCTCTCATCAATGATGAGTAGAAAGGTCCAGGCCTTAGGCCTCCTAGAAAAACACCTCGTAATAATTCAGAGTCTACTCCTGGAATTTGTCGAGCTTCACTCGAGAATTTTTGAAAATACTCTTTTAATGTTTCTCCTTCATTTTGACATATTCTAGAAAGGTGAGATGGTTCTTTAATGGTTCATCAAGTTGGAATGAATTGTTCGATAAAGAGTTTGGCCAAATGAGAGAAGTTGAGAATGCTCCCCTGAGGGAGAGAATAGAACAACGTACGAGCTTGTCCTTTGAGAATAACCAGAAAAACTTGATAGAGTAAAGCATCGGAGGCTTGTCGGATGTGCATAATAGTCCTATAATGATCGATGTGCTCATAAGGATCAGAAGTCTCATCATAAGGCTCCATGTTAGGCTCTCATCGTAAGGCCAAATGAGAGAAGTTCGTCATCACCACTATTATCGTCGATCACCGCCTATTATCATCGCCGACTGCCACCAATAATCGTTACAGTCCAACTACTGATGCATAGCTATTGTAACATGATTCTGGAATTCTTATTGTCAAGCTTTCTCACATACAACTTTGTAATCCCGCTATCGGGAAGATTCAAACTTTGATCTCTAAAGTTGATATATAGTGAAGCACTTTCCTGGGCTAGGCCCCATGATTTTTTACCCTCTTCCTAGGGTTTCTTCACGTAAAAATTCTAAAGTTTTTATTCTCTTTTCAACTTTCTATGTGTGTGCTGGATTTTCATACAAAGCTAAGACATGAAGTTTTATTCTACTACTACAAATTTTCTAGCATGCAACAGTTTGGTACCTTCTGTGGGAAACTGATTCACAATACTTCATCATGTCAGACAATCAAGCTTCCCAACAAGATCAAAACCACCAACCAGGTGAAACACATTGTACCTTTGAGGAGCGTGTGAGAAGAATGAAGGAACAACAGGCTCAAATCCTTCAGATTTACTAGGAGTTGGACAACCGAGAAGGGCACCACAACTTGGTGCAAATCAACGATATCGACAACATGATAGAATTGATTTTGTTGGAGAAACTAATGAAGAACCCCCTCATGATCATGCAAAAACTCCCTATGAACATCATTTTAATATGGATATTGATGATACTGCTAGTTCAACTCACCATTTTATGCCATCAGACCAACCTTCAATCCCCCTGACTCTTTGCTGGGGTTGAATCGATTCCATTTTATGGGAACATCCCGTGAAGCCATTAGAAATGAGTTGCGGCGTCTAGTCCGAGAAGAATTTCCTTAAAGAGATAGACAATTCATTCCTCCTTGGAGCATTCAAGAATCGTCTCCTTTGCATGATTTAGTTCTTCAGCAACCTAACATGGAGCCTTACGATGGAGGAGGTGTATTGTAGACAAGAATGGGGTCCTATTCATGACAAGATTGGGGTCCTATTTATAGGATTATGAGAGGGCATTTTGGTCACTGTAGTCAAAATTTTAAAACACTCCATCGGACTTCATATCGATTCATTTGATCATAGATAGTTTTTTTGATGATTTGACTATTCAAATGACCTTTGATTTGAATGATCTTAGGCTCGTTGGATTCGTAACGTCGAGCCGCTCGATTCGACTTTAAGCATGTCAAATTTGGAAGTCATTTGATCATCCAATTAGTATATCAAAATTTTTAGGTATAGTCTTTAAGCTTAATTCGAGCTCATTTAGGCCATGCTTCACCCAATTTTGGTGATGTTGAACTTGTCTTATTGAGATATTTAATTATTATGCAAAATAACATATTTACATTATTTTAAAATTTTATGTGTGATATATTAAGACTCAAAGGTAGGCTAAGGAAGAAGAGGATAAGAAATTTTTTTGAGAACCAAAATAAGAAGAGTAAAATGTCTCCTAAATATGATCCGTGTGAAAATTGAGGCCATCATAGGAGCACCTGTAAGAGTCCTATTAACCAATCAAATTTAAATCTTCATGAGATTGACATTTTCTCAAATGCTTCTTAATTTACATATGCCAATCTCGGGTCAAGGATGAAGCTTTTTGTGCGATGAGCAGTGTATGACACTAACATTGAATGTAGTTGAAGTCTTCTATTTTAATTATTTTGGTTTTAACTATTTTTTAGCATAATTATATATATATATATATATATATATATATATCAATTTGAAATATCACATCAAAAATATCATCATCGTTTATCTTTTTGGAGTTAAATGCACCATCTCAAATATAAGAAAGTGATAAAAAAATAAATATTAAATTTTAGATATTAAATACATAATTTCATAAGAATTAGATTGCACGTACATCTTGCAAAATTAACATAAGAAAACCTCAATTTCAAACGTAGAACTAAATTTCACAAAACAAATGTGTCGCCAATCGCTACAAAGGTACAGTATCTATAGTATTCAGAATATTCAAAATCGAATCGATAAACAGTATTTCAGGCTTTTAACCAATAGAACTAGTTTAATAAATCAGAAGGAAAACTGTATTGCATCTTTCGACAGAACAACATTAATTCTGATTAATGAATGCGAAAACTGTAGTGCAACTTTCCCAGCAAAGAATAAACTTATACTACCATTGGTGGCCATCTTCGTGCAACCGCGGCTCTTCCGTCGGACTCTTCAGTTCTCTTATTGCTGTCACCTGCCCTTAAACCATTTTGCTCGTTGTTTAGGCTAAAATTCTATGAGGCTCACGAGTCAAGACGGGCAATGGAGGCGTAATCCATAGGGCGTCAAAGCAGCGATGTGCATTAGTCGGTTAAAATAAATAAAATCAAATTAAATTGATGTTATTTGATCAATTTGATTTATTTCATAAACTCACAATTTAATTTTTAGTTATAAAAATTAAGGAGTTATTTGAGATCAATTTTATTTTTTATTTTTTATTTTATTTGTTTATTTTATTTTTGTTGCGTGCTTGAAAACTTATGATGTTAGAATAAAATTTTATATCTTAGTTTGTTGGGAAATCCAGACATAGATAGTTAAAAAGAGAATAACAAAATCTATAATTTTTACATGAAAAAACTTCAGAAAGATAGGAAAAAAATTACGAGACCTAACTAAGTAAAAATGCTCTACTATATATCTATTTTGGAGTACAGAGTTTAAATCATCATAACAATGAGATTACAAGATCAGATGTGAACCCGATAAAAATTCGAATCGGTTACAACACCTATGTAACGATTTGACCAGAACGTATGGTGGTAATCGACGACAATTAACGCATCAATCCACACAATAGAATCGAACTGAACTTTAAATTCTCCCAGCTTTCTCCCAAGTTCACCTTTAGCTCTTTTTCCCCCTTCATGACATGAATGAGGTCATATTTATAAGATTTTGAAAGAGGTATTTTGGTCATTGTAGCCAAAATCCCAAAACACTCTATCGGACGGTGTATATTGATTCTTTTGATCATATATATATTTTTAGTGATTTTACCATTCAAATGATCTTCAATTTGAGTGATCTTAGATTGATTCGTTGAGCCCGATTTGACTATAAGCATCAAATTTGAAAGTCATTTGATCATCCAATTAATATATCGAAGTTTTCAGGTGTAGCCTTTAAGCTTAATTCGAGCTCATTTGGACATTCACCAAATTTTTGGTGATATTGAACTTTTCTTATTGAAACATTTAATTATTATGCAAAATAATATAGGCATATTATTTTAAAATTTCATATGTGATATATCATTTGTCTATTTTCATCCAAAAAATATATTAATTAAAATTCATAAAAAATTATTAATTTATAATTTTATATAATATATATCATTATATATATATATATATATATATATTATATATATATATATATATATATATATATATATATATATATATATATATATATATATATATATATATATATATATTATATAAATATATCTCGAGAGAGGGGCTATGGTGTTTCTTTCTCTTCTCTCTCGGTTGAGAAAAAAAAAAGTGATGTGGGACACCACGCAATCGCAGATGCAATTATTAAGTGAGAATGATGTACTATTTCGGTTATTTAAGTCACCATCCTACAATGGACCTAATTATCTAATAAGGACTCCTAAGGATAATGGATCTTCGAATGTACCAAAGATCTTTCCCCTACTTTATATGAAAAAATAAATTAGGGTTTATTTTAAACCGAGTTCATTAAGTTTCCTATGATGGCAAACCCCTATAGTTAATTACATTCTAAGAAATGTGATCTCTTAGGAATACTCTCGATTAAGGTAAATGATCATTGTCTCAAAAGATTTCAAAGATAGAACTATCAACAAATTGGTTATTTTTAGAAAATCAAGTGAGATTGATCAAAAGGAGAGAGTTATTGTTGAAACCAACATGAGATGAGTAGGGGATGCTCGTGATACTAGGAAACCTAGTGAGCATCCCAAACTATCCTATGGTTAGGCTTTATATTTTTAAAATTTGAAGAGAATTATATATTTGAGTTGAATTTTTATAAAATCTAGAGCTTATAATTCCACAACACAAGATTGTGAAAATGCCTAAGAGGTGAGGATTTATCCTTATAGCCCACAAAGAGAAACATCAATCTGATCCTAAATCTAGGAGCTTTGGTGAGAGCCGAAGCACGACCTAAATTTAAGGTAAAAATGTGTATATGATTTACCTCTATAAGAGAGTAAACTACCAGACTGTTGGACTTACAACCACCTATGGGTGACCGCCAACTAACTCCTTCTACAATTTTAAATAGATGTAGGAAAGTCTTATGCTTTACAAGATAGCTAAACTATTGTTTATTTAGAAAGAAGACTAAGTCCTTAAACACACTCCCTAAGAGACTAGATTATGAAGGGCATGAGTAATGACCTAATCTAATATAAGTTTAATTTTGTGATTTTTTGGATATTTTATTTGACATAAGCTATGGGTCTCATATGCTTAATGCATGAAATCAAAGAAGGAGGTGTGTTTTCAACTCAATAGCTCACTCCATTAGCAAGAGTGAAACAAGATGATTTTATGCATTATGTGAGACATTCAACATCAAGTTAAGGTGTTGCTAAATCTTTTATTATTTTGATTTATGTTCTAGGCTTTAGTTGAGTGTGGTGAAATTTTTAATATTTTGAAATTTATAAAGAATAATATAAAGAATATAAATATATACATCTTCTCCTTTATGCAATTTTGACATCACGCAGATCCGCAGATGTTCTTATTAAGGGTGATCGGGTACGACATTGAGAAGAGGTGTGCTATCTCGAAAGATAGAAGTCACCACTCTACAATAGACCTAATCACCTCAACAAGGATTTCTAAGAACAATGGGTTTGCATGTGTACCAAAGATTCTTCTCCTACTTTATATGAAAAAATAAAGTAGGGTTTATTTTAAATCGGGTTCGTTAAGTTTCCTACAGGGGAAAGCCCCATAGTTAATTACATCCTAAGGATTAGATCCCTTAGGAATACTAAATGATCATTGTCTCTAAAGATTTCAATAGGGTAGGACTATCAATCAATTAGTTTGTCCAGAAGATCAAATGAGATTGATCAAAGAGAGGGAGTTATTATCGTCAGAAGATAAGTAGGAGATGCCACGAATGGAAACTGAGCATCTCAAACTATCATGTGATTGGGCTTTACATTTTTGAAATTGATTTAAATTATTTGAGTTGAATTTTTTATTAAAAATTTAGGGCTTATGATCCCATAACACAAGATTATGAAAATGCCTAAGAAGTGAAGATTTATGCTTATGGCCCACAAAGGGGAGAAGCAATCTCAAAACTTAAATCTAAGGAGCTTTGGCCCACAAGAGAGGACAAACCACCCGACTGCTTGGACTTACAACCGCCAGGGGGTGGCCGCCAACTAACTCTTCCTATGATTTTAAATTCATGTAGGCAAGTCATATGCTTTATGCAAGATAGCTAGGCTGTTATTTATTTGAAAGAGACTAAGTCCTTAAACTCACTCTAAAGAGACTAGATCATGGGTATGCTTCAAATGACTTAAATCTAATGTAAATAATATTATATTTTTTTTTTTATTTTTGGACAATCATTTTGACTTAGGATAATAGGATTCATATTCCTAATGCATGAGAAGTAAGATTATTGGCCAAAATCAGCGAGAAGGGAGGAGGTGTATTTCCACCATGGCTCTCAAAGGTCAAGCCAAGTTTTTTGGCAAAGGTGGAAGTCCTCCAATCAGGAGTGAAAATAATATGCATTTGTGCATGATGCTATAAAAGAAATACTCATCCAGTTAAGGGGTTGCTAATTATTTTATCTTGATTTTACCTTAAGATTTAGGTGAGGTTATGAGTTCTTTATTTTAATTTTAAATTGTTAGATTTGATAGAAGATTTATTTTTCTCTAAGAGCCTAATCCACATTCAAGCCATACATCACGCAAGGAAGAAACTAGGAAAATGATGTCATCTTAATACACAAACTAAACAAATCATCAATCAATTTATAAAGCTAACACAAAAGAATAAGAGGCCATTTGTGGTCGGGCACCACCACATAAACCCGAAAACAAATTGGGTAGCTGAGCTCTACCCTTATACAACCCAGATTATAAATGAATTAAACATATAAAAGCAAGGAACTCATTGTTATGGGAGTATTCAAGCTTCATTTCTTCATTCTTCATTCTTCTTCTTTTCTTCTTTCTTCCTTGGTTCCTTCTTTTGGATGGTTGGAAGGTGGTTGCTCCAAAGGCTTCACATGGTACACAAGATGAGATATTATGACCAATGTTCATCCTAATCCCCATAACAATCATTCCAAAATCCTAATTATAAAAATTACATGAAAAAGAAAAGTAAGTCTAGCTAATACCTGTAAAATAGAGATTAGCTAAACATACCACATACAAATCTCGAGCATGTATATTGGACTTATCACCCCATGCATTGGTGACTAAGTCCACTTGGCCTATTGGATTATGCTTAGGGGTATAAGCACTTGCACAACAAAAGCATTTATAATTTTTTATTTATTACAACACCCTTTAAGCACAATCCCCTGCAGAAGATAATAGTTAGACTAAGATCGCCCTACCATTCATTCTACACACATACATCCTAACATCCAGACTAAAATATATATCACAAAATAAAAAAAAACATCAAACCATGCACCACCCTAACCTAAAGCAAGAATTGGTGATTTAGCCTATTGTGTGTGTGCTTTAGAGGTTTGTGTGGTATGCTTAGCTATAGCTTTAAGTTAGAGTTTTCTAAGTGTGAAGAATGTTCAACTTAGAAGATGGTTTCGTTAAGCAATTTTGTTATTTTGGGTTGATTTTTATTTTATTTTGTTTGGGTTCAAGTGAATCCTATAATTAATTACTAAGTTGTAAAGAGAGGGAAAGAGAAGAGAACTCTAAACAAACCTATTCAAAAAGAAATGCATTTTAAGATTAAGTAAAATGAACCAAATTCACAAAACATACATCACTTCATTTCTTTCCCAACATGTATAACATGCATATGAATGAATCCTAGGCATATCTATACATACCAAATGGGAATGTTTAGCACACTTTATGATGTATGCTAAGTAAGTTACTTAAGAAAATTTGAATGTTTATGATGCATGATTTTTATTAAGCAGCAAAGGGGGTTCTTATCTAATTTTCACATACATATATGAATGTATGAAAGGCATAAGTGAGTACGATGCCATTATTAACCAGGGGTGTAAGGTACAGGATCTACTTAGAGCTACTTAAAGCCTCGTAATCCTGGGATTATTCAGACTAATATACCACTTTCCTTAAATACAAGCATATGTACAAAAGAAATAAATGGAAAAAGAAAGAATGCAAAAGTTTGTATTTATTTTATTTTGGTTTGTTTATGCAATTTATATATGTAAGTGTAGGTGTCCTTCTTAAGTTATAACTTAGGAATGAATAGAAGATGGAATTAGGCAAGTGTTAGGTTCTTTTCAAATGAACTATACACCTTGCCAATTCCTATTCAAAACTATACTAAAAGAGAGGAGAAGGAAAACTACACTAAGCACATCCTTATATTTTAATCACATGCAAGCTTATACGTAAGATATAAGTAACACTCTTTCAGTTTTGATAATTAATTCATATATTTTTTGAAAATAATTTGGATTTAATAGTGATAATAGCCACTCATATTCTTACTTTAGCCAAAACATGCAATTTGACATAAAAGAAATATTTTCATTTTTGAATTTGATTTTTGAAAAGCATGAATGCATGAAATCATATGACACACATATTTAGGATGTTTGGACATAACTAAATCAATGAAAGCATGTAAACACATTCGCCTTAATTAATTCCTAAAGATAATCTTATGAAATAAGAAAGCTTAAAGCAAATCAAAGTTTGTTTAATGTAATTTTTGTTTGATTTTGAGTTCAATTTAATTTCAAAATGTGAGTTGCGTTTGCTGTTCCTAACCCATTCCCACATGTGTTTGAAATTTTTGTTCATTTTTTAGGTGATTAGATTCATTATATATTCTGATTAGGTTAAGATATGAATTAAGCATGTTAATTACCCCTTACCTATACCACCTTAGCATAGTTATCAAATAATTATGAGCCAATGAGATGACATAAAATCACACAAGGAATTTAAATTTGCAACGCACCTAGGAAGAAAAGGGCCTAATGCAATTTGGCTCATGATTAATGATTAATTAAGCTAAGGGGTTTAACTTAAGTAATTTCAAAACACCCCTCACACATGTGAGTTGAATTTTGATTTCCCTAATTGTACTTAAGCTCTTGAACCCCTAAACATCTACCCAAGAAGAATTAATTGAGTTATGAAAAGTTTTAGAATTTCATAAAATTAATTAAGGGGGTAATTAGTGAATTAACCTTTAACTAAGGATGGATTAAGGAAGAAAAAGGGGTTTAAGGAATAGCTTAGGGAAATTCTCCAAAATTATTCCTAAACCTCCTATTCATTTAATCAGACCTTAATCAACTCAATCAAAGGGTTAAACTACTAATTACAATCTTAATTAACCTTAATTATATTAAGGGAGTGATTAAGGAATGAACTAGCAATTCCCCTAACTAAGCCTCAATAAATCCCAAGAAAATTGGGAGAGGCAGGAGTCATCCATCTAATTATACCCAAGAAGTTTGAGATTAATCAGTGGATTAATTAGAGAGTAATTAGGAAATTAACTTTCCCATTAAAACCTAAATTTAGAGAAAAGAACTATTCAAAATCAATCAAAATAAATTTTAGAACATTCTGTTCAATTATCTTTCTAATGCAATTTATTTCATATTTTTCTATTTTTTATGTTGAGATATGAATTTAAGAAGCTTAGGTGATTAATTAGGATTATTTAAATCCATAATTAAATCCTTAATCCCACGGGTGCCACGTATGTGGCTGACGCGACATGCGCTTTACACGCATTAGGGCCTGGTTGGTTATTTAAAACATCACATCGTAGTGCCGCGTGGCGGCGGCACTACGAGCTTTCTCCTCAGCCATCCGATCAAGGTTCAGACGGCTAAGATTAAAGCTACTGATAAGAGGATTAAAATAGAATACATCGCATGTTTTAATCTTGGCCGTCCATTCAAAATGTGGATGGACGGCTAAAGATCCTTCCCTGATCTCCCCTGTGAACAATGGAGGCCGTCCATGTTCTAGGGGATGATCTGAGCTCGATTGAGCTTGGATTAATCCCAAATTTTACCCACACCATCTACATGCATAGAAGATTACATCCAACAGTCAAGATCCTATGAGATTTAACATTTCTTTCATAAAGCTCCACACCACATTGAGTTTAACACTAAAAAAAATAGCTAACCTCACCAGTACTCGATTCCCTTAGAGAAGCTTCGTCTGGTTGAGACAAAACTTTGCTAAAAGTTTGAGGGGTTGAGGTTGAGTATCTTCTCCTTTGGACCAACTCCTCCTTCAAGTGAGCTCGGCTTTGGTCTAGGTGACTTCTCCTTGCCTTTTAAGCTTGGGAAAGAGTATGGGTGCACTCAATCCCTATGTGCTCCATTTGAGGGTAAGGAAGATTCCAATGTGGCCATTTCCATGCACATGGTCGATTTGGACATTGGGTCAAGTTGGGCTGACCCAAACCCATTGGGTTGGGTGCACCACCCTCCCTAGTGTTCACTTGATCCACTAGGAGAGTATCAAGTAGGTATGAAGAGGATTTGACCAAATTCTAAGTTGAATTGGCCAAAATTTACTCTATGGCCTAGGTGTAAAATGGTCATTTGGCTGATTTTTGAATTTGGGTATGTTTGGTATGTTGAGAAAATAGGTTTGGGAAAGTTTCATTAGATTTGGAGTTCATTTGGTATGGTTTGGCTCATGTTGACCCATTTAGGTCAAAATGGGTCAACTTGGGTCAAACTAAGGGTTGGGTCAAGTTCATATGACCATTTGAAATATTTTGGTGGCTTTGGTTTGATTCAATTTGGTTTAGATTTGAATTTGATTCATATGACTTCATTTAGGTCAAATGGGTCAAGTTGACTAATTTCACCCATTTGACCTATTTGAGCTAGGTCATGGGTAGGTTTAGGTTTGGTTAGTCATATGAAGTAGATTGGTATCTTTGTTTTCAATCAATTTTGGTTAAGTTTGACTCAATATGACCCTTTTAGGCCAAGTTTGGTTCAAGGTCAATTGGGCTAGGTTAGGTCTAGTTGACAAATTGAGGCTTTGGTCAAGTTCAACAAGTGATTTGGAAAGAACTTGACCCATTGGTTTCAATCAATTTGGCTTAGATTAAGTTTTGACACATTTTGAATTTTTAGGTCAAGTTAGCTCAACTTGGGTCAAATGGCCAATTGGGCTAGGTTAGGCTCAAATGTTGACTTGGTTAAGTTCAAACATTGGTCATGATTGAACTAAGATCAATGGTTTTAATCAATTTGGCCTATGGTGGATTTTGTCTATGTTAGGTTTCATTTTGTCTAAGTGTTGACTTGGTCAACCTCAGGTTTGACTTGGTTTGACCCAATTTGATTGATTGATCATCTCATGGTGATTGTTGATCATGATGAGAGGCATAAATGGGCTTAATTTAATCTAATTTGATTAGGATTAGAATTTGGCTCATAAGGGTACTTTAGGTCACTTTGAATCAAGTGAGCCTAACTGAGTCAAATGGCTTGGTCAAAGTTTGAGTTGAGTTTGATTGAACTTACATATGGATTTATGATTGAAATATAAATCTATTTGCAAGTAGTTTGAAGTCAAATGGGTTTTGATTCATTTGATAATTTCAAGTTCAAAGGGGAACATGAAATGGATTTTAGCTTGGCATTTGAATTGAGTTTTGGTTAAGTGATTGAAATTTGTATTTATATTTGGATTCATGATTGAAGGATTGATTGAATCATGAAGGTAAATCAAGAGTTTGGCTTGATTTGAAATTGATTTGGCTAAGTTCAAGAATTTGACTTGAAAGGCTTAGGTTGGATTTTGAATGAATTTGAGTTTGAGTTTTGGATTTAGTTTTGATTTTATGAATTTATATTTCATTTATATATGTGAATATAAATGAGAATATAAATGGACTATGATAAAGGATTTGAAGTGATTTGATCATGAACTAGGCTAAGTCCTTAAGAGGAAATTAAAAAGACCTAGGAAATATTTGGAGTTTGGATTTGATTTTTTTTTTTGAGTTTAGTTTGATTCATTTAAATTTATATTTCATTTATATATGTGAATATAAATGAGAATATAAATGAGTTATGAGAAAATTTCATGAATTTGAATTGATTTAGATTTGATGATCTAGGCTAAGTCCTTAAGAGGATATTAAAAGACTTAGGAAAGATTTGAATTGATTTTGAATTTTGGATTTGATTTGATTGATTTGAATTTATATTTCATTTATATATGTGAATATAAATGAGAATATAAATGAGTTGTGAGAAAATTTCATGAATTTGAATTTCTTAAAATATGATTTAGGCTAAGTCCTTAAGAGGTGTTAAAGACTTAAAAAGGATTTTGAATTAGGAATTTGAATTTTGGATTTGATTTGATTGATTTGAATTTATATTTCATTTATATATGTGAATGTAAATGAGAATATAAATGAGTTATGAGAAAATTTCATGAATTTGAATTTATTAAAATTTGATTTTACTAAGTCCATGATGGGAAATCAAAGGGATTAAGCAAGATTTGGAGTTCAGAATTTCAATCATGGATTTCAAATATGTGTTTCAATCATGTATTTCAATCATATGACATTTATTTGAATTTGGAGAAAATCAATTAGGCTAGAATTGATTTAAGTTTTATGTTGATTTGATTTGGAGTTTTACTTGAAGGAAGGAAGTAAGGAAAGTGATCCAAGCTATAGGGTAGGCAAATTTTCCTAACACCCCTAAGGCATGACCTACTCCTATGGCTAACTTCTTCTAAGTCTCTAGAGTTATATTGAGTGTCCACCTAATCACTAGATGTGTCGTAGGACTAAGGATCTCTTAAAGTCTAAGAGGAGTCCTATGTCTAAGATGGATGGATTGAGAACTCATTCTAAAAAAAAATAGTGAGGTTATGAGTTGTTTAATTCAATTTTGAGTTGATTGATTGGATAGAAAATTTATTTTTTTCTAAGATCCTAATCACATCCAAGATGATATATATATATATATATATATATATATATATATATATATATATTTCTATAGAGTATATATATATATATATATATATATATATATATATATATATATATATATATATATATATATCTCTTCATCTATCCCTTTTTTCTTTTTAGGGAAAAGAAGGATAAATGAAAAATAGAAATATATATAAAATACGCCTTGTTGGGATGCCACACAGATCCGCAGATATTCTTATTAGGATGATCGGGTACAATATTGAGGAAAGGTATATCTTGAGAGATAGAAGTCATCACCTTACAATGGACCTGATCATCTCAATAATGACTCCTAATGACTATGGGTCTTCATAATGTATACAAGAGATTCTTCCCCTACTTTATAAGAAAAAGTAAAGCAGGGTTTATTTTAAATCGGGTTCATTAAGTTCCCTACAGGGGAAAGCACCCATAGTTAATTACATCCTAAGGAACAAGATTCCTTAGGAATACTCTCGATTAAGGTAAATGATTGTTATCTCCAAAGATTTTGAAAGGTAGGACTATCAATCGATTGGTTTATTTTTAGAAAGTCAAGTGATATCGATCAAGAGGAGGGAGTTTCTATCTAAGCTAAATGAAAACAAGTAGGGGGTGCTTAAGATAGCTAGTAAGCACCCCAAACTATACTATGGTGGGGTTTTACATTTTGAAATTGAATTGATTTATTTGAGTTGAATTTTATTAGAATGCTATTTTATAATTCTATGATAGAAGGTCATGGAAATACCTAAGAGGTGATGATTTATGCTCATAGCTCACAAAGGGAACTAGCAACCTCTGAACCTAAATCTAGGAAGTTTTGGCAAGGGCCAAAAGCACGAGCTAAATCTAAGGAAAAATGGGTATTTGGTTTACCTCCACAAGAGAGGATAAACCACCGACTGACTTACAACCTTGGGTAAACTAACTCCTCCTACGATTTTAAAATATGTAGGCAAGTCAAATGCTTTTGTAAGATAGCTAAGTTGTTGTTTATTTAGAAAGAGATAAAGTCCTTAAACACACTCTCTAAGAGACTAGATCATGTAGGGCATGCTTTAATGACTTAAATCTAATGCAAATTTTATTACATTTTATTTTTAGTTTGGATAATCAATTTGATAGAGGCTTTAGGATTTATATGCCTAATGCATGAGAAATTAGATTATGGGCCAAAATTAGTAAGATAAGGAGGTGTGTTTCCATCATGGCTCTCACAGGTCAAGCCAAGTTCTGGCAAAGGTGGAGGCTCTCCAATTAAGAGTGAAACAATATATTTTTATGCATGATGTTAGAAAGAAAGACAACATCCAGCTAAGGGGTTGCTAATTTTTTATCTTATTTTATAATCTAAGCTTTAGGTGAGGTTATGAGTTGTTTACTTTTAATTTGAGTTGTTAAATTTGATAAAAAATTTATTTTCCTAAGAGCCTAATCATCATCCAGGCCATACATCAAAGCAAGGAAGAAACTAGAAAATAATGCCATCTTAATGCGCAAGTTAAACAAACATCAATCAATTTATAAAATTAGCGTAAAAGAATAAAAGACCATTTATGATCGGCTCCACGCAAAATAAAACAAAGTAAGCTCTACCCTTATACAACCCGGATTACAAATGAATTAATTACAATTAAGTAAGGAATTCATGTTATGGGGTCTTCATTCTTCATTTCTTCTTTCTTCTTTCTTCTTTATTTTTTGTTCTTTGTTCTTTTGGTTGGTTAGAATGTGGTTGCTCCAAAGGCTTCACACGGTACATAAGACATGATCTTTTAACCAATGCTCATCCTAATCCCTCATAACATTCATTCCAAAATCCTAATTATAAAAGTTCATGAAAATGGGAAAAAGAAAATCTAACTAACACATGCAAAACAAAGATTCGCCAAACAAACTATACAATCCCAAGTATGTATATATATATATATATATATATATTCGACTTAACAGCTCACACATGGGTAACCAAGTCCACCTGGCCTATATTGGATCATGCTTAGGGGTATAAGCACGTGCACAGCAAAAGAGTTATATTTTTATTACAGCACCCTTTAAGCACAATCCCTTACAGAAGACATTGGTTAGACTAAGATCACTACCATTCAGTCTACACACATGCATCCTAACATCTAGACTAAAATAAAATATCACAAAATAAAAGCAAATATAAAACCATGCACCGCCCTAACTTAAAGTTAGAAATGATGACTTAGCCTAATGGGTGTGCTATTTAAGGTTTATGTGGCATGCTTAGCTAGGCTTTAAGGTTGAAGTTTTCTAAGTATAAAAATATTCAATTTAGAGGGTTTATTTCATTTAAGTGATTTAGTTGCTTCGGTTGATTTTATTTTGTATTTTGATTTAGTTTAAGTGAATCTTACAATTAATTACTAGTTATAAAGAGAGGAAAAGAGAAAAGAACTTCTCTTTCCTCCCTACCTTAAGTAATTTCTAGGGTAGATTCATATTTGATTTTTGCTTAGTGAATATTTTATTATGTGTTTTAATTAATCCTAAGTTTAGATTTTTCCTAAACAAACCTATTCACAAAGAAAGACATTTGAAGATTAAGTAAAGTGAAATACTATCACAAAACACACATCACTTCATTTCTTTCCCAAGATGTGTAACATGCATAGGGATGAATCCTAAGCATATCTATACATGCAAATGGAAACATTTGGCATACTTTAATGATGAATGCTAAGAGAATTTGTTTGAGAATTTAAATGTTTTTATGATGCATGATTTTGTTAAGTAGAAAAAGAGGGATTATGTTATCCATTTTTCATATGCACACATATATGTATGAAATGCATAAGTGAGTACGGTGCCATTGTTAGCACAGGGGTGTAAGGTATAAGACCTACTTAGGGATACTTAAAGCCTCGCAACCCCGAGGTTGTCCAGATTAATATATAACTTTTCTTAAATACATATACATGTAAAAAAAAATGAATGGAAAAAGAAAGATGCAAAAGTTTGTGTTTGATTTGTTTATGAAATTTATATGTGTAAGTGTGGATGTCCTTCTTAAGTAAATGAATGAATAGGAATATATTTAAGCAAGTGTTATGTTCTTTTCAAATGAACTATACACTTTGCCAAATCCTATTCAAAATTATGCTAAAAGAAAAGAGATGGAAAGCCACACTATGCACATCTTTATATTTTTACTCACATGCAAGCTCATAAATAATTATAAGTAGCATACCTTTCAGTTTTGATATTTTATTCATAAGCTTTGAAAGTAATTTTGGATTTAATAGTGATAATAATGATTCATATTCTTACTTTAGCCAAATCATGCAATTTGACATAAAGGAAATATTTCATTTTTTAATTTGATTTTCAAAAGCATGAATGCATGATTTTCATATGCATTTTAGCATGCTAGGAAAGAAATAAAGTGATGAAAGCATGTAAATTCATTCACCCTAATTAATTCTTAAAGACAATCCTATGAAATAGAATTATTTATAGCAAATCAAATTTATTTTAAAGAGATTTTTAGTTTTGTTTGAGTTTAATTTGAATTTAAGAAATATGAAGAGGTTTCTTGGTCCTAACCCATTTCTCACATGTGTATGTTATTTTAATTTAATTTTAGAACCATTAGAGGATTTTTTATATTTTGGTTTAGGTTAAAATATGAATTAAGTGCATTAATTTCCCCTTACCTACACCACATTAACATATTTAATCAAATAATTATGAGCCAATGTATGACATAAAACCACAAGGAGTTTAAATCAGCAATGCATCTTAGGAAAGAAAGGTACCTAATGTAATTGGCTCACAATTAATGATTAATTAAGTTAAAGGGTTTAATTTAAGTACTTTCATAACCCTTCCCACACATATGGGTTGGATTTTGATTTCCTTAAGTTACTTAGGTTATTGAACAGCTAAGCACCTACCCAAGATGAATTGATTAAGTTCTAGAATGTTTTGATTTTGAAAAGTTTGATTAATTGAGCCATTTAATTAAGTGATTAAACTTATTTAATTATTTTACACCTTAATTAGATTTTATCCTAATGAAATGAACTTAGAAAAAGAAGATATGTGAAAGACCCCTAATCTTATTCCCTAAGTCCACTCACTGTTCTAAGGTGATTGGAAACTTTAACTAATGGATTTACCACTATTTAAAAGATTAATTAATCATTTAATTGATTAAGAGGATAATTAAGAATGAACCAAGCAATTACCCCAATTAAAATAAATCCCAAGAAAAATTGGAGGCAAGTCATCCCACTAAATTCACATGTAAAGTTTGGAATTAATCGGTGGGATAATTAGAGAATAATCAACATAATTAAATTTCCAATAATTCTTAAATTTGGAAATATCACCATTCAAAATCAATTGAAATTAATTTTAGATTATTCCTCTTTGAATTATCTTCATATTGCTTTTTTTTTGTATTTTTTCTGATTTTTCTACATGTAGTTATGCTATTTTGAAGTTTCCATGATTATCCATTAATTAAATAGCCAAATGACTAATCTCTTCGGCACATGGAGGTTGACATGGCGCGCTTCACATTTCACAAGATTTGTCACTTATCATATCAGTGTCTCGTCCGCATTTATATTTTTTTCTCATCCATCTCGATCGATAGTCGAGATCGGGCGTTCGTTACGTATTGCTTATGGATTTCTAGTAAAAATCGTGGATGGAAGGCCCATGATCCATCCCTAAACTCACCTGCAGGAGATGGCCACCGTCAATTTTCCATGGCATAATTTGAGCTCGATTGAGCTCAAACTCAACCCACGCCATCATCATGCAAGGGAGAAGACATCCAAGGCTAGTTTTACTTGAGATGAAAATTTCTTTCACAAAAGACCACATACTCCCTATTCTATGCTTGGTTTTGATCCATACCTCGCCTGAGGCTATCTTGCACTTGAATTCATTAAGGTTGCTTCATCTAGTGGAGATGAAGCTCTATTGAAAGTTTCAAGCCTTGATATTGAGTAGATCTTCCTATGGACCAAGTCACCCATCAAATTCTCATGACCTTGATCAAAGTCCCCTCTCCCTTGCCTTGAGAACTTGGATGAAGCTTGGAGTGAGCTCGATAGGTCCCATCAAGGTTCTTAAAAGAGGAATTGGCTTGATTTTGTGTATTAGATGAGATGGATATTTAAGGGACCTCCCCTATTTTTGGTTTAAGAGAAACCAAAATGGAGAATTGGAAATGGGTTGAGGAAGCTTGGAGGAACCTTGGGGTGCTAGCACTGAGTTCTTAAGCTCAATCAAGTGTGTGAGTGTTGAATTCAAGTGGATATAGGGGGAGTATATCTCCCCCTAGGTGAATCAGATGGTCACAAGCTCTTTTGCCATTTTGATCCAATTCACCTATTGAATGGGTTTGTTATGTCATTTAGAGTGTCATGACATTTGGTTTTGGGTGTGGAGTGGAGTAGTGAAGCTCCCATGTGCTTGAAATGAGTGGAGGAAGGATTCCCATATACTCATGTTAAGTGAGGTGGTCAGTTTTGTCCTTGGGTTGGTTTGGTTGACCCAAACCCAATGGGTCTTGTGCATCATCCTCATGAGTGACCATTTGGCCCACTAAGAGGATGCCAAGTGTCCATGAAAAAGAATTGGCCAAATTCCAAGTGATTTTGATTTTAGGTTACTCTATGGCCTAGGGGTAAAATGTTTATTTGGCTTGGATTTAAATTAGAATATGTTTGGTATGATTGAAAAATGGGTTGGGCCAATTTCCAATGAATTTAGAGTTGGTTTGATATGATTTGGCTCATGTTGACCTATTTAGGTAAAAATGTGTCAACTTGGGTCAAGTTGACCAATTGGTCAAATCGGGCCAAGCCAAGGGTTGGGTCAAGTTCATATGACCATTTAAAATATTTTGACATCATTGGTTTGGTTCAATTTGATTTATATTTGGATTTGGTTCATTTGATTTCATTTAGGTCAAATGGGTCAAGTTGACCAATTTGACTCATTTGACCTATTTGGGTTAGGTCATGGGTTGGTTTATGTTTGGTTGATCATTTGAAATAGATTGGTATCTTTGTTTCCAATCAATTTGGTTTATATTTGGATTTAGCTTAATTTGACCTTTTAGGTCATGTTGGGTTCAAGGTCAATTGGGCTAGGTTGGGTCTAGTTGGCCAATTGGGGCTTTAGTCAAGTTCAATAAGTGATTTGGAATGAACTTGACCTAGTAGTTTCAATTAATTTAGCTTAGATCAAGTTTTGACACATTTTGACTTTTTAGGTCAAGTTGGGTCAACTTGGGTCAAGTGGCCAATTGGGCTAGGTTAGGCTCAAATGATGACTTGGTCAAGTTCAAACATTGATGATGAATGAGTTTTGATCAATGGTTTCAATCAATTTGGCTTATGGTGGATTTTGGCTAGTTTAGGTTTCATTTTGCTAAGTGTTGACTTGGTCAACCCTTAAGTTTGACTTGGTTTGACCCAATTTGAGTGATTGATCATCTCATGATGATTGCTCACTTGCTGAGGCTTAGGTGGGTTTAGCTCAATCCAATTTGGGTAGGATTAGAATTTAGCTCAAAAGGGGTACTTTAGGTCACTTTGAGTCAAGTGAGCCTAAGTAGGTCAAATGGCTTAGTCAAAGCTTGATTTGAGTTTGATTGAACTCACATATGGATTTATGATTGAAATATAAATCCATTTACAAGTGATTTGGAGTCAAATTGGTTTTGATTCATTTGATAATTTCAAGTTCAAAAGGGTGAACATGAGTTTGACTTGGGTTTGGTTTTTGAATTTAGTTTTGGTTTGATGATTGGAGTTTATATTTTATATTTTATTGATTGAAGGATTGATTGAATCATGAAGAAAAATCAAGGTTTGGCTTGATTTGAAATTGATTAGCTAAGTTCAAGAATTTGACTTGAAAGGCTTAGGTTGAATTTTGAATTTGAGTTTGAGTTTTGAATTTATTTTTGGATTGATGTTTAAAGTTTATGTTTATATTTGGATTCATGATTATAAGATTGATTGAATCATGAAGAAAAATCAAGGGTTTGGCTTGATTTGAATTTGATTTCGCTAAGTTCAAGATTTTGACTTGAAAGGCTTAGGTTGGAGTTTGGTTGAATTTGGATTTCATTTTTTTTAATTTATTTTTGGATATTGGAATTTTTATTTAGTTTATATTTGTGATATAAATGAGAATATAAATGAGTTATGAGAAAATTTCTTGAATTCGAATTGATTTAGATTTGATTTGAGCTAAGTTCATGAGAGGGAATCAAAGGACTTAAAATATTTTGGAGTTTGGAATCCAATCATGTGCTTCAATCAATGGTTTCAATTATTTGGGATTGATTCATGATATGAGAAAATCCATTGAATTAGTTCAAGGTTTGAGTTAGAGTTGGAGTTGATATGAGTTTGGAGAGAATCAATCAAGTTGGAATTGATTCAAGTTTTACTTGAAGGAAGTGAGGAATTTGCTTTAGTAGGCAAATTTTCCTAACACCCCTAAGGCATGACCTATTCCTATGGCTAACTTTTCTAAGTCTCTAGGGCTAGGTTGAGTGTTCACTTAATCACTAGAAGTATCTTAAGACTAAGAAACTCTTAAATTCTAAGAGAAGTTCTATGTCTAAGATGGAGGGGTTGAGAGCTCATCCTGAAAATGAGGTCAATAAAGGGCACCCAATAGGTGTGGTGTGACTGGCAAGAAATATTGCACATATTGGTGTTGACCGAAATGATCAATAACACTGAACGATCACAAGCACTAATAAAGATGATCTACCCCTAACCCAAGGTGTAGAAGGAATCTAAAGCTTAGTACAATGTGACTCTACTCATATCAAGGACATAAGAGAGGGAAGGTGGAATCCATAGGGATAGAGTATGTGGACCTTCCACTAGGGAAACATATTCAAATCATCCACAAAGGGATGATAGGTTTGATTTGAGTCTCACTATGGAGAAATTGATTTGATTTGTTTTATTATTTAATTATGTTTATTGCTTTTGTTTGTTTGACTCCACCGAGGGAGATTTATTGGATTTGTTTTAAATTCTTAGATTTTGGATTTGGGATGAACCATTGGTTTTTTGATGGATCACCTAAGTAGCCATGAGGCCTAGACTCTTATTTAAATCAAAGGGGTAGTCTACCAAACACATAGTAGGACTAACCAACCAAAGGGATTCCTTTTGATGTGCAATGGTCAAGTTAGGAAGAAAGCATGGGACTCACATCTTCCAAAACTAAGAACTATTGTGTGATTGGTGACACAGACTGATATTGAGTGAATGCCGGGGCTTTAAATCTCAAAGATAGTAAAAGATTAATTTTATTTTTTAGTTTATTTTGATGGATTCCGTTGGTTTGTGATGGATCACATTGAGAATGAGCTTATATTAGCCTATACCTATCTTAGATTTACTGAACCAAAGAGAATAAATTTCGGACCGATGGGAGAACTATCCGACCAAAGGAGTGCCTTTCGGTTGCAATGATCAATTTAAGGGAAGAAAGCTCAGGGACTCACATCTTCCACAAAAGACCACTGGGTGATTGATTGCTCTGAGCAACAAATCGATCCCTACCTAGGGCTGCCCGTCAATTTGTAATGCGTCATAATCTTGCATCTTCCAAAGTGGAATGGACGGTAACTTGCTGGCAAAATAGATTGAACGACCTAAGGCTACTACAAAGTGAGTACAGGATTTATCTCTCAACTCGTGGTCGACAATTCTGGGAGTTTTGACATTGCCCTAAAGATAGGATGATTGCTTGGGAAAAGGGGCCCTTTAGGGGCTTGAATTCCTAATCCATAAGAAAATTAATTTGTTTGTTTGTTTAGTTTATTTTAATGTGGACCCTGTTGGTTTATGAGGGATCAAATTAAGAAGGAGCTTATATCAGCCTAGACTTATCTCTGATTTACTGAACCATGGAAGAATTTGCATATATGCTGAACAAATTCTCCAACCACAGGGGTGGCTACTAGAAAAGGAGGACTGTCCAATCCAAGAGTAACACGGGCAGTGTCTAAATGGGGTCGCAAAGGATGTGATTCAAATAGAATTCTCGCTAGGATAGGGGCCGCTAAGTGCTTGATCTAAAACTCTGTAGAAGATGACATGGTTAGTATATATCAAATATGTATTCAGTGGCCAACTCATGGAGAAAGTGCGGACACTCACATCTGCCAAGAGTGATGTATCCACCGGGTGAGTCACTGTTAGCATAAAGAACATCAAACAACTTAAGGCACCTGCAAGTTTGCAACAATCAGCCTAGGAAGAAAGCTCGAGGACTCACATCCTCTTATAGGCATTGGGATAGTGGTATCTTCTTTGGTCCATTTAGCTGAATAAAATAATGGACATTTCAATCAAAAAAGAGACTCTAAACTTATCTAGCCTCAAATATAGATCATGATGATGAAAGTTGAAGAAAGCTCACATCTTAAACAAAATCAACAAAATCAGGGTTCTACCACTAACAAAGCTGTTGGTTGTAATGGTCAAGTTAGGAAGAAAGCATGGGGATAGAAAAAAAGGAAGAAAACTTAAACAAGTGACCATGGGGTGACATTCTAGCGAGGTAGTATGTAGACCCGACTAGCATGAGTGAGTGTGGGCTTTCTCACATCAAAAGATAAAAGATATGTGTTTGTTTTTGTGCTTGTGTTAAAGGGAATAGGATGCCTCTTGGGTTCTCTCACACCTACCCTAAACACACTTGGGAAATTTAATAAAATGGTGCCATAGATGGCAATCGGGAATTCCCACTAAGAAAGGATGCCGCTCGGGTTCTCTTACACCTAATTTAGTTGCGCTATCAAAATATAATGCCTCTTGGGTTCTCTCAAACCTATTCTAATAGCGTCAGGAGATTGTGTTTGTGTTGTGAAAGAGGGATAGGGTGCCTTTGGGGGACTCTTACACCTATCTTAAACACGCCATGGAGGATTCACAAGACAAGCAAACAACGCTTCGAAAGAAGAGAAGATTTTGATGAAAAGAATCCAATTTTGTTCTTTTGTTGATAATTATTTTTAAACATGTTTATGGGTAATATTTCTTTAAATAGAGCCTATTAATTGGAAGCATCAGGTGTTCCCCTTTACAATAAATGAGTTGATAAGATCCTCCATGGTAGGCCTTCTCTATGACATAGGGGCCTTCCCAATTGGGTTCAAACTTGCCTCCCATCTTTCGACGAGCAACAAATGGTCTCCTTAGGACTAACACAAGTTCTCCTACTTGGAAAGATCTAGGGCGGACCATCTTATTGTGAGCTTGAATCATTGTGTGCTTGTTTAGGTTCTAGCGCTGTGGCGACTCTCCTCCAAACCCGAGCTCTTCTAACCGTAACTTTGCATTCTGCTCTATAGTGATCTTGCTACCCAATGCTATCCTTAGTGATGGGAGTTGAACTTCTAAAGGTATAATGACTTTGGACCCATACACTAATGAAAATGGGGTAGACTGAGTTGGAGTTCGGTATGTGGTGCGGTAGGCCCACAAGGCTTCAACCAACCACTCATTTCACTGCTGCTTGTTGTCATCAAGAGTCTTTTTTAGTATTTGGATGGGAGTTTTGTTGAATGCTTCTACTAAGTCATTTGCTTTGGGGTTGTAGATAGTGGAGTATCTCCAATTTATATGGTGTCTTCTAGCGAAGCTGTTGATCTTAATGCTTTTGAATGCAATACCATTATCGGATATAATTCATCAAGGCACCTCAAACCTATATACGATATGGTTCCTGAAAAATTGAAGCACATCTGTGACCTCTGAGTGGGATTGCCCACTTGGAAAAAGTAGTCGGTGGTAGCTAAGATGAACCGATGACCCTTGGAAAAAGGAGGATCGATAGGACCCACAATCTTAGTGCCCCACACTCAAATGGCCATGAGGCCAATGTAGGGTGTAGAATATTGGGTGATTGATGTAGGACCACACCATGTACCTGACACTGATGGCATCTCCTAGCTACATCCATGCAATCATCATAATCAGGCCGTAGTATCATAGTCTCTTGATCTTATCTTCATCTTGGACATTGATGCACTGAGAATGTACCTCTTATAATACCATGGGCTTCGTGTTTATCTAAACAACGGAACCACATTTGATCAAAGGACTGTCGCTACAGGGTGCCATCAATGAGAGCATAGGAGAGAGCTTTCTATTTCACCTGATGGGCTTATGAATTTTCTTGAGGTAGTTTGCCCGTGTTCAAATAGTCTATGAATGGTTGCCTCCAATCCAGCTTCTTGTCCTTATAGGCAATGATAACCTTCCCTTTAAGAAAAAGTGTCTCGATGAGTTCAACATCAATAAGAGATATGACTTATCTATTTTGGACCCTTATTGGAATGGACTCATCTTGGACAAATTCTTTGGAAAGTTTGGCCAAAGCATCTATATTCGTTCTCGCTGGGAACCTTGTAGATGTGACTTAGGATTTGGGCCAATAGATTCATGATATTCTCATGATAATGATGAAGCTTAGGTTTGAGAAGCTTGTAGGACCCAACAATCTGATTGATGACCAGTTGAGAATCCCCAAAGTGTTGATGCTCTTGACACACACTGTGATAGCTAACTCGAAGAAATCAAAACTCTTCATTATTGTGTGGATTGGAAAGATAGTATGAGAATCTCATCACATTATGGTTTGGAGTTAAGAGAACTATTTCTACCCCTGCCTTTCCTGGAAGAGTAGATCGTGGTGCTTCCCATTAATGAAAAGAAGTTGCACCATCAAAATACATCTCCCATTGGCAGTTGTCAACCTTCCCTGAGTTCATGATTTGTTCATCAGGGTGATCGTCACTAAGTGGATAATCATCAGGAAGTGGGTGTGCTGCTAAGAAATTCTCTAGTGCTTGTCCTTTTACTACACTGAGGGGTATGAATGTGATATCAAATTGTGAGAGGATCATGGACCATCGTGCCAAACATCCGGATGGTGATGGCCGTGTCATGAGATATTGCGGTGGATTGGTTTTGGAAATCAAGTTCACCTTGAGAAAGCATATAGTGCTGTAGCTTTTGTGAGGCAAAGATCAAAGCTAGGCAATGTTTCTCAATGGGTAGTTCACTTGAGAATCATGATGATGAGGTAGTAGAGCTCTCTTCCTTTCATCATTGGCTTGGGCCAACAAAGTGCCAAGAGAGTCATCCAATGTAGTAGTGTAGAGGATGAGTGGCCTACTCGGGATAGGGGCAGCTAGAATTGGCGGCTTTATCAAATACTGCTTAATATCTTCAAAGGCATGCTGGAACTTATCATCCCACTTGAACTTGGCATCCTTTTTGACAAGTGCTGAGAATGGCATCTCTCGATAGGTTGAAATAAAGCATCTTAGATATAATCATCCTTGGAAAGATCGAGTTGAGTTAAACTCTTAGGAGGTGGCATTTCTAAGATAGCTTTGATCTTTTCTAGATCTATTTCTATTCCCTGTTGGACAACAAACCAGGAATTTTCCTGAAGCTACTCAATGCACTTGGGATTCATTTTGAGGTTATATTATCTTAACCATTCAAAACTACTCTCAAGTCAAAGAGATGGTCTTCTTTTCTCTTTCTCTTGACTAGATCATCGTAACACTCAACCGATGATGGATGAGTTCATTGAAGATCTCATGGCTTTGGTATAGCACCCGGCATTTTAAGGTAGGCATGACCTTATAATAATAGATTCTGATCAGGGTTTGAAAAGTAGTGTTTCTTTCATCCTCAGGGGTCATCTTGATTTGGTTGTAGCCAGATGACTCATTGATAAAAAAGAAAGTTGCATGAGATGAGGCGATGTCCACCATTAATTCTGGTATAGGAAGAGGAAACTCATCCTTAGGACATGACTTATTTAAGTCTCTAAAATCAACGCATAAATTTGGCCATTCTTCTTCTTAAGCGGACACCTTGCTAACTAGGTAGGGTATTTTTCTTCGATGAAACCAGATCGATTTCTTGACTTCAAATGACCTATTGTTCGATTTCTAATGCATCTAGGAGCTTGCTTGATAGGGGAGTCTTGTGTAATTCGTGATAATTGCATCTCTTCATAACTCTATGCAAAATAGTCCTTAAACTCAGTCAATAGCCTAACTAAGTCATTGGTTTCTTTTTCAATTGAATTGATGTATGTCGAGCATGGACTTTCTTCCATCCCAAGGTTGATTTCTTTAACCTTGTCACTTGTTGAATGGATCTCCTCTTTAAATTCTATCAGTGCATCTTTGATTTGGAGATCATTTGGATCTTCTAAAGTTTCTAAACACATATCCTCATAAGAGTTGGTTTGGTGTGAAAGAACCTACTCAAATGGTTGGTGGTAAGCGGTAATCATTATCGTATTGGTCCTGTCAATCTAGTCGATCTTGATTGTGCATCCCTTTATGTTCCATAGCTTTGAAGTACTCTGACCTATGCTTAGACCATGAATAAAAAATCAAACCCTTTCTTTGCAAGATTAATAACATAAGGCGAGTACTAATCAAAAGGTAATTCTATTAATTCTTTATATGAATCATCCTCAAGTTTTACATCAACTTCAGGACTTGAGGATGATGATCCCAAAAAGAATCTCTTTAGCTTGACATCACTAGATGACTTGGCTTTAACTACTAAACCTTCAACTTTTTTAGATGAAAGTCAGGTTAGAGCTAAGGTTCCTAATCACTGTCTGATAGTTTCACATATATTTAATTCAAATACTTTGCTTTGTCTGGAGGTTTGATCTTCGTCGTTGTCTGGCTCGAGTGCCACCTCCAATGAAACCTGTTGAAAGGGGTTGGTTGGTATACTAATCACATTAGACTCATCCCCTGAGCTAGATTCTATGTAAATAGTAGAGGTACTATGAATGGAACATAACCCTTGTGATGGCCAACCGGACTTCCTCTCTGAACTACCTCTTTGCCTCACCTCTCTTCGGTGGAGGTTGAGTCATCCTACCCACATGTCCATATGATGGAATGAACTGGGTGGAATGTGATATCCAGTTATATTTCTTCTTCAATTTCCCTTTCTTGTTCACTTGGATTTTCATTTTTCTTTTCTCTTTCTTTTCCTTTTTTTGTTCTTTTTCTTTTTTTTCTTCATTTTCTTTTTCTTTTTCTTCATTTTCTTTTTCTTTTAAATTTGAATTTTTTCCAAGTTTACAAGAAATCATGTTTTGAGAAAGATAGTAGATCACATCCTCATATATCTCAACCTCTCTAACTGAAAATGGCTTTTCATCTCCTTTGATACAGTACTCAATCCCATCCTTCATGAACTTGATGCACAGATGGAGGGTGGATGGAATCATCTTGTTCTGGTGTATCCAAGGCCTATCAAGCAAAGCAGTGAATGAAGTATTCAAATCAATGATATAAAACTTGGCTTCGGTCTTCCAGTCACCTATCTCCAAAGGTAACACTATGGAACCTAAAACCCTCTCACCTTATTCATTGAATCCTCTTAATATCATCCAATCTCCTTGGAGTGTGGAGATGTTGATCCTCAAATAAGCAATGGTCTTTAGACTCATAATGTTCATCGATGCACCTGGATCGATGATAACTCTAAGTCCCAATCTCATGTCAAACTATAATGTAGAGGGGCGGTTGTGCTCCATGTCCCCATAAGTAGGTCTTCATCTGAAAGTGATCCCCTGAGTTTCTAGAATAATGTGCCTCCTCTCCAATAGTGTTGAGCTAAGCATATCTCATGATCAAGGAGAGCCTTGATTAATGATTCCCTCATCTCTTTGGATAAGATAAGGGCATCATATATGCTTAGCTTAGATGTCAACTTTCTTAGGTGAGAGAGGACATTATAGTCCACCTTGGGCTGATCCTCCACAAGCATATCCAAGGGTGGAGCATCATGTGGCAGGGCTTCTCAATCCTTTGAACCAATGATTTGTTTGCCTCTATCTTGAGGTTCTGCCCTAGGAGGTAGAACCTTGCCACTACAGAGGTTGACTTCGGTGATCTCTTGTGGTAGGATAATGGAAGATTCTACTTGCATGTCAGGCTCACATATAGCTTCTCCTATGGGACCCTCAGAATTGGATGATTCCAAGTCTATCTCAAGAGGTGAACCCGTAGTATTCTGAGTAAGAAAATCCAACTCTAAATCAGAAAGAGGAAGATCAAAATTATTATAGTTGTTATTTAGACTTGAAGAGTTATCATTAAGAATAGATTTAGACAACTCATCAGAAGTGACACAGATATAATTCTAGCTAGCTTTATTTTTCAATTTCTTGGATTTGATAGGAGGTACATAGTAAAAATCAAGTAAAGTAAGAGGGGTGAGGGATTTGATGCCCTCATTCATCGATACAAGATGTCTAGAAGAAGCGAAGTAGAAGTAGTCACATATAGTAGTTGCAATGATGGAGGCTGGACCGGTCGGTGGTTACCTTAGGGCTATCTCAGGCGGCACATCTTTATTGAGCTCCCCCCTTGAGTTGGCTGGCAACTTGCAAACCTTCCTTGATGTTAGAGGTTTGAGTTGGCTCAACTACAAGAATGTTTCTTGATTTTCGAGATAATTTCTTAGCAATTTTGGATAAAGAGATATCCCAACCTTCTTTGGTTTTGGAAGGATCACAAATATCCCCAAGGATTACCCTAATGAAACTGGATGGTTGTTTTATAAGGTATTCTTTCAGGATGACTATAGAACCAGTCTTGAAGCTATCTTCAAGCCAGTCCTTAAATGTGAAGCAATCTTCCAAAACATGACCTAACATATGGTGGTAGGGCAAAAGTTAGAATCCTCGCTTTTGCCGACTTCCTCTAGTCTCCTAGGTTTGGGTAGCTGAAAATCAAACTTCTTTAAAAGATTCTTAAAGATCTTCTTGATTACCTCCCTCTTAAATGAATAAGGCTTGTTAGGTTTATCCAAAAGCAGGTGGACCATAGCTACAGAAGCGGGTATGTACCACTTGTGGCGATGTTTGTGGAGAGGAGGAGTGCAGGCATGGAGCTTTGTGGTAGGTCACATGGGGCTGCCACCAGGTGGTAGAAGAGGTGGAAGTGATGGTGGCGCGAGGTCTCTCTCTTTGGTTTGTTTCCCCTTCTACCACTTTCTCCGATTCTTCTCAAAAGCTTTCTGTGGCTACTATTTTGTTGATTGGTCTGGAAAAGGTGATTGTTTGGCTTCTCCTTGTAAGCTAGCTACCTTGTTGATTAATTTCTCAAAATTTTTGATGGTAAAACCTTTGAGCATGAAGGCAATTAGGCCATGGATATTCTTAAGTAGAATCTCAATGGCATGCTGTTCAGATAGCTATGACTTGCATTTCATACTCAAATTATACCATCTAAGAATGTAATCAATGAGGGACTCATTGGGGTTTTAATGAGCCACAATGAGATCGCCTACAATCACCATTTGCTGAGCTCTAGCAAACCTCTTAATGAAGAGTTGCTCCAACTCAGCAAAAGTCTTCACTGAACTGTTGAGAAGTTTTGTGTACCAATTAAAGACCATGCCTGCTAAGGTACTGACAAAGAGATAGAAGAGTAAAGTGTCACTGCCACCAGCATTGTAATAATTGGCCCTGAAATGTGCAATGTTCTACCTCGGGTTCCCACTGCTATCAAAGCTTTTAAAAGAAGGAGGCACAAAACCCTTAGGATATTAGATGACATCAAATTCCTCCGGGTAGGGTATATCCTTTGGAACTGATGATCCTCCTCGGGCTTGAGTCAATGCTTTTCTCACCTGTTCAACCATGCTCTTGATATCCTTTTCTTGTATGGAGGTACTATCCACTACCTTCCTGTACATGCTAGTTTTACCTTGCTCTACTAGAGGTAAAGTCTTGGCTAGATCCAAGACATGCACCAACTCTGGCTGACTAGTCTCAACTATAGTAGGTTAAACTTTCGGTGCTTGTTTCTGAAGTGCTAAGACTACTGCTAACAAGTCCTCGAGCTGCTTCCCCATACTATCTATCTGATCATCTTTCTACTTTATCTGTTGAAGGAGGTGTTGGGTCGAGTTGGCTGTGTCTTCCTGCTCGCCTCATCACCTTCCATAGTCTATTGCTCACGGAGGAGAGAACCTCGGGTATCTACCAAGTGCCCCCCACTGAATCTTCTAATAGATTTCCTTCATTAGGATCAAAGCTGAATTTCTCCTCATCATACCAGTCATATCCTAAGATCTCCTTCTTCTCCATGAGATAATTGGCTACAATATCATATAGAGAATGGTCTATCTGAACAGACATAAAGGATCGAGGCTGATCGATGCTGGGATCACTATCATGTACTGTGAGGCTCTAGACCTCCCCTGCTGTTGGCGAGTTAACCCTGTGAGGGCTATACTTGCTAGAAGAAATATGCTTCTGGCTGTCACTGAATCTATATGGAGTGGCACTCCTAGGAGGATCTATCATCATAGGGTAGTGAACTATCACCCTCTCCTTTGACAACTACCACAACCATCTCTATATCTTGCTGTGGTGGTGGTGGTGATGGGATGACTATGATACTTTGAGGTCGCCATTCCTTCTTCACCCACTGGGTGGAAGGTCGAGCAGGAGAGCTCAACCTCACCATAGTAGGCTATGTAGATGGGATAAGATCTTTTGGTCGTATCTAGATCACTAATGGGCTCCTCTTCTCCCCGGTGTGGCCTTCATGGCCTTGGCTGGAATAGCAGATGTTGAGACATGTACGGGAGACGGCGGACGAGGAGAAGAGCGGTGTGGTGGAGGCACCATCGACTCTTATGGGATAGGAGCTACTCTCCTATGATGTGTAATCCCCATAAGTAAGATCACATGCATGGTCGTGGTAGCACCAATCCAAATCCACAAGTGCGAAGCCGCTAACTTCTCGGCTATACCTCCTGCTCTGGTAACATGAACGATGTGCTTCCCAGCCCTCTCCTACCTACCTACCCACTGGAATGATCTCAAATCAAATTGAGCCCCGAACTTAGATCATCTGTAGGCTCTACTTACTCAACATAAAACTGAATAGAGGCTGGCGTATGACCTCCTCCTCTCACTGACTGGTGCTTGGAATTGCACCGCTGATGGAGGTGGAGCAGAAATCCTCCTAGCATCCTCTCTGTCAGACCTAGAGAGAGGGTGGAGCTAGTTTACTGTAACCAGTGGGGAAACCATTGTGGTTAACTCCTCTACAACAGACTGAGTAGCTACCTCCATCTTCTAACAATGCTAGTGTGATACTGCTTTATCATGCAATTCTTGTTTCTTCTTTGGGTCCTGGTAAGGCAAGCATAGTAAGAGCTAGACCCAACCTCAAAAGCAGGGGTGATACCCCAAAGTAGGGGAACCTTTCCCCTTAGAGGGTGCTAGTGAGTGGGTGCTAGCCCTAATTAGGGTAGCATGGGGAATAATTAGGTGTACTGACACTGACACTGATATTGGAATTGATACTGCTGCTGTGGGAACTGCCACTGCCTTCCTCTTCTGTGAGGGAATATCCGAGTTAGATGACATGTCAATCTAGATGTCAACTTTTGCCTAGTCATCGTGCTTCTGCTAACAGTCATGAGGGGAGTGTCCTCACATGTAATCCTGGCCCCCTTGAAGCCTCGACCAAAGTGGATGAGGTGGGCATAGTTAAATCGGGGAAGGATGGCCTGATCCAGGGCCAAGTCCATCCCATGAAGAAATGAGAACACATACTTTTGTGCTGCCATTGCAATCAATTGAAATTGAAGCTAAGACTGAAACTGATGCTGACTGAAGGTCTGCAATGTTTAAAATAAATTTGAATTAGATTTATGTTTTGTTGAATTTGAATTTGAATTTAAAATTTGAACCCATACTCAAAATCCTGAAAGTGTTAAGTCGGGCTCAACCAAATTTAGAAGAGACTTTGAGATTTGATTGGAAAGTGGAATTTTTGAATGTAGAATCCACTTTCAAAAAATTTGGGTATGTTGAAAAATGGGTTCAAATATTTTTGGAGATATGCTTCCATAGGTTCATATTTGAATTTTGATTTTTGATTCTAAGGACCCTTTATTTAACAAATTTATGTATGTTAAAGTTTAGGATTGTTGGAATTTTTTTTGAAAATAAAGTCTTCATCAAAATGAATTGAGTGAAGAAGTTCATTTATGCTTTTGGAAGTTATGATTGTTGGTTTTATTTTTGAAATGTTTCTATATGTAACAATTATAAAAATTATTAGATGTAGTGCAAATATTTTATTAAGCATATTTTGAAAAAGTGCTTTTGGAAATTGAGACTTTTCATAAAGGATTTATTTTTCTTTATTTTTAGAATGAACCTTTCCTTACCATAAATAATAAGGAGAAGTCTTTAATTATTCTCTTTTATTAAATTTTTTATTTTACCCATTGGGGAACCACAGGGTTTTAAGAGCAACATGGGGTGAGGTCCTAAAACTAAAGATGTTGGCTAAACTTAAGGATGAAATAAGCTAAGTGCCAATGGAAAGAAAGATAGTCTTGGATTCATACAAAAGTACAAACCCACTATACTTGGAAACAATGATCATTTACCAAAGATGATGGAGAGGAACCTTCTGAGTCAAAAAATCTGTATATTTTTTTATATATATCCACCTTCATCTATTCTTTTAAAGAAAAGAAGGATAAATGAAAAATAGAAATATATATAAAATATGCCTTGTTGGGATGCCACGTAGATCCATAAATATTCTTATTAGGGTGATCAGGCACATTGAGAAAATGTGTACTATCTCTAGAGATAGAAGTCACCACCTACAATGGACCTAATCACCTCAATAAGGACTCCTAAGGACTACAGGTCTTCAAAATATACCAGAGATTCTTCTCCTATTTTACATAAAAAAGTAAAGAAGAGTTTATTTTAAACAGGGTTCATTAAGTTCCCTATAGGGGCAAGTCCTCATAGTTAATTACATCCTAAGGAATAGGATTCCTTAGGAATACTCTCGATTAAGGTAAATGATTGTTATCTCCATAGATTTTAAAAGGTAGGACTATTAATCTATTGGTTTATTTTTAGAAAGTCAAGTGAGATTAATCAAGAGGAGGGAGTTCTTATCAAAGCAAATGAAAATAAGTAGGGGTTCTTAAGATACTAGGAAGCTTAGAAAGCACCCCAAACTATCCTATGGTGGAGTTTTACATTTTTGAAATTGAATTAATTTATTTGAGTTGAATTTTTATTAGAATGCTAGGGATTATAATTCCATGATACAAGGTCACAAAAATGCCTAAGAGGTGAGGATTTCTACTCGTAGCCCGAAAAGGGAAGTAACAACCCCTAAACCTAAATCTAGGGAACTTTGGTGAGGGCCAAAAGCATGACCTAAATCTAAGGCAAAAAAGGTATTTGGTTTACCTCCACAAGAGATGATA
Organism: Cymbidium sinense; assembly: GCA_021442155.1. Classification (NCBI taxonomy): domain Eukaryota; kingdom Viridiplantae; phylum Streptophyta; class Magnoliopsida; order Asparagales; family Orchidaceae; genus Cymbidium; species Cymbidium sinense. The sequence goes on along the minus strand of CM038214.1, from coordinate 294,202,007 downwards.
AATCACCCGACTGTTGGACTTACAACTGCTAGGGGGTGACCTCTAATGAACTCATCAGATGGTTTTAAAATATGTAAGCAAGTCAAATATTTTTGCAAGATAGCTATTTGTTTATTGAGAAAGACTAAATCAGAAACACATTAAGAGACTAGATCATGTAGGGCACTTTAATGACTTAAATCTAATGCAAATATTGTTACATTATATTTTTATTTTGGACAATCAATTTGACACATACTTTAGGATTTATATGCCTAATGCATGAGAAATTATGGGCCAAAATCAATAAGATAAGGAGGTTTGTTTCCACCATGGCTCTCACAGGTCAAGCCAAGTTCTCTGGCAAAGGTGGAAGCCCTCCAATCAAGAGTGAAATAATATGCTTTTTATTCATATGTTAGAAAAGTAAGGCAACACCTAGTTAAGGGGTTGCTAATTCTTCTATCTTATTTTATAACCTAAGCTTTAAGTGAGGTTATGAGTTATTTATTTTTAACTTGAGTTGTTTAATTAGATAGAAAATTTATTTTCTAAGAGCCTAATCATCATCTAGGCCATACATTAAAGCAATGAAGAAATTAGGAAAAGATGCCATTTTAATGTGCAAGTTAAACAAACATCAATCAATTTATAAAACTAGTGCAAAAGAATAAAATGCCATTTATGATCAGGCTCCACCGCACAAACCTAAAAAACAAATTAGGTAGCTGAGCTCTACCCTTATACAACCCAGATGACAAATGAATTAATTATAATTAAGCAAGGAATTCATGTTATGGGGGTCTTCATTCTTCATTTCTTGTTTCTTGTTTCTTGTTTCTTCTTTCTTCTTTCTTCTTTTGGTTGGTTGGAATGTGGTTGCTCCAAAGGCTTCATACGATACATAAGATATGATCTTATGAATGCTCATCCTAATCCCCCATAATAATCATTCCAAATTCCTAATGGCAAAAGTACATGAAAATGGGAAAAAAGAAATCTAACTAACACTGTAAAATAGAGATTAACCAAACAAACCATACAATCCCAAGCATGTATATATATAAATTTGACTTAACACCCCACACATGGGTAACTAAGTCCAGCTAGCCTATTTTGGATCATGCTTAGGGGTATAAGAACTTGCACAACAAAAGCAGTTATATTTTTATTACAACACTCCTTAAGCACAATCCACTATAGAAGATAATGGTTAAACTAAGATTGCCCTACCATTCAGTCTATGCATGTGCACTCTAACATCTAGACTAAAACAAAATATCACAAAATAAAAGCAAACATCAAGGCATGCACCACCCCAGCTTAAAGCTAGAAATGGTGACTTAGCCTAATGGGTGTGCTATTTAAGATTTGTGTGGTATGCTTAGCTAGGCTTTAAGGTTGAATTTTTCTATGTATGAAAATGTTCAACTTAGAAGGTTTGTTTCATGTAAGTGATTTGGTTACTTTGGTTGATTTTATTTTGTATATTGATTTTGTTTAAGTGAATCCTACAATTAATTATTAAGTTGTAAAGAGAGGAAAAGAGAAGTGAACTTCTCTTTCCTCCCTACCTTAAGTAATTTTTAAGGTAGATTCATATTTGATTATTATTTAGTGAATATTTTATTATGTGTTTTAATTAATCCTTACTTTAGATTTTCCCTAAATAAACCTATTCAAAAAGAAATGCATTTTAAGATTAAATAAAGTGAAATACTATCACAAAATACACATCACTTTATTTCTTTCTCAACATGCGTAACATGCATATGGATGAATCCTAAGCATATCGATACATGCAAATGGAAATGTTTAGCACACTTTAATGATGAATGCTAAGAGAATTTGTTTGAGAAATTTGAATGTTTTTATGATGCATGATTTTGTTAAGTAGAAAATGAGGGATTACTTTATCCATTTTTCATATGCACACATATATGTATGAAAGGCATAGGTGAGTACAACACCATTATTAGCACTAGGGGTATAAGGTACAAGACCTACTTAGGACTACTTAAAGCCTTACAATCTCAGGATTGTCCAGGCTAATATACTACTTTCCTTAAATATATATACATGTACAAAAGAAATGAATGGAAAAAAAATACAAAAGTTTGTGTTTGTCTGTTTGATTTTTTTATGCAATTAATATGTGTAAGTGTGGATGTCCTTTTTAAGTAATAACATATGAATGAATAGGAATGGATTTAAGCAAGTGTTGTGTTCTTTTCAAATGAACTATACACTTTGCTAAATCCTATTCAAAACTATGCTAAAAGAAAAGAGAAGGAAAGCCACACTATGCACATCTTTATATTATTACTAACATGAAAGCTCATAAATAATTATAAGTAGCATACCTTTCAGTTTTGATGTTTGATTCATAAGCTTTGAAAGTAATTTTGGATTTAATAGTGATAATAGCCATTCATATTCTTACTTTAGCCAAAACATACAATTTGACATAAAGGAAACATTTCATTTTTTAATTTGATTTTCAAAAAGCATGAATGCATGATTTTCATATGGCATACACATTTCATGCTAAGAAAGAAATAAGTGATGAAAGCATGTAAATTCATTTATCCTAATTAATTGCTAAATACAATCCTATTAAATAGAATTATTTAAAGTAAATCAAATTTGTTTTAAAGAGATTTTTTACTTTTGTTTGAGTTTAATTTGAATTTAGAAATGTGAAGAGGTTTGCTGGTCCTAACCCATTTCCCACATGGGTATGTTGTTTTAATTTAATTTTAGAACCATTAGATGATTTTTTATGTTTTGGTTTAGGTTAAGGTATGAATTAAGTGCATTAATTACCCCTTACCTAAACCACTTTAATATTTAATCAAATAATTATGGGCCAATGTATGACATAAAACCATACAAGGAATTTAAATCATCAATGCATCCTTGGAAAGAAAGGTGCCTAATGCAATTGGCTCACAATTAATAATTAATTAAGTTAAAGGGTTTAATTTAAGTACTTTCATAACCCTTTCCACACATGTGGGTTGGATTTTGATTTCTTAAGGAACTTAGGTTATTGAACACCTAAGAACCAACCCAAGATGAATTGGTTAAGTTTTGGAATGTTTTGATTTTGAAAAGTTTGATTAATTGAGCCATTTAATTATGTGATTAAACTTATTTAATTAATTTGCACCTTAGTTAGATTTTATCCAAATGAAATGAACTTAGGAAAAGAAGATATAGGAAAGAGCCCTAATCTCATTCCTAAAGTCTACTCACTATTCTAAGGTGATTAATAACTTTAATTAATGGATTTATCACTATTTAAAAGGTTAATTAATCATTTAATTGATTAAGAGGATAATTAGAAATGAACTAAGCAATTACCCTAATTAAATTAATAAATCCCAAGAAAATTAGGGGAGGCAGAAGTCATCCCACTACGTGCACATGAGAAGTTTGGAATTAATTAGTGGGATAATTAGAGAGTAATTAACATAATTAAATTCCCAATAAAACCCAAATTCAAAAAATATCACTGTTCAAAATCAATTGAAATTAATTTTAGATTATTCCTCTTTAAATTATCTTCACAATGTTTTTTTATTTTGTATTTTTTTATTTTTCTATATTTAGTTATGTTATTTTAAAGTTTCCATGATTTTCCATTAATTTAATAGCCTAATTAAATGACTAATCCTATCGGTGCCATGTGGAGGCTGACGCGGTGCATTCTTTTCACGTGGCGCAGCTAGATTTGTCACTTAAGTTGTAACATCAGAGTGCCATGTCAGTGGTGGCACTACGCGCTTTCTCCCCATCCGTCCGATCAAGATTGAACAGTTGAGATCGAGCCCACAGTTCTTAAGGGATTAATCTATGGATCCTGTGCAGCTTGATCATGGCCATCCATCCAAAATGCGTGGATGGATGACCCATGATCCGTCTCTGAGTTCGCCTGTGAGAGATACCGTCTATCTTCCATGGCATGATCCATGCTCGATTGAGCTCAAACTCAACCCACACTATCATCATGCAAGGGAGAAGACATCCAACAGCTAGTTTTACTTGAGATGAAAATTTCTTTCACAAAAGACCACACACTCCCTATTATAGGCTCGATTTTGATCCATACCTCGCTGGAGGCTATCACCGGTGCTCAAATTCATTGAGGTTGCTTTGTCCAATGGAGATGAAGCTCTGTTGAATGTTTCAAGCCATGGGATTGAGTAGATCTTCCTATGGACCAAGTCACCCTTCAAATGCTCATGGCCTTGGTCAAAGTCCCCTCTCCCTAGCCTTCAAGAACTTGATGAAGCTTGGAGTGAGCTCGATTAGGTCCCCTTAAGATGCTTAAAGGAGGAATTGGCTTGATTTTGTGTATTGGATGAGATGGAAGTTTGAGAGAGCTTCCCTATTTTTGATTTAAGAGAAATCAAAAATGGAGAATTGGAAATGGGTTGAGGAAGCTTGGAGGAACCTTGAGGTGCTAGCTCTGAGTTCCCTAAGCTCAATTGAGTGTGTGAGTGTTGAATTCCCCCTAGGTGAATCGGATGGTCGCAAGCTCTTTTGCTATTTTGATCTAATTCACCATATTCAATGGGTTTGTTAGGTCGTTTAGAGTGTCATGGAATTCAGTTTGGGTGTGGAGTGGAGTAGTGAAGCTCCCATGTGCTTGAAATGAGTGGAGGAAGGATTCCCATGTGCTCATGTCAAGTGAGGTGGTCAGTTTTGACTTTGAGTTGGGTTTGGCTAACCCAAACCCAATTAGTCATCTGCATCATCCTCATTAGTGACCATTTGGCCCACTAAGAGGATGCCAAGTATCCATGAAAAAGAATTGACCAAATTCCAAGTAATTTTGATTCAGGTTACTCTATGTCCTAGGGGTAAAATGATCATTTGGCTTGGATTTCAATTTGAATATGTTTGGTATGATTGAAAAATAGGTTGGACAAATTTTCAATGAATTTGAAGTTGGTTTGATATGATTTGGCTCATGTTGACTCATTTAGGTCAAAATGGGTCAAGTTGACCAATTATTCAAATTGGAGCAAACCAAGAGTTGGGTCAAGTTCATATGACCATTTGAAATATTTTGGCATCATTGGTTTGGTTCAATTTGATTTATATTTTTATTGGTTCATTTGATTTCATTTAGGTCAAATGGGTCAAGTTGACCAATTTGACCCATTTGACCTATTTGGCTTAGGTTGGGTTGGTTTATGCTTGGTTGATCATTTGAAATGGATTGGTATCTTGTTTCCAATCAATTTGGTTTATATTTGATTTGGCTCAATTTGACCTTTTAGGTCAAGTTGGGTTCAAGGTCAATTGGCTAGGTTGGGTCTGGCCAATTGGGGCTTTGGTCATGTTCATCAAGTGATTTGGAATGAACTTGACCCATTAGTTTCAATCAATTTGGCTTAGATCAAGTTTTGACACATTTTGACTTTTTAGGTCAAGTTGGGTCAACTTAGGCTAAGTGGAAATTGGGCTAGGTTAGGCTCAAATGATGGCTTGGTCAAGTTCAAACATTGATCATGAATGAGTTTTGATCAATGGTTTAAATCAATTTGGCCTATGGTGGATTTTGGCTAGTTTATATTTCATTTTGGCTAAGTGTTGACTTGGTTAACCCTTAGTTTGACTTGGTTTGACCCAATTTGAGTGATTGATCATCTCGTGATGATTGTTGCTTACAATGTGAGGCTTATGTTGGTTTAGTTCAATCCAATTTGGGTAGAAATAGAATTTGGCTCAAAAGGGGTACTTTAGGTCACTTTGGTTCAAGTGAGACTAAGTAGGCCAAATGACTTGGTCAAAACTTGATTTGAGTTTGATTGAACTCACATATGGACTTATGATTGAAATATAAATCCATTTGCAAGTGATTTGGAGTCAAATGGATTTTGATGCATTTGACAATTTCAAGTTCAAAGGGTGAACAATACTTTGATTTGATTTTTGAATTTAGTTTTGGTTTGATGAAGTTTATGTTTATATTTGATTCATGATTGAAGGATTGATTGAATCATGAATAAAAATCAAGGGTTTGGCTTGATTTGAATTTGATTTGGCTAAGTTCAAGAATTTGACTTGAAAGGTTTAGGTTGAATTTTGATTGAATTTGAGTTTGAGTTTTGAATTTATTTTTGGATTGATGATTAAAGTTTATGTTTATATTTGGATTCATGATTGTAGGATTGATTGAATCATAAGAAAAAATCAAGGGTTTGGCTTGATTTGAATTTGATTTGGCTAAGTTCAAGATTTTGACTTGAAAGACTTAGGTTGGTTTTTGGTTGAATTTGGATTTGATTTTTTTTTGAATTTATTTTTGGATATTTAAATTTATATTTCATTTATATTTGTGAATATAAATGAGAATATAAATGGGTTATGAGAAAATTCTTGAATTTGAATTGATTTAGATTTGATTTGAGCTAAATCCATGAGAGAGAATCAAAGGACTTAAGAAATATTTTGGAGTTTGGAATCTAATCATGGGCTTCAATCATATGTTTCAATTATTTGGGATTAATTCATGATTTGAGAAAAAAACATTAATTGGTTGATGGTTTATGGAGTTGATATGAGTTTGGAGAAAATCAATCAAGTTGGAATTGATTTGAGTTTGACTTGAAGGGAGGAAGTGAGCTTGGTTCTAGGGTGCAAAATTTTCCTAACACCCCTAAGGCATGACCTATTTCTATGGCTAACTCTTCTAAGTCTCTAGGGCTAGGTTGAGTGTTCACCTAATCACTAGAAGTGTCTTAAGACTAAGGAACTCTTAAAGTCTAAGAGAAGTCCTATGTCTAAGATGGAGGAGTGGAGAGCTCATGCTAAAAATGAGGTCAACAAGGCCATTCATCAAAATATGAAGAAACTAGAAAGATCATTGCATCCTAATTGCACAATCATAAATAAAACATCAATCAATTAATAAAATTAGAGCAAAAGAATAAGAGGTCGATGTGGTCAGGATCCACCGCACAAACCCGAAAAGAAATATGGGTGGCCGAGCTCTACCTTTATACAACCCGGATTACAAATGAATAATTACAATTTAGAAGAAATTTATGTTATGGGGGTCTTCATTCTTCATTCTTCATTTTGATTTGCTTCTTTTCTTTCTTCTTTTTAGCTTGACTTGGCATATGTATTGCTCCAAGGCTTCACATGATGCATAAGAGTTGGTCTTATGACCAATGTTCATCCTAATCTCCCATAACATTCATTCCAAATATTAATTACAAAATTTACATCAAAATGGGAAAAGTAAATCTAATTAAACCTGTAAAATAGAGATTAGCTAAACATACCACACAATCCAAGCAATTATATGAATAATTTGGACTTAGCACCCCACACATTGGTAACCAAGTCCACCTGTCCTAGTTTGGATTATGCTTAGGGGTGTAAGCAACTGCATAGCAAAAAAAGTATTTATATTTTTATTACAAATTAAGCACAATCCTTGTCATAATGATTAGATAAGATTTACCATTCACGCATATACACCCAACGTCAATCTAAAAATACATCACAAAACAAAATTAAGATCAAACCATGCATCACCATAACATGAGGGAAATGGTGACTTATTAATGTGTGTGCCATTTATTTGTGTGGCAATGGATTTTCTGGAATTTTCTAAGCATGAGAGATTCAATTTAGAATGGTTGTTTCATTTTAAGTGATTTAGTTGGTTAGTCAATTTTATTTGATGATTCTTTTGGTTTGAATGAACGTACACTTAGTTACTAAACGTTGAAAAGAGAAGAAAAGAGAAGAGAACTTCTCTTTCACCCCTATCTTAAGTAATTTCTAAGGTAGATTCATTAATGATTTTTCTTTAGTGAATGCTTTATTATGTGTTTTAATTAACTCTAAGTTTAGATTTTCTTTAAATAAATCTATTCAATAAGAAAGACATCTTATAATTAATTAAGGTGAATTACTATCATATAACACACAATCATTTATTTCTTTCCACCATGCATACCATGCATATGAATAATCCTCTGCATAGCTATACATGCAATGTAAACTTTAGCACACTTTGATGATGAATGCTATGAGATGTTGTTTAAGAAAATTTAGACATTCCATTAATGCATGTTTTTATTAAGTAGAAAAGAGGGACTCTTTTATTCATTGATTAAATGCACATCCATATGTATAAAGACAGTGAGTATGATGCCATTATTTTCACATGGGGTGTAAGGTACAAGATCTACTTGGTTTAAAGCCTGCAACTGGGATGTCAGACTAATATACCATGAGAAAATTCTATGATGGGCCTTTCAAATCTGTTGGAGAGAAATGAAAAAGGGAAGACCTATAGAAATTCATCTTTTTGGGATGCCATGCAGATCCACAGATGTACTTATTCAGGTGATCGGGTACATCATCAAAGAAATAGTGTACTATCTCAAAAGATAGAAGTCACTACCCTTTAATAGACCTAATCATCTCAATAAGGACCCTAAGGATGATGTGTAGATTTCTTCCCTACTTTACATGAAAAGTAAAGAAGGTTTATTTTAAATCGTTCATTAAGTTCCCTGCAAGCCTCCATAGTTAATTACATCCTAAGGAACATGATCCCAAGAAAACTCGACAAGGTAAATGTTTGTCTCTTGAAGATTTCAATAGAAGGACTATCAATCGATTTTTTTTTGAAATATCAAATGGGATTGATCAAAAGAGGAGTTATTATCAAAGCCAAAATGGAAGATAAGTAGAGATGCCATGATGTAGAAACCGGAGCATCTCAAACTATCCTATAATTGGGCTTTACATTTTTGAAATTGATTTAATTTGTTTGAGTGATATTTTTTTATTAGAAATTTAAGACTTATGATTCCTTAACATAAGAATAAGGAAATGCCTAAGAGGTGAGGAATTAAGCTTATGGCCCACAAAGGGGAGAAGCAACTCAAAACCTAAATTTAGGGAAGGGTAAAAGCACAACCTAAATCTAAGGCAAAATGGGTAATTGGTTTGCCTCCACAAGAGAGGACAAACCACCCGACAGCTTGGACTTACAACCACTGGGGTGGTGCCAACTAACTCCTCCTACAATTTTAAATACATGTAGGCAAGTCTTTATGCTTATGCAAGATAGCTAGGCTATTATTTATTTAGAAAGAGACTAAGTCCTTAAACTCACTCCCTAAAGAGACTAGATCATGTAAAGGGACATGCTTCAAATGACCTAAATCTAATAATTAAAATTTCATTTTATTTTATTTTGGAATTATTTTGACTCATAATAGGATTCATATGACTAATGCATGAGAAAGAAGTTGGCCAAAATTAGTGAGAAGGAGGAGGTGAGTTTCCACCATGACTCAAAGGTCAAGCCAAGTTTCTCTAGCAAAAGGTGGAAGCCCTAATCAAGAGTGAAATAAGATACATTTGTGCATGATATTACAAAAGAAATGCTCATTCAGCTTAGGGGTTGCTAATTCTTTTATCTTGATTATAAACTTAAACTTTAGGTGAGGTTATGATTTGTTTAATTTTATTTTGAGTTGTTAGGTTGGGTAAAAGATTTTTTTCACTAAAGAGCCTAATCCACATACAAGCCATACATAAAGTAAGGAAGAAACTAGGAAAATCATGCCACTTAATGCAAAAGCTAAATAAATCATCAATCAATTTATATAGCTAATCGCAAAAAGAATAAAAGGCCATTGTGGTCGGCACCACACAAACCCAAAATATCAAATGTGGGTAGTCGATTCTACCCTTATACAACATTACAAATGAATTAAATTACAATTAAGTAAGGAATTCATTTTATGGGGTCTTCAAGCTTTATTTCTTCTTTCTTTCTTCTTTTCTTCTTCTTCTTTCTTTCTTTGGTTCCTTTTGGATGATTGAAGATGCTCCAAGGCTTCACATGGTGCATAAGATAGGATCTTATGACCAATGCTCATCCTTATCGCCATAATAATCATTCCAAAATCCTAATTGCACAAATTTACATGAAAGGAAAATAATGGAAATCTAATTAACACTTGCAAAACAAAGGTTAGTTAAAATAAATCACACAAAACACAAGCATGTATATTGGACTTATCACCCCACGCATGGGTGACTAAGTCCACCGCCTATGGATTATGCTGGTAAAGCACCTGCAAAAAAAAGTATATATTTTATTTATGATAGCACTTAAGCACAATCCTACAAAAAAAGAATAATTAGACTAAGACATCCTACCATTCATTCTATGAGCATACCCCTAACATCCAATATAAAACATATATCATAAATAAAACAAACATCAAACCATGCACCGCCTAACCTAAAGAAGTGGTGACTTAGGCTAATGTGTGTGCTTTGAAGGTTTGTGTGTGGTATGCTTAGCTATGGCTTTAGGTTCAAATTTTCTAAGTGTGAAGAACATGTTCAACTTAGAGGAGGGTTTCATTTAAGTTGTTTAATTATTTTGGGTTGATTTATTTCATGTTTTGATTTGGTTTAAGTGGATCCTACAATTAATTACTAAGTTATGAAGAGAGGGAAAGAGAAGAGAACTTCTAACCTAAGTAATTTCTAAAGTAGGTTCACATTTTAGTTTTATTTAGGTGAATGTTTTGATTAAATATTTTAATTAATCTTAAGTTTAGATAAACCAAACTATTCAAAAGAAAGGCATTTTAAGATTAAATAAAATGAATCAAAATTCACATAACACACATTACTTCATTTCTTTCCCAACATATATAACATGCATATGGATGGATCCTAAGCATATCTATACATACAAATAAGTGTATTTAACACACTTTATGATGCATGCTAAGTAACCCATTTAAAAAAATTTAGAAGTTGAGATGCATGATTTTTTAAGTAGAAAGGTTTTCTTATCCAAATTTTACACACACATGAAAGTAAGAAAGGCATAAGTGAGTACATGCCATTGTTAACCAGGTGTAAGGTACAAGACCTACTTAGGGCTACTTAAAGCCAACCTCTGGGTTGTCCACTAATATACCACTTTCCTTAAATACAAACATATGTATAAAAGAAATGAAATGAAAAGGAAAATGCAAAAGTTTTATTAATGGATTCATTTTATTTTATGTATGCTAGTATAGGTAACCCTTCTTAAGTTATAGAGATGAATAGATATGGAATTAGTAAGTGTTAGGTTCTTTTCAAATGAACCATATCAAAATTATTATTCAAAACTATACCAACATAAGAAAGAAGGAAACCTATGCTAATTTCATACCAAATGCAAGCTTATAATTAAAGTATAAGTAACACTTTAGATTTGGTATTTGATTTATATGTTTTGAAAATAATTTGATTTAGTAGTGATAATAGACATTCATATTTCTACTTTAGCCAACACATGCAAATTTGACATAAAGTAAAAAATTTCATTTTAAAATTTAAAATTTAAAATTATGAATGCATGAAATCATATGACATACAACTTAACATGTTGGGGAAAATTTTAAAGCAATGAAAGCTTGTGAACAAGTTCACTTCACTTAAATCCTAAAGACATTCTTATAGAATAAGAAAGTTTAAAATAAATCAAAGTGTTCAAAGTGATTTTGTTTAGTTTGAAGTTTGATTTAATTTTGAAAAGGTGATGATTTGTGTCCTAACCCATTCCCACATGTGTTTGATATTTTGTTTAATTTTAGATAATTAGATCCATTTTATGTATTAATTAGGTTATGAATTAAGTAACTTAATTAACCCTTACCTACACCACCTTAGAATTAACCAAAATAATTATGAGCCAATGAGATGACATAAAACTCACAAGGAATTTAAATTTGTAATGCACCCAATAAGAAAAGGCCTAATGCAATTTGGCTCATAATTAAGTTAATTAAGCTAAGGGTTTAGCTTAAGTAATTTCAAAACACCTTTCATACACATGAATTGGGTTTTGATTTTCTTAATTGAACTTATATTAAACCCAAGCATCTACCCAAAGTAGATTAATAAGTTCTAAAACTTTTAGAATTTTTAGAAATTAATTGGGATAATTAATGAATTAACCCAATTAAGAGAGATTAAGAGAGAAAAAAGGGGGTTTAGGGAATAGCTTAGGAAATGCCCCAAAATATTCCATAAACCTCTTACTATCGACCTTAATCAACCCTAATCATGGATTAAAACTAATCATATCCTAATTATCCTTAATTACATAAAGAGGGTAATTAAGAAATCCATATGCAATTTTTCTAATCAAGCCTTCAATAAATCCCTAGAAAATTAGGGGAGGGAGAAGTCATCCCTTAAAACATACCCAAGAAATTTGGGGTTAATCAGAGACTTAATTAATAAGTAATTAGAAAAATAAAGTTTCCAATAAAACTTAAAATCAGAGAAAATTATAATTAAAAACCCATTGAAATTAATTTAAAATATTCTAGTTAAATTAATTATTTCCATATTTATTTTATTTCATATTTTTTAAATTTTCTGAGGAGTTATGAATTTTAGAAGATCCGTTAATTAGAAATTAATTAAAACATCCTAACTAATCCACTAGCTCATGACATGCTATATGCTTTTACATGTGCATCAAGGATTTTACTTAAATCAAATCCAAATGGTGGCGGCACGTTGATCTCTACCATTCGATCAAAGATCGATGCGAGATCTCCCGTTTTAAAATGGATAAGAAAACGGGGAATTATCTCACGTCCATCCAAAATGCGGATGGATGGTGAGATCAAGTTCTTCCCTTGATCGCCCATGATCAAGGGGAAGATCCAAGTTCGATTGATCTGATTCAAACCAAACTCAACCCACACCATCTAAAGCTAAAGAGCAAAACATCCAATGGTCAAAATCCATGGGATTAAAATTTCTTTCACAAAGCTCCACACCACATTGAGTTTAATGGTAAAAAATCCCATACCTCACGAGGTGATCACCATGATTCCTTGGAGAAGCTTCCTAGTCACAAAAGTTTTGGGCACTGAGGTTGAGTGGATTGGGACCAACCTCCTCCTTAGCTAGCTTGTGGCCTTGATCCACCCAACCTTCCTTGTGGGAACGGAAGCTTGGGTGCACTGACTTGCTCCGATGAAGTATGCAAGAGCAATTGGATGGAAATTGAGTGAAGAGGAAGTCTTCAATAGAATTCCCTATTTTCAAACCTAAAAATTGAGAAATGGAGTTCAAATCCTCTAAGAAGCTTTGGAATACTCTAAGGCTTCCTAGTCTTAGCTTCAATCCATGAGGGTTAGAATTGAAATGAATTAGGGGAGTATATCTCCCCTTGAAGGAGGATGGTCGCCATTGCTGCCATTTTGATCCATTAAAATGGGTTGTTTGAGCTATTTTTTGAGTGCACATGGTCAGTTTGAGTGGATTGCCAACCTCCCATGTGCTTGAATTTGAGTGGGAGAGGATTTTGAATTTGACCAGTTGGTTGGTCTAGGGACCAATTAGGTTGACCCAAACCCATTGGGTAGGTCCACTTGAGCTTTTATAAAAGCCTCAAGTGAATGTGAAGAGGGTATGACCAAATTACCCATGATTGCAAAATTTGTTCTGGCCTAGGGTAGGATGGTCATTTTATATTTTCACTTTGGATATGTTGGTATGTGGAGAAACTAGTTTGGCCAAGTTTCATGAGATTTAGAATTCATTTGATAAGGTTTGGCTCATGTTGACCCATTTAGGTCAAAATGGGGCAACTTGGGTCAAGTTGACCAATTGGTCAAATTGGGTCAAACCAAGTGTTAGAACAAGTTCATATGACCATTTGAAATATTTTGGTGGCTTTGGTTTGATTCAATTTGGTATAGTTTTGAATTTGGCTCATATGACTTCATTTAGGTCAAATGGGTCAAGTTGACCTATTTGACCCATTTGACCTATTTGAGGTAGGTCAAGGGTAGTTTAGGTTAGTCATATGGAGTGGATTGGTATCTTTGTTTCCAATCAATTTTTGTATGTTGTTTTGGCTCAACATGACCCCTTTAGTCATGTTGGGTCAAAGGTCAAAGGTTGGTCTAGTTGGCAATTGAGGCTTTGGTCAAGTTCCACAAGTGATTTGGAATGAACTTGACCCATTGGTTTCAATTAATTTGTTTTGACACATTTTGACCCTTTAGGTCAAAATGGGTCAACTAATCAAGTGGGCCAAAGGTTAGGCTCAAATGTTGGCTTGGTCAAGTTCAAACATAGGTCATGAGTGAACTTAGATCAATGGTTTCAATCAATTTGGCCTATGGTGGAATTTGGCTATGTTAGGTTTCATTTTGGGTTAAGTGTTGACTTGGTCAACCCTTAGGTTTGACTTGGTTTGACCCAATTTGATTGATTGATCATCCCATGATGATTGTTGATCATGATGAGATATATGAGTTTGGTTCAATCCAATTTGGTTAGATTAGAATTTGGCTCATAAGGGTACTTTAGGTCACTTTGGGTCAAGTGAGCCTAAGTGGGTCAAATGGCTTGGTCAAAGCTTGATTTGAGTTGATTGATCTTGTATATGGACTTATGATTGAAATATAAATCCATTTACAAGTGGTTTGAAGTCAAATGGTTTTGATCCATTTGACTTTCATATTCAAAGGAATATGAAAGGTTTTGGCTTTGATTTTTGACTTGGGTTTTGATTGTTTGATTGAAGTTTAGATTTATATATGGGCTCATGATTATATGTTTGATTGAATCATGGGAGAAAATCAAGGGTTTGGGTTGATTTGAAATTGATTTGGCTAAGTTCAAGATTTTGACTTGAAGGGCTTAGATTGCATTTTGAGTTGATTTGAGTTTGAATTTTGGAATTGGTTTTAATTGTTTAAATTTATATTTCATTTATATATGTGAATATAAATGGATCATGAGAAAATTTCAAGATTTGAAGTGGTTTAATCATGATTTAGCTAAGTCCATTAAGAAGGATTTAAAGGACTTAGAAAATTTTGGAGTTTGGAATTTGAATTTTGATTGGTTTATATTTATATTTCATTTATATATGTGAATATAAATGAGATATAAATGAATTATGAGAAAATCCATGAGTTTGAATATTTGATCATGATTTAGGCTAAGTCCATTAATGGAAAATTAAACTTAAGAAAATTTTAAATTCAAGAATTTAATTTGAGGTTTGATTTGATTGATTTATATTTATATTTCATTTATATATGTGAATATAAATGAGAATATAAATGAGTTTTGAGAAAATCATGAGTTTGAATGATTTGATGTTTTTGATAAGTCCATTAAAAAATTAAGGGACTTAAGAAATTTTAAATTGGAAATTTATAGGATTTGATTTGATTGATTTATATTTATATTTCATTTATATATGTGAATATAAATGAGAATATAAATGAGTTTTGAGAAAATCTATGAGTTTTAATTGATTTTTGAAAGTCCTTTAATGGAAAATTAAGGACTTAGGAAAATTTTTAAAATTAAATTTAATTTGAGTTTGATGATTGATTTGAATTTATATTTCATTATATGAATATAAATGAGAATATAAATAATTTTGAGAAAATCTCAAAGATTTGATTTGGTTTGATCATATTTTATAAGTCCTTAAGAAGGTTAAGGACTTAGCAAAATTTGAACTTAGGAATTTTGATGATTTTGATCATGGGTTTCAATCATAGATTTCAATCATGGATTTTAATGGAGTTGATTTGATTTGGAAAAAATCAAATAGAATTGATTTGAGTTTGAAAGAAGGAAAGTGAGGAATGGTCTAAGCTAAGAATTAACACCCCCAAGGCATGACCTATTCCTATGGCTAACTCTTCTAAGTCTCTAGGGCTAGGTCCACCACTAATCAGATGTGTCTAAGACTAAGGAACTCTTAAAGTCTAAGGTCCACTAAGATGGAGGTTGAGAGCTCATTCTAAAAAATGAGGTCAACAATGTCAATAGGTGGTGACTAACAAGGAACACATGGTATTGACCAAAATGATCAACAACACCAAGATCACAGACTATCATAAAATAATCTATCCTTAAAAGAAAAGAAAGAATCCAAGTAATGTGTTCTACTATGTCCAAGACATAGGGAGAGGGAAAATCCACCAAGAGATAGGGTGAACCTTCCACTGGGAAGAGTTCAAGTCATCCACAAAGGGATGAGGTTTGATTTGATTTGAATTTACCAGAGAGATCTCCATAGAGGGTTGAATTTGTTTCAATTTTATTAGGTTTGAATTTTGAGATGACCCTATGGTTGCATGGTATGGAAGGCCTGACTAACCCAATTTATCAATCCAAAGGGGTAGTCTAAACACTTAGTAGGACTAGCCAACCAAAGGGAAATGCCTTTTATACAATGCTTTAGAAGAAAGAGTGGATTTACATCTTCCAAAGTGGGAAAGTTGAGGTAAAGGTTGATTGAACCCAACCTGGGCCGACTTATTGAGTGAATGCCTGGGGACTTAAATCAACTCAAAGATAGTCAAGATTTTATTTTAGTTTTTTATTTTGATGGATTCTGGTTTTGATGGATCATACCAGAAGGAGCTTATAGAAGCCTAGACCTATCTCATTTATCAACCAAAGGGAGTAGCTTCCGATGGGAGAACTATCCAACCAAAGGAGTGCCGCTCAATTTGTAATGATCAATTGAAGGGAAGAAAGCTGGGGACTCACATCTTCCACTAGAAAAGACCACTGGGTGATTTGCTTTGGGCAACAAATCAAACTACCTGGGCTACCCATCGATTTTACAATCATGCTAGAAAGAATGCATAGTCTTATATCTTTCAAAGAATGACTATCGATAACCCGCTTTGGAAAAATAGATTGAACCCGACCTAGGGGTGACTAATGAGTGAGTACCAACCTGGGATTTATCTCAACTCGTGTAGTCAAATTCTATATGGAGTCACCGCCTAAAGATAGATGCCTTGGGAAAAGGGGGCCCTTTGGGGGCTTAAATTTCTAATCCACAAGCGAATTAATTTTGTTATTTATTTAGTTTTAGTTATTTTATAATGGACCCTATGGGTTTGTGAGGGATCAAACTGAGAAGAAGCTTATATCATCCTGGACCTATCTCAGATTTACTGAACCAAGGAAAAATCTGTGCATCTGCTGAACAAAATTTTCCAACCACAAGGGTGGCTACTAGGAAAGGGGGACTGTCCAATCCGAAAGTAACCTGAGTAGTGTCTAAATGGGGTCAAAGTACTTGATCCAAATAGAGTGCCCCACAAGGGATGGGGCCGGTAAAGGGCTTAATCCAACACCCTGGAGAAGATGACATGGCCACATCCAATAGGTATTCATGTCCAACTCAAGGAGAAAGCGGGGACTCATATCCGCCAAGAGTGGTGTATCCATTGGTGAGTCGCCAAAGATAAATCAACCAACCTAAGGTGCTTTGCTTGCAACAATCGCCTAGGAAGAAAGCTGGGACTCACATCCTCCCATAAGAATCACCGGGATAGTCATCTTCTGCCTAAAGTATCCAACCTAGAAACTACCGAGTGAATGCCACTGGGGACTTATATCAACTCAAAAGTAGTCAAGAGGAAAGGAGCCTAGGGACTTATCCTAAACCTCAAATATACTCCTAAGCATGATGGCTAGTTCAAGAAGAAAGCATGGGACTCACATCTTCTTAAGCAAAGTCAACATGAGGTAGCTTACTGGTGCAAGAAGCCTACCATACTAACAAGGCTCATTGGTTTATAATGTTAGGAAGAAAGGACTCACATCCTCCAAGTGACCACACATATACTGGTAGCATGTAAACGACCTGAAGCCTAATGAGTGAGTGCTGGGGCTTGCTCCCACATCAAAATAGCTCGAGATAAAAGATTTGTGTTTATTGTTATGCATGTGTTAAAAGGAATAGGATGCCTCTGGGGGACTCTTACACCTACCTTAAACACACTAGGGTTTGATGAAATGGTGCCATGATGGCAAAAGGATTCCCACTAAGAAAGGATGCGCTTGGGTTCTCGCACAACTAACTTAGTTATGCTAATCAAAATAGATGCCTCTGTTCTCTTACACCTATTCTAAAAGCATTAGAGATTAGTTTGTGAAAGAGGGATAGATGCCACCGGGGACTCTTACACCGCCCTAAACACGCCATGAGACAAGACAAACAACGCTTCGAATGAAGAGAAGATTTGATGAATGGAATTATATTTTGTTCTTTTTGTTAATGATTGTTTTGAAACATGATTTATTTCATGGGTTATATTTCTTTAGATAGGGTCCATTAATTGGAAGCATCGTGTTCCCCTTTACAATCAATAATGATAAGATCCTCCTTGGTAGGCCTTCTATGACATGGGGCCTTCCCAAGTGGGTTCAAACTTGCCTCCCATCTTTCGATGAAACAATTGGTCTCCTAGACTAACACAAGTTCTCCTACCAAAAAGACCTAGTGCACTTGTTGTGAGCTTGAATCATTTTGGCCTTGTACAACTCGAGGTTCTGGCACGCCTGTAGGAGACTTTCCTCCAAACCTTGAGCTCTTGTAATTGCAACTTTTCATTCTATTTTGTAGTGATCTTGTTACCCAATGCTATCCTTAGTGATGGAAGTTGAACTTCTAAAGGAAGAACGACTTCGGAACCATCACTAAGGAAAATGTGGTAGACTAAGTTGGAGTTTGGCATATGGTGCGGTAGGCCCACATTGCTTCAACCAACTACTCGTTCTACTATCATTTGTTGTCATCAAGAGTCTTCTTCATCTGGATGAGAGTTTTGTTGAATGCTATTCTTTCTCTGGTAGATGGTGGAGTATCTCCAATCTATATGTCTTCTAGCGGCTATTGATCTTCATTTTGAATGCAATAATTAAAATATTGAGGCACCCCAACCATGATATCCTAAAAAATTGAAGCACATGGTGAGTGTGACCTCTGAGTGGGATGGCTTCACCACTTGGAAAAGTAGTAGCCTAAGATGAATCGATGCCCCTTGGAAGAAGGAGGATCGATCGACCTACAATGTACACCCCAACACTCAAATGGCCATGAAGCCAAAGTAGGTGTAGAATGTTGGGTGGAGGACCACATGCACAGACATGGCATCTCTAGCTACATCCATGCAATATGTGATCATCGGCAAGAGTATCCAAGTCTGATCTTCTTCATTGATGAGCTCCAGTGACTGAAGTACCTCACAATGCCATGGGCTTCATGTTTGTCTAAATAATGTAATCATTTGGTCAAAGGATAGGTATAGGTGTGCCATCAACAAGAGCATAGAGAGAGCTCTTTCACCGATGGGCTTGTGACTTTTCAGGTAGTTTGCGGTGTTCAAGTAATCTATGAATGGTTGCCTCCAATCTAACTCCTTATCCATTTTGGCAATGACATCCCTTCAAAGAGATCTCTCTCGATGAGTTCAATCAATAAGGGATAGACTTGTCTATTTTGGACCCTTATTGAAATGGACTCATCAGACATGCCAACTCTTTGAAGTTTGGCCAAGGCATCCATCGTGTTCTCGGGAACCTTGTAGATGGTGACTTTGGGAATTGGGCCAACAACTTCATGGTATACTCAGTAATGAAGCTTGGGTTTGAGAACCGGTAGACCCAACAATGGTTGATGACCAACGAGAATCCCCAAAGATGTTGATGCTCTTGACATTGATAGTGATGGCTAACCCAAATCAATCAAAGCCTCATACCTTCATTGTTGCAGGGTTGGAAAGATAGTATGAGAATCTCATCACATCATAGAGTTAGAAGAACTATTCTACCCCTTACCTTTCTTAGAGAATAGATCGTGGTGCTTCACCTTTAAAAGAAGCAATACCATCAAAATACATCTCCCATCGATGTCGGCCTCCCTAAGTTCATGATTTATTCATCGGGAGGTCACTAAGCAAGAATCAAGTGAAGTGTGTGCTAAGAAATTTGCTACTATCATTTACCCCATGAAGGGGTACAAATGTGATATCAAACTATGAGAGTATCATGGACCAATGAGCCAAACATAAAATTAATGTGTCATGAGATACTATAGGATTGTTCTGAGATCAAGTTCACCTTAAGAAAGAGAAAATAGTGTTTTTGAGATGCAAAGATCAAAGCTAAATAATGTTCTCAATAGGTGGATACAGGAATCGATGATGGTAAGTAGAGTGCTTCCTTCCCTTCATCGCTTTTGGGCCAACAGCGAGAGAGTCATCCAATGCAAGAAAGGTAAAGGATGAGTGGCCCCGATAGGCTACTAGAACCGGCTTTTCACCAAGTACTCTTTGATATCTTCAAAGCATTGACACTTGTCATCCCACTTGAACTTGCATCCTTTTGACAAGTGCTGAGAATGGCTTGCATCTCCTCGATAGTTTGAGATAAAGCATCTTAGATATCCAACCATCCTTGAAAGGATCTTGAGTTAAACTCTTAGAGGTGGCATTTCTAAGATAGCTTTTAATCTTTTCGTGATATTTCTATTCCCTAGTGTTGAACAACAAACCCAAGGAATTTCTCTGAAGCTACTCAATGCACACTTCAAGGGATTCATTTTGAGGTTATATTATCTTAACCATTTGAAAACTACTCTCAAGTCAAAGAGGTGGTCTTCCTTTTCTATGCTTTTGACTACTAGATCATCAACATATCACTCAACCTCATGATGGATGAGTTCATTGAAGATCTGAGTCCTGGCCCGTTGTTATGTAGCACCAACATTTTTAAGGCCAAAAGGCATGACCCTATAATAAAGATTTGATCGGGTTAAAAAAGCAATGTTTCTTTCATCTTCGAGACATCTTGATTTGGTTATATGACCCATCCATGAAAGAGAAGACTATATGAGGTGAATGTCCACCATTAATTATGGTATAGGAAGAGGAAACTCATCCTTAGACATGCCTTTTTAAGTCCTAAAATTGACGCAAAATGAATTTGGCCATTCTTCTTCTTAACTGGGACGACACTAGCTAACTAGGTAGATTATTTTTCTTCCTGAAACCAGCATCGCTTTCTTGACTTAAATGACCTATTGTTCAATTTCTAATCGCATGCTCTAGGAGCTTGCTTAATAGGTAACATTAGATCTATTACTTGTGGAATGCTACATCGAGATAACGCATTTTCATAACTCCATGTGAAGCAAATTTTAAACTCAATAGCCTAAGTCATTGGTTTCTTCTTCATTCAAAGAATGAACTTATGTATGTGGGCGATTTTCTATCTCGAGGTTGATTTCTTAAGCTTGTCGATTGAATGAATCTCCTCTTCAAATCGGTGGTGCCTCTTTGACTTGGAGATCATCATCAAAGTTTCTAAACACACATTCTCATAAGAGTTGGGGATGTGAGAAGAACCTATCGATTCCAAATGGTTGGTAATAATTAGCAATCTTCATCATCGACCCACTATCCAATTAGTCCTTCTCTTGATTGTGCTTCCCTTATTGCATTGCTTCTCAAGTATTCTAACTGCTTGGACCATGTGTGAGGAACTAAACCTTTTGTATAAGATTTTGAACACAAGGGTAAAAGTCAAAAGGTAATTCCATTAATTTTTAAAAGTATCTTCCTCAAGTTCTACATCAACTTCAGGGATTGAGAATGATGATCCCAAAAAGAACTTCTTCGTGTCATTCAAAGACTTAGGGACTTCCTTAACTACTAAACCTTCAACTTTTGATGTAAGTGAGGTAAGAGCTAAGGTTCCTAACTCTTTCATATAAAGATTTGAATACTTTCCTCTTGGAGGCCGGTCTCTCTATTTAGATCAAAAGTCACCTCCAATGGAACCCGAGAGGGTTGGATGGTATAATCATCACATTGGACTCATCCTCGAGATTCCAAGTCTATGTGAATAGTAGGGTACTCTATGAACATGACCTCTATTGGTCAAGGCCAACTAGGGGTCTCCCACAACTTCCTTTATTTCTACCGCCTGCACTTTGGTGGAGGTTGAGCCATCCTACCCACATGTCCATATGATGGAATGAAGGGTGGAATGTGATATGGATCTATTTCTTCTTCCCTTTCTTGTTCACTTGGACTTTTATTTTTTCTTTTCATTTTCTTTTATATTTTCTTTTGCTTCATTTTCATTTTCTTTTGTATTTGAATTTGAATTTTGTCCAAGTTCATGAGAAAGGGTATTTTGAGGAAGATAGTAGGTTGCATCCTCATAAATCTCAACTCTAACTAAAATGGCTTTTATTGACACTGCATTCACCCATCTTTTTGAACTTGATGCACCGATGAAGGGGATGGAATGATCTTGTGATGTATCCAAGGCCTACCAAGCAAAGTAGTGAATGAAGTATTCAAATCAATGATGTAGAACCGCTTCTAGTCACCACCTCCAAAGGTAACACTATAGAACCTAAAGCCCCGCTCACCTTGATCATTGAATCCTCTCAACATCATCTATCTCCTTAGAGTGTGGAGATGTTGATCTTCAAATAAGTAAGGGTCTTTAGACTCATAATGTTCACGATGCACCAATCCATGAACCCTGAGTCCGAACTCCATGTCGACCGTGATGTAGGGGATTTGTGCTCCAAGTCCCCTAAAAGAAGGTCTTCATTTGTGAAGGTGATCCCTTGGGCTTCTTTTGCATAATGTGCTTCCTCACCTATAGCGGTCAGCTGAGCTAAGCATATTTCAGGATCAAGGAGGGCCTTGATTAGTGATTCCCTCATCTCTTTGGATAAGACAAGGGCATCATATATGCTTAGCTTAGATGAAAACTTTCTTAGATGAGAAAGGACATTGTAGTCCACCTTCGGCTGGTCTTCCACAAGCATATCCAAGGGTGGAGCATCCTGTGGAAGGGCTTCGATCTTCGCACAATGACTTGTTTCCCTATCTTGAGGTGCTTCCTAGAGGTAGAACCTTGCCACTTGACTTGGTGATCTCGAGGCAAGGTGGTGGAAGGTTCTACGCACTCGCTATATAGCTTCTCCTATGGGACCCTCAATCGATGATTCCAAGTCTATCTCAAGAGGTGAACCCGTAGTATTTGAGTTGGAAAAGTCCAACTCAATCAAAGAGGAAGATCAGAATTGTTATAGTTATTTAGACTTGAAGAGTTATCATTAGGAATAAAAGAAGATAACCCATCAGAAGTGACACAGATGTAATTCAAACTAGCTTTATTCTTCAATTTCTTGGAATTATTTGGAGGTACAAAGTAGAAGTCAAGTAAAGTGAGTGGAGTAAGGGATTTGATGCCCTTATCTGCCGATACAAGAGTTCTACTAGTAAGAAACAAGAAGAGCTAGTAAATGGAAGAAGTCGGTGTGGGAAGCCGCAAAAGGTTGGAGGCTGACACATATGTTAAGGGTGTCACACATCAGCCGCCGAGCTCCCACTTTTCTAGAGTTGGCATTAGCAACTTGCAAACCTTTCTTAGTGTTGGAGGTTTGAGCTGACTAAGGCACCTGCAAGGAAAGCTTCTTGATCTTCTAAATTATTTTCTTAGAGGTTTTAGATAAAGAAATGTCCCAACCTTCTTTGGTTTTGGTAGGATCACATGTATCCCCAAGGATTACCCTAATGGAACTAGAAGGTTGTTCCACAAGGTATTCCTTTGGGATAACTACAACACCGTCTTGAAACTATGTTCAAGCCAGTCCTTGAATGTGAAGCAATCCTCCAAAATGTGGCCTAGCATATAGTGGTAAGGGCAAAAGTTTGATCATGACTTTGCCTACTCCGATCTCTAGGCTCGGTAGCTAAAAAATTTCTTTAAGAGATTCTTAAAGATTTTCTGATTACCTCCCTCTTAAAAGAATAAGGTTTGTTTAACTTATCTAAAAGAGTAGGTGGACCATAGCTACATGCAGAATGCATGGTGGTGGTATGTGAGGTAGCTGTGGGCCGTGAGGTCGGAGGCGGTAGGCTACCTGGTGGCAAAGGAGGTGGAGGTGAGGTCATCTCTCTCGACGATCTCTAGTTGGCTACTTCCCCTTGTCACACTTGCTTCTTTTCATAGACCTTTTGGGACTTGCTTAGCAACCGATCTTGAAAAGGCAACTTTGGCCTCTCCTTGTAGACTAGCCGCCTTGTTGATTAGCTCTCAAAGTGAAGCCCTTAAGCATGAAGTGACCGGCCATGGATATTCTTCAAGAGAATCTCAATGGCATGTTGTTCACAGCGGTTCACACTTCATACTCGTTATGCCATCGAGAATATAATCAACAAGTGACTCACGGTGTATTGTGCTACAATGAGATCACCTACGAACCCTTTGTCGAGCTCCAACAAATCTCTTGATGAAGAGTTGCTCTAACTCAAAATATCTTTACCGAATCATTGGGCGTCAGATACCAATCAAAAGTAATACCACTAGGCTACTTAAAAAAAAGTCAAAAAAGGAAAGCATCGCTACCACCTGTGTTATAATAATTGGACCTTAAGTGAGCTATGTTGCCTTGGGTTTCCACTTCCATCAAAGTTTTTGAAGGAAGGAGGCATAAAACCCTTAGGATATTGGATAACATCTAATTCCTCTGGGTAGGGTCTACCGTTTGGAACTGATGATCCACCCTGGGCTTGAGCCAAATCTTTCTTCACCAGCTACTCAACCATGGATTTTATATCATTTTATTATATGGAGGTACTTTCCACTACCTTCCTATACTGCTAGTGCTACCTTGCTCAATGGGAGGTAGAGTCTTGGTCCAAGACATGCACTAACTCAGCCGACATGTCGATTGTAGTAGGATGAACTAAAGGGCTTGTTTTTTAAGTACCGACATCTACTAACAAGTCCTAACTATGCCATCCTATCAATTTGCTCATCCTTCTACCCAACTGTCGTGAGGTGGGAGCGATGTCTCGATCAACCTCATCACCTTCCATGGCTTGTTGTTCCTAAGAAGAGATCCTCTAGTCAACCATGCACTCCCAAAAGTCTCATCAAGTCATCTTCATTGGGATCAAGCGACTTTCTTCATCGACTGCATACCCCAAGATCTCCTTCTTCCATGAAATAATGTGCAACTATCTCATCTAAGAATGATCCATCTCAATAGTATAAATAGTGATGTGATCACTATCGCATGAGAGGCACCAGACTCCCGTCACTAGAGAGTCAATCTATGGGACTATACACACTATGAATGACACTCTGACTTGCTATAAGAGGGGGTACAATCTAGGATGTTCCACTACCACCGGTGCAACTAGATTGTCATTTAATATCTAAATATCACCATCTCCACATCCTCATGGAGTTGGTGAAGGGATGACCATGATGCTTGTCGCCACTCCTTCGCAACCAGTGGGTCGAAGCGAGAGACCTACCACAATGGGTGGTGAAGGGTAGATCCTGGCCATAGCTGATCACCAACGGGTGCATTTTTCCCCGATGCCTTCATGGCCTTAGGAATGGGAGATGTCAAACTGCCGAGATGGTGGAGGGGGTGGAGACACCACCGACTCTCACAAGAACCGCCTCCTATGGTGGCTAGTCCCGGAGAAGGATATCAATATGGTCAGTAGCAGCCGAAATGGAAAATCAATCAAAGCGTAAGACCGACCTCGAACCTCTCACTCCCTGCTAGTAAACATGTGTGTATGGGCCTCACTCTCCCTCTGAATACATTCCCACACTATGGGGATACAGATCAAAGATCAAACTGAGCCGACTCAGCATCCGTAGCTACCGCATAAGACGGATCGAGGCCTGCACGACCGCCTCGAAACTACTGTAAAGTGCACCACTGATATAAATAGATCCTCCTGACATCTTCTCTGTTTGATCTAGAGAGAGGATGGAACTAGTTTTCTATAACCAGTAGTGAAGTGACAATGGGAAACTCATCTATAGCTGATCGGGTTGCTGCCTCTAGCTCCCTAGCTATCTGGGTGCGATACCGCTTGATCATGTAGTTCTTGTTCCATGCGGTGTAGGATGGGAGGAGTGTGAGCTAGACCCATACTCAAATGTAGGGGAGGGGAGCAGAGCAAGGCACTCTAGGGTGAACTACAGAGTGCAGTGCTGGAGTCTTGCTAACACTAACAACTAAAGTCTATGGTATTACCATAGCTTTCCTCTTCAATGAGGAGTCATCAGAATCAGAGGGTAAGTCAATCCTGATGATTAGCTTCTACCCGATCACCTTGGTCCTTCTAACTGTAGTGAGGGGAGTGCCCACTCAAGTGATCCTGGCTTCCTCAAATCCCCGGCCAAAGTGAATCAAGTGGGTATGGTCCAGACGGGGAAAGTCAGCTTGATTTAAAGCCAGATCCATACCATGTGGGAGGTGAAGATAAACTTAGAACGGCCATTTCAATAGTAATAGTGAAGCATCTTACCTTTGTAAAGATCTGCAATGAGAAATGAACTTGTATCAGATTTCTGTCTCTATAGATTTTGAATTTTGAATTTGAAAATTTGAACCCACATACAAAAACTTGGAATTTTTAAGTGGGCTTCAAATGGATTTGAGAAGATTGATTGAAAGAGGAATTTGAATATGAATCCAACTTCAACAAATTTAGGTATGTTGAAATATGGATTCAAAAAGTTTTGATAAGGATGCTTCCATAGGTTCATGTTTGTTTTAAATTTGAATTTTTGATTTGAGGACCCTTTCCTTTAACAAATTTGGGTATGTTAAAGTAAGGGTCAAATTGATTTTGTTTTTGATTATTTTGGAATTTCACTTACTTAGAAAATTTAGATATGCTAAGTTAAGTGTTTGAGAAAGTGATTGTTTCTTTTTGTAAATTTTTATTTTGAAAAATTTGGATTTCTTACTTAGCAAATTTAGGTATACTAAGTGAAGAACCCAAGCATGTTTTGTTTGATTTTTGAAAATAGGATTCTTAGCAAATTTAGCTATGCTAAGAAAATTCTAAGTGTTTCATTTTTATTTTGATGTTTTGATTTTTGAAAAGGGTAGGATCCTTAGAAAATTTGGTATGCTAAGGGAATCCTAAGTGTTTCATTTTATTTTGATGTTATTAAAAGTGGAGACTTAACTTTAGAAAATTTGGTATGCTAAAGATGAAGTCCCACTTAATTTTGTAAAATGGTAATTTCATTTAGCAAATTTGGGTATATTAAATGAAGTTCCAAAAAGTTGTTTGAAAAATTTTGATTTTGGGATTTGGAAACTCCAATTAACAAATTTGGGTATGTTAAGTGAGGTTCCAAATGTGTTTAGAAAATTTTTGGATTTTGAATTTGGAGACTTCACTTAACAAATTTGGCTATGTTAAATGAAGTTCCAAATGTGTTTGAAAATTTTGAAATATGATTGTTGATTTTTGATTTTGGGTTTGAAAACTTCACATAGAAAATTTTATTATGCTAAGGATGAAGTTCCAAAATGTGTTTAGAATTTTGAAATATGATTGTCATATTTTTTGTGATTTTGGATTTGGGAACTTCATTTAACAAATTTGGGTATGTTAAGTGAAATTCCAAAATGTTGTTTGAATTTTTTTGGTTTTTGAACTTGGAGACTTCATTTAACAAATTTGGGCATGTTAAATGAAGTTCCAAAATGTGTTTAGAATTTTGAATTTTGGACTTGGAGACTTTACTTAACAAATTTGGGTATGTTAAATGAAGTTCCAAATGTGTTTGACAATTTTGAAATATGTTTGTTGATTTTGATTTTTGATTTGAACTTCACTTAACAAATTTGGGTATGTTAAGTGAAATTCCAAATATGTTTTGAAAATTTTAAAATATGATTGTTAATTTTTGATTTTAGATTTGGAAACCTCACTTAGCAAATTTGAATGTGCTAAATGAAGATCCAAAATGTGTTTTGAAAATTTTTTAAATATGATTGTTCAAAGTTTTAATATTTTGAAAAGAGGACTTCTACTCAACAAATTTAACTATCTAGAATGGAGAACAATCTTATTTTTGAAATGTAAAATTTTTGTGTGTGATTGTTGCTTTTTGAAAGAGAGGAATTCCAACTTAAAACATATGTGAGATATGTTCAAGTGGGATTTCCTAAATAATATTCATTTTAATTGGACATGAAATATTCATTGAGTATATTAAATGAAGATATTCATATGTGCTTTTTGAAAAGTTTAATTTTGTTTGGAAATGAACTTTGCATTCAATATATGTGAGTGTATTTAATAAAAAAGTTCATGTGTGCTTTTGAAAACTTTATGATTTTGATTTTTGGAAAAGGTGATTGTTCATTTTATTTTAAAAATGAAATCTTCATCAAAGTGAATTAAAAGAAGACGTTCATTTGTGCTTTTGGAAAATTTTATTGGTTTTATTTTTGAAAATCCCTACATGTAACAATTATGAGAATTGTTAAATGAGGGTGACAAAATTTTGTGAAAATATTTTATTAAGTGCATTTCTGAAAAGGTGCTTTTTTTAAAAAGCAAAGTTCTTATGAAAGATTTATTTTTGTCTTTATTATTTTAGAATGAACCTTTCCTTATTAAGGAAATGATAAGGGGGAAGTCTTTAAAATGTTTTGTTTTGTTGATTTAGATCTTTTTATTTTTTGCCCATTGGAGAACCCAACGGGGGTTTTAAGACTAACAAGGAATGCGATCCTAAAAGCTAAAGTTGTTGGCTAACTCAACTCAAGAATGAAATGAGCAAAGTGCCAATGAAAAGAAGGATAGTCTTGGATTCATACTAAATTACAAACCCAATATCGATACTCGAAGACAATGATCATTTACCAAAGTTGGAGAGAGGAACCATCCCCAGCAGAGTCGCCAGAAAATTCTGTGGTGAAAAATTCCTATGACAGGTCGCTTTCAAATTCCTTGGGGAGAAATGAAAGAGGCAAGACCTATAGAAATTTATCTTTTTGGAATGACATGCAGATCTGTAGATGTACTTATTCAGGTGATCAAGTACATCATCTAGAAATGGTGTACTATCTCAAAAGATAGAAATCACTACCCATTAATGGACTTAAATATTTCAATAAGGACTCCTAAGGATGATGGGTCTGCATATGTACCAGAGATTCTTCCCCTACTTTACATGGAAAAGTAAAGCAGGATTTATTTTAAATCGTCCGTTATTATAGGGCATGCCATAGTTAATTACATCCTAAGAGGGATCCTTAAGAAAACTCTTGATTAAGGTAAATGATCGTTGTCTTTGAAGATTTCAATAGGAAGGACTATCAATAGGTTGGTATATTTTTGAAATAGCGAATGGGATCAGTCAAAAGAGGGAGTTATTATCGAAGCCAAAATGGAAGATAAGTAGGAGATGCCCACAATGTTAGGAAATATAATGAGCATCTCAAACTATACTACGGTCGGGCTTTACATTTTTGAATATTTGAGTGAAATTTTTTATTAGAAATTTAGGACTTACGATTCCTTAACACAAGATTAAGAAAATATCTAAGAGGTGAGGAATTAAGCTTATGACCCACAAAGGGGAGAAGCAATCTCAAAACTTAAATCTAGCTTGCAAGGGCAAAAGCATAACTTAAAAGGCAAAATGGTAATGGTTTGCCTCTATAAGAGAGGACAAATCACGATAGTTGACTTACAATGGCTAATGCAAACTAACTCCTCCTATGATTTTAAATACATGTAGGCAAGTCTTTATGCTTATGCAAGATAGCTAGGCTGTTATTTATTTGGAAAGAGACTAAATCCGTAAATTCACTCCCTAAAGAGACTAGATCATGTAAAGAGGCATGCTTCAAATGTTGAATTTTTATTTTAAGTTGTTTAAGTTGAGTAAATAATTTATTTTTCCCTAAAGAGCCTAATCCACATCCAGGCCATACATAAAGTAAGAAGAAACTAGGAAAAATATGCCACTCACTAAAAAAATCATCAACCAATTTATAAAGCTAATCACAAAAAGAATAAAAGGTCGTTGTGGTCAGGTACCACCACACAAACTCGAAAATATCAAATGTGGGTAGCCGAGCTCTACCCTCATACAACTTGGATTACAAATGAATTAAATTACAATTAAGCAAGGATTTCATTATTATGGGGGTCTTCAAGCTTTATTTCTTCTTTTTTCTTCTTTTCTTTTGGTTTCTTTTTTTGGATGATTGAAAGGTAGATGCTACAAGACTTCACATGGTGTCATAAGATAGGATCTAATGACCAATGCTCATCCTAATCTCCATAACAATCATTCTAAAATCCTAATTGTACAAATTTACATGAAAGGGAAAAGAATGGAAATCTAACTAACACCTACAAAATAAAGGTTAGCTAAAACAAATCACACAAATTCCAAGCATGTATATTGGACTTATCACCCTACACATGGGTGACTAAGTCCACCTGGCCTATTGGATTATGCTTAGGGGTATAAAACACCTGCAAGCAAAAGCATTTATATTTTCTTTATGATAGCCTTAAGCACAATCCCCTACATAAAAGAATAGTTAAGCTAAGGACATCCTACCATTCATTCTATGAGCATACACACTAACATCCAATCTAAAACATATATCACAAAATAAAATACATCAAACCATAACCGCCCTAACCTAAATCTAGAAGTGGTGACTTAGCTAATGTGTGTGTGCTTGAAGGTTTGTGGTATGCTTAACTATGGCTTTAGGTTCAAATTTTCTAAGTGTGAAGAACATGTTCAACTTAAAGGAGGGTTTCATTTAAGTTGTTTAATTATTTTGGGTTGATTTTATTTCATGTTTTGATTTGGTTTAAGTGGATCCTACAATTAATTACTAAGTTATGAATAGAGGAAAAGAGAAGAGAACTTATCTTTCCTTCCTTAACCTAAGTAATTTTTAAAGTAGATTCACATTTTAGTTTTATTTAGGTGAATGTTTTGATTAAATCTTTTAATTAATCCTAAGTTTAGATGAACTCTAAACAAACCTATTCCAAAAGAAAGACATTTTAAGATTAAATAAAATGAATCAAAATTCACATAACACACATTACTTCATTTCTTTCCCAACATATATAACATGCATATGGATGGATCCTAAGCATATCTATACATGAAAATGAGAGTATTTAACACACTTTATAATGCATGCTAATTAATCCATTTAAGGAAATTTAGAAGTTGAGATGCATGATCTTTCTTAAGTAGAAATGGGTTTCCTTATCCAAATTTTCACATACACACATGAAAGTAAGAAAGGCATAAGTGAGTACAACGCCATTGTTAACCAGAGGTGTAAGGTAGAAGACCTACTTAGGGCCACTTAAAGACTCGCAACCTTGGGGTTGTCCAGACTAATATACCACTTTCCTTAAATACAAACATATGTATAAAAGAAATGAAATAGAAAAGGAAAAAGCAAAAGTTGTATTAATGGATTCATTTTATTTATGCAATTTATGTATGCTAGTATAAGTAATCCTTCTTAAGTGGTAGCATAGAATTGAATAGGATATGGAATTAGGTGAGTGTTAGGTTCTTTTCAAATTAACCATACCCTCACCAAATTCCTATTCAAAACTATACCAACATAAAAAAGAAAGGAAACCTATGCTAAGCATACCTTTATATTCTTTCACATCCAAGCTTATAATTAAAGTATAAGTAGCACAGTTTTAGATTTGGTATTTGATTTATATGTTTTAAAAATAATTTGAATTTAGTAGTGATAGTAGTCATTCATGTTTCTACTTTAGCCAACACATGCAAATTTGACATAAAGTAAACAATTTCATTTTAAAATTTGAATTTTAAAATTATGAATGCATGAAATCATATGATATGCAACTTAACTTGTTGGGGAAAGATTTAAAGCAATGAAAGCTTGTAAACAAGTTCACTTCACTTAAATCCTAAAGACATTCTTATAGAATAAGAAAGTTTAAAATAAATCAAAGTGAATTCAAAGTGATTTTTGTTTAGTTTGGAGTTTGATTTAATTTTAAAAAGGTGAGATGAGTTTGTGGTTCCTAACCCATTCCTACATGTGTTTGATATTTTTGTTTGATTTTTAGATAATTAGATCCATTTTTATGCATTAATTAGGTTAAAGCATGAGTTAAGTAACTTAATTAACCCTTACCTACACCGCCTTAAAATAATTAACCAAATAATTATGAATTAATGAGATGACATAAAACTCATAATGAATTTAAATTCACATTGCACTTAATAAGAAAGAGGCCTAATGCAATTTGGCTCACAATTAAAGCTTAATTAAGCTAAAGGGGTTTAGATTAAGTAATTTCGAAACATCCTTTCATACTTATGAATTGGGTTTTGATTTCCTTAATTGAACTTAGGCTACTAAACAAATAAGCATCTACCCAAAGTAGATTAATTAAGTTCAGGAACTTTTTAGAATTTTTAGAAATTAATTAAGGGGATAATTAATGAATTAACCCTTAATTAAGAAAGGATTAAGGAGAGAAAAAGGGGGTTTATGGAATAGCTTTAGATGAAATGCCCCAAAATTATTTCATAAACCTCCTATCTACTTGATCTTACATTAATCAACCCTAATCATTGATTAAAACCACTACTCATACTTTAATTATCTTAATTACACAAGGAGGGTAATTAAGAAATCCATATGCAATTCTTCTAATCAAGCCTTCAATAAATCACAAGAAAATTAGGTGAGGCAGAAGTCATCCCCTAAAATATACCCAAGAAATTTAGGATTAATCAGAGATCTAATTAAAAAGTAATTATTAAAATGAAGTTCCTAATAAAACCCAAAATTAGAGAAAATTATAACTCAAAACCCATTGAAATTAATTTCAAAATATTCTAGGTTGAATTATCTTTCCATAGAATTTTATTTCATATTTTTTTGAATTTTCTAGAGGGAGTTATGAATTTTAGAAGATCCCTAGGTTAATTAAAATAATTAAAACATCCTAACTAATCCACTAGCTCTCGGCGCGACGCGTGGTGGTGATCAGTGTGCTTTACACATGTCACACCGTGGGATTTACTTAAACGTCAAATCCAAAATGACGGTTGGTGGCGGATGTTGTTTGATATCTACCATCCGATCAAAGATTGGACGAACAGAGATCTCCCCGAGGTTTTAAAACGGATAATGGATGTCTAAATGTGGGGATTTATCTTGGCTATGCATCCAAAATGCGTGGATGGATGAGTGAGATCCCAAGTTCTTCCCCTTGATCAACATAAATCATCCATGATCAAGGGGATGATTCGAGCTCGATTGAGCTCAGATTCAAACCAAACTCAACCCACACCATCTAAAGCTAAAGAGCGGCACATCCAATGGTCAAAAATCCATGGTATTAAAATTTCTTTCACAAAGCTCCACACCACATTGAGTTTAATGGTCAAAAATCCCATACCTCATCGGAGGTGATCACCAGCACTCGATTCCCTTGGAGAAGCTTTGTCTGGTTGAGATGAAGCCTTACTAAAGTTTTGAGCACTTGAGGTTGAGTGGATGGTTATATGGATCACCTCCTCCTTAGCTAGCTTTTAGCCTTGATCCAATTCAACTCTTCCTTGCTATGAGAACTCCAAAGGAAGCTTGGGTGCACTCGACTTAGCTCCTTGATGAAGTTTGCAAGAGCAATTGGATGGAAATTGAGTGAAGAGGAAGTTAGCTCTTCAATAGACTTCCCCTATTTTAAAACTCTAAAAACTAAAAAATGGAGTTTTCAAATCCTCTCTAGAAGCTTGAGGATACTCTCTAAGGCTCGCTTTGAGTTCCTTAGCTTCAAATTGATAGAGGGGAAGTTAAAATGAAATGAATTAGGGGGAGTATATCTCCCCCTTGAAGGATCAGACGGTCTGCCCATCCACTTTCCATTTTTGATCAATGAAGCTTAGGTAGTGGGTTGTTTGAGCTATTTTGAGTGTGCACATGGATAGTTTTAGCCAAGGAGTGGATTGCTAACCTCCCATGTGCTTGAATTTGAGTAGGAGATGGATTTTGAATTTGCATTTTGATCCATGGGGTCGGGTTTGGTCTAGGGGCCAATTGGGCTAACCCAAACCCATTGGGTTGGGTGCACCACTCCTCACTAGGTCCCCTTGAGCTTTTAGGAAAGCCTTAAGTAAATGTGGAGAGGGTATGACAAAATTACCCATAGATTAGGTCAAAATTTATTCTATGGCCTAGGGATAAGATGGTTATTTTGCTAATTTTCTACTTTGGATATGTTGGGTATGTGGAGAAACTAGGTTTGGCCAAGTTTCCTGAGATTTGGAATTCATTTGATAGGGTTTGGCTCATGTTGACCCATTTAGGTCAAAATGGGTCAACTTTGGTCAAGTTGACCAATTGGTCAAATTAGGTCAATCAATTATTGGGTCAACTTCATATGGACATTTGAAATGTTTTGGTGGCTTTAGTTTGATTCAATTTGGTATAGTTTTGAATTTGGCTCATTTGACCCATTTGACCTATTTGAGGTAGGTCAAGGGTATGTTAGGTTTGGTTAGTCATATGAAGTGGATTGGTATCTTTATTTCCAATAAATTTTGGTTATATTAAAATTTGGCTCAACATGACCCTTTAGGTCATGTTGGGTCTAAGGTCAATTGGGATAGGTTGGGTTTAGTTGGCCAATTGAGGCTTTAGTCAAGTTCAACAAGTTATTTGGAATGAACTTGACCCATTGGTTTTAATCAATTTGGCTTAGATCAAGTTTTGACACATTTTGACCCTTTAGATGGGTCAACTTGGGTGAAGTGGCCATTTGGGTTAGGTTAGGCTCAAATGTTGGCTTGGTCAAGCTTAAACATAGGTCATGAATGAACTTAGATCAATGGTTTCAATCAATTTGGCCTATTGTGAAATTTGGCTATGTTTGGTTTCATTTTGGGCTAAGTGTTGACTTGGTCAACCCTTAGGTTTGACTTGGTTTGACCCAATTTGATTGATTGATCATCCCAGGATGATTTTTGATCATGATGAGAGGGATATATGATTTTGGTTCAATCCAATTTGGTTAGGATTAGAATTTGGCTCATAAGGTACTTTAGGTCACTTTGGGTCAAGTGAGCCTAAGTAGGTCAAATGGTTTGGTCAAGCTTGATTTGAGCTTGATTGATCTTCTACATGGACTTATGATTGAAATATAAATCCATTTACAAGTGGTTTGAAGTCAAATGGGTTTTGATCCATTTGATAATTTCATATTCAAAGGAAGAATATGAAAGGGTTTTGGCTTTAATTTTTGACTTGGGTTATGATTGTTTGATTGAAGTTTGGATTTATATATGGGCTCATGATTGTAGTTTGGATTGAATGATGAGAGAAAATCAAGGGTTTGACTTGATTTGAAATTGATTTGGCTAAGTTCAAGATTTTGACTTGAAGGGCTTAGATTGGATTTTGAGTTGATTTGAGTTTGAATTTTGGATTTGGTTTTGATTGTTTGAATTTATATTTTATTTATATATGTGAATTTAAATGAGAATAAAAATGGATTATGAGAAAATTTCAAGTATTTGAAGTGGTTTAATCATGATTTTAGGCTAAGTCCATTAAATGGAATTTAAAGGACTTAGGGAAATTTTTGGAGTTTGGAGTTTGAATTTATGAATTTAGTTTGATTGGTTTGTATTTATACTTCATTTATATATGTGAATATAAATGAGGATATAAATGAATTATGAAAAAATGCCATGAATTTGAATTGATTTGATGATTATTTAGGCTAAGTCCAATAATGGAAATTTAAGGACTTAAGCAATTTTAGATTTGGAATTTGATTTGACAGTTTGATTTGATTGATTTATATTTATATTTTATTTATATATGTGAATATAAATGAGAATATAAATGAGTTTTGAGAAAATCCCATGAGTTTAAATTGATTTGATCAAGGTTTTGGACAAGTCCTTTAATGGAAAATTAAGGGACTTAGAAATTTTAAATTGGAAATTTAATTTGAGAATTTGATTTGATTGATTTGTACTTATATTTCATTTATAGATGTGAACATAAATGATAATATAAATGAGTTTTTAGAAAATCCTATGAGTTTTAGTTAAGTTGATTAAGGTTTTGGATAAGTCCTTTAATGGAAAATTAAGGGACTTAGGAAATTTTTAAATTGGGAATTTAATTTGAGGATTTGATTTGTATTTATATTTCATTTATATATGTGAATATAAATGAGAAAATAAATGATTTTTTAGAAAATCTCAAAGATTTGATTTGGTTTATATCACAATTTAGGTTAAGTCCTTAAGGGAAGGTTAAGGACTTAGGCAAAATTTGGACTTAGGATTTTTTTGATGGATTTTGATCATGGGTTTCAATCATAGATTTCAATCATGGATTTTAATCATGGATTTCAATCATGGAGTTGATTTGACTTTGGAGAAAATCAAATAGAATTGATTTGGAGTTTGACTTGGAAGAAGGAAAGTGATGAATGATCTAAGCTAAGGGTGGGAATTTTTCCTAACACCCATAAGGCATGACCTATCCTTATAGCTAACTCTTCTAGGTCTCTAGGACTAGGTTGAGTATCCACCTAATCACTAGATGCCTCTTAAGACTTAGAAACTCTTATAGTATAAGAGAAGTCTTAAGCCTAAGATGGAGGGGTTGAGAGCTCATTCTAAAAATGAGGTAAACAACCACTTTTCTTAAATACATATGAATGTACAAAAATAAATGGATGAAGAATCATGCAAAAGATTTTTATTTTATTTGGTTGTGTAATTTACATGTGTAAATGTGGAGATCCTTCTTAAGTCATAACATAGAAATGCATAGGAATATATTTAAGCAAGTGTTATATTCTTTTCAAATGAACTATACACTTTGCAAATCCTATTCAAATCAATGTTAAGAGAAAAGAAGAAAATCACATAATGCACATCGTATACTATAATCACATGCAAGCTTATAAGTATTTATTAGTAGCATCACTTCATTTATAATCTTCGATTTATAGGTTTTGAAAATAATTTATGGTTTAATAGTGATAATAGCCACTCATATTCTTAACTTTAGCCAAAAGATGCAATTTGACATAAAGGAAATGTTTTATTTAATTAATTTTTTCAAAATAGATGAATGCATGATTTCATATGATGACAACACTTAGCATGCTTGTAAAGAAACAAAGTGATGTAAGCATATGACTTCATTCACCCTAATTAATTCCTAAAGATAATCCTATAAGATAAGATCATTTAAAGTGAATAAAAATTCTTTAAAGAGATTTTATTTTTTTTATTTTGATTTGAAAATGATTTGTGAGAAAGAGTTTGTTGGTCTTAACCTATTTCCCTATGTGTAAATCAATTTAGTTTAATTTTAGAACAATTAGGTTGATTTTATGCTTTATTTAGGTTAAAATGTGAATTAAATCCACTAATTGCCCCTTACCTACACTATTTTAACATAATTGAACTAGTAATTATGAGCCAACATATGATATGCAACCACATAGAATTTAAATTAGCAATGCACCTAAGAAATAATTATTGATTAATTAAACTAAAGGATTTAATTAAGTACTTTCATAACCATCCTACACATGTAGTTTGATTATAATTTTCTTTGAAGCCTATTAGGTTATTGAACCCTAAGAATCTACCCAAGAATTAAGTGATTAACTTCTGGAGTGATTTGATTGAGTTTGGTTAATTGAATTTATTAATGAAGTGATTAAATCATTAATCAATTTGTAAATTAATTAAGTATTTATCCAAATGAAATAAACTTAAGAGAAAAGATTGGAAAAGAAATCCTAATCTCATTCCTTAAGTCCATTCACTGATTCAAGATGATTAACAAGCTTAATTAATGGATTTATCACTATTTAATAGGTTAATTAATCATTTAATTCATTAAGAGAGTGATTAGGGGTGAATCAAGCAATTATCTTAATTAATCCAAAAATAAAATTCAAGAAAATCATGAGAGGTAGAGGTCATCTCACTAATAAACCATAGAAAGTTTAGAATTAATTGCTGAAGTAATTAACCTATTATGTTTCCAATAAAACCCAAATTGAGTGAAGGTTACTTTTCAAAATCAATTAAACTTAATTTTATTATTCTCCTTTGAATTATCTTCAAAATGAACTTGAGTTTGTATTTTTTGAATTTTTTTATAATTAGTTATGAATTTATGAAGTTACTGTGATTAATAGATAATTAAAATATCCTAATTAACTGATCCCATTGGCGCCACGTGGATTATTGATGTGACGTGCTTTCCATGTGGCATGATGGGATTGGTTATTTAAGTTGTCAATCACGCATATCATGCCGCGGACGCGCTTTCTCAGTCCGATCAAGATTGGATAGATTATTATTGTGTTTAAAGGGTTTAAATAGAGATCTAATGGATTTAATTTCCGCCCATCCAAAACACATGGATGAGCTCATGATTCATCCTTGCCTCTAGTGAGACGGGGCCGTCCCTCCATCTCTGACCGAAGCTCCCGAGCTTAAGCTGGATTTACCCCACACCTTCAAGAGGTGTAGGGAAGAACATCCAATGGATAGAATTCAATCAGGTGCAAATTTATTTCAAAAAAGACAAAAATTTCAATCAGGTGCAGATTTATTTCACAAAAGACAAAAAATTTCCTAAATCTATGGTTAGAGGTCCATACCTCGTCGGAGCTCATGACTAGAGGCGAATTCAAGGAGGTAGCTTTGCCTAGTGAGATAGCCTGTTTTAAGTAAGTCTTTTCCAAGTGCTGGTCCCAAGCTCCCAGCTCATCGAGTTGATTGAAATCACCCTTTGGTGAGCTTGGGAAAAGGTGAGCTCAGATTCCTCTTGATGTGGGAAGAGTGATTGAGCTTATGGAATTGAGGAATTGGCCAAGTGGGATTTCTCCCTTTGGCTTGAGAAAAGAGAAGGAGGTTGGGAAGCTTAGGAACTTGGGGGGGAAGCTAGGATGCTCTAGAATCAAAAGTGAGTGAATGTGCTGGGGTGGGGGAGGTATACCCTCCTCGAATCCAGGAGGGATGATCTATTTTGCCGTTTGAATCAAATTATTGAGGTTGGGAGCTCAGTAGGAGTTGACATCATTCAGTGGAGAAGGAAGAGGAGGTCATGCTTGGGAGGTGGTGGCTTCTTTGGGTGGTTTACTTGAACTTGGAGGAGGGGAGGTGATTTCACCTCCCCTTGGGTCATAGCCGACCCAACCATGCATGGCATGCCATGGGTGATGTCCTATGTGCCTAGGTGGCTTAAGGAATGAGTGTCAAGTGTGCATGTGAGTGGATAATCCATTACATGCCCCATGTGATGCGCTTAACCTAAGGGTATCTTAGTCATTTGACCATGGATTTACATTAGGTAGATTTTAAATGTTTCAAAAATGATTATGCCAATTTTCAACGAATTTGGAGTTGATTTGATATGATTTGGCTCAAATTGACCCTTTTAGGTCAAAATGGGTCAACTTGGGTCAAGTTGACCAATTGGTCAAATTGGGTCAAACCAAGGGTTAGCAAGTTCAATGACCATCAAGTGTTTTGGTATCATTGATTTGGTTCAATTTGATTTAGATTTTTTGGTTCATTTAGGTCAAATGGTCAAGTTGACCAATTTGACCCATTTGACCCATAGGGTCATGGGTTGGTTAGGCTTGGTTGATCATTTGAAATGTGATAAGCTTTGGTTTCAATCAATTTTTTGTTTGATTTCAAGTTGATTTGTCCTTTTAGTCAAGTTGGGTTCATGGTCAATTTTATTGGCTAGTTTGGCCAATTTGGTCAAGTTTAGTAATCAATTTAGAATGAATTTGAGCCATTGGTTGCAATCAAATTGGCTTAGATCAAGATTTGACCCATTTTGAGTTTTTAGGTCAATTTGGGTCAACTTAGGTCAAGTGGCCAATTAGGCTAGGTTTGGCTCAATTGATGGCTTGGTCAAGTTCAATCATCTATTATGGTTTGATTTAGATCAATGGTTTCAATAAATTGCGCTTATGGTGAATTTTGGCTTATTTAGGTTTCATTTGGGCTAAGTGTTGACTTGGTCAAAGGCTAAGTTTGACTTGGTTTGACCCAATTTGAGTGATTGATTATCCCATGATGATTGTTGATCATGATGAGAAGCTTAGATGAGCTTAGTTCAATCCAATTTAGGTTTAATTAGAATTTGGCCAAAAAAAGGTCCTTTAGGTCACTTTGGGTCAAGTGAGCCTAAGTGGGTCAATTGGCTTGATCAAAGCTTGATTCAAGTTTGGTTGAACTCACATATGGACTTATGATTGAAATATAAATCCAATTGCAAGTGATTTGGAGTCAAATATGTTTTGATTTATTTGGCAATTTCAAGTCAAAAAGGGTGAATATGGGTTTGACTTGGGTTAGTTTGCTTTTGGCTTGATGATTGAAGTTTATGTTTATATTTGGGCATGTGATTGAAGGATTGATTGTTTGAAGAGAAAATCCAAAGGTTTGAATTGATTTGAGAATGATTTGGCTAAATTCAAGGATTTGACTTGAAAGAGGATAGGTTGGATTTTGGTTAGATTTATATTTAGATTTTGAATTGATCTTGGTTATTTGAATTTAGATTTCATTTACATATATGAATATAAATGAGAATATAAATTGGTTATGAGAAAATCTTTTGAGTTTGGAATGATTTGGATTTTTTTGGTTGAGTTCAAGGAGTTGATTTGAAAGAGTATAAGTTTGATTTAAGTTGGATTTGGATTTGAGTTTTGAATTTAGTTTTGGTTATTTGAATTTATATTTCATTTATATTTGTGAATATAAATGGGTTATGAGAAAATCTTTTGAATTTGGATTGATTTGTATTTGATTTGAGCTAAGTCCATAAGTTGAAATCAAAGGGCTTAGGAAAGATTTTGTGATTTGAATTCAATCATGGGTTTTAATCATTTTATTTATAATCGATTCATGTTTTTGGATTTTGGAATTGATTTGATGATTTGAGAAAATCACTTAGCTTGAAGTTGATTTTAAGATTTGATTTGGAATTGATTCATGATTTGAGAAAATCAATTGAGTTGAAATTGATTTAAGATTTGATTTGGAATTGATTTGAAGGAGGGAAGCAAGGATTGGGGTTAAGCTATAATGTAGGCAAGTTTTCTTAATACTCCTAAGGCATAACCTATTCCTATGGCTAACCCTTCTAAGTCTCTAGGGTTAGGTTAAATGTTCACCTAATCACTAGAAGTGCCTTAAGACTAAGGAACTCTTAGTGTTTAGATGAGTCTTATGTCTAAGATGACGAAAATGAGAGCTCACTCCAAAAGTGAGGTCAACAAAGGGCGCCCAATAGGTGTGGTGTGACTGACAAGACATACCACACATATTGATGTTGATCGAGATGATCAACAATGTTTGAACGATCGCAAGTACTAATAGAAATGATCTACTCCTAAACTTGAGGTGTAGAGAGAATCTAGAGCTTAGTGCAATGCATCTCTACTTATGTCAAAGACATGAGAGAGTGAAGGAGGAATCCACTAGGGATTGAGTATATGAACCTTCCATTAGGGGAAAAGGTTCAAGTTATCCACCGGGAATAAGAGGTTTAATTTGATTTGTGTCTCGCTTAGGAGAAAATTGACTTGATTTATGATTTGGTGCTCCACTGGGGATGAAAATGTGAACTCTCCACTAGGGGAGCAAGTTCAAGTCATCCACTAGGAATAAGAAGTTGTGAAATTTGCTGGGGGATTAGAATTAGGGATCCAATAGGGATGATAATGTGAACTCTCCACTAGGGGAGCAAGTTCAGGTTGGATTGAGTTGATTCCACTGGGGGAATCAGAAAGATTTGCATCTCACTGAGGAGAAGCTGATTGATTTGATTATTTAATTTGACTCCACTAAAGAGGTTGGTTGGTTTTATTTTATTTGTTTAGTTTGACTCCACTGGGGATGAAGGTTGATTTTGTTTCAGACTTTAAATTTTGAATTTTGAGATGGACCTTGTTGATTTGTGATGGATTGCACTGAGTAGGGGCCATGATGGCTTTGACCTAGCTCAAATTTACCAATCCAAAGGAGTAGTACCAACCACATAGTAGGACTATCCAACCAAAGGGGTGCCTTTCAGTTTGCAGGATCAATTCAAGAAAAAAAGTGTGGGGACTCACATCTTTCACTACAAAGACCAGCAAGCAAGGTAACATGTTAACCCATAGGAATGACTATCAAAGTGAATGGTGGACTTAAATCAGCTGAAAGATAGTCAAAGTTAATTTTATTTTTTATTATATTTGATGGATCCCATCATTTTACGATGGACTGCAATGAGTAGAGGCTGTGTTGGCCTTGACCTAGCTCATATTTACCAATCCAAAGGGAGTAACTTCCGAGGGAAAAACCATCCAACCAAAGGGGTGCCTTTCGGTTTGCAATTGCTGATTCATGGAAGAAAGCATGAGGACTCACATCTTTCTTGAATAGAAGACCACTGGGGTGACACATTAGCAAGGTAACATGCCAACCCACCTAGATGACCTTATAGTCATGCTAGAAAGAATGCATAGTAGATTTACATCTTCCAAAGTGAAATGACCGGGGTAACCTGTTTGTGGCAAAATAGATTGAACCCAATCTAAGGGCAACTACTGAGAGAGTGCTGAGATGGGGACTTATCTCTATTTAAGAGTAGTCAGGTAATTTTTATAGGGAGTTTTGCTGACATTACCCTAAATATAGGATGTCTGCTTGGGAAAGGCAGCCACTGGGGGCTTGAATTCCTAATCCACAAGCAAATATATTTATTTGTTTATCATGGACCCTATTAGTTTATGAGGGATCACATTGAGAAGAAGCTTATATCAGCCTAGACCTATCTCAAATTTATTGGTCCAAGGGAGAATCTATGCATCCGTTGACCAAATTCTCCAACCACAGGGGTGGTTACTAGGAAAGGGGGACTGTCCAATCCAAAAGTAACCCCTATAGTGTCTAAATGGGGTCATAAAGGATGTGATCCAAGTAGAGTGCCTGCAGGGGATGGGCCGCTAAGGGCTTTATCCAAAACTGGAAAAGATATATAGGGCCCAAGGAGAAAGCTGGGGACTCATATCTACCAAGAGTGGTGCATCCACCAGGTGAGTCTAGCAACATCAACCAACCTAAAGTGCCAATCGACGATGAATCGAAGAAGAAAGCATCAGGGACTCACATCTTCCTACAACAAAATTGACGAGATAGTCTTTTGGCTCAAAGATTCCGACCTAGGACCGAGTGAATGCCACTATATCAACTCAAAAGAAGTCAAGAGGAAAGGAGCTTCTAAGAGACTTATCCTAAACCTCAAATATACTCAACCTAGTCAGTGCATGATGGCTAGTTCAAGAAGAAAGCATGTAAGCTTACATCCTCTTAAACAGAGTCAACATGAGGTAGCTTATTGGATGCGTAGTGAGGTTTGCCAAACTAATAAGGTGCTTATCAATTTACAATGGTCAAGTTAGGAAAAAAGTATGGGGACTCACATTCGCCAGACATGTGACCACTATGATGACATACTAATAAGGTAGCATGTCAACCCAACCTAGAGCAGCAAATGAGTGTGTGCCACAGGGGGCTTGCTCCCACATCAAAATAACTTAAGACAAAAGATATGTGTTTATTTTTTGCATTTGTGTTAAAGGGAATATGATGCTTCTTGGGTTCGCTCACACCTACCCTAAACACACTGGGGAATTTGATGAAATGGTTCTATGAATGGTAGTTGTGATCCCACCAAGAAAAGATGCCACTTTGGTTCTCTTATACCAAATTTAGTTGTTCTAGTTGAAATAGGAAATGTCTTGGGTTCTCTCAAACCTATCCTAGTAGAACTGGGAAATTATGTTTAATTTGTGTTCATGTTGTGAAAGAAGGATAAGATGCATCTTGGGTTCTCTTACACCTACCCTAAACATGTCGTGGCGGATTCGCAAATAAGCAATTATTGATTCGAAAGAAGAAAATATTTTGATGAATTGGAATAAAATTTTTAAAGATTGAATTATTTTAAAACATGATTTTATGGATAGTATTTCTTCAAATAGAGCTCATTAATTGGAAGCATCAGGCATTCCCCTTTACAATCAATAAGCTATTAAGATCCTTCTTGGTAGGCCTCTTTATGACAAAAGGGCCTTTCCAAGTATGTTCAAACTTGCCTCCCATCTTTCAATGGCCAACAATTGGTCTCCTTAAAACTAGAACAAGCTCTCCTACTTGAAAAGTTCTAGGGCAGACCAACTTATTATGAGCTTGAATCATCATGACTTTGTATAACTTGAGGTTCTGGCATGCCCGTAGGTGTCTCTCATCCAAACCTTCAAGCTCTTCTAACCACAACTTGACATTCTGCTCTGTAGTGATTTTACTACCCACTGCTATCCTTAGTGATGGGAGCTGAACTTCTAATGGTAGAACAACTTCAGACCTATATACTAAGGAGAAGAGGGTAGATTGAGTTAGAGTTCTGTATGTGGTGTAGTATATCCACAAAGCTTCAACTAGCTGCTTATTCCATCATTGTTTATTATCATCGAGTGTACCTGACACTGGTGGCATCTCCTAGCTATGTTCATGCAGTTTGTAATCATCAAAGGCCAGTAGTATCCTAGTCTCTTAATCTTTGCTTTCATCTTTGGACCAAATTGATGCACTCCGCATAGACCTGAATGTACCTTGGTCACGATCTTATGAGCTTCTTGTTTGTCTAAACAACATATCCACATTTAATCAAAAGATCATCAACATAAGGTGCCATCCATGAGAGCATAGGAGAGAGCGCTATGTTTCATCTAATGGATTTATGACTTCTCCTGAGGTAGTTTGTCTATTGTGGTGAAATATTTTCATCTTCATCTATCTTTGAAAAATAAATGAAGATAAAAATACACTTTGTTGGACACCACGTAGATCCACAGATGTTCTTATTAGGGTGATCGGGTACAATATTGAGGGATGATGTACTATCTCGAGTGATAGAAGTTATCATCCTATAATGGACCTAATCACCTAATAAGGACTTTTAAAG
The DNA here is from genome assembly GCA_021442155.1 of Cymbidium sinense. Lineage (NCBI taxonomy): Eukaryota > Viridiplantae > Streptophyta > Magnoliopsida > Asparagales > Orchidaceae > Cymbidium > Cymbidium sinense. The sequence goes on along the minus strand of CM038214.1, from coordinate 294,157,234 downwards.
ACAATGGGTCTTCTGGATGTACTTGAGATTCTTCCCCTACTTTATATGAAAAAGTAAAGCAGGGTTTATTTTAAAATGAGTTTGTTAAGTTCCATATGGAGGCAGGCCCTCATAGTTAATTACATCTTAAGGAATGAGATTCCTTAAGAAAACTCTCGATTAAGGTAAACACAACATTATCTCCAAAGATTTTAAAGATAGGACTATCAACAAATTAGTTTATTTTTGGAAGATCAAGTGGAAAAAGTTCTTATCAAAATCAAAAGGAGATAAGTATGGAATGCTCATGATACTAGGAAGCCTAGTGAGCATCCCAAACTATCCTATGGTTGGGCTTTATATTTTTGAAATTTGAAGAGAGTTAATTATTTGAGTTGAATATTTATTAGAAATCTAGGGCTGATAATTCTATGACACAAGATCATGAAAATGTTTAAGAGATGAGGATTTATGCTTATAGCCTGCAAAGGAAAACAACCACCTTAGAACTTAAATATAGCGAGCTTTGGCGAGAGCAAAGCATGACTGAAATCAAAGATAAAAAATGGGTATATGGCTTACATCCACAAGAGAGGATAAACCACCATACTGTTAGACTTACAACTGACTGGGGGTGGTTACCAACTAACTCCTCCTACGATTTTAAATATATGTAGGCAAGTCATATGCTTTTGCAAGATAGTTAGCTGTTGTTTATTTAGAAAGAGACTAAGTCCTTAAACACACTCCTTAAGAGATTAGATCATGTAGGGCATGAATAATGACTTAAATCTAATGCAAATTTTGTTAAGTTTTTATTTTTATTTTTAGATAATTCATTTGACATTATTTTTTGTGGTAAAGTTATTTTCAATTCTTCATCTAATTTTTATGAAGATAAAATACAAAAATGAAGAACCAAAAATATTTAAACACTTCTTGTGTTGGACACCATGCAGATCCACAGATGTTCTTATTACTGTGATTGGGTACGACATTGAGGAATGAGGTACTATCTCGAGAGACAGAAGTCACCATCCTATAATAGACCTAATCACCTTAATAATACTACTAAGAACTATGGGTCTTCGGATGTTCCAAAGATTCTTCCCCGACTTTACATGGAAAAGTAAACTAGGATTTATTTTAAACCAGATTCATTAAGTTCCCTATGGAGGTAAGCCCCCATAGTTAATTGCATCCTAAGAAATAAGATTTCTTAAGAATACTCTCGATTAAGGTAAATGATTGTTGTCTCCAAAGATTTCAAAGATATGACTATCAATCGATTGGTTTATTTTTAGAAGATCAAGTGGGATTGATCAAGAGGAGGGAGTTATTATCAAAACCAAATGAAGATAAGTAGGGGATGTTTATGATACTAGGAAGCCTACTAAGCATACCAAACTATCCTATGGTTGGGCTTTATATTTTTGAAATTGAGGGGAATTATTTGTTTGAGTTGAATTTTTATTAGAAATCTAGGACTTACAATTCCACAATACAAGATTATGAAAATGCCTAAGAGGTGAGGATTTATGCTTGTAGCCCCTAAAGGGAAGTAGCAACCTCTGAACCTAAATTTAGGGAGCTTTGGAAAGGGCCATAACAAGACCTAAATCTAATGTGAAAATGGGTATTTGACTTATCTCCACAAGAAAGGATAAACCACCCAACTGTTGGACTTACAACCACCTGGAGGTGGCCACCAACTAACTCCTCCTGTGATTTTAAATACATGTAGACAAGTCATATGCTTTTGTAAGATAGCTAGGCTGTTATTTATTTAGAAAGAGACTAAGTCCTTAAACACACTCCCGAAGAGACTAGATCATGATCCTGTAAGGAATGATTAATGACTTAAATCTAATGCAAATTTTTGTTATTATTTATTTTTATTTTTGGACAATTCATTTAATCGCAGGCTTTAGGATTCATATGCCTAATGCATGAGAAATTGGATTATGGGCCAAAATTAGCAAGAAAGGAGGGGTGTTTCCACCATGGCTCTCAAAGGTCAAGCCAAATTCCCTAGCAAGGTGGAAGCCCTCCATAATAATAATGAAATAAGATGCTTTTTATGCATGATGTGAAAACATATAACATCTAGCTAAGGGGTTGCTAAATCTTTTATCTTATTTTATAACCTAAGATTTAGGTGAGGTTATGAGTTGTTTATTTTTAATTTTGACTTGATTAGTTAGATAAAATATTTATTTTTACCTAAGAGCCTAATTGCATCCAGGACATTCATCAAAGCAAGGAAGAAACTAGAAAACATGCCATCTTAATGCACAAGGTTAAACAAACATCAAATAATTTATAAAACTAGCGTAAAAGAATACAAGGCCTTTTGTGGTCGGGCTCCACCGTACAAACCAAAAATAAATTGGGTAGCTGAGCTCTACCTTTATACAACCCAGATTACAAATTAATTAATTGCAATAAAAAAGGAATTCATGTTATGGGGGTCTTCATTCTTTATTTCTTCTTTCTTCCTTCCTGTTTCTTCTTTCTTCTTTCTTCTTTTGGTTGGTTGGAATATGGTTGCTCCAAAGGCTTCACATGGTACATAAGATATAGTGTTATGACCAATGTTCATCCTAATCCCCCATAACAATCATTCCAAATCCTAATTGCAAAATTACATGAAAATGGGAAAAAGTAAATCTAACTAAAACCTGTACAAAATAGAGATTAGTAAAACAAATCACACAATCCCAAGCATGTATATGAATAAATTATACTTAGCACCACACACATGGGTAACCAAGTCCACCTGACCTATTTTGGATTATGCTTAGGGGTATAAGCAACCTGCACAATAAAAAGAATTTATATGTTTATTACATCGCCCCTTAAGCACAATCCCATGTAGAAGATAATGATTAGACTAAAATCATCCTACTATTCAGTCTACACACATACACCCTAACATCCAGACTAAAATATCACATCACAAAATAAAATCATGCATCAAACCATGCACCACCCTAACATAAGACTAGGAATGGTGACTTAGCCTAATGTGTCATTTAAGGCTTGTGTGGTATGTCTTAGCTAGGCTTTAAGGTTACAATTTTCTAAGTATGAAGGGTTCAACTTAGAGGGTGGTTTCATATAAGTGATTTAGTTAATTTGGTTAAGTTTTATTTCATGATTTGATTTGGTTTGAATGAACTTATAATTAATTACTAAGTATTGTAAAGAGATGAAAAGAGAAGATGACTTCTCTTTCCTCCCTACCTTAAGCAATTTCTAAAGTAGATTCATTAATGAATTTATTTTAGTGAATATTTTCTTATGTGTTTTAATTAATCCTAAGTTTAGATTTTTCCTAAACAAAACTATTCAAAGAGAAAGATATTTTAAGATTAAGTAAAGTGAATTACTATCATAAAACATACAACACTTTATTTCTTTCCAACATGTGTAACATGCACATGGATGAATCCTAAGCATCTCTATACATGCAAGTGGAAATGTTAGCATACCTTAATGATGAATGCTAAGAGATTGCTTAAGGAAATTTGGAATGTTTCATGTATGCATGATTTTGTTAAGTAGAAAAGAGGGGTTCTTTTATCCATTATTCATATGTACATTTACATGTATGAAAGACATAAGTAAGTACGACACCATTATTTTCTACACCAGGGGTGTAAGGTACAAGGCCTACTTGGGGCTACTTAAAGCCTCAACCCTGGGATGTCCAAACTAATATGCCACTTTTCTTAAATACATGTGCATGTACCTAAAGAAATGAATGGAAAAAGAATCATGCAAAAAGTTTTTGTTTGTTTGTCTTGATTTGGTTATGCAATTTACATGTATAAATGTGAAGGTCCCTCTTAAAGGATAACATAAGAATGAAAAGGAATGGATTTAAGAAAGTGTTGTGTTCTTTTCAAATGAGCTATACACTTTGCAAATCCTATTCAAAACTATGTTAAAAGAGAAGAGAAGGAAAAAGTCACATAATGCACATTTTGTATTATACTCACATGCAAGCTTATAAGTAATTATAAGTAGCATACCTTTCATTTGTAATATTTGATTTCTAAGTTTTGAAAATAATTTGGGATTTAGTAGTGATAATAGTCATTCATATTCTTACTTTACCCAAAACATGTAATTTTATATAAAAAAATATCATTTTAATTTGATTTTTTTAAAATACATGAATGCATGATTTTCATATGACATACATATTTAGCATGCTAGGAAGGAAATAATGTGATGTAAGCATGTAATTTCATTCACCTTAATTAATTCCTAAAGATAATCTTATGGAATAAGATCATTTAAAGTGAATCAAATTATTTAAAGAATTTTTTTAGTTTTGTTTTGAGTTTGATTTGAAATAATAAAATGTGAAATGGTTTGCTGGCCCTAACCCATCTCCACATGTGTGTGCTATTTTAGTTTAATTTTTAGAAACATTAGATTTCTTTTGTATTTTGTTTAGGTTAAGGTGTAAATTAAGTTCATTAATAACCCTTACCTACACCTCCTTAACATAACTATTCAATTAATTGTGAGCCAATATATGATAAGAAACCACATTGAATTTAAATCAGCAATGCACCCTAAGAAAGAAAGGGTCTAATGCAATTGGCTCATAATTGATGATTGATTATGCTAAAGGGTTTAATTAAGTACTTTCATAACCTTTCCCACACATGTTGGTTGGATTTGATTTTCTTAAGCTTACTTAGGTTATTGAACACCTAAGTATCTACCCAGCAAAGGATTGATTAAGTTCAGATTGATTTTGAAAATTTTATTAAGTTAATTAAGAAGGTTATTAGTGGATTAACCCTTAATTAGGTTTGGATTAAGGAATAAAGAGGATTTAAGGAATAGTTTAAGAAAAATAACCCAAAATTATTTCATAAACCTTATGATCCCTTAAATAATGTTTAATTTTCTTAATTAAATGATTAAACCATTATACACATGCTTAATTATCCTTAATTATATTAAGAGAGTGATTATGATTCATTAATTGATTTTCCTAATTAACCCATTAATAAATTCCAAGAAAATTAGTGGAGACAGAGGTCATCCCCAAAATATGCCTAAGAAGTTTGGAATTAATTACTGAAGTCATTAGGGAGTAATTAAGGTTATTAAGATTTTAAATAAACCCAAATTAAGGAAAGCCCACTGTTCAAAACCAATCAAAATTAAATTTATATTATTGCCCCTTTAATTATCTTTAAAATGAGCCTTATTCATATTTTTATAAATTTTCTATATTTAATTGTGAATATTTAAGTTCATTAATTATTAGGTAATTAAATCCCTTAATTATATAACTAATCCCATCGGGGCCACGTGGACCGCTGACGCGGTACATGCATTCTACATGGCATGATGGGATTGGTTATTTAAGTTTTCTCCTTGGACCGACTGATCAAAGATCGGATGGTCCAGATTAAACTCGTAGTTTCTAAAAGGTTAATCAGTGAGATCTAACATGGATTAATTAGGACCGTCCATCCAAAATACACGGGATGGATGGTCCATGAATCATCCCTGCCCTTACCTGTGGGAGATGGCGATCATCTGTCCCTTAAGGCTTGATCCAAGCTCACTTAAGCTCGGATTGAGCTAAGATCAAACCCACACAATCAAGAAGTAAGAAGAAGAAAATCCAATGGTCATTTTCAATTGGGATGATACTTCCCTTCACAAAGGACCAAATAATTTCTACACTAGGTTCAGTATTGAAGCATACCTTGCTAGAGAGGCTATCACCGGCGCTCTTAACTATCGAGGTAGCTTCGTTTAGTGGAGACGAAGCCTTGTTGAAGGTTTGAAGGCTTGAGATCAAGTGGATCCTCCTATTGGCCAAGATGAGCTTCAAGTGCTTGCGGCTTTGGTTGAACTCTTCCTTCCCATGGCTTGAGTGCTTGGGATTTTACTTGGATGAACTTGACTTGATGCCTTGAAGGTGCTTGCAAGAGGAATTGGAGTTTGGTGGTGAATTGAGAAAAGTGGAATTTACAATGAGCTCCTTTATTTCTGCTTTGAAGAAAATCGAAAATGGAGAATTCAAATGAGCTTTGGAAATCTTGGGAGAGCTTGGCAATGCTTCTATGAGTTCCTATGGCTCAATCGAGTGCAAGTGATGTGAATTCAAGTGAAATTAGGTGGAGTATATCTCCCCCTAAAAGGATCGGATGATCGTGAGCCTCCCTTCAATTTTGATCAAATTGATCCTATTTAGTGGGTTTGTTAGGCTATTTTAAGCTCCACATGGTTTGGTTTTGGCAGAGGAAGGAAGTGGAGGAGTTTCCATGTGTTAAATGAGGTGTGGGAGGTGATCACATGTGCTCATTTTGAGTGGTTAGTTTTGGCATTGGGTTGGGTTTGGCTGACCCAAACCTATTGGGTCATGTGCACCACTTTTATTAGTGTCCATTTGGTCCACTAAGAGGGTGCCAAGTGGCCATGAAAAGGATTTGACCAAATTCCAAGTGGAATTGGCCATAGGTTACCCCTTGACCTAGGGGTAAAATGGTCATTTAGCTTTGATTTCAATTTGGGCAGATTTGGAATAGTTTGAAATTGGGTTGGTCCAAATTTCAATGATTTCAGAATTGATTTGATATCATTTGGCTCATGTTGACCCATTTAGGTTAAAATGAGTCAACTTGGGTCAAGTTGACCAATTGGTCAAATTGGGTCAAACTAAGGGTTGGGTCAAGTTCTATATGGCTATTTGAAATGTGTTGGTATTATTGGTTTGGTTCAATTTGATTTATATTTGGTTTTGGTTCATTTGAATTCATTTAGGTCAAATGGATCAAGTTAACAATTTGACCCATTTGACCCAATTCGGTTAGGTCATGGGTTGGTTGGTCATTTGAAATGTTTTACAAGCTTTGGTTTCAATCAATTTTGGTTTGGTTTGATTTTGGCTTGATTTGACCTTTTATGTCAAGTTAGGTTCATGGTCAATTGGGCTAGGTTGGGTCTAGTTGGCCACTTGAGGCTTTGGTCAAGTTCAACAAGTGATTTAGAATGAACTTGACCCATTGGTTTTAATTTATTTGGCTTAGATCAAGATTTGACATATTTTAAATTTTTAGGTCAAGTTGGGTGAACTTGGGTCAAGTGGCCAATTGGGCTAGGTTAGGCTCAAATGATGACTTGGTCAAGTTCAAACATTGATTTAGAATGGGTCTAGATCAATGGTTTCAATCACTTTGGCCCATGGTGGATTTTGGCTAGTTTAGGTTTCATTTAGGTCAAATGTTGACTTGGGCAAAGGCTAGGTTGACTTGGTTTGACCCAATTTGAGTGATTGATCATCTTATGATGATTGTTGCTCACAATGTGAAGCTTAGATGGGCTTAGTTCAATCTAATTTGGGTAGGATTAGAATTTGGCTCAAAAAGGTACTTTAGATCACTTTGGGTCAAGTGAGCCTAAGTGGATCAATTAACTTGATCAAGACCTAAATCAAGTTTGGTTGAACTCACATATGGACTTATGATTGAAATATAAATCCATTTGTAAGTGATTTGAAGTCAAATGTGTTTTGATTCATTTGACAATTTCAAGTTCAAAGGGTGAACATGACTTTGATTGGGTTTGATTTTTGAATTTAGTTTTGGTTTGATGATTGAAGTTTGTGTTTATATTTGGTTTCATGATTGAAGGATTGATTGAACCATGAAAAATCAAGGGTTTGAATTGATTTGAGGTTGATTTGGTTAAGTTCAAGAATTTGACTTGAAAGAGTTTAGGTTGGATTTAGGTTAGATTTGGATTTGAGTTTCAAATTTGGTTTTAGGTATTTGAATTTATATTTTATTTATATTTGTGAATACAAATGAGAATATAAATGGATTATGAGAAAATATTTTGAGTTTGAATTGATTTGGATTTGATTTAAGTTAAGTCCATACGATGGAATCAAAGTGACTTAGGAAGGATTTTTTTTTTGAATTTGGAATTCAATCATGAATTTCAATCATTTGGAATTGACTCATGATTTGAGAAAATCAATTGGAATTGATTTAATTATTAAGAAAATCAATTAAGTTGGAATTGATTTGAGTTTTGATTTGGAATTGAAGTTGATTTGAATTTGGAAGTTGTTTGAAGTAGATTTAGATTTGAGAAAATCAATTAAGTTGGAATTGATTTGAGATTTGATTTGGAATTGGAGTTGATTTGAAATTTGAAAATTGATTTGGATTTGAGAAAATCAATTAAGTTTGGAATTGATTTGAGTTTTGAAATTTGAAGTTGATTTGAGTTTTGAAATTTGACTTGAAAGAAGGAAGTAAGGATTTGGTTCAAGCTATAGGGTAGGCAAGTTTTCCTAACACCCTTAAGGCATGACCTATTCCTATGATTAACTCTTCTAAGTCTCTAGGGTTAGGTTGAGTGTTCACCTAATCACTAGAAGTATCTTAAGACTAAGAAACTCTTAGTGTCTAAGAGGAGTCTTATGTCTAAGATGGAGAGGTTGAGAGCTCATTCTAAAAATGAGGTCAACACACAGGCTATGAGATTCATATGCTTAATGCATGAGAAATTGGTTATGGGCCAAAATCAGCAAAAAGGAGGTGTGTTTCCACCATGGTTCTCAAAGGTCAAGCCATGTTCTCTGGAAAAGGTGGAAGCCCTCCATAAATAAGAGTGAAGCAAGATTCTTTTTATGCATGATGTGAAAACATACAACATCCAGCTAAGGGGTTGCTAATTCTTTTATTTCTTGATTTATGTTTTAGGCTTTAGGTGATGTTATGAGTTGTTTAATTTTTAATTTTTGAGTTGATTAATTGGATAGAAAATTTATTTTTTCCAAAGAGCCTAATTTCATCCAGGCCCTTCATCAAAGCATGAAAGAAACTAGGAAAATCATGCCATCTTAATGCACAAGCTAAACAAATATCAAACAATTTTATAAAGCTAGCACAAAGAGAATAAAATGCTAATGTGGTCGGGCTTCACCGCACAAACCTGAAAAGAAATGGAAAGCCGAGTTCTACCCTTATACAACCTGGATTACAAATGAATAATTACAATTTAAAAAGAATTCATGTTATGGGGGTCTTCATTCTTCATTTCTTCTTTTCTTCATTTCTTTCTTTCTTTCCTTCTTCTTTCTTCTTTCGTTCTTTCTTTTGGTTGGTTGGGATGGTTTCTCTAAAGCTTCACATGGTACATAAGACTTAGTCTTATGGCCAATGTTAATCCTAATCTCCCATAACATTCATTCCAAATCTTAATTGCAAAATTACATGAAAAATGAAAAGTAAATCTAACTAAACTTGCAAAATATAGATTAGCCAAAGATACCATAAATCCCAAGCATGTATATGAATAAATTGGACTTGGTACCCCACACATGGGTAACTAAGCCCACTATTTTGGATTATGCTTAGGGGTATGAGCAACGTGCACAACAAAAGCATTTATTATTTTTATTACAACGCCCCTTAAGCACAATCAACTACAGAAGATAATGATTAGACTAAGATCATCCTATCACTCACTCTATGCACATTCACCCTAACATTCAGTCTAAAATATTACATCACAAAACAAAATCAGGCATTAAACCATGCATCTCCCTAACATAGAGCTAGAAATGGTGACATAGCCTAATATGTGTGTGCCATTTAAGGTTTGTGTGACATGTCTTAGCTAGGCTTTAAGGTTAAAATTTTCTAAGTGTGAAGGATTCAACTTAGAGGATGGTTTTATTTAAGTGATTTAGTTGATTTGTTAATTTTTATTTGATGATTTGATTTGTTTTGAATGAATTTACACTTAATTACTAAGTGTTGTAAAGAGAGGAAAAGAGAAGAGAACCTCTCTTTCCTCCCTACCCAAAGCAATTTCTAAGGTAGATTCATTAGTGAATTTTCTTTAGTGAATATTTTGTTGTGTTTTAATTAATCCTATGTTTCGATTTACTCTAAATAAACCTATTCAATAAGAAAGGCATCTTAGGACTAATTAAGGTGAATTACTATCACAAAACACACAACCATTTATTTCTTCCCAACATATATATCATGCATATGAAATGATCCTAAGCATAGCTATACATGTAAATGCTAATCTTATCACACCTTAATGATGAATGCAAAGAGATATTGTTTAGAAAAATTTAGATATTCCATGAATGCATGATTTTATTATGTAGAAAAGAGAGGGATTCTTTTATACATTAAAGAAATGCACATTTACATATATGAAAGACAAAAGTGAGTACGACGCCATTATTTTCTACACCAAGGATATAAGGTACAAGAACTTCTTAGGGCTACTTAAAGCCTCGCAACCCTAGGATGTCCAGACTAATATACCACTTTTCTTAAATACATGTGCATGTACAAACAGAAGATAAATGGATGAAGAATCATGCAAAAGGTTTATGTTTGTTTGTTTGATTTTTGTTGTTTAATTTACATGTGCAATATGAATATCCTTCTTAAGCCATAACACATAAGTATATAGGAATGGATTTAAGCAAGTGTGTTGGTTAAAAATTTCTATAGAGGTTGCCTTTCAAATCTGTGGTGAGAAAAGAAAGAGGAGACTATAAAAATTCATCTTTTTAGGATACCATGATTCATGATGTACTTATTCAGTGATCGAGTACATCAAAGAATAGTGTACTATCTCGAAAGAAAGTCACTACCCTTTAATGGACCTAATCACCTCAATAAGGACTCCTAAGGATGATGGGTCTGCATATGTATCCGAGATTCTTCCCCTATTTTACATGAAAAAATAAAGTAGGATTTATTTTAAATCGGGTTCGTTAAGTTCCCTACAGGGGCAAGCCCCCATAGTTAATAACATCCTAAGGAATAGGGATTCCTTAAGAAAACTCTCGATTAAGGTAAATGATCGTTGTATTCAAAAATTTCAATAGGAAAGGACTATCAATCGATTAGTTCATTTTTGAAGATCAAATGGGATTGATCAAAGAGGGGGGAGTTATTCTTGAAGCCAAAATGGAAGATAAGTAGGAGATGCCCACGATGCTAGAAAACCTAGCGAGTATCTCAAACTATCATACGATTGGGATTTACATTTTTAAAATTGATTTATTTTGTTTGAGTTGAATTTTTCAATAGAAATTTAGGACTTATGATTCATTAACACAAGATTAAGGAAATGCCTAAGAAGTGAGGAATTATACTTATGGCCCATGAAGGGGAGAAGAAAACCTCTAAATTTTAGATAAAGCATAACCTAAATCTAAGGCAAAATGGGTAATTTCTTTTGCCTCCATAAGAGAGGACAAACCACCAACAGCTTGGACTTACAACCGCTCTCCAACTAACTCCTATGATTTTAAATACATGTCTGCAAGTCGTTATGCTTATAAAAGATAGCTGGGCTGTTATTCATTTAGAAAGAGACAAAGTCCTTAAAGTCACTCTCTAAAGAGACTAGATCATGTAAAGGGACATGCTTCAAATGACCTAAATCTAATGCAATTCAAATTTCATTTTGTTTTCATTTTTGGATAATTATTTTGACTTAGGCTAATAGGATGCATATGCTTAATACATGAGAAATAGAGTTATTGGCCAAAATCAACGAGAAAGGAGGAGGTGAGTTTCCATCATGGCTCTCAAAGGTCAAGCCAAGTTTCTCTGGCAAAGGTGGAAGCCCTCCAATCAAGAATAAAATAAGATGCTATTGTGCATAATATTACAAAATAAATACTCATCCAATTAAGGGGTTGCTAATTCTTTTATCTTGATTTTAAACCTAAGCTTATGAGTTCTTTATTTTTAGTTTTGAGTTTGTTAAGTTGGGTAAAAGATTTATTTTTTTTCCTAAAGAGCCTAATCCACATCAAGGGCATACATAAAGCAAGGAAGAAACTAAGAAAATCATGCTACTTAATGAAAAGCTAAATAAATCATCAATCAATTTATAAAGCTAATCACAAAAAGAATAAAAGGTCGTTGTGGACAAGCACCACCGCACAAACCCAAAGATATCAAATGTGGGTAGCAGAGCTCTTACACAACCCAGATTACAAATGAATTAAATTATAATTAAGCAAGGAATTCATCGTTATGGGGGTATTCAAGCTTCGTTTCTTCTTTCTTCTTTTTTTCTTCTTTTGGTTCCTTCTTTTAGATGGTTGGAAGGTAGATGCTCCAAGGCTTCACATGGTACATAAGATAGGATCTTATGACCAATGCTTTTCCTAATCTCCATAATAATCATTCCAAAATCCTAATTGCACAAATTTACATGGAAAGGAAAAGTAGAAATATAACTAACTCCTGTAAAATAAAGGTTAGCTAAAATAAATCACACAAATCCCAAGCATGTATATTGGAGTTATCACCCCACACATGGGTGACTAAGTCCACTGGCCTATTGATTATGCTTAGGGTATAAAGCACCCGCAAAGCAAAAGCATTTATATTTTTATTTATGATAGCCTTAAGCACAATCCCCTATAGAAAAGAATAGTTAGACTAAGAGTGTCCTACCATTCATTCTTGAGCATACACCCTAACATCCAGTCTAAAACATATATCACAAAATAAAACAAAACATCAAACCATGCACCATCCTAACCTAAAGCTAGAAGTGGTGACTTAGGCTAATGTGTATGCTTTGAAGGCTCGTGTGGTATGCTTAGCTATGGCTTTAGGTTCAAATTTTCTAAGTGTGAAAACATGTTCAACTTAGAGGAGGGTTTCATTTAAGTTGTTTAATTATTTTGGGTTGATTTTATTTCATGTTTTGATTTGGTTCAAGTGAACCTTACAATTAATTAGTTAGTTGTAAAGAGAGGGAAAGAGAAGAGAACTTCTCTTTCCTTCCCCAACCTAAGTAATTTCTAAAGTAAATTCACATTTTAATTTTATTTAGCTAAATATTTTAATTAAATATTTTAATTAATCCTAAGTTTAGATGAAGTCTAAATAAACCTATTCAAAAAGAAAGGCATTTTAAGATTAAATAAAATGAATCAAAATTCACATAACACACATTACTTCATTTATTTCTCAACATGTATAACATGCATATGAATGAATCCTAAGCACATCTATACATACAAATGAGAATATTTAACACACTTTATGATGCATGCTAAGTAATTCATTTAAGAAAATTTGGAAGTTGAATATGCATTATTTTCTTTAAGTAGAAAAAGGTTTCTTTATCCAATTTTTCACATACACACATGAAAGTAAGAGGCATAAGTGAGTACAATGCCATTGTTAACAAGAGATGTAAGGTACAAGACCTACTTAGGGCTACTTAAAGCCTCATAATCTTGGGGTTGTCTAGACTAATATACCACTTTCCTTAAATACAAACATATGTATAAAAGAAATGAAATGGAAGAGAAGAATGCAAAAGTTGTATTAATTGATTCATTTTGTTTATGCAATTTATGTATGCAAATATAGGTAGCCCTTCTTAGGTGATAGCATAGGAATGAATAGGATATGGAATTAGGTAAGTCTTAGGTTCTTTTCAAATGAAATATATCTCACCAAATTCCTATTCAAAACTATACCAACATAAGAGAAAGGAAGCCTATGCTAAGCACATCCATATATTCTTCACATGCAAGCCTAAATTAAAAGATAAGTAGCACACTTTCATATTTGATAATTAATTTATATGTTTTGAAAAATAATTTAAATTTAGTAGCCACTCATATTTCTACTTAAGCCAACACATGCAAATTTGACATAAAGTAAATAATTTCATTTTTAAATTTGAATTTGAAAAATATGAATGCATGAAACCATATGACATACAAATTTAACATATTGGGAAAGACTCAAAGCAATGAAAGCATGTAAAAAAACTCACTTTAATCAAATCTTAAAGACATTCTTATAGAATAAGAAAGTTTAAAATAAATCAAAGTGTATTCATTGTGATTTTTGTTTAGTTTGAAGTTTGATTTAATTTTGAAAAGGTGAATTGAGTTTGCTATTCCTAACCCATTCCCACATGTGTTTGATATTTTTGTTTAATTTTTAGATAATTAGATCCATTTTTTTATGAATTAATTAGATTAAGGTATGAATTAAGTAACTTAATTAACCCTTACCTACACCACCTTAGAATAATTAACCAAATAATTATGAGCTAATGAGATGACATAAAACTCACAAGGAATTTAAATTTGCAATGCACCTAATAAGAAAAAGGTCTAATGCAATTTTGCTCATAATTAAAGGTTAATTAAGCTAAAGGGTTTAACTTAAGTAATTTCAAAACACCCTTTCATACATATGAATTGGGTTTTGATTTCCTTAATTAAACTTAGGCTATTAAACACCTAAGCATCTACCCAAAGTAGATTAATTAAGTTCTGGAAGTTTTTAGAATTTTTAGAAATTAATTAAGGGGATAATTAATGAATAACCCTAAATTAAGAGAAGATTAAGGAAAGAAAAGGGGGTTTAGGGAATAGCTTAGGGAAAATGTCTCAAAATTATTCCCTAAACCTCCTATATACTGGATCTGACCTTAATCAACTCTAATCATGGATTAAAACTACTAATTAAACCTTAATTATCCTTAATTAAGTTAAGGGAGTAATTAGGAAACCCATATGCAATTCTCCTAATTAAGCCTTAATAAATCCCAAGAAAATTAGGGGAGACAAAAGTCATCCCCTGAAATATACCCAAGAAATTTGGGATTAATCAGAGGCATAATTAAAAGGTAATTAATAAAATGAACTTTCCAATAAAACCAAAACTAGAGAAAAAGATAATTAAAAACCCATTGAAATTATTTTAGAATATTCTAGGTTGAAATATCTTTCCATAAAAAATTATTTCATTTTTTTTTTAAATTTTATTGAGAGAGATATGAATTTTAGAAGATCCCTAGATTAATTAGAATTAATTAAAGATCCCTAACTAATCCTTCGGGTCATGGCGCGATGCGTGGCGGCTTCGGTTAGTGGGCTTTACAAGCATCGCATCTTGAACCCATTACTTAAATGTCAAATCTAAAAGGTGGCATGATGGCGAATACGCTTTGATCTCTGTCGTCCGATCAAAGATCGAACAGCCAGAGATCTCCCCACGATTTTAAAAAGTATAAATCAAATTCTAAATGTGGGAATAATCTCGGCCGTCCATACAAAATGCACGGATGGATGGCCAAGATCTACCAAGTTCTTCCCCTTAGATAAATAGAGACCATTCATGATCTAAGGGAAGATCCGAGCTCGATTGAGATCAGATTCAAACCAAACTTAACCCACACCATCTAAAGCCAATGAGCGGCACATCCAACAGTGGGATTTGCATGAATTGAAAATTTCTTTCATAAAGGACCAACACCTCCTATGCTAGGTGGTCATAAAATTTCATACCTCGGTGGAGGTGATCAGCGGCACTCGAGATCGATGAGGTAGCTTCGTCTAGTGGAGACGTAGCCCTGTTGAAATTCCTAGGCCTTGGGGTTGAGTGACTTGCTCTATGGACCAACACCACTTCAATATCCTTGCTGCTTTGATTCAATTGCTCCTCTCCTTACTATGGGAACTCCAATGGAAGCTTGAGTGAGCTCAGATTGGACCCTAGAAGAAGTGTGCAAGAGTAATTGAGGTGGTTTTCAGTGTGGAGGAAGTTCAAGATTGGATTGAGCTCCCCTATTTTCATACTCACAATGTGCAAACCCCAGAAGATGAAGTTTGATTTCACTCTAGGAAGCTTGAGGAGGCTGAGAAATTGCTTCTCTGACTTCCTTAGGTTCAATCGATTTGAGGAATGATAGATTTGAATTCAATTAGGGGTGTATATCTCCCTCTTGAAGGATCGGATGACCGCAAGCCATTTTGCCATTTTGATCCAATTGATCACAATGAGAGGGTTGTTTGATCAGTTAGATATTTGCAAATGGTTGGTTTGAGGCCTTGAGTGGATTGCCAACCTCCCATGTGCTTGAAATTGAGCAGGAGATGAATTTTGAATTTTCCATTTTAACCCATGTGGTCGAGTTTGGTCTTGGGGGTCAATTGGGCTGACCCAAACTAATTTGGTTGGGTGCAACGCTCTTCATTAGGTCCCTTGAGCTATTAGGAAAGGATCAAGTGGATATGAAGAGGGTATGACCAAATTACCCATGGATAAGGCCAAAATTTGTTCTATGGCCTAGGGGTAGGATGATCCTTTTATTTATTTTTCAATTTGGATATGTTTGGTATGTGGAGAAACTAGGTTTGGCCAAGTTTCATGAGATTTGAAATTCATTTGATAGGGTTTGGCTCATGTTGACCCATTTAGGTCAAAATGGGTCAACTTGGGTGAAGTTGACCAATTGGTCAAATTGGGTCAAACCAAGGGTTGGGTCAAGTTCATATGACCATTTTAAATGTTTTGGTGGCTTTGGTTTGATTCAATTTGGTATATTTTTGAATTTTGCTCATATGACTTCATGTAGGTCAAATGGGTCAAGTTGACCTATTTGACCCATTTGACCTATTTGAGGTAGTTCAAGGGTAGGTTTAGGTTAGGTTAGTCATTTGTAGTGGATTGGTATCTTTATTTCCAATCAATTTTGGTTAAGTTCAAATTTGGCTCAACATGACCCCTTTAGGTCAAGTTGGGTCTAAGGTCAATTGGGCTAGGTTAGGTCTAGTTGGTCAATTAAGCCATTGGTCAAGTTTCACAAGTGATTTGAAATGAATTTGGCCCATTGGTTCCTATCAATTTGGCTAGATCAAGTTTTGATACATTTTACTTTTTAGAGCAAGTTGGGTCAATTGGCCAATTGGGCTAGGTTAGGCTCAAATGTTGGCTTGGTCAGTTCAAACATAGGTCATGAGTGAACTTAGATCAATGGTTTCAATCAATTTGGACTATGGTGGAATTTGGCTATGTTAGGTTTTATTTTGAGCTAAGTGTTGACTTGGTCAACCCTTAGGATTGACTTGGTTTGACCCAATTTTATTGTTTGATCATCCCATGATGATTGTTGATCATGATGAGAGGCATAGGTGAGTTTGGTTCAATCCAATTTGGTTAGAGTAAAATTTGGCTCATCAAGGTACTTTAGGTCACTTTGGGTCAAGTGAACCTAAGTGGGTCAAATGGTTTGGTCAAAGCTTGATTTGAGCTTGGTTGAACTTGTATATGGACTCATGATTGAAATATAAATCCTTTTACAAGTGATTTGACGTCAAATGGGTTTTGATTCATTTGACAATTTCATATTCAAAGGAAGCTGGCTTTGATTTTTTACTTGGGTTTTGATTGAATGATTCAAGTTTGTATTTATATATGGGCTTATGAATGTAGGGTTGATTGAATCATGAAGAGAAATCAAGAGTTTGGCTTGATTTGAAGTTGATTTGGATAAGTTCAAAATTTTGACTTGAAAGGCTTTGGTTGGATTTTGAGTGGATTTGAGTTTGATTTTTGAAATTGGATTTGATTGTTTGATTTTATATTTCATTTATATATGTGAATATAAATGAGAATATAAATGGATCATGAGGGAATTTCAAATTTTTGAAGTGATTTGATCATGACTTAGGCTAAGTCCATTAAGAAGGATTTAAATGACTTGGGAAAATTTCATGAAGTTTGGAGTTTGAATTTTTGAATTTAGTTTGATTGATTTATATTTATATTTCATTTATATATGTGAATATAAATAATAATATAAATAAATTATGAGAAAATTGCATGAATTTGAAATTGTTTGATCAATATTTTGGGTAAGTCCTTAATGAAAAATTAAGGGACTTGGAAAATTTTATGAATTGATTTGGAATTTTGAGTTTAGTTTGATTGGTTTGAATTTATATTTCATTTATATATGTCAATATAAATGAGAATATAAATGAAGTATGAGAAAATCTCAAAGTTTTGAATTGGTTTTAATCAAGATTTTGGTTAAGTCCTTAAGGGAAGATTAAGGACTTAGGCAAAATTTGGACTTATGAATTTTTGATGGATTTTGATCATGAGTTTCAATCATATAGAGTTGATTTGAGTTTGGAAAAAATCAATAAGATTGATTTGGAGTTTGACTTAAAGGAAGGAAGGTGATGAATGGTTCAAGCTAGGGTAGGAAAAATTTCCTAACACCCCTAAAGCATGACCTATTCCTATGGCTAACTCTTCTAAGTCTTTAGGGGTAGGTTGAGTGTCCACTTAATCACTAGATGTGTCTTAAGACTAAGGAACTCTTAAAGCCTGAGAGAAGTCCTATGTCTAAGATGGAGGGGTTGAGAGCTCATCCTAAAAATGAGTTCAACAAAGTGTTATGTTCTTTTCAAATGAACTATACACTTTGCAAATCCTATACAAACCTATGTTAAGGAAAGATAAGAAAGTCACATAATGCATTTTATGCTATAATCACATGCAAGCTTATAAGTACTTATAAGTAGCATACTTTCTTTTATGATCTTTGATTTATAGATTTTCAAAATAATTTTGATTTAGTAGTGATAATAGCTATTCATATTATTACTTTAGCCAAAGCATGCAATTTGACATAAAGGAAACATTTCATTTATTTTAATTTTTCAAAAGATATGAATGCATGATTTTATATGGCATACAACATTTAGCATGCTTGGGAAAAAAATAAAGTGATGTAAGCATGTAAATTTATTCACCCTAATTAATTCTTAAAGATAATCTTATGAAATAAGATCATTTAAAGTGAATCAACATTTTTTAAAGAGATTTTTATTTTTGTTTTGAGTTTGATTAGATTTAGGAAATGTGAAGAGAGTTTGTTGGTCCTAACCCATTTCCCCATGTGTGAATTGATTTAGTTTAATTTTGGAATAATTAGATTGATTTAATGTTTTGTTTAGGTTAAGGTGTAAATTAAGTCCATTAATTACCCCTTACCTATACCACTTTAACATAATTAACCTAACAATTATGAGCCAACATATGATATGCAACCACATGAATTTAAATAAGTAATTCAGCTAAGAAATAAAGGGGCCTAATGCAATTGACTCATAATTATTGATTAATTAAGCTAAAGGGTTTAATTAAGTACTTTCATAACCCTCCCACACATGTGGGTTGGAAATGATTTCCTTAAACTTACGTTAGGCTCTTGAACACCTAAGGATCTACCCAGTAAAAGATTGATTAAGTTCAGATTGATTTTGAAAATTTGATTAGATTAATTAAGAAGGTCATTAGTGGATTAATCCTTAATTAGGTTTGGATTAAGGAGAAAGGGGTTTAGGGAATAGCTTAGGGAAAATATCCCAAAACTATTCCATAAACCTCCTATTCACTTAAACAAAGTTTAATTATCTCAATTAAGGAATTAATTCACTGTTCATGTGCTTAATTATCCTTAATTACACTAAGAGGGTTATTAGAGATTCATTAATTGATTTCCTAATTAACTCATTAATAAATTCCAAAAAATTTAAGGGAGGGAGAAGTCATCCCACTAAATATGCATAAGAAGTTTGGAATTAATTAAAAAAGTCATTAAGAAATAATTAGGATTATTAAGTTTTCAATTAATCCTTAATTAATGAAATTTCACTATTCAAAATGAGGCATCATTTATATTTTTCTGATTTTTTTACATTTAATTTTGGATTTATGAAATTTCAGTGATTAAGGGATAATTAAATAGCCTTAATTAATTAATTAATCCCATCGGCACCACGTGGACCTTTGATGTGGTGCGTGCTTTCCACGTGGCATGACGATATTCATTATTTAAATTGTCAAATCAAATGTCACACCGGTTTCTGCTTTCTCAGGTCCGATCAAGGATTGGACAGTCAGGATCAAACCCACAGTTATAAAGGAAATAATCAATGGATCTAGCGCATTTAATCAGGACCATCCATCCAAAACATGCTGGATGGATGGTCCATGATTCATCCTTGCCTTTGCCTGTTAGAGATGAAGATCATCCGTCCTCCATGGCTTGATCTGAGCTCACTTGAGCTCTGATAAGACTAGGATTCAACCAACACCATCTAGAAGCAAGGAGAAGAAGATCCAATGGTGGAAATTCAAATTCCCTTCACAAAGGACTAAAGAATTTTCAACCTAAGCTCAGTTTTGATTCATACCTCACCGGAGGCTATCACTGGTGCTTCCAACCATTGAGATAGCTTTGCCTAGTGGAGATGAAGCCTTGTTGAGAGTTTGAAGGTTCAATTTGCATTGGATCCACCAATTGACCAAAGCTTGCTTCAATGGCTTGCGGCTTTGGTCTAGGTGAGGCTTCCCATGGCTTGGAGACTTGGGAGAAGCTATGGATGAGCTCAACTTGCCTCCCTGATCGTGGGTGCAAGAGCAATTGGACTTCGATGGATTGATGAGTGAGTTGGAATTTTCTCTTACCTCCCCTATGTTTGGCTTAAGCAAAACTGAGAAGGAGAAGTTGGAAAGAGCTTGAGAATGCTTAGGGAAGCTTGTGGATGCTTGCCTTTGATCCTTTGAGCATAATCGAATGCAATAGCATTGAATTGAATTGGAATGAGGGGGAGTATATCTCCCCCTACTTAGATCGGATGGACGAGAGCCTTCTTTCCATTTTGATCAAATTTTCTTTATTGAATAGGTTGTTATGAGCTCCATGTGGTTTGATTTTGGCAGTGGAATGGGAGTGTGGAGGTGCACATGGGTTAAAATGAGTGGAGGAGGTGATCCATGTAGAGAATTTTGAGTGGGGTGGTTGGTTTTGGCTTTAAGTTGGGTTTGGCTGACCCAAACCCATTGGTTCATGTACACCACCCTCCTTGGTGTCCAAATGGTCCAATAAGAGGGTGGCAAGTGGCCATGAAAAGGAATTGACCAAATTCCAAGTGGATTTGGCCATAGGTTATCCTTTGACCCAAGGGTAAAATGGTCATTTGGCTTTGATTTAGGTTTGGCTAGATTTGGTATGATTGAAAAATGGGTTGTGCCAATTTTCAATGAATTTGGAGTTTATTTGATATGATTTGGCTCAAGTTGACCCATCTAGGTCAAAATGGGTCAACTTGGGTCAAGTTGACCAATTGGTCAAATTGGGTCAAACCATGGGTTGAATTGAGTTCATATGACCATTTGAATTGTTTTGGTATCATTGGTTTAGTTCAATTTAGTTTATAATTGGTTTTGGTTCATTTGAATTTACCTAGGTCAAATGGGTGGTCAAGTTGACCAATTTGCCCCATTTCACCCAATTGGGATAGGTCATGGGTTTGATTAGGCTTGGTTGATCATTTGAAATGTTTTGCAAGCTTTAGTTTCAATCAATTTTGGTATGGTTAAGTTTCAAGTTGATTTGACCTTTTATGTCAAGTTGGGTTCATGATCAATTGGGCTAGGTTGGGTCTAGTTGGCCAATTGAGGATTTGGTCAAGTTCAACAAGTGATTTAGAATGAATTTGACCCATTGGTTATAATCAATTTGTCTTAGATCAAGATTTGACACATTTTAACTTTTTAGGTCAACTTGGGTTAACTTGGGACAAGTGGCCAATTGGTAGGTTTGGCTCAATTGATGGCTTGATCATGTTCAATAATTGGTCATCAATTAGTTTAGATCACTGGTTTCAATCAACTTGGCCTATGGTGGATTTTGGCTAGTTTAGGTTTCATTTGGGTTAAGTGTTGGCTTGGTCAAAGGCTAGGTTTGACTTGGTTTGACCCAATTTGATTGATTGATCATTTATGATGATTATTGCTCATAATGTGAGGCTTAAATGGGCTTACTTCAATCCAATTTGGCTAGGATTAGAATTTGGCTCAAAAAGGTATTTTAGGTCACTTTGGGTCAAGTGAGCCTTAAGTGGGTCAATTGGATTGATGAAGGCTTGATTCAAGTTTGGTTGAACTCACATATGGACTTATGATTGAAATATAAATCCATTTGTAAGTGATTTGGAGTCAAATGAGTTTTGATTCATTTGACAATTTCAAGTTCAAAGGATGAACATGGGTTTGATTTGGGTTTGAGTTTTGAATTTAGTTTTGGCTTGATGATTGAAGTTTATGTTTATATTTGGGCTTATATTTGAAGGATTGATTTTTTAAAGAGAAAATCCAAAGGTTTGGATTGATTTGAGTTTGATTTGGCTAAGTTCAATAATTTGACTTGAAAGAGCATAGGTTGAATTTGAGTTAGATTTAGGTTTGAGTTTTGAATTTAGTTTGATTATTTAAATTTATATTTCATTCATATTTGTGAATATAAATGAGAATATAAATGGGTTTTAAAATTTTTTTGAATTTGAGGTGATTTGAATTTGATTTGAGCTAAGTCCATAAGATAAAATCAAAGGGGCTTAGGAAAGATTTTAGATTTGGAATTCAATCATGGATTTCAATCATTTGGAATTAATTCATGATTTGAGAAAATCCATTGGGTTAGAATTGATTTAATATTTGAGAAAATCAATTGGGTTGGAATTGATTTAAGATTTGAGCTAAGTCCATATAATGAAATCAAAGTGGCTTATAAAGGTTTTGGATTTGAAGTTGATTTGAATTTGAAGTTGAAGTTTGACTTGAAAGAAGGTAGTAAGGATTTGGTTCAAGCTATAGGGTAGCCAAGTTTTCCAAACATCCCTAAGGAATAACCTCTTCCTATGGCTAACTCTTCTAAGTCTTTAGGGTTAAGTTAAGTGTTCACTTAATCACTAGAAGTGTCTTAAGACTAAAGAACTCTTAATGTCTAAGAGGAGTCCTATGCTTAAGATGGAGAAGTTGAGAGCTCACTCCAAAAGTGAGGTCAACAAATGGCATCCAATAGGTGTGGTGTGACTGACAAAGCGTACCACACGTATTGGTGTTGACCGAGATGATCAACAACGTAGAACGATCACAAGCACTAACGAAAATGATTTTCTCTTAACCCAATGTGCAAAAGTAATCTAAAGCTTAGTGTAATGTGACTATACTCATGTCAACAATATAAGAGAGTGAAGGAGGAATCCACTAGGGATTGAGTATATGAACCCTTCATTAAAGAAGAAGGTTCAAGTCATCCACTGGGAATGAGAGGTTTGATTTGATTTGCATCTCACTGGGGAGAAATTGATTTGATTTGTTGATTTATGATTTGGTGCTCCACTGGGGATGAAGACGTGAACTCTCCACTAGAGGAGCAAGTTCAAGTCATCCACTATGGACAAGAGGTTGTGAAATCTACTAAGGGATTAGAATTCGGGATCCGCTGGGGATAGAAGATGTGAACTCTCCACTAAGGGAGCAAGTTCGGGTTGGATTGAGTTGATTCCACTAGGGGAACTACAAAGATTTACATCTCATTGAGGAGAAGTGGATTGATTTGATTGATATGATTATTTTGATTATTTGATTGTTTGATTGTTTGATTGTTTGATTGTTTGATTTGACTCCACTAGGGAGGTTGATTGGATTTATTTTGTTTGCTTTGTTTATTTTGTTTGTTTTGTTTGACTCCACTGGGGAGGAGGGTTGAATTTATTTCAGATTTTAAATTTTTTAAATTTTGAGATGGACCCTTGTCGGTTTGCAATGGATCACACTGAGTAGGGGCCATGTTGGCCTTGGCCTAGCTCAGATTTACTAATCAAAAGGAGTAGTCTACTAACTACATAGTAGGATTATCCAACCAAAAAGGTTGCCTTTCAGTGTGCAGCAGCTGTACTAGGAAGAAAGCGTAGTAGAATTATATCCTCCAAAGTAGGGATTAGTCGTTGGGGTGATCATTGGCGAAAGGTGAACCCAACCCAGCTAACTATTGAGTGAATGCTACTTGGGACTTACTCAAGATAGTCAAGATTAATTTTATTTTTAATTTTTTTATGGATCCACTAGCATCTATTTTATGCAATAAATGAACATTATTGAGTGAATCTTTGGGGACTTAAATCACTCAAAGGTAGTTAAGATTAATTTCATTTTTAATTATTTTGATGGATCCCATTGATGATTTCTATGGGTGCACTAAGTAGGACCATGTAGCCTTGACCTAATTCAATTTACCAATTCAAAGGGAGTAGCTTAGTAAGAGAACTATCGACCAAAGGGTTCATCTTCGATTCAGAAACAAAGCTGGGGGCTCACATCTTTTGAATAAGACGATACATAGCAAGGTAACATGTCGACCTAGGCGACTATTGAGTGAATGCTACTGGGACTTAAATCGCCTTAAAGATAGTCAAGATTAATTTTTTAATTATTTTGATGGATCCCATCGATTTCGATGGGACGCCGAGTAGGGGCCATGTAGCCTTATCCTAATTTAGATTTACCAATCCAAAGGAGTAGTCAACCAGCCACATAGTAGGACTATCCAACCAAAGGGATTGCCTTTCAGTTTACAATGGTCAAGTTAAGAAGAAAGTGTGGGGACTCACATCCTCCAAAAATAAGGAACCACTGGGGTGATCAGCTGCTTATGTAATAAATAGAACCCGACCTAGGGTTGATTATTGAATGAATGCCTCTGGGGACTTAAATCAACTCAAAGATAGTCAAGATTAATTTCATTTTTAATTATTTTTGATGGATCTCATCAGTTTGATGGATTGCACTAAGTAGGGGCCACGTAGGCCTTGTTCTACATCAAGTTTACCAATCCAAAGGGAGTAGCTTCCCGACCGAGGGGAGAACTATCTGACCAAAGGATGCCTTTTAGTTTGCGGCCGATTAAGGGAAGAAAGTTCAGTGACTCACATCTTTCTTGAATAGAAGACCAGTAGGGAGATACATTAGAAAGGTAACATGTCGACCCGACCTAGGGCTGCCTATCAGTTTGCGATAGTCATGCTAGAAAAATGCATAGTCGACTTACATCTTCCAAAGCAGAATGATTACTGGGGCAACCTGCTTGTGGAAAAATAGATTAAACCCGACATAAGGGCGACTACGAAGAGAGTGCTGACCTGAGGACTTATCTCAACTCAAATGTAGTTAGGCAATTCTTATAGGGAGTTATGCTGACATTGCTGACACTGCCCTAAAGATAGGATGCTTGCTTAGGAAAGGGGCCGCTGGGGGTTTGAATTCTAATCCACAAGTGAATTAATTTGTTTATTTATTTTTTTTGTTTATCATGGACCCTATTGGTTTATGAAGGATCATACTAAGAAGGAGCTTATATCAGCCTATACCTATCTCAGATTTACTGAACCAAGGGAGAATCTGTGCATCCGCTAAACAAATTTTTTCCAACCACAGTGGCTAGGAAAGGGGACGTCCAATCCAAAGTAACCCAGTAGTGTCTAAATGGGGTCACAAAGGATGTGATCCAAATAGAGTGCCACAGGAGAGGGGCAGGTCTTTATCAAAATCACGAGAAGATAATATCTATAGGTATTCGGTGGCCGACTCAAGGAGAATACTCAGGGACTCATATCTGCCATGAGTGGTGTATCCAACGGCTGAGTAGCTATCAACATAGAGAACATCAACCAACCTAAGGTGCCTGTCAATTTACAATAATCAATCTTGGAAGAAAGCATGGGGATTCACATCCTCCTATAGCAAAACCGAATTGCTGTGATAGTCTATCTTCGGCTCGATAGGTGCTATCTGACCTAGGGTGACTACTGAGTGAATGCCACTAAGAGACTTACATCAACTCAAAAGTAATGAAGAGGAAAGGAGCCACTGGGGGACTTATCTTAAACCTTAGATATACTCAACCTAGTTAGTGCATGATGATTAGTTCAAGAAGAAAGCATGAGGACTCACATCTTCTTAAACAAAATTAACATGAGGTAGCTTATTAGCTGCACAGTGAAGTATACAAAACTAATAAGGTGGTCGTTGATTTGCAATGGTCAAGTCAGGAGGAAAGTGCAGGGACTCACATTCGCTAAACAAATGGCCACTAGGGTGACACACTAGCAAGGTAGCATATCAACCTGACTTAGAGCAGCTAAAGAGTGAGTGCCATAGGGGGCTTGCTCCCACATCAAAATAGCCTGAGATAAAAGATATATGCTTATTTTTATTTATGTTTGTGCTAGAAGGAATAGGATGCCTCTCAGGTTCTTTTACACCTATCCTAAAACATGTTGTGGTGGATTCGTAAAACAAGCAAACAACATGCTTCGAAAGAAGAGAATATTTTGATGAATTGGAATAGAATTTTATTCTTCTATTGATAATTATTTTCAAACATGATTTTATGGGTAATATTTCTTCAAATAGAGCCCATTAATTAGAAGCATTGGGTGTTCCCCTTTACAATCAATAAGCTGATAAGATCCTCCTTAGTAGGCCCTTTCTATGACACATGGGCCTTCCCAAGTTGGTTCAAACTTGCCTCCCATCTTTGACAAGCAATAATTGGTTTTCTTCAAACTAATACAAGCTCTCATACTTGAAAAGCTCTAGGGCAAACCAGTTTGTTGTGAGCTTGAATCATATTGGCCTTATACAACTCGAGGTTCTAACATGCCTGAAGGCATCTCTCCTCCAAACTTTTGAGCTCTTCTAACCTCAACTTTGCATTTTGCTCTGTAGTAATCTTGCTACCCATTACTATCCTTAATGATGAGAGTTGAACTTCTAATGGTAGAACAACTTTGACCCATACACTAAGGAGAACGGGGTAGATTGAGTTGGAGTTCTGTATGTGGTGCGGTATGCCCACAAGGCTTCAACTAACTGCTCATGCTATTGCTATTTGTTGTCATCAAGTGTCTTCTTTAGTATATGGATGAGAGTTTTGTTGAATGCTTTTGCTATGCCATTTCCCTTAGATAGTAGATGGTGGAGTATCTCCAATCTTTACCATGTCTTCTAGAGAAGCTATTGATCTTGGTGCTCTTGAATGCAGTACCATTATCAGATATAATTCCAAGGCACTCCGAACCTATATATGATATGGTTCCTAAAAAATTGGAGCACATGCTGAGCTATGGCCTCTCTGAGTGGGATTGCCTCTGCCCACTTGGACAAGTAGTTGGTGCAGCTAAGATGAACCGATGACCCTTAGAAGAAGGAGGATCGATCGGCCCCATAATGTTGGTATCCCAACACTCAAATGGTCTTGAGGCCAATGTAGGATGTAGAATGTTGGGTGGTTGATGTAGGACCACACTGTGTACCTGTCACTAATGGCATCTCCAAGCCACATTCATGCAGTCTGTGATTATCGAAGGCTAGTAGTATCTAGTCTCTTGATCTTTTCTTTCATCTTCGAACCACATTGGTGCACTCCGCATAGACCTAAATGTACATCGGTGATGATCTTACATACTTTTTATTTGTCTAAATAGCATAACCACATTTGATCGAAAGACCGTCAATATAAGGTGCCATCCATGAGAGTAAAGGAGAGAACTCTCTGCTTCATCTAATGGGCTTGTGATTTCTCTTGAGGTAGTTTGCTAGTGTTGAAATAATCTTTGAATAGTTACCTCCAATCCAGCTCCTCATCTTTATTGGCAACGATAACCTCCCTTTTAAGAGAAAGTCTCTTGATGAGTTCAACATCAATAAGGGATAATACTTGTCTATTTTGGACCCTTAATGGAATGGACTCATCTTTCGAACATGCCAATTCCTTGGCACGTTTGGCTAAAGCATCTGCGACTACGTTCTCTCCTTGAGGAACCTTGTAGATGGTGACCTCAGGGATTTGGGCCAACAACTTCATGGTATACTCGTGATAATGTTGAAGCTTAGGTTTCATAACCTTGTAAGACCCAACAATATGGTTGATGACCTGCTGAGAATCCCCATAGATGTCGATGCCCTTGATACAGAATATAATGGCTAACTCCAGACTAGCAATCAAAGCCTCATACTCAGCTTCATTATTGGTGCAGGGATTGGAGAGATAGTATGAGAATCTCATCACATTGCAGCCTGGAGTTAAGAGAACTATTCCTACCCCCTGCCTTTCCTGGAAGAGTAGATCATTGGTTCTTCTTCTTTTTCAAAGGAAGCTACACCATCAAAATATATCTCCCAATGATGATTGTCAACCTCTCATAAGTTCATGACTTGTTCATCGGGGAGATCATCACTAAGCCAGGAATCAGTAGGCAGTGGGTGTGCTGTTAAGAAATTATCTAGTGCTTATCCTCTCACTGCACGGAGGGATATGAATGTAATATCAAACTGTGAGAGAATCATGGACCAATGTGCCAACCATCTGGATAACATTAACCATGTCTTAAGATATTACAGTGGATTGATTCTTGAAATTAAGTTCACCTTATAAGAAAGCATATAATGTCATAGCTTTTGGGATGTAAAGATTAAAGCTAGGCAATGTTTCTCAATAGGTGAGTAGTTCACTTTAGCAGGGATCAGGCGACGGTTGAGATAGTAGAGAGCACTCTCCTTCCCTTCATTGTTAGCTTGGGCCAACAAAGCGATGAGGGAGTCATCAATGCAGCATTGTAGAAGATGAGTGGCCTACCCGGGATGGGGGCTGCTAGAATTGGCAGCTTCACCAAATACTACTTGATATCTTCAAAGGCATTTAGCACTTGTCATCCTACTTGAACTTGGCATCCTTTTTGACAAGTGCTGAAAATGGCTTGCATCTTCCGATAGGTCAGAGATAAAGCATCTTAGATACGCCAACCGCTTGGAAAGATTTGATTTGAGTTAAACTTTTAGGTGGTGGCATTTCTAAGATAGCTTTGATCTTTTTTGAGTCTATCTCTATTTCCCAGTGTCGGACAACAAACCCAAGGAATTTCCCTGAAGCTACTCTGAATGCACAGTTCAGGGGATTCATTTTAAGGTTATATTATCTTAACCATTTAAAAACTTCTCTCAAGTCAAAGAGATGGTCTTCCATTTCTTTTCTTTTGACTACTAGATCATCAACATAACACTCCACTTGATGATGAATGAGTTCGTTGCAGATCTGAGTCATGGCCCGTTGGTATGTGGCACCAACATTTTTAAGGCCAAAAGGCATGACCTTTGTTGACCTCATTTTTAGAATGAGCTCTCAACCTTCCATCTTAGACATAGGACTCCTCTTAGACACTAAGAGTTCCTTAATCTTAAGACACTTCTAGTGATTAGGTGAACACTCAACCAAACCCTAGAGACTTAGAAGAGTTAGCCATAGAATAGGTCATGCCTTAAGGGTGTTAGGAAAACTTTCCTATCCTATAGCTTGAACTAAATCCTCACTTCCTTCTTTCAAGTCAAACTCCAAATTAATTCCAAATCAAATTTCAAATCAATTTCAACTTAATTGATCAACTTCAAACTCAAATCAATTCAAAACTTAATTGATTTTCTCATATCCAAACCAACTTCCAATTCTAAATAAAAATCTCAAATCAATTCCAACTTAATTGATTTTCTCAATCCAAATCAACATCAAATCTCAAATAAATTCCAACTTAATTGATTTTTCTCAAACATTAAATCAATTCCAACAGTTTTTCTCAAATCATGAATCAATTCCAAATGATTGAAACCCATGATTGAATTCTAAATCTAAAATCTTTCCTAAGTTACTTTGGTTTCATCTTATGGACTTAGCTCAAATCAAATTCAAATCAATTCAAATTAAAAATATTTTCTCACAACCCATTAATATTCTCATTTATATTCACAAATATAAATGAAATATAAATTCAAATATCCAAAAATTAATTCAAAACTCAAACCCATATCTAGCCTAAAACCAACCTAAACTCTTTCAAGTCAAATTCTTAAACTTGGTCAAATCAACCTCAAATCAATTCAAACCCTCAATTTTTTTTCATGATTCAATCAATCCATCAATCATGAAGTTGAATATAAACATAAACTTCAATCATCAAACCAAAACTAAGTTTAAAAATCAAACCCATGTTCATCCTTTGAACTTGAAATTGTCAAATGAATCAAAACCCATTTGACTCCAAATCACTTACAAATGGATTTATATTTCAATCATAAGTCCATATGTGAGTTCAACGAAACTTGAATTAAGCTTTGATCAAATCAATTGACCCACTTAGCCTCACTTGAACCAAAGTGACATAAAGTACCCTTTTGAGCCAAATTCTAATCCCACCCAAATTAGATTGAACTAAGCCTATCTAAGCCTCACATTGTGAGAAACAATCATCATAAGATGATCAATCACTTAAATTGGGTCAAAACCAAGTCAAACCTAGCCTTTGACCTAATTAACATTTGACCAAAATGCAACCTAAACTAGCCAACATCCACCATAGGCCAAATTGTTTGAAACTATTGATCGAAATCAATTTGTGATCAATGTCTGAACTTGACCAAGTCATCATTTGAGCCTAACCTAGTCCAATTGGCCACTTGACCCAAGTTGACCCAACTTGACCTAAAAAGTCAAATGGGTCAAATCTTGAGCTAAGCCAAATCAATTGCAATCAATGGGTCAAGTTCATTCTAAATCACTTGTTGAACTTGACCAAAGCCTCAATTGGCCAACTAGACTCAAACTAGCCCAATTGACCATGAACCCAACTTGACCTAAAAGGTCAAATGATGCTAAAATCAAATCAAACCAAAATTGATTGAAACCAAAGCTACCCATGACCTAACCTAATTGGGTCAAATGGGTCCAATTGGTCAACTTGACCCATTTGACCTAAATGAATTCAAATGAACCAAAACTAAATACAAATCAAATTGAACCAAACCAATGATACCAAACATTTCAAATGGTCATATGAACTTGACCTAACCCTTGGTTTGACCAAATTTGACCAATTGGTCAACTTTACCCAAGTTGACCCATTTTGACCTAAATGGGTCAACATGAGCCAATTGATATCAAATCAACTCCAAATTCATTGAAATTTAGACCAACCCAATTTCAAACTATTCCAAATCTGCCTAAAATGAAATGAAAGCAAATGACCTTTTTACCCCTAGGTCAAAAGGTAACTATGGCCAATTCTAATTGAAATTTGGTCATATCCTTTCCATGACCACTTGGCACCCTCTAGTGGACCAAATGGATATTAATGAGTGTGGTGCACTTGTCCCAATGGGTTTGGGTCAGCCAAACAACCCAAGGTCAAAATGACCACCCCACTCAAAATGAGCACATGGGATCACCTCCACACCTCATTTAACACATGAAACTCCTCCACTCCCTTCCTCACAAAATAAAACCTTGGAGCTTAAACTAACCCACTCAATAGATCAATTTGATCAAAATGAAAGAGACACTCTCGGCCATCTGATTCAAGTAGGGGGAGATATCCCCCCACTCATTTTGATTCCAATTGAGATCACTTTGTCGATTGAGCTCTAGGAACTCAGAGGAAGAATTGCCAAGCTCTACCAAGGTTTCTCAAGCTCTTCTAAATTCTCCATTTCTCAGTTTGCCTAAATCAAAAATAGGGGAGGTGAGTGAGAGTGTCAACTTGCTCAATTTTCCATAGGAGTTCAATTCCTCTTTCAAGCACCATCAGAGGACCTAATTGAGCTCTTCTAAGTCAAGTTCCAAGCACCTAAGCCACGGGAAGGAAGAGTTCAACCAAAGCTGCAAGCACTTGAAGCTCATCTTGGCTAATAGAAGGATCCACTTGATCTCAAGCCTTCAAATCTTTAACAATGCTTCATCTCCACTGGACGAAGCTACCTCAATGGTTGGGAGTGCGAGATAGGCTCCGGTGAGGTATGCTTCAAAATTGAGCCTAGTGTAAAAATTATTTGGTACTTTGTGAAGGGAAGTGTCATCCCAATTGAAATTAACCGTTGGATCTTCTTCTTACTTCTTGATGGTGTGGGTTCGATCTTAGTTCAATCTGAGCTCAAGTGAGCTCAGATCAAGCTTTAAGGGACAGAAGGTCGCTCCCGCAGGAGAGTGCAGGGATGACTCATGGACTGTCCATCCCATGTGTTTTGGATGGACGATCTTGATTAATCCATGTTAGATCCACAGATTAACCCTTTAGAAACCACGGGTTTAATCCGGACCATCCGATCTTGGATTGGGGTCCAAGGAGAAAATGCGTAGCACCACCGGATGACAATGCAATCGATGTGATAACTTAAATAACCAATCGAGCCATGCCACGTGGAAAGTGCATGCCGCATCAGCGGTCCATGTGGTGCTGACATGATTAGTTATATAATTAGGGTTATTTTATTATCCTTGATTAGTGAAACTTCAAAAATACATAACTAAATGTTGAAACATCATAAAAAATATGAATGAGGGCTCATTTTAAAGATAATTAAAGGGAAAAAATATAAAATTAATTTTAATTCATTTTGAATAGTGGGTTTTCCTTAATTTAGGTTTATTTGAAATCTTAATAACCTTAACTACTCCCTAATGACTTCATTAATTAATTCCAATCTTCTTAGGCATGTTTTGGGGGATGACCTCTACCTCCCCTAATTTTCTTGGAATTTATTAATGGATTAATTAGGGAAATAAATTAATGAATCCCTAATCACTCTCCTAATGTAATTAAAGGTAATTAAGCATGTGAATAGTAGCTTAATGACTTAATTAAGATACTCAAACATTGTTTAAGTGGTTAAGAGGTTTATAGAATAATTTTGGGATAATTTTGTTAAGCTATTCCCTAAACCCCCTTTCTTTCTTAATCCAAACCTAATTAAGGAATAATCCACTAATAACCTTCTTAATTAACTTAATCAAATTTTCAAAATGAATCTGAACTTAATCAATCTTTTGTTGGATAGATAGGTGTTCAATAAATTAAATAAGCTTAAGGAAATCAAATCCAACCTACATGTGTGGGAAGGATTATGAAAGTACTTAATTAAACCCTTTATCTTAATTAATCATCAATTATGAGCCAATTGCATTAGGCCCTTTCTTTCTTAGGGTGCATTGCTAATTTAAATTCAATGTGGTTGCATGTCATATGTTGGCTCACAATTGTTTGAATAATTATGTTAATGAGGTGTAGCTAAGTGGTAATTAATGAACCTAATTTACACGTTAACCTAAATAAAACATAAAATCAATCTAATGGTTCTAAAAATTAAACTAAAACAACACACACATGTGGGAGATGTGTTAGGACCCTCAAACCTTTTCACATTTTCTAAATTCAAATCTAACTTAAAACAAAACTAAAAATTTCTTGAAATAATTTGATTCACTTTAAATGATCTTATTCCACAGGATTGTCTTTAGGAATTAATTAAGGTGAATGAAATTACATGCTTACATCACTTTATTTCTTTCCTAGCATGCTAAATGTGTATGTCACATG
Source organism: Cymbidium sinense (assembly GCA_021442155.1). Lineage (NCBI taxonomy): Eukaryota > Viridiplantae > Streptophyta > Magnoliopsida > Asparagales > Orchidaceae > Cymbidium > Cymbidium sinense. The sequence goes on along the minus strand of CM038214.1, from coordinate 294,124,116 downwards.
AAAATCATGCATTCATATCTTTTGAAAAATCAAATTAAAATGAAATGTTTCCTTTATGGTCAAATTGAATTTTTTTTAGCTAAAGTAAGAATATGAATGGCTATTATCACTACAAAATCCAAAATTAGTTTCAAAATGTCAAAATCAAATATTACAAATGAAAGGTATGCTACTTATAGTTATAAGTTTGCATGTGAGTATAATATAAAAATATGCATTATGTGACTTTTCCTTCTCTTCCCTTTTAACATAGTTTTGAATAAGATTTTCAAAGTGTATAGTTCATTTGAAATACAACACTTGTTTAAATCCATTCTTATGTTATCCTTTAAAAGGGACCTTCACATTTACACATGTAAATTGCATAACTAAATCAAAACAAACAAACATAAACTTTTTGTATGATACTTTTTCCATTTATTTCCTTTTGTAGATGCACATGCATTTAAGAAAAGTGGTATATTAGTTATACATGAAACATTCTAATTTCCTTAAGCAACATCTCTTAGCATTCATCATTAAGGTGTGCTACCATTTTCACTTGCATGTATAGATATACTTAGGATTCATCCATGTGCATGTTACATATGTTGGAAAGAAATAAAGTGTTGTGTGTTTTGTGATAGTAATTCAATTTACTTAATCTTAAAATGCCTTTCTCTTTGAATAGGTTTGTTAAGGGAAAAATCTAAACTTAGGATTAATTAAAACACATAATAAAATATTCATGAAAATAAAAATCATTAATGAATCTACTTTAGAAATTACTTAAGGTGGGGAGGAAAGAGAAGTCATCTTCTCTTTTCCTCTCTTTACAATACTTAGTAATTATAGGTTCATTCAAACCAAATCAAATCATGAAATAAAACTTAATCAAATCAACTAAACCACTTAAATGAAACCACCCTCTAAGTTGAACTTCATACTTAGAAAATTCTAACTTAAAGCAGCTAAGACATACCACAAGCCTTAAATGGCACACACATTAGGCTAAGTCACCATTTCTAGTATCTTAGGGTGCATGGTTTGATGCTTGATTTTACTTTATGATGTAATGTTTTAGTCTGATGTTAGGGTGTATGTCTAATGGTAGGATGATCTTTTCTCTTCATTATCTTCATGAGATTGTAGTTAAATGTAATAAAAATATAAATTTTTTTTTTGATGTGGGTTGCTTATACCCATAATCCAAAATAGGCCAGACAGACTTGATTACCCATGTGTGGGGTGCTAAGTCTAATTTTTTCATATACATGCTTGGGATTGTGTGATTTGTTTAGCTAATCTTTATTTTGCAGGGTTTTAGTTAGATTTACTTTTTCCCATTTTCATGTAATTTTGCAATAAGGATTTGGAATGATTATTATGGGGGATTAGGATGAACATTGATCATAAGACTATATCTTATGTACCATGTGAAGCCTTTGGAGTAACCATATTCCAACCAATCAAAAGAAGAAAGAAGAAAGAAGAAAGAAGAAAGAAGAAAAAGATAGAAGAAAGAAGAATGAAGAATGAAGAAATGAAGAATGAAGACCCCCAATAACATGAATTCCTTCTTGATTATAATTAATTCATTTGAATCTGGGTTGTATAAATGTAGAGCTCGGTTACCCAATTTATTTTTGAGTTTGTGTAGTGGAGCCCGACCAAAAAAGGCCTCTTATTCTTTTACGCTAGCTTTATAAATTGTTTGATGTTTGTTTAGCTTGTGCATTAAGATGGCATGTTTTTCTAGTTTCTTCCTTGCTTTGATGAATGGCCTAGATGCGATTAAGCTCTTAGGAAAATAAATTTTCTATCCAATTTAATCAACTCAAAATTAAAAAAAACAACTCATAATCTCACATAAAGCCTAGATTATAAAATAAGATAAAAGATTTAGCAACCCCTTAGCTGGATGTTGTATGTTATCACATCATGCATAAAAAGTATCTTATTTCACTCTTATTATGGAGGGCTTCCACCTTTGTGAGAGAATTTGGCTTGATCTTTGAGATCTATGATGGAAATACACCTCCTTTCTTACTGGTTTTGGCCCATAATCCAATTTCTCATGAATTAGGCATATTAATCCCAAAGTCTGTGTCAAATGAATTATCCAAAAATGGAAATAAAACATAACAAAAATTTGCATTAGATTTAAGTCATTAATCATGCCCTGCATGATCTAGTCTCTTAGGGAGTGTGTTTAAGGACTTAGTCTATTTCTAAGAAAACAACAACCAAGCTATCTTGCAAAAACATATGACTTGCCTACATGTATTTAAAATTGTATAAGGAGTTAGTTGGTGACCACCCCCAAGCAGTTGTATGTCCAACAGTAGGGTGGTTTATCCTCTCTTATGGAGGTAAACCTAATACCCATTTTTGCCTTAGATTTAGGTTGTGCTTTGTCCCTCGCCAAAGCTCCCTAGATTTAGGTTCAGAGGTTGCTACTTTTTGACAAGCATAAATCCTCATGCATTTCCATAATCATGTGTTGTGGAATTGTAAGATATTTTTTATAAAATTCAACTCAAAGAAATAATACTTCAATCTCAAAATATAAAGCCCAAATAAGATAGTTTGATGCTTACTTTAGTATCATAAGCATTACTTATCTTCCTTTGGTTTCAATAATAACTCATCTTGATCAATCCCACTTGATCTTCTAAAAATAAACCAATTGATTGATAGTCTTATCTATGAAATCTTTAGAGACAATGATCATTTACCTTAATTGCGAATATTCTTAAGAAATCTCATTCCTTAGGATGTAATTAACTATGGGGGCTTGCCTCCATAGGGAACTTAACGAACCTAGTTTAAAATAAGCCCTACTTTACTTTTTCATGTAAAGTAGGGGAAGAATCTCTCGTACATTTTGAAGACCCATAGTCCTTAGGAATCCTTATTAAGGTGATTAGGTCTTTGTGGTGAATTATTTTCTCATCTTCATCTAGCCTCTTTTGAAAAGGAGGGATGAAAACAAGAACATTACACCTTGTCAAGACATCACGTAGATTCACAAATATTCTTAATAGGTTCATGGGTATGACATTAAGGAGAGGTGTACTATCTTGAGAGACAGAAGTCACCATCCTACAAATAGACCTAATCACCTTAATAAAGACTCCTAAGGACTATGGGTCTTCAAAATGTACCAGAGATTCTTCCCCTACTTTACATGGAAAAGTATAGCACGGTTTATTTTAAATTGAGTTCGCTAAGTTCCATATAGGGGCAAGCCCCCATAGTTAATTACATCCTAAAGAATTAGATTCCTTAAGAATTCTCTCGATTAAGGTAAATGATCATTGTCTCCAAATATTTTAAAAATAGGACTATCAATCAATTGGTTTATTTTTAGAAGATCAAGTGGGATTGATCAAGAGGAGGGAGTTCTTTTCGAAGCTAAATGAAGATAAGTAGGGGATGCTTAGGATACTAGGAAATCTAGTAAGCATCCCAAACTATCCTATGGTTGGGCTTTATATTTTTGAAATTGATGTGATTTATTCATTTGAGTTGAATATTTATTAGAAATCTAGGGCTTACTATTCCATAACACAAGATCACAAAAATGCCTAAGAGATGAGGATTTTGTAGCCCGCAGGGAAGTAGCAACCTCTGAACCTAAATCTAGGGGGCTTTGGCGATGGCCAAAAGCATGACCTGAATCTATGGAAAAAATGGGTATTTGGTTTACTTCCATAAGAGAGGATAAACCACCCGACTATTGTACTACAACCGCTTGGGGGTGGCCGCCAATGAACTCCTCCTACGATTTTAATTATATGTAGGCAAGTCAAATGCTTTTGCAAGATAGCTAAGCTATCATTTATTTAGAAAAAGACTAAGTCCTTAAACACACTCCCTAAGAGACTAGATCATGTAGGACATGATTAATGACTTAAATCTAATGCAAATTTTGTTATGTTTTATTTTCATTTTGGACAATCAATTTTGAGAGGCTTTAGGATTCATATGCATGATATAGGCATCGAAGAAAGGGTGTGTTTCCACCATGGCTCTCAAAGGTCAAGCCAAGTTCTCTGGCAAAGGTGGAAACCCTATAAAATAAGAGTGAAATAAGATGCTTTTATGCATGATGTGAAAATAAACACCATTCAGCTAAGGGGTTGAGAATTCTTTTATCTTCTTTATAACCTAAGCTTTAGGTGAGGTTATGAGTTATTTATTTTTAGTTTGAATAGATTAGTTGGATAGAAAATTTATTTTCCTAAGAGCCCAATCATCATCCAGGCCATACATTAAAGTAAGGAAGAAACTAGGAAAGTATGTCATCTTAATGCACAAACATCTCAAACATCAAAAAAAAAAATAAGAGGCCATTGTGATCGAGCTCCACACAAACCGAAATAAATTGGTAGTCTCCACCTTATACAACCCGAATTACAAATGAATAAATTACAATCAAGAAGGAATTCATTTATGGGGGTCTTCATTCTTCATTTCTTCTTTCTTCTTTTTTGGTTGGAATGTGGTTGCTAAAGGCTTCACATAAAATATAGTCTTATAACCAATGTTCATCCTAATCCCCCATAACAATCATTCCAAATCCTAATTATAAAATTACATGAAAATGGGAAAAGGAAATCTAACTAAAACCTGCAAAATAGAGATTAGCTAAACAAACCACACAATCCCAAGCATGTATATGAATAAATTGGACTTAGTACCCCACTCCAACTGGCCTATTTTGGATTATACTTAGGGGTATAAGCAACCTGCATAGTAAAAGCATTTATATTTTTTTATTACAACATCCCTTAAGCACAATCCCGTGCAGAAGATAATGGTTAGACTAAGATCGCCCTATCATTCAGTCTATACACTCACAATCCAACTATTTCATTACAAAACAAAAATAAACATCAAACCATGCACAACACTAAAGCTAGAAATGGTGACTTAGCCTAATGTGTGCCCTTTTGTATGTCTTAGTTAGGCTTTAAGGTTAGAGTTTTCTAAGTATGAAATATTCAACTTAGAGGGGGTTTCATTTAAGTGTTTAGTTGATTTGGTTGATTTTATTTTTTGATTTGATTTGGTTTGAATGAACTTACAATTTAATTACTGTAGAGGAAAGAGAGAGAACTTCTCTTTCCTCCCTACCTTAAGTAATTTTAGGTAGAAATTAATTTTATTAGTGAATGTTTTGTTATGTGTTTTAATTAATCCTATGTTTTGATTTTCCCTAAGCAAACCTATTAAAAAAGAAAGGCATTTTAAGATTAAGTAAATTGAATTACTATCACAAAACACACAACACTTTATTTCTATCTAACATGTGTAACATGCAAATGGATGGAACCTAAGCATATCTATACATGCAAATGGAAATGTTTAGCACACCTTGTTGATGAATGCTAAGAGAGTTTGTTTAAGAAATTTGGATATTTTTATGATGCATGATTTTGTTAAGTAGAAAGAGGATCCTTTTATCCATTATACATATGCACATTTACATGTATGAAAGACATAAATGAGTACGATGCCATTATTTCTATACCAGGGCTATAAGGTACAAGACCTACTTGGGGCTAATTAAAGCCTCACAACCTCGGGATATCCATATTAATATACCACTTTTCTTAAATACATGTGCATGTACAAAAGCAAATGAATGGAAAATGAGTCATGCAAAAAGTTTATGTTTGTTTAATTTATGTGTGTAAGTATGAATATCCTTCTTAATTGATGTCATAGGAGTGAATAGGAATGAATTTAAGCAAGTGTTGTTCTCTTTTCAAATGAACTATACACTTTGCAAATCCTATTCAAAACTATGATAAAAGAGAAGAGAAGGAAAGTCACATAATGCACATTATATATATACATGCAAGCTTATAAATAATTATAAGTAGGACACCTTTCAGTTGTAATGTTTGATTTATGAATTTTGAAAATAACTTTATATTTAGTAATGATAATATCCATTCATATTCTTACTTTAGCCAAAACATGCAATTTGACATAAAGGAAACATTTCATTTTAATTTGATTTTTCAAAATATATGAATGCATGATTTTCATATGACATACACATTTAGCATGCTAGGAAAGAAATAAAGTGATGACAACATGTAAATTCATTCACCCTAATTAATTCCTAATGACAATCCTATAGAATAAGATTGTTGCAAGTGAATCAAAATTATTTAAAGAAATTTTTAGTTTTATTTTGAGTTTGATTTGAATTTAGGTAATGTGAGAAGGTTTGCTGGTCCTAACCCATCTCCCACATGTGTATATTGATTTAGTTTGTTTTTTGAACCATTAGATTGATTTTATATTTTATTTAGGTTAAGGTGTACAATAAGTCCATTAATTACCCCTTACCTACACTACTTTAATATATTTAACCAAATAATTATGAGCCAATGTATGACATAAAACCACAAGGAATTTAAATCAGCAATGAACTTAAGAAAGAAAGGGGCCTAATGCATTTAGCTCACAATTAATGATTAATTAAGCTAAAGGTTTAATTTAAGTACTATCATAACCCTTCCCACACATATGGTTTAGATATGATTTCCTTAAGCTACTTAGGTTATTGAACCTAAGTATACCCAAGAAGGAATTGATTAAATTCAAATTGATTTGATTTTAAAATTTTGATTAATTAAGCTAATTAATTAAGTGATTAAACTATTTAATTAATTTGCACCTTAATTAGATTTTTATCCAAATGAAATAAACTTAGGCAAAAAGATTTGGGAGAGAACTCCTAATCTTATTCCCTAAGTCCATTCACTGATCTAAGGTAATTAGCAAGCTTAACTATGAAATTTATCACTGTTTAATAGGTTAATTAATCATTTTATTAATTAGAGAGTAATTAGGAGTGGATCAAGCAATTACCTAATTAAACCATTAATAAATTCCAACAAAATTGGAGGAGGCATAAATCATCCCATTAAACCTACATGTGAAGTTTGGAATTAATCAATGGAATAATTAGGGAGTAATTAACATGATTACATTCTTAATAAAACCTAAATTAAAAAAACTTTACTGCTCAAAATCATTTAAAATTAATTTTATATTATTCCCCTTTGAAATATCTTCAAAATGCATTTGAGTTTATATTTTTTTTGATTTTTTTAGATTTAGTTATGTAATTTTGAAGTTTCTATGATTAAAACTTAATTAAATCCCTTAATTATATAACTAATCCCATCGCCGCCACTTGGACCGCTGATGCGGTGTGCACTTTTCCCATGGCGGGATTCATCACTTAAGTTGTCACGCTACAGTCAATGGTGCTTTCCTCTTTCCTTGATTGATCAAAGATGGGACAATTAGATCAAACATGGTATTAAAGGGATTATAGATGATCTAGCATGGATTAATGACGTCCATCCATGGGATGGGCATGATCATCCACAGCTCATCCGGTGAGAGCTCATTTCTTAGGGATTAATCTGAGCTCGATTGAGCTCAAATTAAGCTAAAATTCAACCCACACCATCATCATGCAAGGAGATGAAGATCTAATGGTGAAAATCACTTAGGGTGAAACTTTTTATCACAAAGGATCAAAGAAAATTCAATGCAAGCTCGATTTTGAATAGTACCTCATTGGAGGCTATCACCAGCGCTTCCAACCATCGAGGTAGCTTTGTCTAGTGGAGACAAAGCCCTGTTAAAGGTTTGAGGACTTGAGGTTGAGTAGATCTTCTTATTGACCAAAGTCCTCTTCAAATGCTTGCGGCCTTGGTCTAGACCCCTCTTCCTATGGCTTGAACACTTGGAAGAAGAGTTGGGTGAGCTCGATTGGGTCCCCTCAAGGTGCTTGAAGGAGGAATTGAGCTGAAATTGAGTGATGGATGAGTTGGAAAAATCCTTGAACTCCCCTATTTTTTGCTTAAGAAAACTAAGAATGGAGAAATCAAAATACTTTGGGAGACCTTGGGGGAGCTTGGAATTTCTTCCTCTGAGTTCCCTAAATTTCAATCGAGTATGAATCAATGCAAATAAAATGAAATTAGGGTGAGTATATCTCCCCATAGAAGGATCAAACGATCCAGCTTGCATATGCCATTTTGATCAAATTGATCTTATGGAGTGAGTTGGTTAGGCCATTTTCAATGGCATGTGATTCAATTTTGGCATTGGAGTGGAGTGGTGAAGCTCCCATGTGCTTGAAATGAGTGGAGGAGTGATCCCATGTGGAGAATTTTCTATTGGGTGGTCAATTTTGGCCTTGGGTTGGGTTTGGCTGACCCAAACCCATTGGGTCATGTGCACCACACTCACTAGTGTCCACTTGGTCCACTAAGAGGGTGCCAAGTGGCCATGAAAAAGGATATCACCAAATTCCAAGTGGAATTGGCCATAGGTTACCCCTTGGCCTAGGGGTAAAATGGTCATTTGGCTATGATTATACTTTGGGTAGATATAAAATAGTTTGAAATTAGGTTGGTCCAAATTTCAAGGAATTTTGAGTTGATTTGATGTCATTTGGCTCATGTTGACCCATTTAGGTCAAAAAGGGTCAACTTGGGTCAAGTTGACCAATTGATCAAATTGGGTCAAGTTTATATGACTATTTGAAATGGGTTGGCATCATTGCTTTGGTTCAATTTGATGTATATTTGGTTTTATTTCATTTAGGTCAAATGGGTCAGGTTGACCAATTTGACCTATTTGACCTAATTGGGTTAGGTCATGGGTTGGTTTAGGTTTGGTTGGCCACTTGAAATGTTTTGCAAGCTTTGGTTTCAATCAATTTTGGTTAGGTTTGATTTTGGCTCAATTTGACCTTTTAGGTCAAGTTGGGTTCATGGTCAATTAGGCTAGGATGGGTCTAGTTGGCTAATTATGGCTTTGGACAAGTTCAACAAGTGATTTAGAATGAGCTTGACCCATTGGTTGTAACTGATTTGTCTTAGATCAAGATTTGACCCATTTTAACTTCTTAGGTCAAGTTGGGTCAACTTGGGTCAAGTGGCCAATTGGACTAGGTTAGGCTCAAATGATGACTTGGTCAAGTTCAAACATTGATCATGAATTAGTTTTGATTAATGGTTTCAATCAATTTGGCCTATGGTGTATTTTGGCTAGTTTGGGTTTCATTTTGGCTAAGTGTTGACTGGTCAACCCTAAGGTTTGACTTGGTTTGATCTAATTTGAGTGATTGATCATCTTATGATGATTGTTGCTCACAATGTGAGGCTTAGGTGTTAGTTCAATCCAATTTGGGTAGGATTAGAATTTGGCTCAAAAGAGTACTTTAGGTCACTTTGGGTCAAGTGAGCCTAAGTGGGTCAATTGACTTGATCAAGGCTTTAATCAAGTTTGATTGAACTCACATATGGACTTATGATTGAAATATAAATCCATTTTCAAGTGATTTGAAGTCAAATGGGTTTTGATTCATTTGACAATTTCAAGTTTAAAAGGGTGAACATGAGTTTGATTTGGGTTTGATTTTTGAATTTAGTTTTGGTTTGATGATTAAATTTTATGTTTATATTTGGTTTCATGATTGAATGATTGATTGAATCATGAAGAAAAATCAAGGTTTGGCTTGATTTGAGTTGATTTGGCTAAGTTCAAGAATTTGACTTGAAAGGCTTAGGTTGAATTTTGATTAGATTTGGGTTTGAATTTTTAAGTTGGTTTTGATTTGATGATTGAAGTTTGTGTTTATATTTGGTTTCATGATTGAAGGATTGATTGAATCATAAAGAAAAATCAAGGTTTGGCTTGATTTGAGTTGATTTGGCTAAGTTCAAGAATTTGACATGAAAGGCTTAGGTTGAATTTTGGTTGAATTTGGATTTGAATTTTGAAATTGGTTTTGATTTGATGATTGAAGTTTGTGTTTATATTTTGTTTCATGATTGAAGGATTGATTGAATCATGATGAAAAATAAAGGGTTTGGATTGATTTGAGTTGATTTGGCTAATTTCGAGAATTTGACTTGAAAGGCTTAGGTTGAATTTTGATTTGAGTTTTGAATTTAGTTTTGGATATTTGAATTTATATTTGTGTCAATAAATGAGAATATAAATGTGTTATGAGAAAATTTCTTGAATTTGAATTGATTTGGATTTGATTTGAGCTAAGTCCATAAGGTGGAATCAAAGGGACTTAGGAATGATTTTTGAACTTGAAATTGAGTTTTGGATTTAGTTTTGGTTATTTGAATTTATATTTCATTTATATTTGTGAATAAAATTGACAATATAAATGGGTTATGTGAAAATCTCTTGAGTTTGAAGTGATTTGAATTTGATTTGCTAAGTCCATAAGATGGAATCAAAGTGACTTAGGAAAGATTTTAGATTTGGAATTCAATAATGAGTTTCGATCATTTGGAATTGATTCATGATTTGAGAAAATCCAATGGGATTGATTTAAGGTTTATTTTTGGAGTTGAGGTTGATTTAAGTTTGAGGTTGATTTGAATTTGGAGTTTTGAAATTTGACTTAAAGGAAGGAAGTGAAGATTTGGTTCAAGCAATAGGGTAGGAAAATTTTATTGCCATAATAAAAGGGTTACAAGATCTTTAAGAGGGGATAAACAGAACTCACCAAAGAGCTACATTAGAGAGTAAATGGCTAAATTACAACAAATAAGGAAAAGAAAGAAGGTACAAATGAGCAAAGGAAAAAGCCATTGGCCGACCATCAATAAGCTCTTGAGGATAAAGAAGTCTATGCCTCCAGTAGAGAAGGAACCTGCAAGAGAACAACATAGAATATGCAAACATCTAGAAGAAAGAATTAGCACAGTTAAAGTGATACAAGCTAAATTGAAAGTAGAAACATAACAACTTGAGAGAGATATAGAGAAGTGTGTGGAGAAAGGCTCAGGCTCAGTCACACCAAATTGGGGCCGCCGCAATATGTGTGGTGTGACTGACAAGTTGCACCACACATATTGATGTTGACCAAGATGATCAATAACACCGAACGATCATAAGCACTAACTGAGATAATATATTCCCAACCCATGGTGTAGAAAGAATCTAGGGCTTAGTGTAATGTGACTCTACTCATGTCAAAGACATAAGATAGTGAAGGACGAATCCACTAGGGATAGAGTATGTGAACCTACCACTAGGGAAATAGGTTCAAGTAATCCACAGGGGGATGAGAGATTTGATTTGATTTGAGTCTCACTTGGGAGAAATTGATTTGATTTGTTTGATTATTTAGTTGTTTTGATTTGATTTGACTCCACTGAGGGAGGTTGATTGGAGTTTGTTTTTATTATTGTTTGCTTTGAATTGATTTGACTCCACTAAGGGAGGGTTGAATTTATTTGATTTTTTTTAAAATTTTGAATTTGGAGATGAACCCTGTTGGTTTGTGATGGATCACACTGAGTAGGAGCCATGGAGGCCTAGGACTAACTTAGATTTACCAATCCAAAGGGGAAATCTGCCTAACACACAGTAGGACTAGCCATCCAAAGGGATTGCCTTTCGGTATGCAGCAGCTATACTAGGAAGAAAACATAGTAGACTTACATCCTCCAAAGTAGGGATCAGTTGATGGGGTGATCCATTGACTAGGAAACAGATCAAACCCAACATAGGGCTGACTATTGAGTGAATGCCACTTGGGGGACTTAAATCAGCTCAAAGACAGTAAAGATTAATTTCATTTTTAAGATTTTTTTTGATGGATCTCATCGGTTTGTGATGGACTACACTAAGTAGGGGCCACAGAGTCCTTGGTCTAACACATATTTACCAATCTAAAGGGAGTAGTCTACCAATAACATAGTAGGACTATCCAACCGAAGGGGTGCCTTTCAGTTTGCAATGGTCAAGTTAGGAAAAAAGCACGGGGACTCACATCTTCTAAAATAAGGAACCAGGGTGGGGTGAAACAAATTGAACCCGAATAGAGGCTGAGTGAATCTTTGGTGGGAACTTAGATCAACTCGAAGATAGTCAAGGTTGATTTCATTTTCTAATTTATTTTTGATGGATTCCATTGGTTTGCGATGAATCACTGAGAAGGAGCTTATATCAGCTTAGACCTATCTCAGATTTACTCGACCAAAGAGAGTAGCTTCCCGACCAAGGGGAGAACTATCCAACCAAAGGAGTGCCTTTCAGTTTGCAATGGTCAATTAAGGGAAGAAAGCATGGGGACTCACATCTTCCACTATAAAAGACCACTGGGGTGATCAGTTTCTTTGGGCAACAAATTGAAACTGCCCATCGGTTTGCGATAATCATACTAGAAATAATGCATAGTAGACTTACATCTTCTAAAGCAAAATGACTACTGGGATGACATGCCGTGGGAAAATTGATTGAACCTGACCTAAGGGTGACTATGGAGAGAGTGTACCTTGAGACTTATCTCCACTCAAGTATTTGGAAATTCCTATAGGGAGTTATGCTAACACCCTAAAGATAGGATGCCTGCTTGGGAAAAGGGGTCCTTTGGGGGCTTGAATTCCTAATCCACAAGTGCATATTTGTTTGTTTGTTTAGTTTGTTTATCATGGACCTTGTTAGTTTGCTAGGGATAAAATTGAGAAGGAGCTTATATTATCCTAGACCTATCTTAGATTTATTAAACTAGGGGAGAATTTGCACATCTGCTAAATAAATTATCCAACCATAGGGGTGGCTACTAGAAAAGGGGGACTGCCCAATACAAAAGTAACCCAGGTAGTGTCTAAATGGGGCCACGAAGGGCGCGATCCAAATAGAGTGCCCGTAGGGAGAGGGGGATGCTAAGGGCTTGATCCAAAACCCTAGAGAAGATAATATCAATAGGTATTTGGTGGCCAACTCAAGGAGAAAGTGTCAGGACTCACATCTGCCAAGAGTGGTGTATCCATGGGTGAGTTCTTTGTCAACAGAACATCAACTAAGGTGCCCGTCAGTTTGCAATAATCAACCTAAAAAGAAAGCTTGGAGACTCACATCCTCCTATTGCAGAACTGATTGCTGAGATAGTCTATCTTTGGCTTGAGTGTCCTCTAGGCCTGAGTGAATGCCGGAGGACTTACATCAACTCAAATGTAGTCTAGAGGAAAGGAGCCTCTGGGACTTACCCTAAACCACAAATATACTCACTAATCAGTACATGATGATTATTTCAAGAAGAAAGTGCGGGGACTCACATCTTTTTAAACAGAATCAACATGAGATAGCTTATTGGCTAGGTAGTGAAGACTACCAAACTAACAAGGTGTTCATTGGTTTACAATGGTCAAGTTAGGAAGAAAGCATAGGGACTCACATCTTCCAAAATAAAGAACCATTGGGGTGTCATACTAGTGAGGTAGCATGTATCCACCTAGAGCAACTAATGAGTGAGTTCTACAGGGGGTTTTCTCCCACATCAAAATAGCTTGAGACAAAAGATTTGTGTTTGTTTTTGTGCTTGTGTTAAAGAGAATAGGACGCCTCTCAGGTTCTCTTACACCTACCCTAAACATGCTTGGTGAATATAATGAAATGGTGCCACAAATGGCAGGATTCCCAATAAGAAAAAGGATCTTGGGTTCTCTAACTTAGTTGCTAATCAAAATAGGATGCCTCTTGGGTTCTCTCACACCTATTCTAATAGTGCAAGGAAATTGTGTTTGAATCCTTCTACTAAGCCATTTGCTCTATGTAGTAGATGGTGGAGTATCTCCATCTATACCATCTTCTGGTGAAGCTATTGATCTTGATGCTTTTGAATGTTATATCATTATCAGATATAATTCATTGAGGTAGCCTGAACCTATATACGATATGGTTCTTGAAAAACTAAAGCACAATACTTAGAAAAGTAGTCGGTGGCAGCTAAGATGAACCGGTGACCCTTGGAAGGAGGATCGATCAGATATATAATGTCGGCACCCCAACACTCAAATGGCCATGAGGCCAAAGTAAGATGTAGAATGTTGGGTGGTTGATGTAGGACCACACCATGTACCTGACACTGATGGCATCTCCTAGCTACATCCATATAGTCTGTAATCATTGAAGGCTAGTAGTATCCTAGTCTCTTGATCTTCATCTTTATCTTTGGATCAGATTGATGCGCTCTGCATAGACCTGAGTGTACCCCATCATAATCCTATGAGCTTCATGTTTGGCTAAACAATCTAATCACATTTGATCGAAAGATTATCGGTACAAGGTGCCATCCATGAGAGTATAGAAGAAGGCTCTCTGTTTCATCTGATGGGATTGTGATTTCTCTTGAGGTAGTTTACCAGTGTTCAAATAATTTATGAACGGTTGCCTCTAATCCAACTCCTCATCTCTATTGGCAATGATAACGTCCCCTTCAAGAGAAAGTCTCTCGATGAGTTCAGCATTAATAAGGGATAAGACTTCTCTATTTTGGACCCTTATTGGAATGGACTCATCTTCCGGATATGCCAATTTTTTGGCAAATTTAAAAGCATCTAATACTGCATTTTTTTCTCAGGGAACCTTATAGATGGTGACTTCAGGGATTCGGGCCAATAGCTTCATGGTGCACTCATGGTTAAGATGAAGCTTGGGTTTGAGAACCTTGCAGACCGACAATCTAATTGATGACCAACTGAGAGTCCCCATAGATATTGATGCTCTTGACACACATTGTGATGGCTAACTCCAGACTGGCAATCAAAGCCTCATACTCAGCTTCATTATTTGTGCAGGGATTAGAGAGATAGTATGAGAATCTCATCATATCGCAATTTGGAGTTAAGGGAACTATTCCTACCCTTGCCTTTCCTGGAAGAGTAGATCGTGGTGCTTCTTCTTTATGAAAGGAAATCACACCATCAAAATACATCTCTTATGATGATTGTCAACCTCCCCTAAGTTCATGATTGGTTCTCCAGGGAGATCGTTACTAAGCGGGGAATCAACAATAGTGTGTCTTTGCTAAGAAATCGCTGCTTGTCCTTTCCGCAGAGGGGTATGAATGTGATGTCAAACTGAGGGAGAATCATGAACTAATGTACTAAACATCTATATAATGTTGGTCATATTATGAGATACTGTAGTGGATTGGTTCTGAAAATCAAGTTCACCTTATGATAAAATATATAGTGTCGTAGCTTTTGGGATGCAAAGATTAAAGCTAGACAATGTTTCTTAATTGGTAGGTAGTTCGCTTCAGTAGGGATTAGATGATGGCTGAGTTAGTAGAGAGCACTCTCCTTTCCTTCATCATTGGCTTGGGCCAACAAAGCGTCAAGGGAGTTATCCAATGTAGCAGTGTAGAGGATGAGTGGCCTGCCCGGGATAGAGGCTGCTAAAATTGGAGGCTTCACCAAATACTGCTTGATATCTTCAAAGGCATGCTGACACTTGTCATCCCACTTGAACTTGGCATCCTTTTTGACAAGTGTTGAGAATGGCTCACATCTCCCTGATAGGTTGGAAATAAAGCGTCTTAGATGCACCAACCATCCTTGAAAAGAACTGAGTTGAGTTAAACTTTTAGGAGGTGTCATTTCTAAGATAGCTTTGATCTTTTCTGGATCTATTTCTATTCCCGTGTGAAACCAAGGAATGTCCAAGCTACTCAATGCACACTTAGAATTCATTTTGAGGTTATATTATCTTAAACATTTGAAAACTACTCTCAAGTCAAAGAGATGGTCTTCCTTTTGACTAGTAGATCTTCAAATCTCAACCTAATGATGGATGAGTTCATTGAAGATCAGTCATATCCATTGGTATGTAGTAGCATTTTTATGGCGAAAGGTATGCCCTTATAACAGATTCGATGGGGTTCAAAAGTAGTATTTCTTTCATCTCGAGGGCCATCTTGATTTGGTTGTAGCGATGACCCATCCATGAAAAATTTTGTATGAGATGAGGCAATGTCCACCATTAGTTTTGATATATGAAGAGGAAACTCATCCTTAGGACATGCCTTGTTTAAGTCCTTGAACTTGACACATATGTGAATTTGACCATTCTTCTTCTTAACTAGGATGACACTAGTTAACTAGGTATGGTATTTTTCTTCCCTGATGAGCATTGATCAATTTCTTGACTTCAGAAATGACCTGTTGTTCGATTTTTAATTGCATGCATCTAGGAGCTTTCTTAATAGGTTTAGCATTAGGGTCAATTGCTAGTTTGTAAACTGCTACGTTAGGAGGTAATCAGACATCTCTTTAAAACTCAATACAAATAAGTCTTTAAACTCATTATAGCCTAACTAAGTCATTGGTTTTCTCTTCATTCAATAATGAATTGATGTATGTCGGACTTTCTTCTATCCCAAGGTTGATTTCTTTAAGCTTGTTAATTGTTGAATGGATCTCCTCTTCAAATTCTGGTGATGCATATTTGACCTGGAGATCATCTGGATCATCTAAAGTTTCTAAACACAATCCTCAAAAGAGTTAGTGTAGTGTGAAAAGAACCTATCGACTCCAAATGATTGGTGACAACTAAGCAGTAATCATCATCATCAATTGGGCCCATTATATCGAATCCTAGTCTTGATCTTGATTGTACATCCTTATCTCTATTGTTCCATAGCTTCTTGAAGTACTCTGACCTGTGCTTAGACCTTGTATAAAGAATCAAACCCTTCTTTACAAGATTAAGAACATAAGGCGAGTGCTAATCAAATGGTAATTCTATTAATTCTTTATTTGAAATATCCTCAAGTCTTACATCAGTTTCTGGACTCGAGGATGATGATCCCAAAAGGAATCTCTTCATCTTGACATCTCTGAAAGACTGAGGGACTTTCTTAACTACTAAACCTTCAACTTTTTGAGATGAAAGTGAGGTTAGAAGGTTCCGAACTACTATTAGATAGTTTCACATAAGCTTGATTCAAATACATTCGTGCTTTGTTTGGAGGCCTAGTCTTCATCGCTATCCAATTTGAGTGTCACCTTTAATGAAACCCGCTGAGAGGGTTGATATACTAATCTTATGAGACTCATCCTTTGAGCTGGATTCCAAGTCTATGTGAATAGTAAGGGTACTCCTGTGAATTGGAACATAACCCTGTTGGCTGGCTGCCAACTAGGGGGTCTTCCACCTCTACCTCTATTTTTTTCCTCTACATCTGTCTGGTGGAGGTCGAATCATCCTACCCATGTGTCCATATGATGGAATGAACTATGATTGGAATGTGAGATGCGGCTCTACTTCTTCCTTAATGTCCTTTTCTCATTCACTTGAACTTTCATTTTTTATTTCTCTTTCTTTTTCTTTTTTTTTCTCTTGCATTTTAGTTTTGATCAAGTTCATGAGGAAAGATATTTTGAGGAAGATAGGTGCATCCTCATATATCTCAACCTCTCTAACTGAAAATGGCTTTTAATCACCTTTGACACAGTACTCGATCCCATCCTTTTGGAACTTGATGCACTGATGGAGGGAGGATGGCATCATCTTATTATAATGTATCCAAAGCCTACTGAGCAAAGTAGTGAATGAAGTATTTGAATTAATTATGTGGAATTTGGCTTCATTCTTCCATTCACCTATCTCCAAATATAACACAATGGAACCTAAAGCCCTCTCGCCCTGTTCATTGACTCCTCTCAACATCATCTGATCTCTTTGGAGTGTGGAGATGTCGATCCTCAAATAGGAAAGAGTCTTTAGACTCACAATGTTCACTGATGCACCTGGATCAACAAGAACCCTAGAGAGTCTCAATCTGCCCATGTTCATTATAATGTAGAGGGGACGGTTGTGCTCCATGTCTCCTAGAAGATGGTCTTCACATGTGAAAGTCACTCCTTGGGCTTCTTTGGAATAATGTGCCTCCTCTCCAATAGCAGTCAACTAAGATAAGCATATTTTAGGATCAAGAAGAGCCTTGATTAGTGATTCCCTCATCTCTTTGGATAAGATAAGGGCATCATATATGCTTAACTTAGATGACAACTTTCTTAGGTGAGAGAGTACATTGTAATCCACTCTAGGCTGATCCGCTTAAAGCATATCCAAGGGTGGAGCATCCTGTGGAGGGGCTTCTCGATCATCTGAACCAATGACTTATTTTTCTCTATCTTGAGGTGCTACCTTAGGAGGTAGAACCTTGCCACTCTGAGGTTAACTTCGGTGATCTCTTGTGACATGTTAGTGGAAGGTTCTGCACATGGAGCTCACTTACGGCTTCTCCTATGGGACTCTCGATGGATG
Source organism: Cymbidium sinense (assembly GCA_021442155.1). Lineage (NCBI taxonomy): Eukaryota > Viridiplantae > Streptophyta > Magnoliopsida > Asparagales > Orchidaceae > Cymbidium > Cymbidium sinense. The sequence goes on along the minus strand of CM038214.1, from coordinate 294,106,005 downwards.
ATTCCAAGTCTATCTCAAGAGGTGAACCCATATTATTGAGAGAAGAAAAGTCTCTCGATCGAGAAAGGAAGATCAGAGTTATTATAATTATTGTTTAGACTTGAAGAGTATTCTAAAAGAATAGAGTTAGATAACCCATCAAAAGTTACACAGATATAATTTAAACTAGCCTTATTCCTTGATTTCATGAATTTTGAAGGAGGTACATAGTATAAGTGAAGTAAAGTAAGTGGGGTGAGGGATTTGATGCCCTCATCCACTGATACAAGATGTCTACTAGAGGAAGAGCTAGCTGAAGTAGAGGTGCTCGCTGATGTAGTAGCTGTAACGGTGCACTGAAGATCAAGCTCGGTTGGTGGTTATGCTACTTGGCTATCCCGGGCTGGCATAGGCTGCTACTGCTGTTGAGCTCCTACCTTTTCTATGTTGTCCTGGATAACTTGCAAACCTTCCTTGATGTTGGAGGTTTGAGCTGCCTCAGGCACCTGTAAGAAAAGTTTCTTGATTTTGGAAATAATTTTCTTAGAGGTTCAGGATAGAGAGATATCCCAACCTTCTTTGGTTTTGGAAGGATCTCAAGTATCCCCAAGGATTACTCTAATGGAACTGGATGGTTGTTCCATAAGGTATTAGTTTGGGATAACTATGGCACTTATCGTGAAGCTATGCTCAAGCCAGTCCTTGAATGTAAAACAATCCTCTAAAACATGGCCAAGCATGCAATGGTAGGGCAAAGTTAGGATCATTGCTCATGCCCACTTCCTCCGGCCTTCTAAGTTCGGGTAGCTGGAAATCAAGTTTTTTTTAGAGATTCTTAAAGATTTTTTGATTACCTCCCTCTTAAATGAATATGGTTTGTTTAATTTATCCATAAGAGTAGGTGGACCATAGTTACCTTCCGGTGGGTATGTGTACCACTATTGCTATGGATATGGTTGAGGAGGAGGTTACGAAGGTCGTAGAGGCTAGTAGGCTGGCCTCGGTGGTGGTAGAGGAGGTGGTTGTGACGGCTGTGAAGCACGAGGCCTCTCATACAGCTCTCGGGCTGACTATTTTCCCTTATCTACTGCTGTACTTCCCATGGTTTCTTCTCATAAGCTTTCTATGGCTTCGACTTTGTTGATTGATCTAAAAAAGGCAACTATTTGGCTTCTTCTTGTAAGCTAGCCATCTTGTTGATTAGCTTCTGAAATGTTTTGATGGTGAAACCTTTGAACATGAAGGTGATCGGGCCATGGATATTCTTAAACAGAATCTCAATGGAATGCTATTCAGACATCTATGGTTCACATTTCATACTCAAATTATGCCATCTGAGAATACAATCAATGAGGGACTCACCATGGTGTGAGCCACATGAGATTGCCTACAATCACCCTTTGCTAAGCTCCAACAAACTTCTTAATGAAGAGTTGCTCCAACTTAGCAAAAGTCTTCACTGAACTATTGAGAAATTTAGCATACTAATTGAAGGCTATGCCTACTAAGCTACTAACAAAAAGTCAGAATAGGAAAGCATCACGCCACTGTTGCAACAATTAAAAATGCTATGTGCCTTGGGTTCCCGCTGCCATCGAAGCTCTTGAAAGAAGGTGGAATGAAACCCTTAGGATATAGGATGACATCAAATTCCTTTGGGTAGGGTCTACCCTTTGGGCGATGATCCTCCTTGGGAGCCAATGCTTCTCTCACTGCTTTGCTTAACCATAGTTTTAATGTCTTTTCTGTTTGGAGGTACTATCCACTACCTTCCGCTAGTGCGCCTTCTTGGAGGTAAAGTCTTGGTGGATCAAGACATGCAACAACTGGTAACTAGTCTGTATGGTAGGATGAAGCTAGGGCTTGGTTCGAAGTGATAAAATAGCTAGCAAATCCTTTTCTTCCCCATCCTATCTATTTGTTCATCCTTTTACTTTAATTATTGATGGAGGTGTTGGGTTGAGTAGGCTGCGTCTTCCTGCCCTGTCACATCACCTTCTAAGTCATCATCACGAGAGAAGCCACGTGTACCATGTGGACTCCTGTTGAATCATCTAATAAATCATCTTCGTTAGGATCAAAATTGACCTTTTCATCCTCTAAATTCAAAGCATATCCTAAGATTTCCTTCCACTCCACTAGATATTGAACCATATCATCTAGGATCGATCTGGCGAGCTACAAAGATCAAGGTTGACCGGTGGTAGGATCACTTGTCATTAGTACCTAACCTCTCCTTTGGAGAGCTAACCTTATGAGGGCTACTCTTGCCAGAAGAAAGATGCTCCTAGCTATCACTAGATCTGGATGGAGTAGTACTCCTAGGAGGATCTATAGCCATGAGGATGATTGAACTATCTCCTTCTCCCTCTACTATTGCAATCTCCATAGCCTGCTGAGGTGGTGGTGGTGATGGGATGACTACAACACTTCGAGGTCACCATTCCTTCCTCACCATAATTGGGGTAGAAGGTCGAGCAGGAGAGCTCAGCCTCACCATAGTAGGTGGTTTAGATGGAACGAGATCTCTTGGTTGTAGCTAGATCACCAGTGGGTCTCTTCTCCCTGAATGTGGCCTTCATGGTTTTTGGTGGGATAGTAGATGTTGGAACATGTACGGGAGACCGTGGGCATGGAGTAGAGTGGTGTGATGGAGGCACCACCGACTCTCTCTGAATAGGAGCTCCTCTCCTATGATGGGTATTCCCGTCGGTAAGATCTTTGTCCATGATGTCGATGGTAGCTCACCAAGAAGTCCACCAATGTGGAGTCGGCCCTATACATCCTCGCTCCATCTAGTAACATGAATGATGTATGGGCCTCTCTAACCCTCTCCCTAATGTTTGCCCGATGGGAGATGATCTCAAATCAAATTGAGCCCAGACTCAATGGTCATAGGCTCCACCACTTGAGAATAATTGACCTCATCTGACCTCCTCCCTCTCAGCGATAAAGCACACCATTTGGGATGGAGGTGGGAAATCCTCCTAACAACCTCTCTATCAGAACCATAGAGGGGGTGAAACCTGTTCTTTGTAATGAGAGGAGACACTACCCTAGGTGACTCCTCCATGACAACTTGAGAAACTACCTCTAACTCTCTCGCTTTGTGAGTGTGATATCGCTTGATCATGCGATTCTTATTTTGGCATTGAGTCATGGTAGGTTGAGCAACAAGGGAACTAGACCCAATCTCGAAGGCAGAGGAGACAATCCCTAGAATCAGGGGAGCCTTCCCCTTGGAAGGTGCTAAGGAGTGAGTGCTGCTACGATTGGCGACAAGGGCAAGGGACACTGATGCCTTTACCACTATGGGAACTGCCACAACATTCCTTTTCAGTGAGGGAATCTTAGAATCAGATGGCAACACAACCCGGATGACCGACCCCTACCCAGTCACCATACTCCTGCTGAATGTGGTGAGGGTGGTCCCCTCACATGTGATCCTAGCCCCCTCAAAGCCTCAGCTAAAGTGGATGAGGTGGGCATAGTAGATCATGGGAGGCTGGTTTGATCCAAGGATAAATCCATCCCATGAGGAAATATGAACATGTATATCTAAAATTGAGCGACTGACGAATTGACTAAGCGACTCAAAGTCTACAATGTTGAAAAACAAGTTTGAATCATATTTCTATTTTATTGATTTTTGAATTTTGATTTAGAATTTGAACCCACACTCAACAACTTGAAAGTGTTAAGTGGGGCTCAAATGAATTTAGAAGAGAGATTTTAAATTGATTGGAAAAGATATTTTTTTGAATGTAGAATTCATTTTCAACAAATTTGTGTATGTTGGAAATGGGTTCAAATATTTTTGAAGAGATTGATGCTTCCATAGGTTCATATTTGATTTTGATTTTTTGAGTTTGATGACCCTTCATTTAACAAATTTGAGTATGTTAAAGTAAAAGGGTCAATTGATTTTGTTTTGATTTGCAGTTTTAGAATTTACTCACTTAACAAATTTGGGTATGCTAGGTGAGGTGTTTGAAAATAATTTCTTCTTTTGTTTGCTTGTTTTTAATTTATGTGTGAATTTGAGAATGAAATCTTCACTTAGCAAATTTGAGTATGTTAAATGAAGAATCCAAGTGTTTTGTTATTTTTTTAAAGAGGATCTCTACTTAGCAAATTTAGGTATGCTAAGTAAAGAATCCATGTGCTTTGTTTTGATGGTTTTGAAGAGAGGATTCTTAGCAAATTTAGGTATGCTAAAAAAATCCAAATGTGTTTCATATTTTTGATAATTTGAAAGAGGATTCTTAGAAAATTTAGGTATGCTAAGGAAATTCAAATGTGTTTCATGTTTTTGTGATTTTGATTTTGAAAAGTGGATCTTCACTTAGCAAATTTGGGTATGCTAAATGAAAGATCCAATTGTTGTTTGAATTTTTAATTTTGCAAAGTGGATCTTCACTTAGAAAATTTGGGTATGCTAAATGAAAGATAAAAGATCCAAATGTTGTTTGAATTTTATTTTATTTTGAAAAGTGGATCTTCACTTAACAAATTTGGGTATGCTAAATGAAAGATCTAAATATGTTTCATTTTTGAAAAGATGGTTATTGATTTTGTTTTGAAAATGAAATCTCCATTCAATAAATTGAATGAGGATGTTCATTTGTACTTTTTGAAAATATGATTGTTGATTTTGATTTTTGAAAATGATTGTTGATTTTGATTTTTGAAATGAAATCTTTATTCAATAAATTGAATGAAGATGTTTATTGCTTTTGGAAAATATGATTTTAGGATTTTATTTTTGAAAATGAGATTGTTGATTTTATTTTTGAAAATGAAATCTTCATCAAATTGAATTGAGTGAAGATGTTCATTTGTGCTTTTGGAAAATATGGTTGTTGGATTTTATTTTTGAAAAGAGATTGCTAATTTTATTTTTGAAAATGAAATCTTCATCAAAATGAATTGAGTGAAGATGTTCATTTGTGCTTTTGGAAAATATGATTATTGGATTTTATTTTTTAAAATGAGATTGTTGATTTTATTTTGGAAAAATGAAATCTTCATCAAAATGAATTGAGTGAAGATGTTCATAAGTGTTTTTGGAAAATATGATTATTGGATTTTATTTTCGAAAATGAAATCTTCATCAAAATGAATTGAGTGAAGGAGTTCATTTGTTCTTTTTTTGAAAATATGATTATTGGATTTTATTTTTGAAATGATCCTACATATAACAATCATGAGGAATGTTAGATGAGGGTGATTTATGAAATTCTTTCTGCAAACATTTTATTACGTGTATTTTGAAAAAGTGCTTTTCAAAATTGATGTTATTATAAAGGATTCATTCCTCTTTATCTTTTGAATGAACCTTTACTTAACATAAAAATGGTAAGCAGGCAGTCTTTAATTATGTCTTTTCATTAAATTTTTATTTTCACCTATTGGGAAATAATAGGGGTTTTAAGATCTACACGGAGTGAGATCCTAAAACCTTAAAGGTTGTTGGATAGCCCAGCTTAAAGATGAAATAAACTAAGTGCCAATGAAAAAGAAAGATAGCCATGGATTTACATAAAGTGTAAACCCACTATCGATACTTGGAGACAATGATCATTTACCAAAGATGGAAGAGGAACCTTCCCCATTGGAGTTGCCAGAAAAATCTGTGGTGAATTATTTTCTCATCTTCATCTATCTTCTTTTAAAAAGAAGAGATGAAAACAAGAAAATTATGCCTTATCAGGACACCACGTAGATCCGCAGATGTTCTTATTAAGGTGATCAGGTTCGACATTGAGGAGAGGTGTACTATCTCGAGAGACAGAAGCCACCATCCTACAAATTGACCTAATCACCTTAATAAGGACTCTAAGGACTATGGATCTTCGAAATATTCTAGAGATTCTTCTCCTACTTTACATGGAAATGTAAAAGAGGGATTATTTTAAATTGGGTTCGTTAAGTTCCCTACATGGGCAAGCCCCCATAGTTAATTACATCCTAAGAAATGAGATTCTTTAAGAATACTCTCGATTAAGGTAAATGAACATTATCTCCAAAGATTTCAAAGATAGGACTATCAATCAATTGGTTTATTTTTAAAAGATCAAATGGAATTGATCAAGAGGAGGGAGTTCTTATTGAAGCCAAATGAAGATAAGTAAGGGATGCTTAGGATACTAAAAAATCTAGTAAGCATCCCAAACAATCCTATGGTTGGGCTTTATTTTTTTGAAATTGATGTAATTTATTCATTTGAGTTGAATCTTTATTAGAAATTTAGGGCTCACATTTCCATAACATAAGATCACGAAAATGCCTAAGAGATGAGGATTTATGCTTATAGCCGGTAAAAGGATGTAGCAACCTCTGAACCTAAATCTAGGGGGCTTTGGTGAGGGCCAAAGGCACGACCTAAATCTAAGGCAAAAATGGGTATTTGGTTTACCTTCATAAGAGAGGATAAACCACCCAACTGTTGGACTTACAACCGCCTCGGGGTGGTCATCAACTAACTCATCCTATGATTTTGAATACATGTAGGAAAGTCAAATGCTTTTGCAGGATAGCTAAGATGTTGTTTATTTATAAAGAGACTAAGTCCTTAAACAAACTCTCTAAGAGACTAGATCATATAGGGAATGATTAATGACTTAATTCCATGCAAATTTTTGTTATATTTTATTTTCATTTTGGATAATCAATTTGACCAGATTTAGATTCATATACTAATGCATGAGAAATTAGATTATGGGAAAATCGAAGAAAAGAAGGTGTGTTTCCACCATGGCTCTTAATGATCAAGCCAAGTTCTCTAGCAAAGGTGGAAGCCCTCCAAAACAAGAGTGAATCAAGATTCTTTTTATGCAAGATATGAAAATATAAAACATTCTACTAAGGGATTGTTAATTTTTTATCTTGTTTATAACCTAGAATGTAGGAGGTTATGAGTTATTTATTTTAGTTTGAATTAATTAGTTGGATAGAACATTTATTTTCTTAAGAACCTAATCGTCATCCAGGTCATACATCAAAGCAAGGAAGAAACTAGAAAAATAAGCCATCTTAATGCACAAGCTAAACAAATATCAAATAATTTATAAAGCTAGCGCAAAAGAATAAGAGGTCATTTGTTATTGGGTTCCATCGCGCAAATCCAAAAACAACTTGGGTAGCCGAGCTCTACCCTTATACAACCTGGATTACAAATGAATAAATTATAATCAAGAAGGAATTCATTGATATGGGGGTCTTCATTCTTTATTTCTTCTTTCTTCTTTCTTCTTTCTTCTTTTTTCTTTTGGTTGGTTGGAATGTGGTTGCTCCAAAGGCTTCACATGGTACATAAGACATAGTCTTATAACCAATGTTCATCCTAATCCCCCATAACAATCATTCTAAATCTAATTACAAAATTACATGAAAATGGGAAAAGGAAACTAACTAAAACACACCAAAATAGAGATTAGTTAAACAAACCACACAATCCCAAGCATGTATATGAATAAATTGGACTTAGTACCCCACACATGGGTAACCAAGTTCACTTGGCCTATTTTGGATCATGCTTAGGGGTATAAGCAACATGCACAGCAAAAGCATTTATATATTTTTTATTACAACACCCCTTAAGCATAATCCCATATAGAAGATAATGGTTAGACTAAGATTGCCCTGCCATTCAGTCTATGCACATACTCCCTAATATCCAGACTAAAATATTACATCACAAAATAAAAGCAAATATCAAACCATGCACCACCCTAACCTAAAGCTACAAATGGTGACTTAGCCTAATGTGTGTGTCATTTAAGATCTATGTGATATGTCTTAGCTAGGATTTAAGGTTAGAGTTTTCTATGTATAAAAAATGTTCAACTTAGAGGGTGATTTCAATTTAGTGGTTTAGTTGATTTTGGTTGATTTTATTTTTTTATGATTTGATTTGGTTTTAATGAACTTACAATTAATTACTAAGTGTTGTAAAGAGAGGAAAAGAGAAGAGAACATCTCTTTCCTCCCTACCTTAAGTACTTTCTAAGGTAGATTCATTAAAGATTTTTATTTAGTGAATGTTTTATTATGTGTTTAATTAATCCTAAGTTTGTATTTTCCCTAGACAAACCTATTCAAAAAGAAAGGCATTTTAAGATTAAGTAAAGTGAATTATAATCACAAAACACATGACACTTTATTTCTTCCTAACATGTGTAACATGCTTTTGGATGGATCTTAAGCATATTTATACATGCAAATAGAAATGTTTAGCACACCTTGATGATGAATACTAAGAGAGCTCATTTAAGAAATTTGGATGTTTTATGATGCACGATTTTGTTAAGTAAAAAAGAGGGATTCTTTTATCTATTATTCATATGCACATTTACATGTATGAAAGACATAAGCAAGTATGGGGCCATTATTTTCTACACTAGGGGTGTAAGGTACAAGACCTACTTGGGGCTAATTAAACTTGCAATCTCGGGATGTCCAGACTAATATACCACTTTTGTTAAATACATGTGAATGTACAAAAGTAAATGAATGGAAAAAGAGTCATGCAAAAAGTTTATGTTTGTTTAATTTGTTGGTTGTTTAATTTATGGGTGCAAGTATGAATATCCTTCTTAATTGATGTCATAGGAATGAATTTAAGCAAGTGTTGTGTTCTTTTCAAATGAACTATACACTTTGCAAATCCTATTCAAAACTATGTTAAAGAAGAGAAGGAAAGTCACACAATGCACACCTTATATTATACTCACATGCAAGCTTATAAATAATTATAAGTAGCACACCTTTTAGTTGTAATGTTTGATTTATGAATTTTTAAAATAATATTAGATTTAGTAATGAAAATATCTATTCAAATTCATAATTTAATAAATATGCAATTTGACATAAAGGAAATATTTCATTTTAATTTGATTTTTCAAAAGATATGAATGCTTGATTTTCATATGACATACACATTTAGCATGATAGGAAAGAAATAAAGTGATGAAAGCATGTAAATTCATTCACCCTAATTAATTCTAAAGACAATCCTATGGAATAAGATTATTTAAAGTGAATCAAAATGTTTAAAGAAATTTTTAGTTTTGTTTTGAGTTTGATTGGAATTTAGGAAATGTGAGAAGGTTTGCTGGTCCTAACCCATCTCCCACATGTGTATATTGATTTAGTTTATTTTTGGAACCATTAGATTGATTTTATATTTAGTTTAGGTTAAGGTGTACATTAAGTCTATTAATTACCCCTTACCTACACTACTTTAACATATTTAACTAAATAATTATGAGATAATGTATGACATAAAACCACAAGAAATTCAAATCAGCAATGCACCTAAAAAAAGTTTCCTAATGCATTTGGCTCGCAATTAATGATTAATTAAGCTAAAGGGTTTAATTTAAGTACTTTCATAACCCTTCTCACACATATGATTTAGATATGGTTTTCTTAAGCTACTTAGGTTATTGAACACCTACGTATCTACCCAAGAAGGAATTGATTACATCCAGATTGAATTAATTTTAAAATTTTTATTAATTAAACCATTTAATTAAGTGATTAAGCTATTTAATTAATTTGCACCTTCATTAGATTTTTATCCAAATGAAATAAACTTAGGGGAAAAGATTTGTGAGAGAATTCCTAATCTTGTTCCCTAAGTCCATTCACTATTCTAAGTTAATTAGCAAACTTAATTAATTAATTTACCACTATTTAATAGGTTAATTAATTAAGAGAGTAATTAGGAGTGAATCAAGAAATTACCCTAATTAAACTATAAATAAATTATAAGAAAATTAGGGGAGGCAGAAGTCATCCAACTAAATGTATATAAGAAGTTTGGAATTAATCAATGGAATAATTAGGGAGTAATTAACATGATTACACTCCTAATAAAACCCAAATTATAGAAAATTTTTTGTTCAAAATCAATTAAACTTAATTCTATATTATTCCCCTTTGAAATATCTTCAAAATGCATTTGAGTTTGTACTTTTTTTATTTTCTATATTTGATTATGTAATTTTGAATTTTATGTGATTAAAAATTAATTAAATACCTTAATTATATAGATAATCCTTGTGCCATGGACCACGGCGTAGCGCACTCCGCGTGGTGCAATGGGATTCATCACTGGTTATCACATCTGAGTCATTTGGGTGCTACATGCTTTCCTTCATCGATCAAAGATCGGATGATCATGATCAAGCTCGCGGTATTAAAGGGATTAATCAAATGGTCTAGCATGGATTAATTAGGATCGTCCATCCAAAACACTCCGGATGGACGGTCCATGATTCATCCCTGAGCTTGCCTGCGGGAGAGGGCAATCGTTCATCCCTTAAGGCTTGATCTGAGCTTGATTGAGCTTGGATTGAGCTAAAATTGAACCCACACCATCATCATGCAAGGAGATGAAGATCTAACGGTGGAAATTACATAGGGTGAAATTTTCTTTCACAAAGGACCAAAGAAAATTCAATGCAAGCTCAGTTTTGAATAGTACCTCACCGGAGGCTATCACCGGCGCTCCCAACCATCGAGGTAGCTTTGTCTAGTGGAGATGAAGCCCTATTGAAGGTTTGAGGGCTTGAGGTTGAGTAGATGTTCCTATTGACCAGAGTCCTCTTCAAATGCTTGTGGCATTGGTCTAGACCCCTCTTCCCGTGGCTTGAACACTTGGAAGAAGAGTTGGGTGTGCTCGCCCCTCAAGGTGCTTGAAGGAGGAATTGACCTGAAATTGAGTGATGGATGAGTTGGAAAATTCCTTGAGCTCCCCTATTTTTGGCTTAAGAAAACCAAGAATAGAGAAATCAAAGTAGCTTGGGAGACCTTGGGGGAGCTTGGAATTGCTTATTCTGAGTTTCTTAAGCTCAATCGAGTATGAATCAATGCAAATGAAATGAAATTAGGGGGAGTATATCTCCCCCTAGAAGGATTGGATGGTCGAGCTTGCATATGCCATTTTGATCAAATTGATCCTATGAAGTGAGATGGTTAGGCTATTTTCAGTGGCATGTGATTCGATTTTGGCCTTCGAGTGGAGTGGTGAAGCTCCCATGTGCTTGAAATGAGTGGAGGATTGATCCCATGTGGAGAATTTACTATTAGGTGGTCATTTTGGCCTTGGGTTGGGTTTGGATGACCCAAACCCATTGGGTCATGTGCACCACACTCACTAGTGTCCACTTGGTCCACTAAGAGGCTGCCAAGTGGCCATGAAAAGGATATTACCAAATTCCAAGTGGAATTTGCCATAGGTTACCCTTGACCTAGGGGTGAAATGGTCATTTGGATTTGATTTCACTTTGGATGATTTAAAATAGTTTTAAATTAGGTTGGTCCAAATTTCAAGAAATTTGGAGTTATTTTGATGTCATTTGGCTCATGTTGACCCATTTAGGTCAAAATGGGTCAATTTGGGCCAAGTTGATCAATTGGTCAAATTAAGTCAAACCAAGGGTTGGATCAAGTTTATATGACTATATAAAATGTGTTGGCATCATTGATTTGGTTCAATTTGATTTACATTTGGTTTTGGTTCATTTGATTTCATTTAGGTCAAATGGGTCAAGTTGACCAATTTGACTCTTTTAACCTAATTGAGTTAGGTCACGGGTTGGTTTATGTTTGGCTGGTCATTTGAAATATTTTGCAAGCTTAGGTTTCAATCAATTTTGGTTTGGTTCGATTTTGGCTGAATTTGACCTTTTAGGTCAAGTTGGGTTCATGGTCAATTGAGCTAGGTTGGGTCTAGTTGGCTAATTGAGGCTTTGGTCAAGTTCAACAAATAGTTTAGATTGAATTTGACCCATTGATTGTAATCAATTTGGCTTAGATCAAGATTTATCACATTTTGACTTTATAGGTCAAGTTGGGTCAACTTGGGTCAAGTTGCCAATTGGGTTAGGTTAGGCTCAAATGATGACTTGGTCAAGTTCAAACATTGATCATGAATTTATTTTGATCAATGGTTTAATCAATTTGGCATATGATGGATTTTGGCTAGTTTGGGTTTCATTTTAGCTAAGTGTTGACTTGGTCAACCCTTAGATTTGACTTGGTTTGATCCAATTTGAGTGATTGATCATTTATGATGATTGTTGCTCACAATGTGAGGCTTAGGTGGGCTTAGTTTAATCCAATTTGGGTAGGATTATAATTTGGCTCAAAAGGGTACTTTAGGTCAATTTGGGTCAAGTGAGCCTAAGTGGGTCAATTGACTTGGTCAAGGCTTGAATCAAGTTTGATTGAACTCACATATGGACTTATGATTGAACTATAAATCCATTTGCAAGTGATTTGAAGTCAAATAGGTTTTGATTCATTTGACAATTTCAAGTTCAAAGGGGTGAACATGAGTTTGATTTGGGTTTGATATTTGAATTTTTTAGTTTGATGATTGAAGTTTGTTTTATATTTGGCTTCATGATTGAAGGATTGATTGAATCATGAAGAAAAATTAAGGGTTTGTCTTGATTTGAGTTGAATTGGCTAAGTTCAAAAATTTGACTTGAAAGGCTTAGGTTGAATTTTGATTAGATTTGGGTTTTAATTTTTAAGTTGGTTTTGATTTGATGATTGAAGTTTGTGTTTATATTTGGATTGATTGAATCATGAAGAAAAATCAAGGGTTTGGCTTGATTTGAGTTGATTTGGCTAAATTCAAGAATTTGACTTGAAAGGCTTAGGTTGGATTTTGATTAGATTTGGGTTTGAATTTTGAAGTTAATTTTATTTGATGATTGAAGTTTGTGTTTATATTTGGTTTCATGATTGAAGGATTGATTGAATCATGAAGAAAAATCAAGGGTTTGGCTTGATTTGAGTTGATTTAGCTAAGTTCAAGAATTTGACTTCAAAGGCTTATGTTGAATTTTGGTTCAATTTGGATTTAAATTTTGAAGTTTGTTTTGATTCGATGATTGAAGTTTGTGTTTATATTTGGTTTCATGATTGAAGATTTACTGAATCATAAAGAAAAATCAAGGTTTGTCTTGATTTGATTTGATTTGGCTAAGTTCAAGAATTTGACTTGAAAGGCTTAGGTTGAATTTTGATTTGAGTTTCAAATTTAGTTTTGGATATTTGAATTTATATTTTATTTATATTTGTGAATATAAATGAGAATATAAATAGGTTATGAGATAACTTCTTGAATTTTAATTGATTTGGATTTGATTGGAACTAAGTCCTCAAGGTGAAATCAAAGGGACTTATGAAAGATTTTTGAACTTGGAATTGAGTTTTGGATTTAGTTTTGGTTATTTGAATTTATATTTCATTTATATTTGTAAATAAAAATGAGAATACATATGGGATATGAGAAAATCTCTTGAGTTTGAATTGATTTGAAGTTGATTTGAGCTAAGTCCATAAGATGGAATCAAAGTGACTTAGGAAAGATTTTAGATTTGGAATTTAATCATGGGTTTCAATCATTTGGAATTGATTCATGATTTAAGAAAATCCATTGAGATTTATTTACAGATTGTTTTTGGAGTTGAAGTTGATTTGAGGTTGATTTGAATCTTGAGTTTTAAAATTTGACTTGAAGGAAGGAAGTGAGGATTTGGTTCAAGCTATAGGGTAGGAAAATTTTCTTAACACCCCTAAGGCATGGCCTATTCCTATGACTAACTCTTCTAAGTTTCTAGGGTTAGGTTGAGTGTTCACCTAATCACTAGAAGTTTCTTAAGACTAAGGAAACTCTTAGTGTCTAAGAGGAGTCCTATGTATAAGATGGAAAGGTTGAGAGCTCATTCTAAAAATGAGTTCAATAGTCTATTTGTAGGATGGTGACTTCTATCTCTCAAGAGAACATTCCTCAATGTTTTATGATCATAAGAAGAACATCTGCATGGTGTCCAACCTGAAAGTGTTTGAATATTTTTTATTCTTCATTTATGTTTCTCTTCAGAAAGATTAGATGATGAATTGGAAAAATAATTCACCACAGATTTTTCTGGCGACTCTGCTAGGGAATGTTCCTCTCTCCATCTCGGGTAAATGATTGTTGTCTTTAAGTATCGATAGTGGATTTGTACTTTGTATAAGTCCAAGACTATCTTTCCTTTTTGTTGGAACTTAGTTTATTTTATCCTTAAGCTAAGCTAGCCAACATCCTTTAGGTTTTAGGGCTTCACTCTGTGAAGGTCTTAAAACCCCTATTGGGTTTCCCAATGGGTGAAAATAAAAATTTAATAAAAAGAAACAACTAAAGACTTCCTCCTTACCATTTTCATGGTAAGGAAAGGTTCATTCCAAAAAAACAAATATAATAATAATAATAAAAAAAATAAATCTTTTATAGAAATAACAATTTCTAGAAAAGCAGTTTTTCAAAATGCACATAATAAAATATTTACACAAAACTTTTCAAAAACCAACCTCATCTAACAATCTTCATGCTTGTTATATGTAGGACCTTTTTAAAAATAAAATCCAAAATCATATTTTTCCAAAAGCACAAAATGAATAACCTCATTCAATTTATTGAATGAAGATTTTAATTTCCAAAACAAAATCAACAATCACATTTTCAAATACAAAATCATCATCTTTCCAAAAATAAAATTCAACAATCATATTTCAAAAGCACAAATGAACATCTTCACTCAATTCATTTTGATGAAGATTTCATTTTCAAAAATAAAATCCAAAATCTTATTTTCAAAATAGCACAAATGAACATCTTCACTCAATTTATTTTGATGAAGGTTTCATTTTCAAAAAATAAAATCCAAAATTATATTTTCAAAAAGCACAAATGAACATCCTCATTCAATTTAGAAATGATTTCATTTTCAAATAATCAACAATATTTTCAAAAAACAAATCCGATCATCTTTCCAAAAATAAAATTTAACAATCATAATTTAAAAAGCCTGAACATCTTCTCAATTCATTGATGAAGATTTCATTTCAAAAAATAAAATCCAAATCATATTTAAAAAAAAACACAAATGAACATTGTTGACCTAATTTTTTAGGATGAGCTCAACACCTCCATCATGATTAAGACTTCTCTTGAACTAAGATTCTCCTTAGTCTTAAGACACTTCTAGTGATTAGGTGGACCTTTTCTAAACTTAGAAAATTAGCCATAATATATCATGCCTTAGGGGTGTTAGGAAAATCATTAATATAGCTTGAACAAAATCATCACTTCCTTCAAGTCAAATTAAAAAACCAACTCTAAACACCAAATAAAATCAAATAAAACTTAAATCAATTCAAACAATTGATTTTTTAAATGCAATACAAATTATTGAAAACATGATTGAAATTCCAAATTTCAAAATTGTCTGTCTTTGATTTATCTATGGAACTTAAATCAAATCCAAATCAATTCAAATTCAAGAAATTTTCTCGCAAACCATTTACATTTTCATTTATATTCACAAATATAAATGAAATATAAATTCAAACATCCAAAAATAAATTCAAAATTCAAATCCAAATTTAGCCCAAATTCAACCTTAGCCTTTCAAGTCAAATTCTTGAACTTAGCCAAATCAAATTCAAATCAAGCCAAACTCTTGATTTTTCTTCATGATTCAATTAATCCTTTAGTCATGAATCCAAATATAAATACAAACTTTAATCATCAATCTAAAAATTAAGTCCAAACTCAAATCCAAATTTAGCCAAAATTCAACCTAAGCCTTTCAAGTCAAATTCTTAAACTTAGCCAAATCAAATTTCAAATTGAAATCTTGATTTTCATCATGATTCAATTCCTTCAATCATGAATCTAACTATAAACAACTTCAATCTTCAAACAAAAAACTAAATTCAAAAATCAAACCCAAGTCAAATATGTTCACCTGTTGAACTTGAATTGTTAAATAGAATCAAACCTCATTTGACTACAAACCACTTGCAAATAGATTTATATTTCAATCAAGTCCATATGTGAGTTCAACCAAACTTGATTCAAGCTTGATCAAGTCATTGACCCATAGGCTCCTAATCTAAAGTACTCCTTTTGAGCCAAATCCTAATCTAACCATTGACAAACTAAGTCCACTAAGCCTCACATTTATTTTAATCATCATGAGATGATCAATCACATGGAATTGAATCAAGTCAAACTATTGACACCAATAAAATGAAACCTAAACTATCCAAAATCCACCACAAAATTTTGAAACCATTCATAAAACTCATTCATGATCAATGTTTGAACTTGACAAGTCATCATTTGAGCCTAATATTTGGCCACTTGACCCAAGTTGACCCGACTTTTTGATTGACAACTTCAAAAAGTAAAAATTTGTCAAAAACTTGATCTAAGCCAAATTGATTGAAACCAATGGATCATATTCATGAATTAAGTTCATTTCAAATCACTTGTTAAACTTATTTAAACCCCAATTGGCCAACTAGACCCATTAATGACCTTGAACCCAACATAAAATATTAAATTAGCCAAAATCAAATTAAATCAATTGATTGGAAAGATACCAATATTAAATATGACCAATAAAATAACCCATGAACTAACCCAAATAGGTCAAATGAGTCAAATTGGTCAAATTCACCTAAATGAAATCAAATGAACAAATCATATAAATCAAATTGAACCAAACCAATGATTACAAAATATTTCAAATTCATGAACTTAACCCAATTGGTTTGACCCAATTTGACCAATTGGTCACTTGACAATTGACCCATTTTGACTAAATGGGTCAAAACAAATAAATCAAATCAATTCCAAATTCATTAAAACTTGGACCAGCCTATTTTTCAATCATACCAAACATATTCAAACTAAAATCCAAGCCATATGACCATTTTATCCCTATGTCAAAACTTTCAATTCCACTTTAAATTTGGCCATCATTTCTATGGCCACTTGGCACCCTCTTAGTGGTTCAATGGACACTAGTGAGCATGGTGACCCATTGGGTTTGGGTCATAAAATCCCAATCAAAATTGACCACTCCTCTCATTTTTTGAGCACATGAATCACTCCACACCTTATTTTGCTTATGGCATCTTCTCACTACCTTTTCAAAATGAATCATTTCAATAAAGGCTAACAAACCCATTGCTGGGTGGATCAAAATAGTAAAGGGAAGGGAAGCTAGGTCATCCGATTCACCTAGGGGAAGATATAATCCCCCTAATTTCACTTTATTTTCACACTCTCACACTCGATTGAAGCTAGGAAACTCAGAGCAAGAAATTGCATGGTACTTTATGAAAGAAATCCCCCCTATGCCATGCAAAATTGATTGTTGGATTTACTTGTGCTTGCTCTTAGATGATGTGGGTTGAGTTTGAGCTCAATCTCAATCCGAGCTTAATCGAGCTCAGATCTTGCCCTAAGGGATAGATGGACTCCATCTCTCACAGGTAAGCTCAATGACGGATCATGGACCCTCCATCCATGCATTTGGATGGATGATCATGATCAAGCCATGTAGGATCCATGGATTAATCCCTTAAGAACCACAGGCTCGATCTCTACCATCTAAGCTCTAATCGGACGATCCAGAGAAAGTGCATAGCGCCGCCATTGACGCGACTTTGAATGTGATAACTTAAATAACCAATCTCATCGCTAAAATTTGCTAAGTGAAATCTTCATTTCATAAAATTCAAAACACATTGAAACTTCATTTTAGCATACCACATTTGTTAAAGTGAAGTCTCCATTTTCAAAAATAAAATTTACAACACATTTTTAGAATTTTATTTAGTATACTCAAATTTGCTAAGTAAAATATACATTTCACAAAATTCAAAACACATATGGAACTTCATTTTAGCATACCACATTTGCTGAAGTGAAGTCTCCATTTTCAAAATAAAATTTGAAACACATTTTTTTTGGAATTCCATTTAGCATACTCAAATTTTCTAAGTGAAATCTCCATTTTACAAAATTTGAAATACATTGAAACTTCATTTTAGCATACCACATTTGCTAAAGTGAAGTCTCCATTTTCAAAACAAAATCCAAAATAAAAAGAAACACATTAGGATTTACTTAGCATACCCAAATTTTCTAAGAATCCTATTTTCAAAATCAAATCCAAAATAAAAAGAAACACATTAGGATTTCCTTGGCATACCCAAATATGCCAATAATCCTATTTTCAAAACAAAATCAAAATCAAAAGAAACACATTAGGATTTTCTTAGCATACTCAAATTTGCTAAGGATCCTATTTTCAAAAAATTTCCAAAACAAAACACACCTGGATTCCTTATTTAGCATACCTAAATTTGCTAAATGAGGATTCCATTTTCAAATCACAAATGATTCAAAAAACAAAGCCAACAAAGAAAAAGAAGAAATTGTTTTTAAACACCTCACTTAGCATACCCAAATTTGCCAAGTGAGTAGATTCCAAATCTCAAATCAAAATCAAATTGACCCTTTACTCTAACATATCCAAATTTGTTAAATAAAGGGTCCTCAAAATCAAAATCAAAATTCAAACATGAACGAATGGAAGCATCTCTCCTAAAATATTTGAAACCATTTTCAACATACCCAAATTTGTTGAAAGTGGATTATACATTCAAAATTCCTCTTTCCAATCAAATATCAAAATCTCTTCTAAATCCATTTGGGCCCCTCTTAACACTTTCAAGATGTTGAGTGTGGGTTCAAATTCTAAAATTCAAATTCAAAAATCAACAAAATAGAAATTTGATTCAAGTTTATTTTTAACATTGCAGACTTTCAGTCAGAGTCAGTTTCAGCTCCAGTTTCAGTTGATTGCAATGGCAGCACAAAATTATGTGTTCACATTTCCTGATGGGATGGACTTAGCCCTAGATCAGGCCAGCCTTCCATCGACTATGAGCACCTCATTCACTTTGGTTGAGGCTCTGAGGGGGCTAGGATTACATGTGAGTGAACCCCCTCATGACTATTAGCAGAAGCACGATGATCGGGCAGAAGCCGGTCATCCAGGTCGACATGCCATCAGATTCAAAGACCCCCTCATTGACAAGGAAGGCTGTGGCGGTTCACACAACAGTAGTATCAGTGCCAGTGTTAGTGTACGATTGTTCCTCGTGATACCCCAATTAGGGCTAGCATCCACTCACTAGCACCCTCCAAGGGGAAACCTTCCCTGATCCCAAGGATTGTCTCCCCTGCTTTTAAGGTTGGGTCTAGCTCCTACTCTGCTCACCCTACAGACCTAGCAAAGAAATAAGAACTGCATGATCAAGCGATATCACACTCACATTGCTAGGGAGTTAGAGGCATCTACTTAGTCTATTATAGAGGATCTACCCAGAATGGTTTCCCAACTGGTTACAACAAACCAGTTTCATCCTCTATCTGGATCTGATAGAGAGGATGCTAGGAGGATTTACCTTCACCTTCGCGTTCAATTTTGAGCACATTGTCGAGAGGAGGAGGTCATGGCCTCCATTGATTTTATGTTGAGTAGGCGAGCTTCTGAGATGATCGAGTCGGGCTCAATTTGATTTGAGATATGTCATTCCCAGCAGTGTTGGCAGATAGCTTAGGTAGGAGAGGGCTAAAGAAGCCTGCACATCAGTTCATGTTACTAGTTGAGAGCACTGGAGATATGGCCAAAGGTGCCTCCGCACTTATTTTCGGATTTTGCTAGCGGAACCATGCATAATATCTTACTCATGGGGACCACACATCATAGGAGATGAGCTCCTATCTTGAGAGTCGGTGGTGCCTCCACTACACCGCTCTTCTCCCCACCCATCATCTCCTATACATGTCTCAGCATCTACTATTAACTAAGGACATGAAGGCGCATTGGGGGAGAAGAGAACCCCATTAGTGATCTGGCTATGGTCGAGAAATCTCATCCCATCTACAAAATCTACTGTGGCAAGGCTGAGCTCTCCTACTCAACCTTTTGCCCCATTAGTGGCGAAGAAGGAATGGTGACCTCGAAGTATCATAGTCATCCCATCACCACCACCACCATAATAGGCTATGGAGATAGTTGCAGCAGTTGAGGGAGGAGGAGACAGTTCAGTCGCCCCTATGGCCATAGATCCTCCTAGAAGTTCTACTCCGCCCAAATCCAACAACAGTTAGGAGTACTTTTCCTCTAGTGAGCGTAGTCCTCACAAGATCAACTCGCCAGTAGCCTCATAGGTTAGGTCTCTCATGATAGTGACCTACCCGTCTTTGGTGCACATGGGTTGTGTCGATCCTAGATGATGTAGTAGCTCATTATCTAGTGGAGAAGAAGGAAATCTTAAGATATGTATGGTCAGATTTGGAGGATGAGAAGATCAATTTTGATCTGAATGAAGATGACTTGTTAGAGGATTCAACGGGGTACACATTGTAGATACCTAGGGTTCTCTCCTCTGTGAGCAACAGACTATGGAAGGTGTTGCGGTCGAGCAAGAAGACACAGCCTACTCGACCCAACACCTCCTTTAGCAAATAAAGTAGAAAGATGATCAAATAGATAGGATGGGGAAGCAGCTCGAGGACTTATTAGCAGTAGCCTTAGCACTTCAGACATAAGCAATGACAGTTCATCCTACTATAACTGAGACTAGTCAGCTAGAGGTTGTGCATGTCTTGGATCCAGCCAAGACTTTACCTCCAATTGAGTAGGGCAGCACCAGCAAGTGTAGGAAGGTAGTTGATAGTACCTCCATATAGGAAAAAGATATCAAGATCATGGTTGAGTAGCAAGTGAGAGAAGCATTGGCTCAAGCCTGAGGAGGATCATCAGTTCCAAAAGGTAGACCTTACCAGGAGAAATTTGATGCTATCCAATATCCTAAGAGTTTCATGCCACCTTCTTTCAAGAGCTTCAATGGCAGGGGGAAATCAAGGTAGTATATTATGTATTTCAAGGCTAGTTATTGCAACGCCAGTGGCAGTGATGCTTTACTCTTCAATCTCTTTGTCAGCAACATAGCAGGCATAACCTTTGATTTGTACGCTGAACTTTCCAATAATTTAGTGAAGACTTTCGCTGAGTTAGAGCAACTCTTCATCAAGAGGTTTGTTGGAGCTTAGCAAAGGGTGAATGTAGGTGATCTCGTTGTGGCTCAACAAAACCCCAGTGAAACCCTCATTGATTACATTCTCAGATGGCATAATTTGAGTATGAAATGTGAACATCAGCTATCTGAATATCATGCGATTGAGATTCTGCTTAAGAATATCCATGGCCTAATCGCCTTCATGCTCAAAGGTTTCACCATCAAAATATTTGAGAAATTAATCAACAAGGTGGCTAGCTTGCAAGGAGAAGCCAAACAGTTGCCTTTTCCAGACTAATCAACAAAGCAGAAGCCATAGAAAGCTTTTGAGAAGAAGCCCGGGATAGTGATAGTAGTAGAGAAGGGGAAATAGCCAGCCAGAGAGTAGTTTGAGAGACCTTGTGCTCCATAGCTGTCACTTGCCCCTCCTTCACCACCATCGAGATAGCCCTACCGACCGCCACAGTAGCCTCCATAGCCTACACCGCCTCCTCCTTAGCCACATCATCAGCAATAGTGATACACATACCTCTTGCCGGTAGCTATGGTCCACACACTCTTTTATAAACTTAATAGATCTTATTCATTTAAGAGGGAGGTAATTAGGAAGATCTTTAAGAATTTCTTAAAGAAGGCTGGTTTTTAGCTACCCAAACCTAGGAGGCTGGAGGAAGTGGGCAAAAGCAATGATCCTAACTTTTGCCCCTACCACTATATTCTAGGTCATGTTTTGGAAGATTGCTTCACATTCAAGAGCTAGCTTGAACATAACTTCAAGACCAGTGCTATAGTTATCCTGAAGGAATACCTTCTGGAACACCCATCCAGTTCCATTAGGGTAATCCTTGGGGATACTTGCAATCCTTCCAAATCCAAAGAAGGTTGGGACATCTCCTTATTCCATACCTCTAAGAAAATTGTCTTGAAAATCAAGAAACTTTTCTTGCAAGTGCCTGAGATAGCTCAAACCTCCAACATCAAGGAAGGTTTTCAAGTTGCTGGAGCCAACTCAGGGAAAGGGGGAGCTCAGCAGCAACAGCCTGTGCCAGGATAGCCAATTAACATAACCATCGATCAAGTCTAGTGTCTAGTCCATCGTTACAACCACTACATCAGTGACTACCTGTACTTCAGCTAGCTCTTCTTCAAGTAGACATCTTGTATCGACGGATGAGGGCATCAAATCCCTCACCCCACTTACTTTACTTGATTTCTACTATGTACCTCCTATCAAATCCAAGAAATTGAAGAATAAAGCTAGCTTGAATTATATATGTATCAATTCTGATTGGTTATCTAATTCTAATCCTAATAAAAACTCTTCAAGTCTAAACAACAATTATAATAACTTCGATCTTCCTCTTTCTGATTTGAGTTGGACCTTCCATCTCTGAATACTATGGGTTCACCTCTTGAGATAAAATTGGAATCATCTCATTCTGAGTGTCCCATAGGAGAAGCTGTAGGTGAGCCTAACATGCAGGTAGAATCTTCCATTACCTTGCCACAAGAGATCACCGAAGTTAACCTCCGTAGTGGCAAGATTCTACCTCTTAGGGCAGCACCTCAAGATAGAGGGAAATAAGTCATTGGTTTAGAAGATCGAGAAGCTCTTCCATAGGATGCTCCACCTTGGATATGCTTATGGAGGATCAGCCCAAGGTGGACTACAATTTCCTCTCTCACCTAAGAAAGTTATCATCTAAGCTAAGCATATACGATGCCCTTATCTTATCCAAAGAGATGAGGGAATCATTAATCAAAGCACTCCTTGATCTTGAGATATACTTAGCTCAGTTGATCACTATTGAGGAGGAGGCACATTATTCCAGAGAAGCTTAGGGAATCACTTTAACAGATGAAGACCTACTTCTGGGGACATGGAGCACAACCGTCCCCTCTACATTACAATTGACAAGGGTAGATTTAGACTTGCCAGAGTTCTCATCAATCCAAGTGCATCAGTGAATATTATGAGTCTAAAGACCCTTGTCTATTTGAGGATCGACATCTCTACACTCCGAGGAGACCGGATGATATTGAAAGGATTCAATGAACAAGGAGAGAGGGCTTTGATTTTCATAGTGTTACCTTTGGAGATAGGTGACTGGAAGACTGAAGCCAAGTTTTATATCATTGATTCAAATACTTCATTCACCATTTTGCTCGATAGGCCTTGGATAAATCAGAACAAGATGATTCCATCCTCCCTCCATCGGCACATCAAGTTCAAGAAGGATGGGATTTAGTACTGTAAAGGAGATGAAAAGCTATTTTCATTCAGAGAGGTTGAGATATATGAGGATGTGACCTACTATCTTCCTCAAAATGCCCTTTTTCATGAACTTGGGCAAAATTCAAATTCAAAAGAAAAATAAAAATAAAAATAAAAATCCAAGTGACAAGAAAGAAAATTGAAGAAGAAATAGAGCCGCATATCACTTTCCACCCATAGTTCATTCGATCATATAGACATGTGGGTAGGATGACTCGATATCCACCAGGCAAAGGTAGAGGCAGACATAAAAGTAGTTCAGGTGGAAGACCCCCAACAGGGGTTATGTTCCAGTTCACAGGAGTACCCCTTACTATTCATATATACTTGGAATCTAGCTCGGAGGACAAGTATAATGTGATTAGTATACCGGCCAACCCTCTCTGGGTTTCATTAGAGGTGACACTCGAGCTAGACAGTGATGAAGACCAGGCCTCCAGACAAAGAAAGTATTCGAATCAAATGTATGTAAAACTATCAGGCAGTAGTTAGGAGCCTTAACTCTAACCTCACATTCATCTCAAAAATTTGAAGGTTTAGTAGTTAAGGAAGCTCCTCAATCTTCCAGAGATGTCAAGCCAAAGAGATTCTTTTTGGGATCATCATCCTTAAGTAGAAACTGATGTAGAACTTGAAGATGATTCATATAAAGAATTAATAGAATAACCTTTTGATTGATACTCACCTTGTGTTATTAATCTTACAAAGAAGGGTTTGATTCCTTATTCATGGTCTAAGCACATGTCAGAATACTTCGAAAAGCTATGGAACAACACAGGTAGGGATGCATAATCAAGATCAGGACTAGGATTTGTTATAGTGGGTCCAGTCGATGATGAAGATTATTGCTTAGTTGTCACCAACCAACTGGAGTCTGATAGGTTCTTTTCACACCAAACTACCTCTTATGAGGATATGTGTTTAGAAACTTTAGATGATCCAGGTGATCTACAAATCAAAGATGCACCTCAAGAATTTGAAGAGGAGATCCATTCAACAATTAACAAACTTAAAGAAATCAAACTCAGGATGAAGAAAATCCATGCTTGACATACATCATTTTATTTCTGTATGAAGGAGAAACCAATGACTTAGTTAGGTTATTGATTGAGTTTAAGGACTACATTGCATAGAGCTATGAAGAGATGCCTGAATTATCTCATAACATAGCAATAAACCCTGTCACCAACCCTATCACGTAATCTCTTAGAAGCATGCGAGTAGAAATCGAACAATGGGTCATTTTTGAAGTCAAGAAATTGATTGATGCTGGTTTCATCAGGGAAGAAAAATACCCTACCTGGTTAGCCAGCGTCATACCAGTTAAAAAGAAGAATGGCCAAATTCACATTTGCATTAATTTTAAGGACTTAAATAAAGCATGCCCTAAGGATGAGTTTCCTCTTCCTATACTAGAATTAATGGTGGACATTGCATCTCATATAGTTTTCTCCTTCATGGATTCGTCATCGGGCTACAACCAAATCATGATAGCCCCGAGGATGAAAGAAACATTGCTTTTCAAACCCCGGTCAGAATCTATTATTATAATTTCATGCCTTTCAGCCTTAAAAATGCTGGTGCTTCATACTAATAGGCCATGACTCAGATCTTGAATGAACTCTTTCATCATCAGGTTGACTACTACGTTGATGATCTAGTAGTCAAGAGCAGAGAAAAGGAAGACCATCTCTTTGACTTGAGAGTAGTTTTTGAATGGTTAAGGCAATATAACCTCCAAATGAATCCCTTAAAGTGTGCATTTGAGTAGCTTAGGGAAATTCCTTGAGTTTATTTTTCGACACCAGGGGATAGAAATAGATCATAAAAAGATCAAAACTATCTTAGAAATGCCACCTCCTAAAATTTTAACTCAACTTAGATCATTCCAAGGATGGTTGGCTTATCTGAGATGCTTTATCTCTAACCTACTGGGGAGATGCAAGCCATTCTTAGCACTTATCAAAAAAGATGCCAATTTCAAGTAGGATGATAAGTGTATGCGTTCCTTTAAAGATATCAAGCAGTATTTGGTGAAATTGCCAGTTCTATCAGCCCCTATCCCGGGCAGGCCACTCATCCTTTACACTACTGTATTGGATGACTCTCTCGGCACTTTGTTGGCCCAAGCCAACAACGACGGGAAGGGGAGTGCTCTCTACTATCTCAGCCATTTACTGATCCCTACTGAAGCACACTACCCACCTATTGAGAAATATTGCCTAGCTTTGATCTTTGCATTTCAAAAGGTATGACACTATATGCTTTCTCATAAGGTGAACTTGATTTCCAGAACCAATCCACTGCAATATCTCATGACACGTCCAATGCTATATGGATGTTTGGCACGTTGGTCTATGATTCTCTCATAATTTGATATCACATTCATACCCCTCTGTGCAATGAAAGGATAAGCACTAATGAATTTCTTAGCAGCACACCCACTGCCTGCTTATTCTTCACTTAATGATGATCTCCGATGAACAAATCATGAACTTAGGGGAGGTTGACAACCGCCGATGGGAGATGTATTTTGATGGTGTGGCTTCCTTTCATAAAGGAGAAGCACCTACTCATCCAAGAAAGGCAGGGGTAGGAATAATTCTTTTAACTCCATACTATGATGTGATGAAATTCTCATACTATCTCTCATTCCATGCACCAACAACAAAGCTGAGTATGAGACTTTGATTGCTAGTTTGGAGTGAGCCATTAAAGTGTGTGTCAAGAGCATCAATTTCTATGGGGATTCTCAGTTGGTCATCAACCAGATTGCTGGGTCCTACAAGGTTCTCAAACCTAGGCTTCATAATTACCATGAGTATACCATGAAGTTATTGGCCCAAATCCCTGAAATCACCATATACAAGGTTCCCCGAGCAAAGAACGTAGTAGTAGATGCTTTGGCCAAACTTGCCAAAGAGTTGGCATGTCCGGAAGATGATTCAATTCCAATAAGGGTCCAAAATAGACAAGTAATATCCCTTATTGATGCTGAACTCATCGAGAGACTTTCTCTTGAAGGGGAGGTTATCGTTGCCAATAAGGATAAGGAGCTAGAATGGAGGCAACCATTCATACACTTATTGAACACCGGCAAACTACCTCAAAAAAAGTCACAAGCCCATCAGGTAAAATAGAGAGCTCTCTCCTATGCTCTCATTGATGGCACCCTGTACCGACGGTCTTTCGATCAAATGTGATTACGTTGTTTGGACAAACATAAAGCCCATATGATTGTCACCGAGGTACATTCAGGTCTCTGCAGAGCACGTCAATCTGGTTTGAAGATGAAGACAAAGATCAAGAGACTAGGATACTACTAGCCTTTGATGATCACAGACTGCATGGATGTAGCTAGGAGATGCCATCAGTGCTAGGTACACGATGTGGTCTTACATCAACCACCCAACATTCTACACTCTACATTGGCTTCATGGCCATTTAAGTGTTGGGGTACCAACATTATGGGACCGATTAATCCTTTATCTTGCAAGGGTCATCAGCTCATTCTAGCTACCACCGACTACGTTTCCAAGTGGAGATAATCCCACTCAGAGAGGTCACAACACAGTATGTGCTTCAATTTTTAGGAACCATATCGTATATAAGTTTGGAGTGTCTCGATGAATTATATCCTATAATGGTACTACATTCAAAAGCACCAAGATCAACAGCTTCACCAGAAGCCATGGTATAGATTGGAGATACTCCACCATCTACTACCCCCAGAGCAAATGGCTTAGCAGAAGTACTCAACAAACCTCTCATCCAAATACTAAAGAAGACACTTGACAACAACAAGCGACAGTGGGATAAGTAGTTGGTTAAAGCCTTATGGGCATACCACACCATATACTGAACCCTAACTCAATCTACACCATTTTCCTTAGTGTAGGTCTGAAGCTGTTCTACCTTTAGAAGTTTAACTTCCATCACTAAGAATAGCATTGGTAGCAAGATTATTATAAATGCAAGGTTACGATTACAAGTGCTCGAAGGTTTGGAGGAGAGTCGCTTACAGGCATGTCAGAACCTCGAGTTGTACAAAGATAAAATGATTCAAGCTTACAACAAGCTGGTATGCTCTAAGTCATTCCAAGTAAGAGAACTTGTGTTAGTCCTAAGGAGACCTACTGTTGCCCATCGAAAGATGGGTGGAAAGTTTCCCACTTGGGAAGGCCCCTTTGTCATAAAGAAGGCCTACCAAGGAGGATCGTATCAGCTCATTGATTGTAAAGGGGAACACCCGATGCTTTTAATTAATAGGATCTATTTGAAGAAATATTACCCATAAAACATGTTTGAAAATAATTATCAACAAAAAAACAAAATATGATTCCATTTCATCAAAATCTTCTCTTCTTTTGAAGCGTTGTTTGCTTATCTTGTGAATCAGCCACGACATGTCTAGGAAAGGTGTAAGAGAACCCAAGAGGCATCCTATCCCTCTTGCACAACACAAACACAATCAAACACAATCTCCCAGTGCTATTAGAATATGTGTGAGAGAACCCAAGATGCATCTTATTTGATTAGAATGACTAAGTTAGGTGTAAGAGAACCCAAGCGACATTCTATCTTAGTGGAAATTCTAGTTGTCATTGGTGGCACCATTTCATCCAAATCCCCAAGCATGTTTAGGGTAGGTGTGAGATAATCCAAGTGGCATCCAATTCCCTTTATCACAAGTACAAAAACAAACACATATCTTTTATCTCGGAGTACTTTGATGTGAGAGTGTGGTGAAATATTTTAATCTTTTCTAAGATGTACACTTCCATCTTTAATCTATGCAAAATAATATGAAGATAGAATATACTCTTGTGCATTTAGACACCACGTAGATCTAGGGATATTCTTATTAGGGTGATCGGGTATGACATTGAGGTGAGGTGTACTATCTCAAAAGATAGAAGTCACCACCCTACAATAGACCTAATCACCTCAATAAGGACTCCTAAGGACAATGGGTCTGCACATGTACCAGAGATTCTTCCCCAACTTTATATGGAAAAGTAAAAGTAGGGTTCATTTTAAACTGGGTTCATTAAGTTCCCTATGGAGGCTTGCCCCCATAGTTAATTACATCATAAAGAATGAGATTTCTTAGGAATACTATCGATTAAGGTAAATGATCATTGTCTCCAAATATTTTGAAAAGTTAGGACTATCAATCGATTGGTTTATCTTAGAAAGTTGAGTGGCATCGATCAAGAGGAAGGAGTTCTTATCGAAGCCAAATGAAAATAAGTTGGGGATGCTAAAGATACTAGGAAGCCTAGTAAGCATCCCAAACTACCCTATGGTTGGGCTTTATATTTTTGAAATTGAATTAATGTGTTTAAGTTGAATTTTTATTTGAAATGTAAAGCTTACAATTCTATGATACAAGATCATGGAAATGCATAAGAGGTGAGAATTTATACTTATGGCCTGCAAAAGGGAGAAGCAACCTCAAAACCTAAATCTAGGGAGTTTTGGTGAGGGCCAAAAGCATGACCTACAACTAAGGTGAAAATGGGTATTTGGTTTACCTTCATAAGAGAGGATAAATCACCCGACTGTTGGACTTATAACCGCCTGGGGATGGCCACCAACTAACTCTTCTTATGATTTGAAATTCATGTAGGCAAGTCTTATGCTTTATGCAAGATAATTAGGCTCTTATTTATTTTAGAAAGAGACTAAGTCCCTAAACTCACTCCCTAAGAGACTAGATCATGTAAGGGCATGTAAAATGACCTAGATCTAATGCAAAATATATTACATTTTACTTTTATTTTTAGACAATCATTTGACTCAGGCTTATAGGATTCATATGCCTAATGCATGAGAAATTAGATTATGGGCCAAAATTATCGAGAAGGGGAGGTGTATTTCCACCATGGCTCTCAAAGGTCAAGCCAAGTTCTCTGGCAAAGGTGGAAGCCCTCCAATCAAGAGTGAAATAATGTGCTTTTATGCATGATATTAGAAAAGAAATACTCATCCAGCTAAGGGATTGCTAATTCTTTTATTTTTATTTTTAGCCTAAGCTTTAGATGAGGTTATGAGTTATTTATTTCTAATTTTGAGTTGTTTAATTTTGTAGAAGATTTATTTTTTCCTAAGAGCCTAATCATCATCTAGGTCATACATCAAGCAAGGAAGAAACTAGAAAACATGCCAACTTAATGCACAAGCTAAACAAAATATCAACCATTTTATAAAGCTAACGCAAAAGAATAAAAGGTCATTTGTGGTTGGGCACCACCGCACAAACCCAAAAATAAATTGGGTAGCTGAGCTCTACCTTTATACAACCTAGATTACAAATAAATTAATTTACAATCAAGTAAGGATATTCATGTTATGGGGGTCTTCATTTCTTCATTTCTTCTTTCTTCTTTCTTCTCTCTACTTTCTTCTTTTGGTTCCTTCTTTTGGATGGTTGGAAGGTGGTTGCTCCAAAGGCTTCACATGGTACATAAGATGCAATCTTAAGACCAATGTTTATCTTAATCCCCCATAACATTCATTCCAAAATCCTAATTGCAAAAATTACATAAAAAGGAAAAGTAAATCTAACTAACACCTATAAAATAGAGACTAGATAAATAAACCATATAAATTCCAAGTATGTATACTTAGCACCCAACACATGGGTAACCAAGTCCACCTGTCCTATTGGATTATTCTTAGGGGTATAAGCACATACACAAAAAAATCATTTATATTTTTATTACAGCGCCCCTTTAGCACAATCCCCTATAGAAGATAACGGTTAGACTAAATTGTCCTACCATTCATTCTATGCACATTCACCCTAACATGCAGACTATAAATAATACATCACAAAACAAAAGCAAACATCAAGCCATGCACCGCCCTAACCTAAAGCTAGAAATGGTGACTTAGTCTAATGTGTGTGCTTTAAAAGTTTGTGTGGTATGCTTAACTATGGCTTTAAGGCTTAGATTATCTAAGCATGAAGATATTCAACTTAGATGGGTGGTTCCATTTAACTGTTTAGTTGATTTGGGTGATTTTTATTTGGTGATTTATTTTGGTTTAAGTGAATCCTACAATTAATTACTAAGTTATATAGAAAGGGAAAAGAGAAGAGAATTTCTCTTTCCTTCCCTACCATAAGTAATTTCTAAAATAGATTCATATTTAATTTTTTTAGTGAATATTTTATTATGTGTCTTTATTAATCCTAAGTTTATATTTTCTCTAAACAAACATATTCAAAAGAAAGGCATTTTAATATTAAGTAAAGTGAATTAATATCACAAAATACACATCACTTCATTTCTTTCCCAACATGTATAACATGCATATGAAAGAATCCTAAGCATATCTATACATACAAATGGAAATGTTTAGCACACTTTATGATGAATGCTAAGAAATGTTTTTTAAAAAAATTGGAATGCTTTATGATGCATGATTTTCATTAAGTAGAAAAGAGGGGTTTCTTTTATCCAATATTCACATGCACATGTGTATGTATGAAAGGTATAAGTGAGTACTGTGACATTGTTAGCATCAAGGGTGTAAGGTACAAGACCTTCTTAGGGATACTTAAAGCCTCACAACCCTGGGGTTGTCCAGACTAATATATCACTTTCCTTAAATACAAACACATGTATAAAAAAAATGAATGGAAAAAGAAAGATGCAAAAGTTTTGTATTTATTTATTTATTTTATTTATGCAATTTATATGTACAAGTGTGGATTTCCTTCTTAAATAATAGCATAGGAATGTATAGGAATTGAGTTAGGCAAGTGTTGTCTTCTTTTCAAATGAACTATACACTTTGCCAAATCCTATTCAAAACTATGCTAAAAGAAAAGAGAAGAAAAGCCACACTATGCACATCTTCATATTTATATCCACATGCAAGCTTATAAGTAATTATAAGTAGCACACTTTTAATTTTAGGTGTTTGATTTATAGATTTTGAAAATAGTTTTGGATTTAGTAGTGATAATAGCCATTCAAATTTTTACTTTAGCCAAAACATGCAATTTAACATAAAGAAAACATTTCATTTTAATTTTGAATTTCAAAAGGTATGAATGCATGAATTTCATATGACATACACATTCAGCATGCTAGGAAAGAAATAAAGTCATGAAAGCATTATAAATTCATTCACCCTAATTAATTCCTAAAGACAATCCTATGAAATAAGAAAGTTTAAAGTGAATCAAAGTTTATTTAATGTAATTTTTGTTTTGAATTTGCTTTATATTTGATTTGGAAAATGTAAAAGAATGTTTGCTGGTTGTAACCCATTTCCCCCCATGTGTTTGGTATTTTAGTTTAATCTTTAGATGATTGGATGATTTTATATTTTGATTAGGTTAAGGTATGAATTAAGTGTGTTAATTACACCTTACCTATACCACCTTAGCATACTTAACCAAATAACTATGTGCCAATGATATGACATAAAACCACATCAAGAATTTAAATCAACAATGCACTTAAGAAGAAAAGGACCTAATGCATTTGGCTTAAGATTAATGATTAATGATTAATTAAGCTAAGGGGTTTAAGTTAAGTAATTTCATAATCCTTCTCACACATGTGAGTTGGATTTTGATTTCCTTAATGTACTTTAACACAAACCAAGCATGTACCCAAAGTGAATTAGTTAAGTTTTGGAAGGTTTTATAATTTTATCAAATTAATTAGATAGGTAATTAGTGGGTTAATCCTTAATTAAGGTTGGATTAAGGAAGAAAGAGAGAATTTAAGGAATAGCTTAAGAAAAATATCCCAAAATTATTCCCTAAACCTCCTATTTATTTAAACAAACCTTAATTAGCTTAATGAAGGGATTAAACCATTGATTATATTCTTAATTAGGCTTAATTACATTAAGAGGGTAATTAGAAATTAATCTAGGAATTCTTCTAATTAAACTATCAATAAATCCCAAGAAAATTAGGGGAGGCAGAAGTCATCCCTCTAATCATACACAAAAAGTTTAAAATTAATCAGTTGGATAATTAGGGAGTAATTAGTAAAATCAAATTCAAAATAAAACTCAAATCTAGAAAATAACATAATTCAAAATCCATTGAAATCAATTTAATAATATTCTAGATTTAAATACCTTTCATATGTAATTTATTTCACATTTTTCTGATTTTTCTATACAAATATATGAATATTTGAGGTTTCCTTGATTAATTAAGTAATTTAAATCCCTAATTATATAGTTAATCTGCTACGGAAGCTAACGCGGCACTTTTCATGTGGCGGGATTTGCTATTTAAGTTGTCATATCATAATCAGCGGCGTACGCTTCTTTCGTCCATCATCGAGGCGGTTGAGATTAGATCCGCAGTTCTAAAGGCTTAAATGAAAGATTCTACGTGTTTTAATCATGGCCATCCATCCAAAATGCGTGGATGGACGGGCCATGATTCTTCCTTGAGGTTGCCTACAGGAGATGGCCACCGTCCATCTTCCATGGCATGATTCAAGCTTGATTGAGCTCAGATTGATCTCAAAATCAACCCACACCATCACCATGCATGGGAGATCACGTATAACGTTTAGAGTTTCGTGAAGTAGAAATTCCTTTTATAAAGGACCACACCACATATTTTTAAGCTCGGTTTCATGGCTTACCTCACCGGAGGCTATCATCGGTGCTTGATTCCCTTGGAGAAGCTTCATCTAGTGGAGACAAAGCTTTGCTGAAGTTTTGAGGTGTTGAAATTGGGTATATCCTTCTAGAGGCCAACTTCACCTTCACTTGATCTCGGTCTTGGTTGAAGTAGCCCTTCCCTTACCTTTGGAGCTTGGGAAAAAGCTTGGGTGAATTTGATTAAGTTTTTGATGAAGGTTGCAAAGTGAATTGGATTAGTATTGAGTGTGGGGTGAGATTGAATTTCAATGGAGCTCCCTTATTTTTGGTTTGAGAAAATAAAATAAGAAATTCTAACTCACTCTAGGAAGCTTGGGAACACTAGCAATGGCTTGCTCTGAGTTTCTATACTTTAATCAAATAGGGCAGAATGAAATTCAAGTGAAATTAAGATGAGTATATCTCCCTAAAGCAATTGGACCACAAGCAAGGAGATGTTGTTTTGATCTGATTGAGCTCCTTCATTTTATTAGGCCATTTGATGTGTCATTGCATTCGGTTTGGCTAGAGGGAGGTAATGGAAGAGTGTCATGTGCTTGAAATGGGTGGAGAAATGATTCCCATGTGGTCATGTTCAAGCAAGTGGTCGATTTTGACCTTTGGCTAGGTTGGGCTGACCCAAACCCATTGGGTTAGGTGCACCACACTCACTAGTGTCCACTTGGTCCGCTAGGAGGGTGCCAAGTAGTCATGAATAGGATTTGACCAAGTTCCATGAATTTGGCCAAAATTTACCCTATGGTCTAGGGGTAAAATGGTCATTTGGCTTGGGTTTTAATTTGAATATGTTTGGTATGATTGAAAAATGAGTTAGGCCAAGTTTCATTGAATTTGGAGTTGGTTTGTTATGATTTGGCTCATGTTGACCCATTTAGGTCAAAATGGGTCAACTTGGGTCAAGTTAACTAATTGGTCAAATTGGGTCAAACCAAGGATTGGGTCAAGTTCATATGACCATTTGAAATTTTTTGGTGGCTTCGGTTTGATTCAATTTGGTTTGTATTTGGTTTTGGTTCAATTGAGTTCATTTAGGTCTAATGGGTCAAGTTGACCAATTTGATCCATTTAACCTATTTGGGTTAGGTCATGGGTTGGCTTAGGTTCCATTGGTCATATGAAATAGATTGGTATCTTTATTTCTAATCAATTTAATTTATATTTGATTTTGGCTCAATATGACCCTTTAGGTCGAGTTGGGTTCTAGGTCAATTAGGCTAGGTTAGGTCTAGTTGGCCAATTGCAGCTTTGGGTAAGTTCAACAATCATTTTGGAATGAACTTGACCCATTGGATTCAATCAATTTTGTTGAGATCAAGTTTTGACACATTTTACTTTTTAGGTCAAGTTGGGTCAACTTAGGTCAAGTGGCTAATTGGGCTAGGTTAGGCTCAAATGTTGACTTGATCAAGTTCAAACAATGGTCATGATTGAGTTTTGATCAATAGTTTCAATCAATTTGGCTTATGGTAGATTTTGGCTATGTTGGGTTTCAATTTGGCTGAGTGTTGACTTGGTCAACCCATAGTTTGACTTGGTTTACCTAATTTGAGTGATTAATCATCTTATGATGATTGTTGATCATGATGAGAGATTTAGGTGGACTTAGTTCAATCTAATTTGACTAGGATTAGAATTTGGCTCGTAAGGATACTTTAGGTCACTCAAGGGCTAAGTGAAATATGGTCAAAGCTTGATTTGAGTTTGATTGAACTCACATATGGACTTATGATTGAAATATAAATCCATTTGCAAGTAGTTTAAAGTCAAATGAGTTTTGATTCATTTGACAATTTCAAATTCAAAAGGGTGAACATGAGTTTGACTTGGATTTGATTTTTGGATTTAGTTTTGATTTGGTGATTGAAGTTTATGTTTATATTTGGATTCACGATTGAAGGATTGATTGAATCATCAAGAAAAATCAAGAGTTTGGCTTGATTTGAAATTTATTTGGTGAAGTTCAAGATTTTGACTTAAAAGGCTTAGGTTGGATTTTGATGGAATTTGAGTTTGATTTTTGGAGTTGGTTTTGGTTGTTTGAATTTATATTTCATTTATATATGTGCATATAAATGAAAGTATAAATGGGTTATGAGAAAATTTCATGGATTTGAAGTGAATTGAACTTGATTTGAGCTAAGTCCATGAGAAAGGACTTAGGAAAGATTTCTAATTTTGATTTGAATCTGGAATTTAATTTGATTGATTTGAATTTATAATTCATTTATATATGTGAATATAAATGATAATATAAAGGGTTATGAGAAAATTTCATGAATTTGAGGTGATTTGAACTTGATTTAGGCTAAGTCCTTAAGAGGGAATCAAAGGACTTAGGAAATATTTTGAACTTTGAATTTCAATCATAAGCTTTAATCATTTGTTTCAATCATGGATTTCAATCATTTGGTTGGATTTGGAGGAAATCAGTTAAGTTGGAATCGATTTAAGTTTGACTTGGAGGCTAGGGAGGAATTTGATTCAAGCTATAAGGTAGGCAAATTTTTCTAACACCCCTAAGGCATGACCTATTCCTATGGCTAACTCTTATAATTCTCTAGGGCTAGATTGAGTCCACCTAATCACTAGATGTGTCTTAAGGATAAGGATCTCTTAAAGTCTAAGAGGAGTCCTATGTCTAAGATGAAGGGTTTGAGAGCTCATCCTAAAAATGAGGTCAACAAAGGGCGCCCAATAGGTGTGGTGTGACTGACAAGGAACACTGCACATATTAGTGTTGACCAAAATGATCAACAACACCGAACAACCACAAGCACTAATAGAAATGGTTTACTCCTAACCCAAGGTGTAGAAAGAGTCCAGAGCTTAGTACAATGTGACTCTACTTATGTCAATGACATAAGAGAGGAAAGAGGAATCCACTAGGTATAGAGTATGTGAACCTTCCACTAGGGAAGCAGGTTCAAGTCATCGATAAGGGGATGAGAGGTTTAATTTGATTTGAGTCTCATTGGGGAGAAATTTGAATTCTTTAATTAAGTTGTGGGAAGAAATTTATTTCAATATTTTGTTTATTTAATTATGTTTTTTTTGGCTCCACCAGGGATAGAGAAGTGAACTCTCCATTGGGGAGGCCAGTTCAAGTCATCCATAAGGGAGGAAAGGTTGTGAAATCTATTAAGGAATTAGAATTTTGAGTCCTCTAGGTAACTAGAAAGACTTGCATCTCATTGAGGAGAAGTAAGAGATTTTGATTTGGATCGATTGATTATTTTTGTTTAGATTGTTTTACTCCCCTGAGGTTGGAAGGTTGAATTTGGTTGGATTGATTGATTTTTAGATTTTGTATTTTTTAATGGACCCTGTTGGTTTGTGATAGATCGTACTGGGTAGGAGCCATAGAGGCCTAGACCTAACTCAGATTAACCAATCAAAAGGGTAGTCTACTAAACACATAGTTGTACTAACCAACCAAAGGGATGTCGTTGTGCAAAAGTTGTACTAAGAAGAAAGCATAGTATACTTGCATCCTCCAAAGTAGAGACCAGTTGTTGGAGTGACCCATTGGCAAGGCAACGGATCAAACCCAGCCGCTGGGGGACTTAGATCAACTCAAAAGATAGTCAAGATTAATTTCATCTTTAGCTTTATTTTGATGAGTCCCATCAGTTTGATGAGTAGAATAGAGGCCTAGACCCCAACAAACTTACCAATCCAAAGGGAGTAGTCTACCAACCATAAGGTAGGACTATCCAACCAAGGGGATGCATTTTGGTTTGCAATGTTCAAGTCTTAAGAAGAAAACGTGGGGACTCACATCTTTTAGAAAAAAAGAAACCACTGGAGTGATTAGTTGCTTTGGGAAATAAATTGGACCCGACTTAGGGCTGACTATTGAGTGAATGTCATTGGGGGACTTAAATCATCTCAAAGATAGTCAAAGATTAATTTTATTTTTACTATGTTTTGATGGATTTCATCACTTTGCAATGGATCATACTGAGAAGGAGGTTATATTAGCCTAGACTTATCGTAAATTTACTGAACCAAAGAGAGAACCTTCCTGACCAATGGGAGAACTATCCATCCAAAGGAGTGCCTTTTGGTTTATAATGATCAATTTAAGAGAAGAAAGCTTGGGGACTCATATCTTCTACTACAAAAGACCACTGGGGTGATAGGTTGCTTTGGGCAACAAATTAAACCCGACCTAAGACTGTCATCGATTCGCGATAGTCATGCTAGAAAGAATGCGTCATAGTATTATATCGTCCAAAGCGGAATGACTGGTGTCGGCTTGTGGAAAAATAGATTTAACCTAAGAGTGATTATGAGTTAGTACAACCCAAAATTTATCTTAACTCAAGTAGTCAGGAAAATCCAATAGGGAGTTCTTCTGACACTTCCCTAAAAATAGGATGCCTGCTTGGGAAAAGAGGCCCTTTGGGGGCTTGAATTCCTAATCCACAAGCGAATATTTTTTTGTTTTGTTTCTTTGTTTTGGACCCTATTAGTTTATGAGGGATCAAACTGAGATGGAGCTTATATTAGCCTAGACCTATCTCAAATTTTTTGAAATAAAGGAGAATCTGCGCATCCACTGAATAAATTCTCCAACCACGGGGGTGGTTACTAGGAAAGAGGGACTGTCCAATCCAAGAGTAACCCGGGTAGTGTCTAAATAGGGTTGCAAAGGATGTGATCCAAATAGAATTCCCACAGGGAGAGGGGTCGCTAAGGGCTTAATCCAAAACCTTGGAGAAGATGACATAGCTTATCATATGTCAAATAGGTATTTGGTGGCCAACTCAAGAAGAAAGCTCGGGGACTCACATATACCAAGAGTGGTGTATCCACCGGGTGAGTTGCTATCAGCATAGCAAACATCAATCAACCTAAGGTGCTCATTGGTTTGCAACAATCATCCTAGGAAGAAAGCTCGGGGACTTTGCATTCCGCTCTATAGTGATCTTGCTACCCAATGCTATCCTTAGTGACGGGAGTTGAACTTCTAAATGTGGAACAGCTTCAGACCCATCCATTAAGAAAAATGGGGTAGATTGAGTTGGAGTTTTGTATGTTGTGTGGTAGGCCCACAAGGCTTCAACTAACTGCTTATTCCATTATTTATTATCATCAAGTATTTTATTTAATATTTGTATAAGAGTTTTGTTGAATGCTTCTACTAAGCCATTTTCTCTAGGTAGTAGATGGTGGAGTATCTCCAATCTACACTATGTCTTCTGGCATTCATCTTAGTACTTTTGAATGTAGTACCATTATCGAATATAATTCTTTGAGGCACCCCGAACATATATATGATATGGTTCCTAAAAAATTGAAGCACATGCTGAGCTGTGACCTCTCTGAGTGGGATTACCTCCGCCCACTTGGAAAAGTAGTCGATGGCAGCTAGAATGAACCGATGACCTTTGGAAGAAAGAGGATTGATTGGACCCACAATGTCTGTACCTCAACACTCGAATGGCCATGAGGCCAGTGTAGGGTGTAGAATGTTGGGTGGTTGATGTAGAACCACACCGTGCAACTGACATTGATGGAATCTCCTAGCTATATCCATCTAGTCTATAATCATCAAACACCAGTAGTATCCTAGTCTCTTAATCTTGGTCTTCATATTTGGACAGGATTAGTGCTCCACGTAGACCTGAATGTACTCGATTACAATGCCATGGGCTTCTTGTTAGTCTAAACAATGTAACCACATCTAGTCAAAGAACTATCGATACAGGGTGCCATCAATGAGAGCATAGGAGAGAGCTCTCTGTTCCACGATGGGCTTGTGACTTTTCTTAAGGTAGTTTGCCAGTGTTCAAGTAGTCTATGAAAGGTTACCTCCAATCAGCTCCTTATCCTTATAGGCAATGAAAATCTCCCCTTCAAGAGAAAGTCTCTCGATAAGTTAAGCATCAATAAGGGGACTTATCTATTTTGAACCCTTATTGGAATGGACTCATGTTCTAGACATGCCAATTCTTTGGAAAGTTGGGCCAAAGCATCTACTACTACGTTCTCTACTCAGGGAACCTTGTAGATGGAGACTTTGGAAATTTGGGCTAACAGCTTCATGGTATACTCATGGTAATGACTAAGCTTGGGATTGAGAATCTTGTAGGACCCATCAATCTGGTTGATGATCAACTGAGAATCCCCAAAGATGTTGATGCTCTTGACACTGACTGTGATAACTAACTCCAGATCGGCAATCAAATCCTCGGACCCGGCTTCATTGTTGGTGTGGGGTTGGAAAGATAGTATGAGAATCTCATCAAATCACGGTCTAGAGTTAGTAGTATTATTCCTACGCCTGCCTTTCCTGAAAGAGTAGATTGTGGTGCTTCCACTTTATGAAAAGAAGCTGCACCATCAAAATACATCTCCCATCGATGATTGTCAACCTCCCCTGAGTTCATGATATGTTCATTAGGGAGATCTTCACAAAGCGGAGAATCAGCAGGAAGTGGGCGTGCTGCTAAGAAATTCTCTAGTGCTTTTCCTTTTACCTCACATGAGGTACAAATGTAATATAAAATTATGATAGAATCGTGGACCATCATGCCAAACATCCAAAAAGCATTAGACCATGTCATGAGATACTGTAGTGGATTGGTTTTGGAAATCAAGTTTACCTTATGATAAAGCATAAGTGTCATAGCTTTTGAGATGTGAAGATCAAAGCTAAGCAATGTTTCTCAATAGGTGGGTAGTTCTCTTCAATAAGAATCAGATGATGGCTGAGGTAGTAGAGAGCACTCTCTTTCCCTTCATCGTTGGCTTGGGCCAACCAAGCACCGAGAGAGTCATCCAATGCAGTAGTGTAGAAGATGAATGGCTTGCCCGAGATAGGGGCTGCTAGAACTGGCAGCTTCACCAAATATTGTTTGATATCTTCAAAGGCACATTGGCACTTATCATCCCACTTGAACTTGGCATCCTTTTTGATAAGTGCTGAGAATGGCTTGCATCTCCCCGATAGGTTGGAAATAAAGTATCTTAGATATGCCAACCATCCTTGGAAAGATCTGAGTTGAGTTAAATTCTTAGGAGGTGGCATTTCTAAGATAGCTTTGATATTTTCAAGATCTATTTCTATTCCCCGGTGTCAAACAACAAACCTAAAGAATCTCTCTAAAGCTACTCCAAATGCGCACTTCAGAGGATTCATTTTGAGGTTATATTATCTTAACCGTTCAAAATCTACTCTCAAGTCAAAGAGATGGTCTTCCTTTTAACTGCTCTTGACTGCTAGATCATCAACATAACACTCGACCTGATGATGGATGAGTTCATTGTAGATCTGAGTCATGG
This sequence comes from Cymbidium sinense, assembly GCA_021442155.1. Classification (NCBI taxonomy): domain Eukaryota; kingdom Viridiplantae; phylum Streptophyta; class Magnoliopsida; order Asparagales; family Orchidaceae; genus Cymbidium; species Cymbidium sinense. The sequence continues at coordinate 294,065,852 of CM038214.1, read as the reverse complement.
CCGGTTGGTATGTAGCACCAGCATTTTTAAGATTGAAAGGCATGACCCTATAATAATAGATTTCGATCGGGGTTCGAAAAGTAGTATTTCTTTCATCCTTGGTGGCCATCTTGATTTAGTTGTAGCGAGATGACCCATCCATAAAAGAGAAAACTGCATGACATGAAGCAATGTCCACCATTAATTCTAGTATAGGAAGAAGAAACTCATCTTTAGGACATGCCTTAAGTCACTGAAATTGACACAAATGCAAATTTGGCCATTCTTCTTCTTAACTGGGACAACATTGGCTAACCAGGTAGGATATTTTTCTTCTCTGATGAAACTAACATCGATTAATTTCTTAGCTTGATAAATGACCTATTGTTTGATTTCTAATTGCATGCATCTAGAAGCTTACTTGATAGGGTTAGTGCTAGGTCCTATTGCTAGCTTGTGGACTGCTACGTTAGGAGATAATACGGGCATCTCTTCATAGTTCCATGCAAAGCTATCTTTAAACTCTACCTATAGCCTAACTAAGTCATTGGTTTCTTCTTCATTCAGCAATGAACTGATGTATGTCGGGCGTGGATTTTCTTTCATCCCGAGGTTGATTTCTTTAAGTTATCAATTATTGAATGGATCTCCTCTTCAAATTCTAGTGGCATCTTTGATTTGGAGGTCATCTAGATCATCTGAGATTTCTAACATCGTTCTCATAAGAGTTGGTTTGGTGTGAAAAGAATCTATCAGACTCCAAATGATTGGTAACAACTAAGTAGTAATCATCATCATCTACTAGACCTAGTGTACCGAATCCTAGTCCTGCTCTTGATTGTGCTTCCCTTCCTATATTATTCCATAGCTTCTCAAAATACTCTGACCTGTGCTTGGAGCATCTATGAGGGCCAAACTTATTTGTATAAGATTATGAACACAAGGCGAGTAAAAGTCAAATGGTAATTCCATTAATTTTTTATAAGAATTTTCCTCAAGTTCTACATCAACTTTAGACTTGAGGAGGATGATCTAAAACAAATCTCTTCGATTTCATATCACTGGAAGACTTAGGGGCTTCCTTAACTACTAAACCTTTAACTGTTTTGGGTGAAAGTGAGGTTAGAGCTAAGGTTCCCAACTACTGCTTGATAGTTTTACATACATCTAATTCGAATACTTTGCTTTGTCTTGAGGCCTGGTATTCGTCACTGACCAGCTTGAGTGTCACCTCCAATGAGACCTATTGAGAGGGGTTGGCTGGTATGCTAATCACATTAGACTCGTCCTCCAAATTGGATTCCAAGTCTAAGTGAATAGTAGGGGTACTCCTATGAACTGGAACATAACCCCTGTTGGATGAGGGCCAACGAGGGGGTCTTCCACCTGGGCGCCTCTCTCCTCTGATGGAGGTTGAGTCATTTTACCCACATGTCCATATGAAAGAATGAATTGTGGGTGGAATGTGATATGCAACTCTATTTCTTCTTCAATTTCCCTTTCTTGTTCACTTGGATTTTTACTTTTCTTTTCTTTTCTTCATTTTCCTTTACTTTTGAACTTGACTTTTGTCTAAGTTCATGAGAAAAGGTGTTTTGAGGAAGACAGTAGGTTGCATCCTCATATATCTCAACCTCTCTAACTGAAAATGGCTTTTCATCTCTTTTGATATAGTACTCAATCCCATCCTTCTTGAACTTGATGCACTAAAGGAGGGAAGATGGAATTATCTTATTCTGATGTATCCAAAGCCTACCAAGCAAAGCGGTGAATGAAGTATTCAAATCAATGAAATAAAACTTGGCTTTAGTCTTCCAGTCACCTATCTCCAAAGGTAACACTATGGAACCTAAAGCCTGCTCGCCTTATTCATTGAATCCTCTCAACATCATCCGATCTCCTCAGAGTGTGAAGATGTTGATCCTCAAATAGGCAAGGGTCATTAGACTCATAATGTTTGCCGATGCACCTAGATTGATGAGAACTCTGGCAAGTCTGAATCTACCCATGTCAACTAAAATGTAGAAGGGAGGGTTGTGCTCCATGTCCCCCAAGAAGAAGGTCTTCATCTATGAAAGTATTCCTCTGGGCTTCTCTGGAATAATGTGCCTCTTCACCAATAGTGGTCAGCTGGGCTAAGCATATCTCAAGATCAAGGAGAACCTTGATTAATGATTCCCTCATCTCTTTGGATAAGACAAGGAAATCATATATGCTTAGCTTAGATGGCAACTTTCTTAGGTGAGATAGGACATTGTAGTCCACCTTGGGCTGATCCTCCATAAGCATATCTAAGGATGGAGTATCCTGTGGAGGGGCTTATCGATCCTCTGAACCAATGACTTATTTCTCTCTATCTTGAGGTGATACCCTAGAAGGTAGAACCTTACCACTAAAGAGGTTGACTTCAGTGATCTCTTATGGTAGGGTAATGGATGGTTCTACCTACACATCAGGCTCACTTACAGATTCTCCTATGGGACCCTCAAAATTGGATGATCTAAGTCTATCTCAAGAGGTGAACCCATAGCATTCAGAGTAGGAAGATCTAACTCTGAATCAGAAAGAGAAAGATCAGAATTATTATAGTTGTTGTTTATACTTGAAGAGTTATTAGGAATAGATTGAGACCCATCGAGTGACACAAATGTAATTCAAGCTAGCTTTATTCTTCAATTTCTTGGATTTGATAGGAGGAACAAAGTAGAAATCAAGTAAAGTAAGAGGGTTGAGGGATTTGATGCCCTCATCCGATGATACAAGATGTCTACTAGAAGAAAAAGAACTAGTTGAACTAGCATGTGTGCTATGATGGTGGGTGGAGGTTGGACTCGGTCGGTGGTTTACTTCTTGGGCTATCTCGGGTTGGCACATCTTCTCTTTGCGGTATTCTTGAGCTCCTCATTTCCTTGAGTTGGCTCTAACAACTTGCAAACCTTCCTTGATGTTGGGGGTTTGAGCTGACTCAGGCACCTACAATGAAAGTTTCTTGATCTTCAATACAATTTTCTTAGAGGTTTTGGATAAGGAGATATCCTAACATTCTTTTATTTTGGAAGGATTGCAAGTATCCCCAAGGATTACTCTAATGGAACTAGATGGTTGTTCCACAAGGGATTCCTTTGGGATGACTATAGCACCGATCTTGAAGTTATGTTCAAGCCAGCCCTTAAATGTAAAGCAATCTTCCAAAACATGACCTAGCATATGGTGGTAGGGGTAAAAGTTAGGATTATGGCTTTTGCCCACTTCCTCCGGTCTCTTAGGTTCAGGTAGCTAAAAATTAGGCTTCTTTAAGAGATTCTTAAAGATATTCCTGATTACCTCCCTCTTAAATGAATAAGGCTTGTTAAGTTTATCCAAAAGAGTAGGTGGACCATAGCTACCTGGTGGCTATAAGCACCACTGCTATTGATGATGTGGTTGAGGAGGAGGTGGTGTAGGCCATGGAGGCTGCTATGGTAGCCTGTAGGGCTGCCTCGATGGTGGTAGAGGAGGTGGAAGCGATGACTGTGGAGCACGAGGTCTCTCAAATTGCTCTCTGCCCGACTGTTTCCCCTTATCCACTACTATCACTATCCGAGTTTCTTCTCATATACCTTCGTGACTTTGGATTTATTGGTAGATCGAAGAAGGTAACTATTTGGCTTCTCCTTGCAAGCCAGCTGCCTTGTTGATTAATTTCTCAAAGGTTTTGATGGTAAAATCTTAAGCATGAAGGCGACCGGGCCATGGATATTCTTAAGCAAAATCTTGATGGCATGCTATTCAAACAGCTATGGTTTGCATTTCATACTCAAATTATGCCATCTCAAAATGTAATCAATGAGGGACTCACCAAGATTTTGTTGAGCCATAACGAGATCGCCAACTGTGACCCTTTGCTGAGCTCTAGCAAATCTCTTGATAAAGAGTTGCTCCAATTTAGCAAAAGTCTTTATTAAATTATTGGGAAGTTTAGTATACCAATCAAAAGCTACTAATGAAGATACGAAAGAGTAAAGCATCACTGCCACGAGCATTGCAACAACTAGCTCTGAAATGCACAATGTGCTACCTCGAGTTCCCACTGCCATCAAAACTCTTGAAGGAAGGTGGCACGAAACCCTCAGGATATTGGATTGCATTAAAATTCCTTAGGGTAGGGTCTACCCATTGGAACTGATGATCCTTCTCAGGCTTGAGCCAATGCTTCATTCACTTGCTGCTAAACCATGGACTTAATATCTTTTTCCTGTATTAAGGTACTATCCACTACCTTCCTATACATGCTGGTGCTACCTTGCTCTACTGGAGCTAAAGTCTTGGCTGGGTCCAAGACATGCACCAACTATGGCTGACTAGTCTTAGCTATGGTAGGATGAATTGTTGGGGCTTGGTTCTGCAATGTTAAGATAGCTGTTAATAGATCCTCGAGCCTCTTCTCCATCCTATCTATCTTTTCATCTTTCAGCTTTATCAGTTCTAGGAGGTGTTTGATCAAGTGGGCTATGTCTTCCTGATCGCCTCAACACCTTCCATAGTCTGCTGCTCTCTGAGGAGGAATCCCCTGGTATCTATCATGCAAACCCCTGTTGAGTCTGCCAATAATTCATCTTAGTTGGGATCAAAGCTGATCTTCTCCTCATTAGACCAGTCATATCCTAGGATCTTTCTCTTCTCCATGAAATAATGAGCTACTATGTCATCTAGAGAATGATATGTCAGGACTGGTACAAATGATTTTGGCTGACCGATGGTGGGATCATTATCATCTACTGTGAGGCACCAGACCTCCCCTGCTGCTGGAGAATCAACCCTATGAGGGTTATACTCACTGGAAGAAATACACTCCTGACTATTCTTGTATGGGGTGACACTCCTAGGAAGATCTATCATCATGGGTGCAACTAGGTTGTCACCTTCTCCCTCTGCAACTGCTGTAACCATCTCTATGTCCTGCTGTGATGGTGGTGGTGAAGGGACAACCATTATGCTTCGAGGTTGCCATTTCTTTTGCACCATAACTGGGGCAGAAGGTCGAGCGGGAAAGCTCAGCCTTGCCACAGTAGATGGTGTTTATGGAGTGGAATCCTTTGGCCATAGCCCGATCACCAATGGGGTCCTCTTCTCCTCAGATATGTCCTTCATGGCCTTTGATAGAACTACAGATACTGAAACATGGATCAAAGATGATAGACAGGGGTAGATCAATGTGGTGGAGGCACCACTCTCTCTCAAAATAGGAGTTCTCCTCCTGTGATGGGTAGTCTCCGTAAGCAGAATACTGTCTCTGTGATCGATGTGAGAAGTGCGTCGATAAGAAAAATCACCGAGTGTAGAGGTCACTGACTGCTGACTAAACCTCTGCCTCTCTTGATATGAACTAAGGTATGGGCCTCCTAGCCCTCTCCCGTTGAAGATGCTTCTCCACACTGCGGTGGACAATGATTTCAAATCAAATTAAGCCTCGGACTCAGATCATCCGTAGGCTCCACCAACCTGGCATAAAACTGAATGGAGGTTGGCATATGACCTCCTACTTTAACTAACTGGTGGCTGAAATCAAACCGCTGGTGGAGGTGGAGCAGAGATCCTCTTGGCATCCTCTCTGTCAGACCAAGAGAGAGGATGGAATGGGTTTGTTGTAACCAGTGGGGAAATCAAAGTGGGCAACTCCTCAACAATGGACTTTGTAGCTACCTCCATCTCCCTGGTGATGTGAGTATGGTACCACTTTATCATGCGATTCTTATTCCTCCTCTGGGTCTTGGTGGGGCGAGTAGAATAAGAGCTAGACCAGACCTCAAAATCATGGGAGACAATCCCTTAGATCAGGCGAGCCTTCCCCTTGGATGGTGCTAATGAGTGGGTGCTAGCCCTCACTAGGGTAGCAAGCAAAATAATCAGTGCACTAGTACTATCATAGACATTGGTACTGATGCTGGCACTGTAGGAACCACCATTGCCTTCCTCTTTAGTGAGGGAATATCAGAATCTGATGGCATGTCAATCTGAATGACAGGCTTTCGCCCGATCACTGTGCTCCTGCTAACAGTTGAAAGGGGAGTGCCCTCACAAGTAATCCTTGTCCCCTCAAAACCTCATCCAAAGTGGATGAGATGGGCATAATCAGAGCGGGGAAGGCTGGGCTGATCCAGGGTCACATCCATCCCATGGGGAAAGGTAAACACATATTTGGGCGTTGCCATTTCTATCAACTAAAATTGAACTAAGACTGAAACTATGTTGAACGAGAATATGCAATATTAAAAAAACTTGAATCAGATTTCTATTGATTTTGAGTTTTGAATTAGAATTTGATCACATACTCAACATCTTGAAAGTGTTAAGTCAGGTTCAATGATTTAGAATAGATTTTGAGATTTCATTGGAAAGAAGAATTTTTTGGATGTAGAATCCACTTTCAATAAATTTGGATATGTTGAAAATGGGTTCAAATATTTTTGAAGAGATGCTTCCATAGGTTCATATTTGAATTTAATTTTGAGGATCCTTTATTTAACAAATTTGGATATGCTAAAGTAAAGGGTCAATTTGCTTTTATTTTAGACTTGTGATTTTTGGAATTTACTCACTTAGCAAATTTGGGTATGCTAAGCAAGATGTTTGAAAATAATTTCTTGCTTTTGTTTCTTTGTTTGCTTTGTTTTGTGAATCATTTATGATTTGAAAAATGGAATTCTCAGTTAGCAAATTTTGGTATGCTAAATGAGGAAATCTAAATCCATTTTGTTTTGTTTTATTTTATTTATTTTTTATTTTTATTTTGAAATTTTTTGGAAATGGGACTTTAGAAAATTTGAGTATGTTATAAAAATCCTAATGTGTTTCTTTTGATTTTAATTTGATTTTGAAAAGTAGGATCGTAAGCAAATTTAAGTATGCTAAGAGAGCCCTAATGTGTTTCTTTTAATTTTAATTTAATTTTGAAAAGTAGGATCCTTAGCAAATTTAAGTATGCTAAGGGAGTCCTAATGTGTTTCTTTTGATTTTGATTTGATTTTAATTGAAAATGGAGACTTCACTTTAGTAAATATGGTATGCTAAAATGAAGTACCAATGTATTTCTTTAATTTTGTGAATTGGAAAAATTCACTTAGCAAATTTGAGTATGCTAAATGAAATTCCAAAAAATGTGTTTAAAGTTTTTGTGTTTTGATTTTGTTTTGAAAATGGAGACTTCACTTTAGCAAATATAATATGCTAAAGAATGAAGTTCCAAAAGAGTTTTTCAAAATTTTGTGGAATGGACATTTTACTTAGAAAATTTTAGTATGCTAAATGAAATTCCAAAAGTGTGTTTCAAATTTTGTTTTTGGAAAAGGGAGACTTCATTTTAGCAAATGGGGTATGCTAGAATGAAGTTCCAAATATGTTTCAAAAAAATTTGTTTTTGTTGATTTTGAAAAGAGAGATTTCTATTTAACAAATTTGGGTATGTAAGATGGGAATCAACTATGTTCCATTTTTCAAAGATGTATTTTCGTGTGTGATTATTACTTTTTGAAAGAGGAAATCTCAACCTAATCATATATGGAATATGTTAAGTGGCATTTCAAAATAATGTTATTTTATTTGAAAATGAAATTTTCATTCAATAAATTTGGGCATATTGAATGGAGATATTCATATGTTCTTTTTGAAAGTTTATTTTTGATTTTGTTTGAAAATGAAACCTCCATTCAATAATTATGGGTGTATTGAATGGAGAGGTTTCATATGTGCTTTTTTAAAGTTTAGTTTTGATTTTGTTTGAAAATAAAACCTCCATTCAATAAATATGGGTATATTGAATGGAGAGGTTCCATATGTTCTTTTTTGAAAATGTGAAAATTCCAACCTAACACATGTGGATTGTGTTGAGTGAAATTTCAAAATTGTTGGCCACATGAATTTTCTATTCAATATGCTCACACTTATTGAATGGAAAGTTCATTTGTAAACAAAATTAAACTTTTCAAAAAGCATTCATGAATATCCTTTCAATAAAATCACACTTATTGAAAGGAAAGTTCATTTCCAAACAAAATTAAACTTTTCAAAAAAGTGCATATGAACACCTTCATTTAATATACTTAAATTTATTAAATGAAGATTTCATTCCCAACTAAAATTAAAATATCTTTTAGGAAATCCCACTTAAACATATCCCACTTATGTTTTAAGTTGGAATTCCTCTTTTTCAAAAAAGCAATAATCATACACAAAAATTTCATATTTCAAAATTAAAATCGATCTCCATTCTACATACTTAAATTTGTTGAATGGAAGTCCTCTTTTCAAAACATTAAAACTTCAACAATCATATTTCAAAAACATTTCAAACCACATTTGGAATTTCATTTAGCAAAATCAAATTTGCTAAATGAAGTTTCCAAATCCAAAATCAAAATCAACAATCATATTTCAATAATTTTCAAACTACATTTGGAACTTCATTTAACATAACCAAATTTGTTAAGTAAAGTTTCCAAATCCAAAATCCAAAAAAATTTAAAACAACATTTTGGAATTTCACTTAACATACCCAAATTTGTTAAGTGAACCTTCCAAGTCAAAAAATCAAAACTAATAATCATATTTCAAAATTTTCTAAATACATTTGGAAATTCATTTAACATACCCAAATTTGTTAAGTGAAGTCTCCAAATCCCAAAATTCAAAATTTTCAAAACACATTTTGGAACTTCATTTAACATACCCAAATTTTTTAAGTGAAGTCTCTAAATTCAAAATCCAACAAAAAAAAATTTTCAAACATACATTTGAAACTTCATTTAACATAATTAAATTTGCTAAGTGAAGTTTCCAAATCTAAAATTAAAAATCAACAATCATACTTTAAGATTTTCAAAGCATATTTGGAACTTCATTTAACATACCCAAATTTGTTAAGTGAAGTCTCCAAATTCAAAATCCAAAAATTTTTCAAACAACCTTTTGGAACCTCATTTAGCATGCTCAAATTTGGTAAGTGAAGTTTCCAAATCCCAAAATCAAAAATTTTTCTAAACACATTTTGGAATCTCACCTAGCATACTCAAATTTTGCTAAGTGAAGTTTCTAAAGTCAAAACAAAAAAAATTCTCAAACAGTTTTGGAAATTCTTTCCTTAGCATACCAAATTTGCTAAGGAGAAGTTTCCATTTTTCAAAACCAAAAATGAAATCAAAATTTTAAACATATCATTTGGAATTTCGTTTAGCATACCCAAATTTGCTAAAGTGAAATTTCCATTTCACAAAATTAAGTGGGACTTCATATTTAACAATCCAAATTTGCTAAACAAAAGTCTCCACTTTCAAGAACCTCAAAAATAAAACAAAACACTTAGGATTTTCTTAGCATACCTAAATTTGCTAAGGATCTAATTTTAAAAAAAAAAATAAACAAAACACACATGAATTCTTTACTAAGCATACTTAAATTTTCTAAGTAAGAATTCTAAATTTTTCAATAAATCAAACAAAACAAAATCATTTGATCCTTACTTTAACATACCCAAAATTGTTAAAGGAAAGGGTCCTCAAAAATCACAAAAATTCAAATTCAAAACATCAATGAACCTATGGAAGCATCCTATCAAAAAATTTGAATCCATATTTTAACATACCTAAATTTGTTGAAGTTTGGATTCATATTCAAATTCCTCTTTCAATCAATATCTTCAAATCTATTTGAACCCCACTTAACACTTCGAAGTTGTTGGATGTGGGTTCAAATTTTCAAAATTCAAAAATTCAAAATCTATGGAGACAGAAATTTGATAGAAGTTCATTTCTCATTGCAGATTTTTTTCAGCTAGTGCAGTACAGTTCAGTGTTAGTTTATTACAGCCAGTGCAACAATAGGTTCTCAAAAATTTGTCTTTACTTTTCCCCACGGTATGGATCTAGCTTTAGATTAGGCTGACTTCCCTCATCTAGACTACACCCACTTGACCCACTTCAACCAGAGATTTGAGGGGGCCAGGATCACTTGTGAGGGCATTCCCCTCACCACAGTCAGCAAGACCAAGGTGGCCTGCATCGTGGTAGACTTACCTCTAATTCGATGTCTCTCACTAAGAGGAAAGTTGTGGCATCATGCACTTATTATTAGCGTTCAGCCGGTACCGGCTTGCCAGCTCATCCTAGAGTTGCCCATGTTGCCCTAGTGTGGGCAAGCACCCTACCATCTGTACCCTCCAAGGGTAAGGCTCCCCTGGCTTTAGGGCTTGCCTCCTCCACATTTGAGTATGGTTCTAGCTTGCACTCCTCTCATCCTACCTGTCGAGTGTAGGAACTAGAACCATATGATCAATTGGTTCCACACTCGGATAGCTAGGGAGCTAGAGGCACCAGCTCGATCAGCCATGGATGAGTCTCCCATGATCACTTCACCACTGGTTATAAAAAACCAATTTCATCCTCTCTCATGATCAGACAGAGAGGTTGGCAGGATGATCCATTCATCACCTCCTCTAGTGGTGCACTTATAGCTAGTAGTTTTAGGAGTAGGAGGTTGTACGCCAACCTCTGATCTATTCTACACCAGGTAGGAAGAGCATACACATGCTCAAAGTTCAAGACATAGTTTGACTTTTGATCTATTATCCCCGATAGCATAGGGAGGCAGATTCATTAGGAGAGGGCCTGTAAGGCCCATACATCACACATTACTAGCAGAGAGTGATGGAGGTTCAGTTATTAGCACCGCTTTGGTTGATTTTCCACTTACACGCTACCTACCATGTCGATAGTATTCTTCTCACCAGGACCAGCCACCACAGGAGGGTAGTTCCTATACATAGAGAATTGATGGTGTCTCCACCCCACCGCTCTACCCCACATCCGCCATCACTAGTATAAGTTGTAGCATCTCCCATCCCATCTATGGCCATGAAGGCCACATCCAGGGAAAAATGTACCCCATTGGTGATCCGGCTATGGCCAAGGGATCCTACCCCTCCTACACCACCCATTGTGGTAGGGTTGAGCTCTCCTGCTCAACCTTCTGCCCTAGTGGTGCGGAAGGAGTGGCAACCCTGAAGCATCATGGTCATTCCTTCACCAACTCACCCATACAGCCTGATGTGGAGATGGTGATAGTTATCAAAGATATTCCAAATGACAGTTCAGTTGTAGTAGTGGTAGAGGAACATCCTAGGATTGTTACCCCCCTTACAATCGGTATCAGTCAGGAGTATCATTCATCTAGTGAGTAGTCCACGTGATTGACCCCAATGACAAGAGGTCGGTGCCTCTGCATGATAGTAATCACACCGGTCAGCCTAAATTATTTGTACCAGTTGAGTTAGATCATTCCTTAGATGAGATAGTTTCACACTATTTTATGGAGAAGAAGGAGATCTTGGGGTATGTATGGTCTAATGAAGAGAGAGTCAACTTTGATCCCAACAAAGATGACTTGATGGGAAATTCAAGTGGGATATGCATGGTTGATACTAGGGGATCTCTCCTCAGGGAGCAACAGGCCATGGAAGGTGATGAGGTTGATCGAGGAGACACCACTGAATCATCCCAACACCTCTGACAGCAGTTAAGGTAGAAGGACAAACAAATTAATAGGATGGCACAACACTTACAGGACTTGTTAATAGTAGTGTTAGTTCTTCAGAAGCAAGCCCCTTTAGTTCATCCTATTACAGTCGATGTTAGTTAGCCTGAGCTAGTTCATGTCTTAGACCCAGTTAAGACTCTACTTCCCGTTGAGCAAGGTAGCACTAGCCTGTATAAAAAGGTAGTGGTTAGTACCTCCATATAAGTAAAAGATCTAAAATCCATGGTTGAACAGTAGGTGAATGAAGCTTTGGCTCAAGCTTGGGGAGGATCATCAGTTCCAAAGGGTAGACCCTACCCAGAGGAATTCAATGTTATCCAGTATCTCAAGGGTTTCATGCCTCCTTCCTTTAAAAGCTTTGATCATAGAGAAAACCTGAGGGAGCACATAGCTCACTTCAGGGTAAGTTATTGCAATATAAGTGGTAATGATGCTCTACTCTTTAGACTCTTTGTCAGTAGCCCAACGGGTATCACTTTTGATTGGTATGCTGAACTACCCAACGGTTCAGTAAAGACATTTGCTGAGTTAGAGCAACTCTTCATCAAGAGATTTACTGGAGCTCAGCAAAGGGTTACTCTAGGTGATCTCGTTGTAGCATAATAACACTCTAGTGAGTCAGTTGTTGATTATATTCTGATGACGTAACCTGAGTATGAAGTGTGAACCATAACTGTCTGAACAACATGCCATTGAGATTCTCTTGAAGAATATCCATGGTTTGGTCGCCTCATGCTTAAGGGCTTAACTATCAAGACATTTGAGAAGCTAATCAATAAGGTGATTAGTCTACAAGGAGAGGCCAAATAGCTGCCTTTTCAAGATCGTTGCCAAGAAGCCCAAGGTTTATAAAGGAAGCGAGCGAGAGCTTGACAAGGGGAAGACAGCCTAGAGATCGGTCGAGAGACCATGACCTCAGCCTCCACTTCCTTTGCCACCACCAGGCGCCTATACCTCCATGTAACCTCCACCACGCCTCACTTACCACCACCAAGAAGCATGCATAATCATCGCCGTGCAATGGTCCACCTACTCTTTTAGATAAGTTAAACAAACCTAATTCTTTAAGAGGGAGGTAATAAGAAAAATCTTTAAGAATCTCTTAAAGAAATCTTATTTTTAGCTACCCGAGCCTAGGAGATCGGAGGAAGTAGGAAAAAGTCATGATCTAAACTTTTTCCCTTACCATCGTATGCTAGGCCACATTTTGGAGGATTGCTTTACATTCAAGGACTGGCTTGAACATAGTTTCAAGAACGGTGTTGTAGTTATCCCAAAGGAATACCTTGTGGAACAACCTTCTAGCTCGATTAGGGTAATCCTTAGGGATACAAGTGATCCTACCAAAATTGAAGAAGGTTGGGACATTTCCTTATCTAAAACCTCTAAGAAAATAATAAGATCAAGCTTTCAGGTGCTCAGTTAGCTCAAACAAAGGAAGGTTTGCAGTTGTTAGTGCCAACTCTAGGAAAGTGGGAGCTCAATAGCGTAGCGACATGTGTTGGCCGGGATAGCCCTTAGCGACCATAGGTGTGTCCAACCTCCAGCCTTATTGTAGCTTCCCACATTGACTTCTTCCATTTAGCTAGCTCTTTTATTTCTTCTACTAGTAGAACTCTTGTATCTGTGGATAAGGGCATCAAATCCCTTGCTTCACTCACTCTACTTGACTACTTTGTACCTCCAAATAATTCCAGAAATTGAAGAATAAAGCTAGTTTGAATTACATATGTCTCTTGATGAGTTATCTTCTTCTATTCCGATAACTCTTCAAGTCTAATTAACTATAATAATTGATCTTCCTCTTTTTTGATTGAGTTGGACTTTCTAACTCTGAATACTATGGGTTCACCTCTTGAAATATACTTGGAATCATCTGATTTTGAGAGTCCCATAAGAGAAGCTGTAGGTGAGCCTGAAGTGCAGGTAGAACATTTCACCACCTTGCCTCTAGAGATTACTGAAGTCAACCTCCATAGTGGCAAGGTTCTACCTCTTAGGGCAGCACCTCAAGATAGATGGAAATAAGTCATTGGTATTAAAGATCGAGAAGCCCTTCCACAAGATGCTCCACCCTTGGATATGCTTATGAAAGTCTAGTCAAAGGTGGATTACAACATCCTTTCTCATCTAAGAAAGTTGTCATCTAAGCTAAGTATATATGATGCCCTTGTCTTATCCAAAGATATGAAGGAGTCACTAATCAAGGCTCTCCTTGATCCTGAAATATGCTTAGCTCAGTTGACCGCTATAGGTGAAGAAGCACATTATACAAAAGAAGCCCAAGGGATCACCTTCACAGATGAAGACCTTCCTTAGGGACTTAGCACGTCCCTTACATTACAAGACATGACAGTTCATACTCTGGTTCTTGTGGATTGGTGCATTGAACATTATGAGTCTAAAGACCCTTACTATTTGAAGATGACATCTCTCACTCACAGGAGATAGGATGATGTTGAGAGGATTCAATGATCAAGGTGAGCGGGCTTTAGGTTCTATAGTGTTACCGTTAGAGATCGGTGACTGAAAGACTGAAGCCAAGTTCTACATCATTGATTTGAATACTTTGTTCAATGTTTTGCTTGGTAGGCCTTGGATACATCAGAACAAGATCGTTCCATCCTCCCTTGATCAGAGCATCAAGTTCAAAAAAACAAGAATTGAAATGTCAATGGATGAAAAGCCATTTTAGGTTAGAGGTTGAGATTTATGAGGATGTGACCTACTATCTTCCTCAAAACACCCTTTCTGAACTTGGACAAAATTCAAATGCAAATAAAAGCAAAGAAAATAAAACAAAAGAAAAGATAAAAGAAAATGAAAAGAAAAGTCCAAGTGACAAGAAAGGGGAATTGAAGAAGAAATAGATCGCATATCACATTCCACCCATAGTTCATTCCATCATATGGACATGTGGGTAGATGGCTCAACCTCCACGGTAGAGGTAGAGTAGAAATGAGGTAGTTCGAGGTGGAGACCTAGTTGGCCGCCAATAGAGGTTGTGTTTTAGGACCCTACTATTCACATAGACTTGAAATCTAGCTCGGAGGATGAGTCTAATGTGATTAGTATACCATCCAACTCCTCTCAGCGAGTTCCATTTGAGGTGACTTTGATCCATCCAAAGATAAAGACCAGGCCTCCAAGCAAAGCAAACTATTTGAATCAGGTTTATGTGAAACTATTAGACAATAGTTGGGAACCTTAGCTCTAACCTATCTTACAACTCAAAAGTTAAAGGTTTAGTAGTTAAGGAAGTCCTAAGTCTTCCAGTGACATGAAGCAAAAGTGGTTCTTTTTGGGTTCATCATCCTCAAGGCTAGAGCTTAATGTAGGACTTGAGGAAGATACTTTTAAAGAATTAATGAAATTACCTTTTGACTTTTACTCACCTTATATTCAAAATCTTATAGTTCCTTACAAATGGTCCAAACATAAGTAAGAATACTTGTATGGAACATATAACAGGAAGCACAATCAGAGCGTGGGATTGATGCAGTGGGTCGTCGATGATGAAGATTATTACTAGTTGTTACCAACATTTGATAGGTTCTTCTCACACATCTTGAACTCTTATGAGAATGTGTGTTTAGAAACTCAGATGATCGATGATCTCCAAGTCAAAATAGGCACCCAAAATTTGAAGAGGAGATTCATTCAATAATCGAGCTTAAGAAATCAACCTCGGGAGAAGAAAATCACCGATACATCAGTTCATTGCAGAATGAAGAAGAAATGAATGACTTAGTTAGGATATTGACTGAGTTTAAATATTTCTTTGCATGGAGTTATAAAGAAATGCCCATATTATCTCCTGGCGTAGTAGTCCACAAGCTAGCAATAGATCCTAATGTTACCCTTATTAAGAAAGCTCCTAGACGCATGCGATTAGAAATTGAAAATAGGTCATTTTGAAGTCAAAATTGATTGATCTTTGGTTTCATCGGAAGAAAAATATCCTACCTAGTTAGCTAGTGTCATCCCAGTTAAGAAGAAGAATGGCCAAATTCACATTTGCGTCAATTTTAGGAACTTAAACAAGGCATGCCCTAAGGATGAGTTTTTGCTTCTTATACCTGAGTTAATGGTGGACATAACCTTATCGCATGCAGTATTTTCTTTCAAGGATGGATAATCTAGCTATAACCAAATCAAGATGTCTCCTGAAGATGAAAGAAATACTACTTTTGAACCGATCGAGAATCTTACTTATATAGGTCATGCCTTTCGACCTTAAAATGCTGGTGCTACATACCATGGCCATGACTCAGATCTTCAATGAACTCATCCATCATCGTTGAGTGCTAAGTTGATGATCTAGTAGTCAAGTTTAGAAAAGGAAAACCTCTTTGACTTGAGAGTAGTTTTCAAATGGTTAAGATAATATAACCTCAAAATGAATCCCACGAAGTGTGCATTTTGAGTCCGAAATTCCTTGGGTTTGTTGTTGACAGAATAGAAATAGATCTAAAAGATCAAAGTTATCTTAGAAATGCCACCTCCAGAGTTTAACTCAACTCAGATCCTTTCAAGGATGGTAGCATATCTAAGATGCTTTATCTCATGATGCAAGCCATTCTCGGCACTTGTCAAAAAAGATGCCAAGTTTAAGTGGGATGATAAGTGGACATGCATTGAAGACATCAAAGAATAGGTGAAGCCACGTTCTAGCGACCCTATCCCAGGCGGGCCATCCTTTACACTACTGTATTGGATGACTCTCTCGATGCTTGATGGCCCAAGCCAACGATGAGGGAAAGCGCTCTCTTACCTCAGCCATCGTTTGATCCCTACTGAAGTAAACTATCCACCTATCGAGAAACATTGCCTAACTTTGATCTTTTCTCCCTAAAAGCTATAACATTATATGCTTTCTCATAAGGTGAACTTGATCTCCCGAACAAATCTATTGCAGTATCTCATGACACGACCAATGCTATCTAGACATTTGGCTCATTGGTCCATGATACTCTCACAGTTTGATATCACACCCCTGTGTGGTAAAGGGCAGGACTAGTGGATTTCTTAGCGATCCACTTCTGCTAATTCTCCACTTAGACGATGGGAGATGTATTTTGATGGTGCTACTTCTTTTCTTAAAGGTGAAGCACCACGATCTATTCTCCTAGGAAAGGTAGGGGTAGGAATAGTTCTTCTAACTCCAAATCATGATGTGATGAGATTCTCATACTATCTTTCCAACCCTTGCACCAATAACAAACTTGAGTATAAGGCTTTGATTGCTGATTTGGAGTTAGACATCACTATAAATGTCAAGAGCATCAACACATTTGGGGATTCTCAGTTGGTTATCAACCAAATTATTGGGTCCTACTAGGTCCTCAAACCCAAGCTTCGTCATTACTATGAGTATACCATGAAGTTGTTGGCCCAATTCAAGTCACTATTACAAGGTTCCCAGAGAACGAATTATGCTTGGCAAACTTGCCAAAGAGTTGGCATATCGGATGATGAGTCCATTTCAATAGATAAAAGTATCCCTTATTGATTTGAACTCATCGAGACTTTCTCTTGAAGGGGAGGTTGTTGCCAAAATGGACAAGGAGCTGGATTGAGGCAAATTCATAGATTACTTGAACACGAAAACTACCTCAAGAGAAATCACAAGCCCATCAAGTGAAAGCAGAGATCTCTCTCTATGCTTATTGATGGCACCTTGTACCGATTCCTTTGACCAAATGTAATTTACATTTGTTTAGACAAACATGAAAACCCATGGCATTATAACCGAGGTACACTGTCTATGTGGAGCTCATCAATCGTCCAAGATGAAGATGAAGATCAAAGACTTGGATACTACGGCCTTGATGATCGCGATTGCATGGATGTAGCTAGAGATGCCATCGTGTTGGTGGTGTGGTCCTCCACCAACCACCCAATATTACACCCCATTGGCTTCATGGCCATTTGAGTGTTGGGGTACCGACATTGTGGTCGATCGATCCTTCTTCTTCCAAGGGCATTGATTCATCTTAGCGCTACTTTTCTAAGTGGTGAAAGCCATCCCACTCAGAGAGGTCATAGCTCACCATGTGCTTCAATTTTTTAGGAACCATATCATATATAGGTTCGGGGTGCCTCGATGAATTATATCCGATAATGGTACTGCATTCAAAAGCATGAAGATCAACATCTTTGCCAGAAGACATGGTATAGATTGGAGATACTCCACCATCTATTATCCTAGAGCAAATGGCTTAGCAAAAGCATTCAATAAAACTCGTACATAGATACTGAAGAAGATTGTTGATGAAAGAGTGGAGATGTTGGTTGAAGCTTTGTGGGCCTACTGTACCACATACCGAACTCCAACTCAATCTACCCCATTTTTCTTAGTGTATTGGTTCGAAGTCGTTATTCCTTTAGAAGTTCAACTCTCATCACTAAGGATAGCATTGGGTAATAAGATCACTACAGGGCAGAATGCAAAGTTACGGTTAGAAGAGCTCGATGGTTTGGAGGAGAGTCACCTATGGGCATGCCAAAACCTCGAATCGTACAAGGCCAAAATGATTCAAGCTCACAACAAGCTAGTCCGCCTTTGTCTTTCTGAGTAGGAGAACTTGTGTTAGTCCTAAGGAGACCAATTGTTGCCTGTCGAAAGATGGGAGGCAAGTTTAAACCCACATGGGAAGACCCTTATTTCATAAAGAAGGCCTACCAAGGAGGATCTTATCAGCTTATTGATTGTAAAAGGGAACACTCGATGCTTCCAATTATTGGGCTCTATCTATGGAAATATTACTCATGAAACAAAACATGTTTGAAAATAATCATTAATAAAAAGATCAAAATCTGATTCTATTCATCAAATCTTCTCTTCTTTCGAAGTGTTCTTTGCTTATCTTATGAATCCATGTGGTGTGTTTAGGGTAGGTATAAGAGTCCCTCAACTTATCCCTCTTTCACAACACAAACACAATCTCCCAATGCTTTTAGAGTAGGTGTAAGATAACCCAAGTGGCATCTTTTCTTAGTGGGAATCCTTATTGCCATCTGTGGCATCATTTCATAATTCCCCAGCGTGTTTTAAGGTAGGTGTAAGAGTGCCCTAGAAGCATACTATTCCATTTAACACATGCACAACAATAAACATAAATATTTTATCTTGAGCTATTTTGATGTGGTAGCAAGCCCTTTGTGGCACTCACTCATTTACCTGCTCTAGGTTGGGTCTACATGCTACCTCACAAGTATGTCACCCCAGTGGTCATTTTGGAGGATGTGAGTTCCCAAGCTTCATTCCTAACTTGATCATTGCAAACCAATGAGCGCCTTGTTAGTATGGTAGTCTTCACTGTCCAGCAAGTAAGCTACCTCATGTTGACTTTGCATAAGAAGATGTGAATCCCCATGTTTTCTTCTTGAACTATCCATCATGCTCTAACTAGGTCGAGTATATTTGAGGTTTAGGATAAGTCCCCGAGAGGCTCCTTTCCTCTTGATTACTTTTGAGTTGATATAAGTCCCCAGTGGCATTCACTCATAGTCCTAGGTTGGATATCACTGTCGAGCTAAAGACTATCCGTGATCATTTTAGAGGATGTGAGTCTCAGCTTTCTTCCTAGGATGATTGTCACAAACCCGGGCACCTTAGGTTGGTTGATGTATCGTGTGACTCACCGGAGTACACCACTCTTGGTAGATATGAGTCCTGCTTTCTCCTTGAGTTGGACACGAATACCTATTAGATATATGACTAGCCATGTCATCTTTTTACGGTGGTATTTTTAGGCCCCATCCCTTATGGGCACTCTATTTGGATCAAGTCCTTTCCGATCCCATTTAGACACTACACAGGTTACTTTTGGATTGGATAGTTCCCCTTTCCTAATAGCCACCCCTGTGGTTGGAGAATTTGTTTAGTAGATGCGCAGATTCTCCCTTAGTTATGTAAATCTAAGATTGGTCTAGGCTGATATAAGCTCATTCTCAGTTTGATCCCTCGCAAACTAATAGAGTCCATAATAAACAAACTAAAATAAACTAAAACAAAACAAATAAAAATTAATTCACTTGTGGATTAGAATTCAAGCCCCAAAGGGCCCCTTCTCCCAAGCATCCTATCTTTAGGCGGTATAGAACTCCCTAAAATTGGACTACAGTTGAGATAAATCTCCGAGTTGGTACTCACTTAGTAGTCACCCTTAGGTCGGGTTCAATCTATTTTTCCTGGCAGTTACCCCGGTCATTCCACTTTGGAAGATGTGAGTATGATGCATTCTTTCTAGCATGATTGTCATAAACCAATGATAGCAGTGGGTTCAATTTATTGCCTAAAGCAATAATCACCCTGAGATCTTTTCTAGTGGAAGATGTCCGAGCTTTCTTCCCTTCAATTGATCATTGCAAACCAAAAGGCACTCCTTTGGTTGGATAGTTCTCCCATCGGTCGGGAAGCTACTCCCTTTGGTTCAGTAAATATGAGATAGGTCTAGGCTTCTACAAGCTCCTTCTCAGTTTAATCCATCGCAAACTGATGGAATCCATCAAAATAAATAAATTTAAAAACTAAATCAATCTTGACTATTCTTGAGTTGATTTAAGTCCCCCAACGGCATTTACTCAATAGCCAGCCCTAGGTTGGGTTCAATCTGTTGCCTTGCTAATAGATTACCCTATTAACTAGTCCTTACTTTAGAGGATGTAAGTCTACCATGCTTTTTCCTAGTATAACTATTGCATACCGAAAGGCATCCCTTTGATTGCCTAGTCCTACTATGTGCTTAGTAGACTACCCCTTTGGATTGGAAAATTTGAGTTAGGTTTTAGCCTTCATGGCTCTTACTCAATGCAACCCATTGCAAACCAACAGAGTTCATCTCTAAAAATTCAAACCTAACAAAAATTGAAACAAATTTAACCATCTTCCCCAGCAGAACTTGATTAAATATTTTCTCCTTAGTGAGATTCAAATCAAATCAAACCTTTCATCCCCTTGTGGATGACTTGAACCCGCTTCCCTAGTGGAAGGCTCACACTTTATCCCTTGGTGAATTTTTCCCTTTCTCTTATGTCTTAGACATAAGTAGAGCCACATTCCACTAAGCCCTGGATTCTTTCTTTTCCTTGGGTTAAGGACAGATTGTTTCTACTAGTTCTTGCAATTTCTCGGTGATGTTGATCATTTTGGTCAACACCAATACGTGCGGTGTTCCTTGACAGACACACCACATCTAGTGGGCGCCCTTTGTTAACCTCATTTTTAGAATGAGATCTCAACCCCTCCATCTTAGACATAGGACTCCTCTTAGACTTTAAGAGTTCCTTAGTCTTTACACACATCTAGTGATTAGGTGGACATTCAAACGTAGCCCTAGAGGACTTAGAAGAGTTAGCCATAAGAATAGGTCATGCCTTAAGGGTGTTAGGAAAGTTTCCTACCCTTAGTTCAAACAATTCAATGCTTTCCTTTTTTCAAGTCAAACTCCAAATCAATTCTATTTGATTTTTTTATAAAATCAAATCAACTCCATATGATTGAAATCCATGATCAAAATCCATCAAAATTCCTAAGTCCAAATTTTTAAGTCCCCTCCCCAGGACTTAGCAAATCATGATCAAACCTATTCAAATCTTTGAGATTTTCTCATTCATTTATATTCTCATTTATATTCTCATATATAAATGAAATATAAATTCAAACCATCAAATCAAATTCAAAATTCAAAAAAATCAATTCATTAAAGTAAATCAAATTCCCTTTAATGGATTTAACCTAAATCTTGATCAAACCTATTCAAACTCATGGGATTTTTTCAAAACTTATTTGTATTCTCATTTATATTCACATATATAAATGAAATATAAATATAAATCAATCAAATCAAATCAAAATTAAATTCCAATTTAAAATCCTTAAATCTTAAATTCCCTTTTAATTTAACCTAAATCTTGATCAAACCATTCAAACTCATGATTTTCTCAAAACTTATTTTGTTCTCATTTATATTCTCATATAAATGAAATATAAATATAAATCAATCAAATTCAAAAATTAAATTTCAATTTAAAATTTCCAAGTCCTTAAATCCTTCTTAATGGACTTAGAAATCATGATTAAACCACTTCAAATCCTTGAATATTTCTCATGATCAATTTATATTCTCATTTATATTCACATATATAAATGAAATATAAACTCAAACAATCAAAACTAATTTCAAAAATCAAACTCAAACCCATTCAAAATCCAATCTAAGCCATTCAAATCAAAATCTTGAACTTAGCCAAATCAATTTCAAATCAAGACAAACCCTTGATTTTCTCTAATGATTCAATCAACCCTACAATCATGAGCTCATATGTAAATCAAACTTCAATCAAACAATCACAAATCAAAATCAAACAAAACCCCATATTCTTCCTTTGAATATGAAATTTTCAAATGATCAAAACCCATTTGACTTCAAACCACTTGTAAATGGATTTATATTTCAATCATGAGTCCATATACAAGATCAATCAACTTCAAATCAAGCTTTGACCAAGCCATTTGACCCACTTAGGCTCACTTGACCCAAAGTGACCTAAAGTACCCTTATGAGCCAAATTTTCATCCAAACCAAATTGGATAGAACCAAACTCATATATCCTTCTCATCATGATCAACAATCATCATGGGATGATCAATCAATCAAATTAGGTCAAACCAAGTCAAACCTAAGGGACCAAGTCAACACTTAACAAATGAAACCTTACATAGCCAAATTCAACCATAGGCCAAATTGATTGAAACCATTGATCTAAGTTCACTCATGACCTATGTTTGAACTTGACCAAGCCAACATTTGAGCCTAACCTAGCCCCAATTGGCCCACTTGACCCAAGTTGACCCATTTTGACCTAAAGGGTCAAAATGTGTCAAAACTTGATCTAAGCTAAATTAATTGAAACCAATGGGTCAAGTCCATTCCAAATCACTTGTGGAACTTGACCAAAGCTCAATTGGCCAACTAGACCTAACCTAGCCCAATTGACCTTAGACCCAAAGGGGTTATGTTGAGTCAAAATTGAACTTAACTCAAATTGATTGGAAACAAAGATACCAATCCACTCCACATGACTAACCTAAACTAAACATACCCTTGACCTACCTCAAATAGGTCAAATGGGTCAAGTAGGTCAACTTGACCCATTTGACCTAAATGAATCATGAGCCAAATCCAAAACTATACCAAATTGAATCAAACCAAAGCCACCAAAATATTTCAAATGGTCATAAACTTGACCCAACCCTTGGTTTGACCAATTTGACCAATTGAATTGTTGACCCATTTTGACCTAAATGGGTCAACATGAGCCAAACCTATCAAATGAATTCCAAATCCAATGAAACTTGGCCAAACCTAGTTTCTCCACATACCCAACATGTCCAAAGTGAAAAAATAGCAAAATGACCATCCTACCCTTAGGCCACAAAATAAATTTTGGCTTAACCCATGGGTAATTTGGTCATAGTCTCTTTTCAATCACTTGAGCCTTTCCTAAAAGCTCAAGGGGACTTATTGATGAGTGGTGCACACAACCCAATGGGTTTGGGTTAGCCCATTTGTTCCCTAGACCAAGCCTGACCCCTAGCTCAAAATTGAAATTTCAAACTCCTTCTCAAGCTAAAATTCAAGCACATGTAAGGTTGGCAATCCACTCCTTGGATCAAACCAACCATGTGCACACTCAAAATAGATCAAACCTCACCATGATCATTGGATCAATTGGAGAATGTCGTCGATCCTTCAAGGGGAAGATATACTCCCTCAAATTCACTTATGTTTTCATTCACCCAAAGTCGATTGAAGGATAGGAAGCCAGAGGAGCCATTGGAGATTGATCCTAAGCCTCCTAGAGCTCTTCCCATTTTACTTTTCTCGGCTTTTGAATGGTGAAAATAGGGAGGTAGAGTGAAATTCCAACTTCTCAACTTCTTCCATTATTTGAATCAATTTCTTCACACTCCATCAAAGGGTCAGTGAGCTTTAGCTATCTCACGAAGTTCTAAAGGCAAGGGAAGGGGGATCAAAGCAAGCAAGGAGGAGTTGGTCCATACAATGATCTACTCAATCTCAAGTGCTCATACTCTCAGCAAGGCTTCGTCTTAACCAAATGAAGCTTCTCTAAGAGAATCGAGAGCCACTGATTACCTCTGATGAGGAATGGGTTTTTTTTATCACTAAACTCAATGTGGTGTGGAACTTTATGAAAGAAATTTTCACCCCATCAATTTTTTACTGTTGGATTTATCTCTCTCAATTTTCAGATGGTGTGGGTTAAATTTGGTTTGATTCCACGCTAGATCTAGCTTGGATCTTCCCCTTGATAATGGATGGTCTATGTTGATCAAGGGGAAGAACTTGGATGATCTCAGCCATCCTTCCGCGCATTTTAGATGGATGCTTAAAACTATTCAGCACATTTAGATATCCATTTATCCGATTTAAAATGCGAGGAGATCCTTAGTCGTCCGATCTTTGATCAGATAGTAGAGGACTAAAGTACGTGCACTGCCAGCCACCCCCGTGAGGTGAAAACTTAAGTGACCCCCTCATGGCACATCGCGTGTAAAGAGCATTGACTGCCACCACCACACGTTGCGCCGTGAGCCAAGGATTAATTATGATTAGTTTAAAATGCTTAATTAATTTTTTTGATTAATACAAGGATCTTCTAAAATGCATAACTCTTGTTAGAAAAATCAAAAATATGAAATAAAATTTTATGGATAGATAACTAAACCTAGAAAATTTAAAAATTAATTTTGATGAGTTTTGAATTATGCTTTTCTCTGAATTTGGGTTTTATTGGAAAGTGTATTTTTGCTAATTACTCTTTAATTAGGACTCTGATTAATCCAAAATTTCTTATGTAAGTTTTAGGAGATGAGTTCTACCTCCCCTAATTTTCTTAAGATTTATTGAAGGCTTGATTAGAATAATTGCAAATGGTTTCCATAATTACCCTTCTTATGTAATTAAGCATAATTATAGTATGATTAGGGTTGACTAAGGTCAGATCCAGTGAGTAGGAGGTTTATGGAATAATTTTGGGACATTTCCCCAAAGCTATTCACTAA
Organism: Cymbidium sinense; assembly: GCA_021442155.1. NCBI lineage: Eukaryota > Viridiplantae > Streptophyta > Magnoliopsida > Asparagales > Orchidaceae > Cymbidium > Cymbidium sinense. The sequence goes on along the minus strand of CM038214.1, from coordinate 294,041,215 downwards.
ACCCCCTTTTCTCTCCTTAATCTCCTCTTAATTAAGGGTTAATTCATTAATTATCCCCTTAATCAATTTCTAAAAATTCTAAAAGTTCTAGAACTTAATTAATCTACTTTGGGTAGATGCTTAGGTGTTTAATAGCCTAAGTTTAATTAAGAAAATTAAAACTCAATTCACATGTGTGAAAGGGTGTTTTAAAATTACTTAAGCTAAACCTCTTAGCTTAATTAACTTTTAACTGTGAGCTAAATTGCATTAAGCCTTCTCATTATTAGGTGCATTGCAAATTTAAATTTTTTGTGGATTTTATGTCATCTCATCGGCTCATTATTATTTAGTTAATGCTTCTAAGGTGGTGTAGGTAAGAGTTAATTAAGCTACTTAATTCATAACTTAAACTAATCAACACATAAAAGTGGATCTAATTACTTAAAAATTAAACAAAAATATCAAACACATGTGGGAATGGGTTACGAACTACAAACTCATCTCACCTTTTAAAAATTAAATCAAACTTCAAACAAAATAAAAATCACTTTGAATTCACTTTGATTTATTCTAAATTTTCTTATTCTATGAGAATATATTTAGGATTTAAGTGAAGTGAGTTTGTTTACATGATTTCATTGCTTCGACCCTTTCCCCAACATGTTAAGTTGTATGCCATGTGATTTCATGCATTCATACTTTTAAAATTCAATTTTTAAAATGAAATTGTTTACTTTATGTCAAATTTGCATATGTTGGCTAAAGTAGAAATATGAGTGGCTATTATCACTAATAAATAAAAATTATTTTTAAAATATATAAATCAAATACCAAATCTAAAAGTGTGCTACTTATACTTTAATTCTAAGCTTGCATATGATAGATTATAAAGGTATGCTTAGTATAGCTTTCCTTTCTTTCTTATGATTGGTATAGTTTTGAATAGGGGATAGTAAGATGTAAAGTTCATTTGAAAAGACCCTAATACTTACTTAATTCTATACCCTATTCATCCCTATGCTATCACCTAAGAAGGGTTGCCTATACTTGCATACATAAATTACAAAAACAAAAATGAATCCATTAAATATATATATATATATATATATATATTTTCTTTTCCATCTCATTTCTTTTATACATGTGTTTGTATTTAAGGAAAGTTGTATATTAGTCTGGACAACCCCGAGGTTGCGAGGCTTTAAGTAGCCCTAAGTAGGTCTTGTACCTTACACCTCTGGTTAACAATGCCGTTGTACTCACTTATTCCTTTCTTACTTTCATATGTGTATGTGAAATTTTGGATAAGGAAAACTTTTTCTACTTAATAAAAATCATGCATATTCAACTTCTAAATTTTTTTAAATGGATTACTTAGCATGCATCCTAAAGTGTATTAACTACTATCATTTGCATGTATAGATATGCTTAGGGTCCATCCATAAGAATGTTATATATATATATATATATATATATAGGGAAAGAAATGAAGTAATGTGTGTTATGTGAATTTTGATTCATTTTATTTAATCTTAAAATGCCTTTATTTTTGAATAGGTTTGTTTAGAGTTTATCTAAACTTAAGATTGATTAAAAGATTTAATCAAAACATTAACCTAAATGAAACTAAAATGTGAATCTACTTTAGAAATTACTTAGGTTAGGGAAGGAAAGAGAAGTTCTCTTCTCTTTCCCTCTCTTCATAACTTAGTAATTAATTATAGGTTTCACTTAAACCAAATCAAAACATGAAATAAAATCAACCTAAAATACTTAAACAACTTAAATGAAACCCTCCTCTAAGTTGAACATGTTCTTCACACTTAGGAAATCTAAACTTAAAGCCATAGCTAGGCGTACCACACAAGCCTTCAAAATTTCACACATTAGCCTAAGTCACTTCTTCTAGCTTTAGGTTAGGTCGGTGCATGGTTTGATGTTTGTTTTATTTTGTGATATATGTTTTAAATTGGATGTTAGGGTGTATGCTCATAGAATGGATGGTAGGATATTTTTAGTCTAACTATTTTTTTCTACAGGGGATTGTTCTTAAAGGATGTTATCATAAATAAAAATATAAATGCTTTTGCTTGCAGGTGCTTTATACCCCTAAGAATAATCCATAGGCTAGGTGGACTTAGTCACCCATGTGTGGGGTGATAAGTCCAATATACATGCTTAGGATTTGTGAGCAAACCTTTGTTTTGCAAGTGTTAGTTAGATTTTTCACTTTTCTTTTTCATGTAAAATTTTGTATAATTAATATTTTGCATTAATTGTTATGGGGATTAGGATGAGCATTGGGAATAAGATTCTATCTTATGCACCATGTGAATCCTTGAAGCATCCGCCATCCAACCATCCAAAGTAAGGAACCAAAAGAAGAAAAGAAAGAAGAAGAAGAAGAAGAAGAAAGAAGAAATGAAGCTTGAAGACCCCCATAACAATGAATTCCTTGCTTAATTGTAATTTTATTCATTTATAATATGGGTTGTATAAGGGTAGAGCTTGGCTATCCATATTTCATATTTTCAAGTTTGTGCGGTGGTGCCCGACCACAACGGCCATTTATTCTTTTTGCGATTAGCTTTATAAATTCATTGATGATTTGTTTAGCTTTTGCATTAAGTGGTATGACTTTCCTAGTTTTTTCCTTGCTTTATGTATGGCCTGGATGTGTAGGCTCTTTAGAAAAAAAATAAATCTTTTACCCGACTTAATAATTCAAAATAAAATTAAATAACTCATAACCTCACCTAAAGCTTAGGTTTGAAATCAAGATAAAAGAATTTGTAACCCCTTAGCTGGATGAGCATTTCTTTTATAAAATCATGCACAAATGCATCTTATTTCACTCTTGATTGGAGGGCTTCTACCTTTGCCAGAGAAACTCGGCTTGATCTTTGAGAGTTGTGGTGGAAACTCACCTCATCCCTTATCGCTGATTTTGGCCAATAATATTCTTTCTCATGCATTAGTCATATGAATCCAATTAGCTGAGTCAAAATAATTGTCTAAAATAAAAATATAATAAAATTTGAATTGCATTAGATTTAAGTCATTTGAAGCATGTCCCTTTACATGATCTAGTCTCTTTAGGGAGTGAGTTTAAGAACTTAGTCTCTTTCTAAATAATAACATCCCAGCTATCTTGCATAAGCATAAAGACTTGCCTACATGTATTTAAAATTATAGGAGGAGTTAGTTGGTAGCCACCCCCAGGTGGTTGTAAGTCTAAGCTGTTGGGTCGTTTGTTCTCTCTTGTGGAGGCAAACCAATTACCCATTTTCACCTTAGATTTAGGCTGTGCTTCCAGCCCTCGCCGAAGCTCCCTAGATTTAGGTTCTGAGGTTGCTTCTCCCATTTGCAGGTCATAAGCATAATTTCTCACCTCTTAGGCATTTCCTTAATCTTGTGTTAAGGAATCTTAAGTCCTAAAATTCTAATGAAAAATATAACTCAAACAAACTAAATCAATTTCAAAAATGTAAAGCCCAACTATAGAATAGTTTGAGATGCTTGCTAAGTTTCTTAGCATCATGGGCATCTCCTACTTATCTTCCACTTTGGCTTTGATAATAACTCCCTCTTTTGATCAATCCCATTTGATCTTTAAACATAATCCAATCGATTGATAGACTTTTCCTATAGAAATTTTCAAAGACAATGATAATTTACCTTAATTGAGAGTTTTCCTAAGGGATCTCATCCCTTAGGATGTAATTAACTATGGGGGCTTGCCCCAATAGAGAACTTAATGAACTTGGTTTAAAATAAACCTTGCTTTACTTTTCATGTAAAATAAAGGAAGAATCTCTAGTACATATGCAGACCCATCATCCTTAGGAATCCTTGTTGAGGTGGTTGGTTTCATTAAAGGGTAGTGACTTGTCTTTAGAGATAGTACACTATTCCTTGATGACATACCTGATCACCTGAATAAGTACATCTATGGATCTACGTGGCATCCTAAAAAGACAAATTTCTATAGGTCTTCTCTTCCTTTTTCTCCACAGATTTGAAAGGCGACTACTATAAGGAATTTATTCACCACACTCCACAAGAGAGGATAATCCACTCGACTATTAGGCTTACAACCGTCGGGAGGTGGCTACCAACTAATTCCTCTTATGATTTTAAATTCATGTAGGCAAGCCTTGCTTTATGTAAGATAGCTAGGCTATTATTTATTTTAGAAAGAGACTAAGTCCTTAAACTCACTCCCTAAGAGACTAGATCATGTAAGTGCATGAAAAATGACATAGATCTAATGCAAAACATATTACATTTTACTTTTATTTTTGGACAATCATTTGACTCGGGCTTATAGGATTCATATGTCTAATGCATAAGAAATTAGATTATGGGCCAAAATCAGCTTGAATAGGAGGTGTGTTTCCACCATGGCTCTCAAAGGTCAAGCCAAGTTCTCTAGCAAAGGTGGAAGTCCTCCAATCAAGAGTGAAACAATAAGCTTTGCATGATGTTAGAAAATAAATACTCATCCAGCTAAGGGGTTGCTAATTCTTTTATTTTGATTTTTAGCCTAAGCTTTAGGTGAGGTTACGAGTTATTTTTTTTAATTTTGAGTTGTTTAATTTGGTAGAAGATTTATTTTTCCCTAAGAGCCTAATCATCATCCAAGCCATACATCAAGTAAAGAAGAAACTAGGAAAACATGTCATCTTAATGCACAAGCTAAATAAAATATCAAATATTTTATAAATCTAACGCAAAAGAATAAAAGGTCATTTGTGCTCGGCACCACCACACAAACCCAAAAACAAAATGGGTAGCCGAGCTCTACCCTTATACAACTTGGATTAGAAATGAATTAATTTACAATTAAGTAAGGAAATTCATGTTATGAGGGTCTTCATTTCTTCTTTTCTTCTTTCTTCTTTCTTCTTTCTTCTTTTGGTTCCTTCTTTTGGATGGTTGGAAGGTGGCTGCTCCGAAGGCTTTACATGATACATAAGATGTAATCTTATGACTAATGTTTATCCTAATCCCCCATAACATTCATTCTAAAATCCTAATTGCAAAAAATTACATGAAAAGGAAAAGTAAATTTAATTAACACCTACAAAACAGAGATTAGCTAAACAAATCATATAAATCCTAAACATGTATATTGGACTTAGCATCCCACACATGGGTAACCAAGTCCACCTAGCCTATTGGATTATGCTTAGGGGTATAAGCACCTGCACATCAAAAGCATTTATATTTTTATTACCGCACCCCTTTAGCACAATCTTCTATAGAAGATAATGATTAAACTAAATCATCCTACCATTCATTCTACGCACATTCACCATAACATGCAGACTATAAATAATACATCACAAAATAAAAGCAAACATTAAGCCATGCACCACCCTAACCTAAAGCTAGAAATGGTGACTTAGTCTAATGTGTGCTTCAAAAGTTTGTGTGGTATGCTTAGCTATGGCTTTAAGGCTTAGATTATCTAAGCATGAAGATATTCAACTTAGATGGGTGGTTCCATTTAAGTGTTTAGTTGATTTGGGTGATTTTTATTTGGTGATTTATTTTAGTTTAAGTGAATCTTACAATTAATTACTAAGTTATAGAGAGAGAGAAAAGAGAAGAGAACTTCTCTTTCCTTCCTTACCTCAAGTAATTTCTACATGAGATTCACATTTAATTTAGTTTAGTGAATATTTTATTATGTGTTTTAATTTATCCTAAGTTTAGATTTTCCCTAAGCAAACCTATTCAAAAGAAAGGCATTTTAAGATTAAGTAAAGAGAATTAATATCACAAAATACACATCACTTCATTTCTTTCCCAACATGTATAACATACATATGAATGAATCCGAAGCATATCTATACATACAAATGAAAATGTTTAGCATACTTTATGATGAATGCTAATAAATGTTACTTAAGAAAATTGGAATGTTTTATGTTGCATGATTTTTATTAAGTAGAAAAGAGGGGTTTTTTATCCATTATTCACATGCACATGTATGAAAGGCATAAGTGATTACAACGCCATTGTTAGCACCAGGGGTGTAAGGTACAATACCTTCTTATGGTTACTTAAAGCCTTGCAACCCTGGGGTTCTCTAGACTAATATACCACTTTCCTTAAATACAAACACATGTACAAAAGAAATGAATGGAAAAAGAAAGATGCAAAAAAGTTTGTATTTATTTGTTCATTTTGTTTATGCAATTTATATGTACAAGTGTGGATATCCTTCTTAGGTAATAGCATAGGAATGGATAGGAATGTGGTTAGGCAAGTGTTTTGTTCTTTTCAAATGAACTATACACTTTGCCAAATCCTTTTCAAAACTATTTTAAAGGAAAGAGAAGGAAAACCACACTATGCACATCTTCATGTTTATATCCACTTGCAAGCTTAAAAATAATTATAAGTAGCACACTCTCAGTTTTAGGTGTTTGATTTATAGATTTTGAAAATAGTTTTGGATTTAGTAGTGATAATAGCCATTCATATTTTTACTTTAGCCAAAATAAGCAATTTAACAAAAAGAAAACATTTCATTTTAATTTTGAATTTCAAAAAGGTATGAATGCATGAAAGAATGCATGCTAGGAAAGAAATAAAGTGATGAAAGAAATATAAATTCATTCACCCTAATTAATTCCTAAAGACAGTCCTATGAAATAAGAAAGTTTAAAGTGAATCAAAGTTTGTTTAATGTGATTTTTTTTTGAATTTGCTTTATATTTGATTTCTGAAATGTGAAAGAATGTTTCTGGTCCTAACCCATTCCTCAACCCCACCCACAATGTGTATGTCATTTTAGTTTACTCTTTAGATGATTGGATGATTTTTATATTTTTATTAGGTTAAGGTATGAATAAGTGTGTTAATTACTCCTTACCTATACCACCTTATCATACTTAACCAAATAATTATGAGCCAATGATATGACATAAAACCACAAGGAATTTAAATCAATAATACACCTAAGAAGAAAAGGGCCTAACGCATTTGGCTCATGATTAATGATTAATTAAGCTAAGGGATTTAAGTTAAGTAATTTCATAATCTTTCTCATACATGTGAGTTGGATTTTGATTTCCTTAATGTACTTAGGTTATTGAACACCTAAGCATCTACCCAAAGTGAATTAGTTAAGTTCTGGAAGGTTTTAAAATTTTATCAAATTAATTAGATAGGTAATTAGTGTGTTAATCCTCAATTAAGTTTGGATTAAGAAAGAAAGATGGGGTTTAAGGAATAGCTTATGAAAAATATCCCAAAACTATTCCCTAAACCTCCTATTCATTTAAACATACCTTAATTAGATCAACCAAGGGATTAAACCACTGATTACACACTTAATTTGGCTTAATTATATTAAGAGGATAATTAAAAATTAATCTAGCAATTCCTCTAATTAAACCATCAATAAATTCTAGAAAATTATGGGAGGCAAAAGTCATCCCACTAATCATACAAAAAAAGTTTGGCATTAATTAGTGTGGTAATTAAAGAGTAATTAGCAAAATTAAATTCCCAATAAAACCCAAATCTAGAACATAACACCACTCAAAATCCATTGAAATTAATTTTATAATATTCTAGATTTAAATACCTTTCATATGCAATTTATTTCACATTTGTTTTATTTTTCTACATTTAGATATGAATATTTAAAGTTTCCTTGATTAATTAAGTAATTTAAATCTCTAATTATATAGTTAATCTCATCGATGCCACGTCAAGGCTGACACAGCGTGCGCTTTCCACATAGCATGATGGGATTCGCTATTTAAGTTGTTACATTGTAGTGCCACGTCAGCTACGATGCTACGCGCTTTCTTCTGTCCGTCCGATTAAGGATCAGATGGCTGAGATTATATCCGCATTTCTAAAGGATTAAATGATGGATCATATGTGTTTTAATCATGGCCATCCATCCAAAATGCGCAGATTGATGGCCCATGATTCTTCCCTGAGATCACCTACGGGAGATGGCCACCGTCCATCTTCCATGGCATGATCCGAGTCGATTGAGCTCGAATTCATCTCAAAATCAACCCACACCATCACCATGCAAGGGAGATTACATCTAACAGCTAGATTTTAATGAAGTAGAAATTCCTTTCACAAAGGACAACACCATATCTAATATAAGCTCAATTTCATGGCTTACCTCATCGGAGGCTATCACCAGCGCTCGATTCCCTTGGAGAAGCTTCATCTAGTGGAGATGAAGCTTTGCTGAAGTTTTGAAGTGTTGAAATTGGGTATATCCTTCTAGAGGCCAACTCCACCTTCACTTGAGCTCAGTCTTGGTTGAAGTAGCACCTCCCTTGCCTTTGGATCTTGGGAAAAACATTGAGTGAATTGATTGAGTTCCCTGATGGAACATGCAAAGTGAATTGGATTGGTGTTGAGTGTGGGGTGATATTGAATTTCAATGAGCTCCCCTATTTTTGATTTGAGAAAATCCAAAAATAAGAAATTCTAACTCACTCTAGGAAGCTTGGGAACACTAGCAATGGCTTGCTCTGAGTTTATATGCTTTAATCAAATAGGGCGGAATGAATTTTAAGTAAAATTAGGGGGAGTATATCTCCCCCTAGAGCAATCGGATGGTCGAGCAAGGAGATGTTATTTTGATCCAATTGAGCTCCCTGAGTGGGTTTGTTATGTTGTTTGATGTGTCATTGCATTTGGTTTGTCCAGAGGGAGGTAATGGAAGAGTGTTATGTGCTTGAAATGGGTGGAGGAATGATTCCCATGTGGCCATGTTCAAATAAGTGGTCAGATTTTACCTTAGGCTAGGTTGGGCTGGCCCAAACCCATTGGGTTAGGTGCACCACACTCACTAGTGTCCACTTAGTCTACTAGGAGGGTGCTAAGTAGTCATGAATAGGATTTGACCAAGTTCCATGTGAATTTGGCCAAAATTTGGCCTAAGGGTAAAATGGTCATTTCACTTTAGTTTCAATTTGAATATGTTTGGTATGTCTGAAAAATGGGTTAGACCAAGTTTCATTGGATTTTGAGTTGGTTTGATATGATTTGGCTCATTTTGACCAATTTAGGTCAAAATGGGTCAAGTTGACCAATTGGTCAAATTGGGTCAAACCAAGGGTTGGGTCAAGTTCATATGACCATTTGAAATTTTTTGGTTTCTTTGGTTTGATTTAATTTGCTTTATATTTTATTTTGGTTCAATTGAGTTCATTTAGGTCAAATGGGCTGAGTTGACCAATTTGACCCATTTGACCTATTTGGGTGGTTAGGTTATGGGTTTTAGGTTTCATTGGTCATATGAAATAGATTGGTATCTTTATTTCCAATCAATTTGGTTTATATTTGATTTTGGCTCAATATAACCCTTTAGGTCAAGTTGGGTTCAAGGTCAATTGTCTAGTTACGTCAGTTGGATTGAGATTTTGGTCAAGTTCGAATCATTAAGAACTTGACCCATTGGTTTCAATCAACTTACCTTAGATCAAGTTTTGACACATTTTGACTTTTTAGGTCAAGTTGGGTCAACTTGGGTCAAGTGGCTAATTGGGCTAGGTTTGGCTCAAATGTTGATTTGGTCAAGTTTAAACATTGGTCATGAATGAGTTTTGATCAATGGTTTCAATCAATTTGGCCTATATAGTGAATTTTGGCTATGTTGGGTTCTTTTTGGCTAAGTGTTGACTTAGTCAATAACTTAACTTGGTTTGACAATTTAGTGATTGATCATCTATGATGATTGTTGATCATGATGAGAGGTTTAGGTGGGCTTAGTTCAATCTAATTTTGTTAGGATTAATTTTAGAGTACTTTAGGTCACTTTGGGTTTGAGCCTAAGTAGGTCAAATGGCTTGGTCAAAGCTTGATTTGAGTTTGATTGAACTCACATATGGACTTAGGATTGAAATATAAATCCATTTGCAAGTGGTTTGAAGTGAAATGGTTTTGATTCATTTAACAATTTCTAGTTCAAAAGGGTGAACATGAGTTTGACTTGAATTTGATCTTTGGATTTAGTTTTGGTTTGGTGATTGAAGTTTATGTTTATATTTGGATTCATGATTAAAGTATTGATTGAATCATGGAGAAAAATCAAAAGTTTTCTTGATTTGAAATTAATTTAGCTAAGTTCAAGATTTTGACTTAAATAGCTTAGGTTAGATTTTGATTGAATTTGAGTTTTATTTTTGGAGTTGGTTTTGATTGTTTAAATTTATATTTCATTTATATATATACATATAAATGAAAATATAAATGGGTTATGAGAAAATTTCATGGATTTGAAGTAATTTGAACTTGATTTGAGCTAAGTCCATGAGAAAGGACTTAGGAAAGATTTCTTATTTGGATTTGAATTTTGAATTTGATTTGATTGATTTGAATTTATATTTCATTTATATATGTGTATATAAATGAGAATATAAATATGTTATGAGAAAATTTTATGAATTTGAAGTGATTTGAATTTAATTTAGGCTAAGTCCTTAAGAGGGAATCAAAGGACCTAGGAAATATTTTGAACTTGGAATTTCAATCATTTGTTTCAATCATGGATTTCAATCATTTGAAATTGATTTGGATTTGGAGGAAATTAGTTAAGTTGGAATCAATTTAAGTTTGACTTGGAGGAAGGAAGAGAGAAATTTTATTCAAGCAATAGGGTAGGCAAATTTTCCTAACACCCCTAAGGCATGACCTATTCCTATGGCTAACTCTTCGTAGGTTTAGATTAAGTGTCCACTAATCACTAGATGTGTTTTAAGACTAAGGATCTCTTAAAGTCTAAGAGGAGTCTTATGTATAAGATGAAGGGGTTGAAAGCTCATCCTAAAAATGAGGTCATAGAGAGGAAGCCCCTCATGGCACTCACTCATTAGCTGCTCTAGGTCGGGTCTACATATAACCTTGCTAGTATGTCACCCCAGTGGTCTTTTGTTTGAAAGATGTGATTCCCCGTACTTTCTTCCTAACATAACCATTGCAAACCAACGAGTGCCTTGTTAGTTTAGTATACTTCATTGCCCAGCCAATAAGCTACCTCATGTTGATTTTATTTAAGAAGATGTGAGTCACCGCACTTTCTTCTTGAACTAATCATCATGTGCTGACTAGGTTTGATTATATTTAAGGTTTAGGATAAGTCCCCCCAGAGGTCCCTTTTCTCTTGACTACTCTTGAATTGATGTAATGCCCCCAGTGGAATTCATTCAGTAGTTTCCCTAGGTCGGATAGCACCTGTCGAGCCGAAGAGAGACTATCCCAACAATCAATTATGCTATAGGAGGATGTGAGTCCCTGAGCTTTCTTCCTAAGCTGATTATTTCAAACCGATGGGCACCTTAGGTTGGTTTATGTTATGCTAACAGTGACTCACCCAATGGATACACCACTCTTGACAGATATAAGTCCCCGCGCTTTCTCCTGAGTTGGCCACTGAATACCTATGCATATTATCTTCTCCAGGGTTTTGGATCAAGCCCTTAGTATCCCCTCTCTCTATGGGCACTCTACTTGGATCAAAACCTTTGTGACCCCATTTAGACACTACCCGGGTTACTTTTGGATTAGATAGTTCCACTTTCCTAGTAGCCACCCCTGTGGTTGGAGAATTTGTTCAGCAAATGCGTAGGTTATCCCTTGGTTCGATAAATTTGAGATAGGTCTAAGCTGATATAAGCTCCTTCTCAGTTTGATCTCTCACAAACCCACATGGTCCATGATAAATAAACAAAATATTCGCTTATGGATTAGGATTTCAAGCCCCTAAATGGCCCCTTTTCCTGAGCAGACATCCTATCTTTAGGGTAGTGTCAACAAAACTCCCTATAGGAATTGCTTGACTATGCTTGACTTTAAATAAGACCCCAGGTCAGCACTCTCTCTGTAGTCGCCCTTAGGTCGGGTTCAATTTATTTTGCCACAAGAAGGTTACCCCGACAGTCATTTTGCTTTGAAAGATGTAAACTTACGACGCATTCTTTCTAGCATGATTGTAAACGGCCGTAGCCAGGTCGGAGTTGACTTATAGCTCAAGCGATCACCCCTGATCTTTTATAGTAAAGATGTGAGTCCACCTTTCTTCCCTAAATTGACCATTACAAACTGAAAGGCACTCCTTTGGTTGGATAGTTCTCCCCTTGGCCGGGAAGCTACTCCATTTGGTTCAGTAAATCTGAGATAGGTCTAGGCTTATATAAGCTCCTTCTCAGTGTGATCCATAAACCAATGGAATCCATCAAAAATAATTTAAAAATGATATTAATCTTGACTATCTTTGAGCTGATCTAAGCCCCTAGCATCATTCACTCAATAGTCAGCCCTAGGTCAGGTTCAATTTGTTGTGCAAGCAACTGATCACACAATGGTTCCTTATTTTGGAAGAGGTGAGTCCCCGCACTTTCTTCTTAGACTTAACCAATGCAAACCAAAAGGCACCCCCTTGGTTGGATAATCCTATTGTGTGGTTGGTAGGCTACTCCCATTGGATGGGTAAATCTGTGTTAGACCAAGGCCCACGACCCCTACTCAATGCAGTTCCACGCAAACCGATGGGATCCATCAAAAATAATAATTAAAAAATGAAATTAATTTTGACTATCTTTGTGCTGATTTAAGTCCCCCAGTGACATTCACTCAATAGTCAGCCATAGGTTGGGTTTAATCCATTGCCTTGCCAATGGATTACCCCAGCAACTGATCCCAAATTTGGAGTATGTAAGTCTACTAAGCTTTCTTCCCAGTACAGCTGCTGCTCACCGAAAGGCAATCCCTTTGGTTGGATAGTCCTACTATTTGGTCGGTAGACTACTCCCTTTGGATTAGTAAACCTGAGTTAAGCCTAGGCCTACACGGCCCCTATTCAATGCGATCTATCACAAACCAACAGGGTCCATCTCAAAATATAAAAAAATTAAAATATAAAATAAACTCAACACTCCTCTCTCGATGGAGTCAACTAAACAAATAAAATAAATCCAATCAATCTCCACTAGTGGAGTCAAATCAAATAATCAAATAATAAACTAAATAATCAATCAATCAAATTAAATCAATCTACTTCTCGGTAGATGCAAGTCTTTCTAGTTCCCCTAGTGGATCTCAAATTCTAATCCCTTAGCGGATTTCACAACCTCTTCTCCCTAGTGAATGACTTGAACTTACTCCCTTGGTGGAGAGCTAGTAGAACACCACATTTTAAATCAACAAATCAAATCAATCTCTCCCGGTGAGACTCAAATCAAATCAAACCTCTCATCCCCTTCTAGATGACTTGAACCTGTTTCCCTAGTAGAAGGTTCACATACTCTATCCCTAGTGGATTCCTCCTTCACTCTCTTATGTCTTTGACATGAGTAGAGTCACATTGCACTAAGCTCTTGATTCCTTCTACACCTTGAGTTAGGAGTAGATAATTTTGGTTAGTGCTTGTGATTGTCTAGTATTGTTGATCATTTCGATCAACACCAATACGTGCGGTGTGCCTTGTCAGTCACACCACCTATTGGGCGCCCTTTGTTGATCTTATTTTTAGAATGAGCTCTCAACCTCTTTTAGACATAGAACTCCTCTTAGACACTAAGAGTTCCTTATTCTTAAGACACTTTTAGTGATTAGGTGAACACTCAACCTAACCCTAGAGACTTAGAAGAGTTAGCCATAGGAATAGGTCATGCCTTAGGGGTGTTAGGAAAACTTGCCTACCCTATAGCTTGAACCAAATCCTCACTTCCTTCTTTCAAGTCAAACTCCAAATCAAATTTCAAATCAATTTTAACTAAATTGATCAAATTCAAACTCAAATGAATTGCAAACTTAATTGATTTTCTCAAATCCAAATGAACTTCCAATTCTTAATCAAAATCCCAAATTATTTCCAACTTAATTGATTTTCTCAAATCCAATCAACATCAAATCTCAAATCAATTCCAACTTAATTGATCTTTCTCAAACCTTAAATCAATTCTAATAGATTTTCTCAAATCACGAATCAATTCAAATGATTGAAACTCATTATTGAATTCCAAATCTAAAATCTTTCCTAAGTCACTTTGGTTTCATCTTATGGACTTTGCTCAAATCAAATTCAAATCAATTCAAATTCAAAAGATTTTCCACAAACCATTTATATTCTCATTTGTATTCACAAATATAAATGAAATATAAATTCAAATATCCAAAAATCAATTCAAAACTCAAACCCAAATCTAACCTAAAACCAACCTAAACTCTTTCAAGTCAAATTCTTGAACTCGGTCAAATCAACCTCAAATCAATTCAAACCCTTGATTTTTTTCATGATTCAATCAATCCTTCAATCATGAAACCAAATATAAACATAAACTTCAATCATCAAACCAAAACTAAATTCAAAAATCAAACCCATGTTCATCCTTTGAACTTGAAATTATCAAATGAATCAAAACCCATTTGACTCCAAATCACTTGCAAATGGATTTATATTTCAATCATAAGTCCATATGTGAGTTCAACCAAACTTGATCAAGATTTGATCAAGTCAATTGACCCGCTTAAGCTCACTTTACCCAAAGTGATCTAAAGTACCCTTTTGAGCCAAATCTAATCCTACCCAAATTGGATTGAACTAAGCCTATCTAAGCATCACATCAGAGCAATCATCATAAGATGATCAATCAAAATTGGGTCAAACTAAGTCAAACCTAGCCTTTGACTAAGTCAACATTTGACCCAAATGAAACCTAAACTAGCCAAAATCTACCATAGACCAAATTGATTGAAATCATTGATCGAACTAGTTTATGATCAATGTTTGAACTTGACCAAGTCAACATTTGAGCCTAACCTAGCCCAATTGGCCACTTGACCCAAGTTGACCTAAAAAGTCAAAATGGGTCAAATCTTGATCTAAGCCAAATCAATTTAAACCAATGGGTCAAGTTCATTCTAAATCACTTGTTGAACAAAGCCTCAATTGACCAACTAGACTAGCAAATTTAATTGACCATGAACCCAACTTGACCTAAAAGGTCAAATCAAGATAAAATCAAACCAAATCAAAATTGATTAAAACCAAAGCTACCAAAATATTTCAAATGACCAACCAAACCTAAACCAACCCATGACCTAACCCAATTAAGTCAAATGGGTCAAATTGGTCAACTTGACCCATTTGACCTAAATGAATTCAAATGAACCAAAACCAAATACAAATCAAATTGAACCAAACCAATGATACCAAAATATTTCAAATGATCATATGAACTTGACTCAACCCTTGGTTTGACCCAATTTGACTAATTGGTCAACTTGACCCATTTTGACCTAAATGGGTCAACATGAGCCAAATGATATCAAATCAACTCTGAATTCATTAAAATTTGGACCAACCCAATTTCAAACTATTCCAAATCTTTCCAAATTAAAATCAAAGCAAAATGACCATTTTACCCCTAGGTCAAGGGGAAACCTATGGCCAATTCCACTTGGAATTTGGTTATCCTTTCATGGCCACTTGGCACCCAAGCAAATGGACACTAATGAGTGTGGTGCACATGACCCAATGGGTTTGGGTCAGCCAAACCCAACCCAAGGCCAAAACCAACCACCCCACTCAAAATGAGCACATGGGATCACCTCCCACACCTCATTTAACACATGGAAACTCCTCCGCTCCCTTCCTCTGCCAAAATTGAACCATGTGGAGCTTAAAATGGCCTAACAAACCCACTCAATAGGATAAATTTGATCAAAATAGAAGAGACACTCTCGGTCGCCCGATTTAAGTTGTGGGAGATATACTCCCCCTCATTTTGATTCCAATTGAGATCACTTAGTGTCAATTGAGCTTTAGGAACTTAGAGGAAGCATTGCAAAGCTCTCCCAAGGTATCTCAAGCTCTTCTCAATTCTCCATTTCTCGATTTGCCTAAACCAAAAATAGGGAGTGAGAGAGTGTCAACTTGCTTAATTCTCCATAGAAGTCCAATTACTCCTTCAAGCACAATCAGAGGACCCAATCGAAGCTCACCCAAGT
This sequence comes from Cymbidium sinense, assembly GCA_021442155.1. Classification (NCBI taxonomy): domain Eukaryota; kingdom Viridiplantae; phylum Streptophyta; class Magnoliopsida; order Asparagales; family Orchidaceae; genus Cymbidium; species Cymbidium sinense. Next base: position 294,025,231 of record CM038214.1, on the reverse strand, counting down.
CAAGTTCCAAGTACTTAAGCCACGGGAAGGAAGAGTTCAACCAAAGCCGCAAGCACTTGAAGCTCATCTTGTCTAATAGGAGGATCCACTTGGTCTCAAGCCTTCAAACCTTCAACAGGGCTTCATCTCCACTGCAAAAGCTACTTATAAGCAGCCGGTGATATTCTGAGGTATGCTTCAAAATCGCTGGAAATTCTTGGTCTTTGTGAAGGGAAGTGTCATCCCAATTGAAATTATGCTGGATCTTCTTATTCTTACTTCTTGATAGTGTGGGTTCGACGGCTAATCAGCTCAAGTGAGGATCAAGGCTTAAAGAACATCATCTCCAACCAGGGCAAGGATGATGAATCATGGATCATCTATCCCGCATGCTTTAGATGGATGGTCTTAATTAATCTATGTTAGATTTATTAATTAACTATTTAGAAATCATGAACCAATCAATCCGATCATCGATGATGGTCCAAGGAGAAAATGTAGCCGCTGATAGCCGATGTGATAACTTAAATAACCAATCTCGCCGTGCCATATGAAAAGTGCACGCCACATCAACGGTCCATGTAGCGCCGATGAGATTAGTTATATAATTAGGATTATTTTATTATTCTTAATCACTGAAACTTCAAAAATACATAACTAAATATAAAAATCATAAAAATATGAATGAGGGCTCATTTTAAGGATAATTAAAAGGGGAATAATATAAAATTAATTTTAATTGATTTTGAACTATGGTTTTCCTTAATTTATTTTTATTTGAAATCTTAATAACCCTGATTACTCCCTAATGACTTCATTAATTAATTCCAAACTTCTTAAGCATGTTTTAGTGGATGACCTCCACCTCGCCTAATTTTCTTGGAATTTATTAATAGGTTAATTTGAAAAATAAATTAATGAATCATTAATCACTCTTAATATAATTAAGGGTAATTAAGCATGTGAATAGTGGTTTAATGACTTAATTAAGATAATCAAACATTGTTTAAGTGGTTAGGAGGTTTATGGAATAATTTTAGGATATTTTTCTTAATCTATTCCCTAAACCACTTTCTTCTGTAATCCAAACCAAATTAAGGATTAATCCACTAATAACATTCTTAATTAACTTAATCAAATTTTCAAAATCAATCTGAACTTAATTAATCCTTTGCTAGTTAGATACTTAGGTGTTCAATAACTAAGTAAGCTTAAGGAAATCAAATCCAACCTACATGTGTGGGAAGGGTTGTGAAAATACTTAATTAAACCCTTTAGCTAATTAATCATCAATTATTAGCCAATTGCATTAGGCCCTTTTTTTCTTAGGGTGCATTACTGATTTAAATTCAATGTGGTTGCATGTCATATGTTGGCTCACAATTGTTTGTATAATTATGTTAAAGGTGAGGTAAGGGTAACTTAATTTACACCTTAACCTAAAAAAAACATAAAATCAATCTAATAGCTCAAAAAATTAAACAAAAATAACACACGCATGTGGGAGATGGGTTAGAACCAGCAAACATTTTAACATTTTCTAAATTCAAATCAAACTCAAAATAAAACTAAAACTTTTTTTAAATAATTTGATTCACTTTAAATGATATTATTCCATAGGATTGTCTTTAGGAATTAATTAAGGTAAATCAAATTACATGCTTACTTCACTTTATTTCTTTCCTAGCATGCTAAATGTGTATGTCATATGAAAATCATGCATTCATGTCTTTTAAAAAATCAAATTAAAATGAAATGTTTCCTTTATGGTTAAATTGCATGTTTTGGCTAAAGTAAGAATATGAATGGTTGCTATCACTACTAAATCCAAAATTATTTTCAAAACTTAGAAATCAAATATTACAAATGAAAGGTATGTTACTTATAATTACTTATAAGTTTGCATGTGAGTATAATACAAAAATGTGCATTATGTGAGTTTTCCTTCTCTTCTCTTTTAACATAGTATTGAATAGGATTTGGAAAGTGTATAGTTCATTTGAAAAGAACACAACACTTTTTGAAATACATTCCTATTCATTCTTATTTTATCCTTTAAGAGTGACCTTCACATTTACACATGTAAATTGCATAACTAAATCAAAACAAACAAACATAAACTTTTTGCATGATTCTTTTTCCATTAATTTCCTTTTGTATATGCACATGTATTTAAGAAAAGTGTATGTTAGTCTGACATCGGTTTTTAAGTAGCCCCAAGTCTTGTACCTTTCACCCTTGGTGTAGAAAACAATGGTGTCGTACTCACTTATGTCTTCCATACATATAAATGTGCATATGAATAATGGATAAAAGAACCCCTCTTTTTTACTTAACAAAATCATGCATACATGAAACATTCCAAATTTTCTTAAGCAGTATCTCTTAGCATTCATCATTAAGGTGTGCTAACATTTGCACTTGCATGTATAGACACGCTTAGGATTCATCCATGTGCATGTTACACATGTTGGAAAGAAATAAAGTATTGTGTGTTTTGTAATAGTAATTCACTTTACTTAATCTTAAAATGCCTTTTTCTTTGAATAGGTTTGTTTAGGGAAAATCTAAACTTAGGATTAATTAAAACACATAATAAAACATTCACTAAAATAAAAATCATTAATGAATCCACTTTAGAAATTACTTAAGGTAGGAAGGAAAGAGAAGTCATCTTATATTTTCCTCTCTTTACAACACTTAGTAATTAATTGTAGGTTCATTCAAACCAAATCAAATCAAGAAATAAAACTTAACCAAACCAACTAAACCACTTAAATGAAACAACTCTCTAAGTTGAACCCTTCATACTAAGAAAATTCTAACCTTAAAGCCTAGGTAAGACATGCCACACAAGCCTTAAATGGTACACACATTAAACAAAGTCACCATTTCTAGTCTTATGTTAGGGCGGTGCATGGTTTGATGCCTGATTTTATTTTGTGATATAATGTTTTAATTTAGAAGTTAGGGTGTATGTGTATACTGAATGGTAAGATGATCTTGGTCTAATCATTATCTTCTACAGGAGATTATGCTTAAGGAGCGATGTAATAAAAATATAAATGCTTTTATTGTGCATGTTGCTTATACTCCTAAGCATAATCCAAAATAGTCAGGTGGACTTGGTTACCCATGTGTGGGGTGCTAAGTCCAATTTATTCATATGCATGCTTGAGTTTATGTGGTTTGTTTAACTAATCTCTGTTTTACAGGTTTTAGTTAGATTTACTTTTTCCCATTTTTATGTAATTTTGCAATTAGGATTTGGAATGATTGTTATGGAGGATTAGGATGAACATTGGTCATAAGACTATGTCTTATGTACCATGTAAAGCCTTTGGAGGAACCACATTCCAACCAATCAAAAGAAGGAAGAAGAAAGAAGAATGAAGACCCCCCATAATATGAATTCCTTCTTGATTGTAATTAATTCATTTGTAATTCGAGTTGTATAAGGGTAGAGCTCGACTACCCAATTTATTTTTGGTTGTGTGAGAGACCACAAAATTCTTAGCTTTATAAATTGTTTGATGTTTATTTAGCTTGTGCATTAAAATGGCATATTTTTCTAGTTTCTTTCTTGCTTTGATGAATGGCCTGGATGCGATTAGGCTCAAAATAGCATTTCTATTCAATTTAACCAACTCAAAATTAAATATAAATAACTCATAACCTCACCTAAAGCCTTGGTTATAAATCAAGATAAAAGATTTAGCAACCCCTTAGTTGGATGTTGTATGTTTTCACATCAAGCATAAAAAGCATCTTATTTCACTCTTGTTATGGAGGGCTTCCACCTCTGCCAAGGAACTTGGTTTGACCTTCGAGAGCCATGGTGGAAACGGACCTCCTTTCTTTCTAATTTTGGCCCATAATCCAACTTCTCATGCATTAGGCATATGAATCCTAAAGTTTGTGTCAAATGAATTGTCCAAAAATCAAAATAAAGCATAACAAACATTTGCATTTGATTTAAGTCATTAATCATGCCCTACATGATCTAGTCTCTTAGGTAGTGTGTTTAAGGACTTAGTCTCCTTCTAAATAAATAATAGTCTAGCTATCTTGCAAAAGTATAAAACTTTCCTACATGTATTTAAAATCATAGGAAGAGTTAGTTGACGGCCACCCACAGGCGGTTGTAAGTCTAATAGTTGGATGGTTTATCCTCTATTGTGGAGGTAGACCAAATACCATTTTCACCTTAGATTTAGGTCATGTCTCAGCCCTCACCAAAGCTCCCTAGATTTAGGTTCAAAGGTTGTTCCCTTTGTAGGCTACGAGCATAAATCCTCACCTCTTAGGCATTTCCATGATCTTGTGTTGAGGAATTATAAGCCCTAGATTTATAATAAAAATTCAACTCAAATAAATAAATCACTTCAATCTTAAAATATAAATCTCAACCATAGGATAGTTTGGGATACTTACTAGGCTTCCTAGAATCATAAGCATCCCCTACTTATCTTCTTTTGGTTTCAATAATAACTCTTTTTTCTTGATCAATCCTACTTGATCTTCTAAAAATAAACTAATTGATTGATAGTCCTATCTTAAAATCTTTGGAGATAATGATCATTTACCTTAATCAAGAGTAATCTTAAGGAATCTCATTCCTTATGATGTAATTAACTATGGGGGCCTTCCTCCATAGGGAACATAACGAACCTGGTTTAAAATAAACCCTGCTTTACTTTTCCATGTAAAGTAGGGGAAGAATCTTTGGTACATTCCGAAGACCTATAGCCAATAGGAGTCCTTATTAAGGTGATAAGGTAAATTTGTAGGATGGTGACTTATGTCTCTCAAGATAGCACATCATTCCTCAATGTCATACTTGATCACCCTAATAAGAACATATGTGATCTTCGTGGTGTCCAACACAAGAAAGTATTTGAATATTTTTTTATTTTACATTTATTTTTCTCTCCAAAAAGATTAGATGAAGAATTGGAAAAATAATTCACCACAACCTTATAATATTAGATTACGATCAGGGTTCAAAAAGTAGTATTTCTTTCATCCTCGGGGGCCATCTTGATTTGGTTGTAGCTAGATGACCCATCCATGAAGGAGAATACTGCATGAGATAAGGCGATGTCCACCATTAATTCTGGTATAGGATGACAAAACTCATCTAATGCATATGCGAATTTGGCCATTCTTTTTCTTAATTGACAATCCTAACCAAGTAGGTGTTTTTTTCCGATGAAACCAACATCGATCGCTTTTGTGACTTCAAAATGACCTATTGTTCAATTTTGAATCGTACAAGTCTAGAAGCTTGCTTGATAGGGTTAGCGTTAGGGTCTATTGCTAGTTTGTGGATTACTACGTTAGGAGATAATCCAAGCATCTCTTCATAACTCCATGCAAAGTAGTCCTTAAACTCAATCAATGGCCTAAGTCATTAGTTTTTTCTTCATTTAGCAATGAACTAATGTATGTCGGGCTTAGATCTTCTTCTATCCCAAAGTTGATTTCTTTGAGCTTGTCAATTATTGAATGGATTTCCTCTTCAAATTTTGGGAGTGCATTTTTGATTTGGAGATCATCTAGATCATCTGAAATTTCTAAACACACCTCCTCATAAGAGTTAGTATGCTTTGAGAAGAACTTATAAGATTCTAGATGATTGGTAATAAGTAAAAAATCATCATCATAATGGACCCAATCCATCAAAATGATCTTGATTTTGCATCTCTGCCTTTGTTGTTCTACAGCTTCTCAAAATACTCTAACATGTGCTTGTACCATGTATAAGGAATCAAACCTTTTTCATAAGATTAAGAACACAAGATGAGTACCAATCAAAAGGTAATTCCATTAATTCTCTATATGAATTATCCAAGTTCTACATCAGCTCCTGGACTTGAGGATGATGATCTCAATAAGAATCTCTTTGGCTTAACATTCATTGAAGACTTAAGGGCCTCTCTAACTACTAACCCTTCAACTTTTTGAGAAGAAAGTGAGAGCTATAGTTCCCAAATACTGCCTGATAGGTTCATATAAACTTGATTTGAATACATTTGTGCTTTGCTTGGAAGTATGCTAATCACATGAGCTCATCCTTCGAGCTGGATAACAAGTCTATGTGAATAGTATAGGTATTTCTATGAACTGGAACCTAACCCATGTTGGTCTTACCAATTCTTCCACTGAACCGCTTTGTATTTCCTCCTCTACTTGATGGAGGTTGAGTCATCCTACCCATATGTTCGTATGATGAAATAAACTGTGGGCGGATTATGACATGCCACTCTACTTTTTCCTTGATGTCCTTTTCTCGTTCACTTGTACTTTCCTTTTTCTTTTTACTTTTCTTCTTTTTCTTTTTCTTTTGTGCTTGAATTTTGACCGAGTTCACAAGAAAAGGTGTTTTGAGATAGATAGTAGATTCCATCTTCATATATCTCAACCTCTCTAATTGAAAATGGATTTTCATGTCCTTTGACACAGTATTCAATTCCATCCCTTCTAAACTTGATGCACTAATGAAGAGAGGTCAGAATCATCTTTTTTTGGTGTATCTAAGGCACTAAAGTATTTGAATCATTACATAGAACTTCAGCCCAATTTTCAAAGGTAACACTATGGAACCTAAAGCCCTCTTGTTCATTGAATCCTCTCAACATCATCATCTCCTTGGAGTGTATAGATATCAATCTCAAGTAAGGGTCTTGACTTAAATTCATTGATGCACCTAGATCAACCAAAATTGAAAGGAATCGTCCATATCCACTGATGTAGAGGGATTTGCTCCATGTCCCCAAAGGTCTTCATCTATGAAAGTGACTCCCTGGACATCTCTTAAATAATGTGCCTTCTCTCCAATAGAGGTCAACTGAGCTAAGCATATCTCTGAATCAAGAAGAGCCTTGATTAATGATTTTCTCATCTCTTTAGATAACACAAGGGCATCATATATGCTTAACTTAGATGGAAACTTTCTTAGGTGAGCGAGGATAATGTAATCCACTTTGGGCTAATCCTCCACAAGCGTATCCATGGGTGGAGCATCCTGTGGAGAGGATTCTTACTCATTAGTACCAATGAATTGTTTTCCATTATCTTGAGGTGCTGCCCTAGGAGGTAGAATCTTGCCACTACGGAGATTAACTTTGGTGATCTCTTGTGGTAAGTTAGTAGAAGATTTTACTTGCTCATCAGGCTCACCTATAGCTTCTCCTATAGGACCCTCAGAATTAGTTGATTCCAAGTCTATCTTAAGAGGTGAACCCGTAGTGTTTAGATAAGGAAAGTCCATTTCTGAATTAGAAAGAGGAAGATCAAAGTTGTTATAATTATCTAGAATCAAAGAGTTTTGATAAGAGTAAAATTAGACAACCCATCAGAAGTGACATAGATGTAATTTAAACTAGCTTTATTCTTCATTTTCTTGGATTTTGAAGGAGGTACATAGTAGAAATCTAGTAAGTAATTGGGGTGAGGGATTTGATGGCCTCATCCGCTGATACAAGATGTTTGCTAGAAGAAGAGCTAGTTGAAGTAGAAGTGCCAACTGATGTAGTAGTTACAACAGTGGACTAGAGGCTGAACTTGGTCAATGGGCTACTGCTGCTAAGCTCCCACTTTCCCTAAGTTTTTTATGGCAACTTGCAAACCTTCCTTAATGTTGAAGGTTTGAGCTGCCTCCAGCACCTATAAGGAAAGTTTCTTGATTCTTGAAATAATCTTTTTAGAAGTTCAGGATAAGGAGATATTACAACCTTCTTTGGTTTTGAGAGGATCGCAGGTATCCCCAAGGATTACCCTAACAGAACTAGATGGTTATTCCATTAGATATTTCTTTGGGATAACTATGGCATTTGTCTTGTAGCAATGCTCAAGCTAGTCTTTGAATGTAAATCAATCCTCCAAAACATGGCCTAGCATGTGATGGTAGGGGCAAAAGTTAGGACCATTTCTCTTGCCCACTTCCTCTGGCCTTCTAGGCTCGGGTAGCTAAAAATTAGTTTCTTTAGGAGGTTCTTAAAAATTTTCCTGACTACCTCCCTCTTAAATGAATAAGGTTTGTTTATCCAAAATAGTAGGTGAATGGTAGCTACCTTACAGCTGGTATGTGTACTGCTACTGTGAATGTGGCTAAGGAGTAGGCGACGAAGGCCATGGAGCTTCGTATGCTCTAGGATGGCTAAAGGGGGGTAGAGGAGGTGGCTATGGAGCACTGGGTCTTTTATGATATTGCTGCTTCTTTATCCAATACTACTACAGCCCATGGCTTCTACTCATAAGCTTTCTATGGCTTTGGCTTTGTTGATTGATCTTGAAAAGGCAACTATTTGCCTCTCCTTGTAGACTAGTCTCCTTGTTGATTAGCTTCTCAAATATTTTGATGGTAAAATCTTTGAGCATGAAGGCGATCAGGCCATGAATATTCTTTAGTAGAATTTCAATGGCATGTTGTTCAGACAACTATGATCCGCATTTCATACTCAAATTAAACCATCTGAGAATATAGTCAACAAGGGACTCATGGAGGTATTGTTATGCTACAATGAGATCAACCACAGTAACCCTTTGATGAGCTCCAGCAAACCTCTTAATGAAGAGTTACTCCAACTCAACAAAAGTCCTCACTGAACTATTGGGGAGTTCAGCATACCAATCAAATGCTATGCCTGCTAAACTACTGGCAAAAAGTTATAAGAGTAATGCATCGCTGCCACCAGCATTACAATAGCTGGCCTTGAAGTGTGCTATGTGTTGGCATAGTTTCCCACTGCCATCAAAGCTCTTAAAAGGAGGAGACACAAAACCCTTAGGATATTGGATGGTATCAAATTCCTAGGTAATGTCTACCCTTTGGTACTGATGATCCTCTTCGGGCTTGTGCCAATGCTTCTCTCACTTGCTGCTCAACCATGAGTTTAATATTCTTTTCTTATGCAGAGGTATTATCCACAACCTTTCTATATAAGCTAGTACTTCCCTGCTCCACTAGAGGTGAAGTCTTGGCTTGATCCAAGACATGCAATAACTCAGGCTGACTGGTCTCTGCAATAATAGGATGCTAGGGGTTTGAAGTGCCAAAATGGTTGCTAGCAAATCTTCAAGCCACTTTCCCATCTTTTCAATTTGTTCATCCTTTTATTTAGTTTATTGCAGGAGGTGTTGGATCGAGTAAGCGGTATCATCCTGCTCGACCGCAGCACCTTCCAAACTATGTTGATCCCTAAGGAGGGAACCCCGGTTTCTACCATGTGCACCTCTACTGAGTCCTCCAACATATCATCTTTAGTTGGGATTGATGCTAACATTGTCTTCCTCTTGTCAGACCATGCATACCCTAGAATTTCCTTCTTCTCAACCAGAATTGTGCTACGATGTCATCCAGGGAGTGGTCCAACTGAGCAAGTCCAAATGATCTCGGCTGACCGGTGGTGGGATCATTGTCATGAATAAAGAGACATCTAACCTCCCCTGCTATTGGAGAGCTAATATTGTGAGGAATACGCTCACTAGAGGATACATTCTCCTGACAGTCACTAGACCTGGATGGAGTGGTACTTCTGGGAGGATCTATGGCCATAGGGACAATGGTACTGTCTCCTTATCCCTCTACTGCTGCTATCTCCAAGACCTGCTGTGGTGGTGGTGTTAATGGCATGACTATGATGCTTTGTGGTCACCATTCCCTCTTCACCACAACTGAAGTAGAAGGTCGAGAAGGAAAGCTTGGCCTCACCTCAGTCGATGATTTAGATGGAATAGGATCTCTTGGCAATAGTCGGATCACCAGTGGGGCTCTCTTTTCCCTGGATGTAACCTTCATGGCTTTTGCTGGAACTTGTACTAGAGATGGAGGGCATGGAGTATAGCGGTGTGGCAGAGGCACACCAACTCTCTCTATGAAGGAGGTCCTCTCCTATGGTGGGTAATACCCATCAATACAATGCTATCCATATGACCTAGTGTACCATCGAAATTCCATGAGGCAAAGCGTACCATCTAGCACCTACATCTCTAGTGACATGTACTAATACACGGGACTCTCTGGCCCTCTCTTGTCTAATGTGCCCCCTTACGCTACGAGGGATGATAGATCATAAATCAAATTAGGTCATAGACTTTGAACATTCATAAGCCTTACCTACTTGGTGCAGAATTGATCTATGGCCAGCATATGACCTCCTCCTATCTCATGTTGGAGCCTTAAAGTGAACCATGTGGAGGTGAAATTGAGATCCTCCTAATATCTTCCTCTCCATCAGATCTAGAGTGAGGATGAAACTTGTTCTCTATTATCATAGGAGAGACTATCCTGGGTAGCTCCTCTACTATAGACAAAGAATGCTCCATATCTTGGCTCACATGATGTCGCTTGATCGGCATCTATGGCACTCCTGGGAGAAACCAATGAGTGGGTGCTAGCCCATACTAGGATAGAAATGGGAACCAATGAGCGAACTGGCACTCAAACTATAACTACTGTTGGAACTGCCACAGCCTTCCTCTTTAATGAGGTAAACTCAATCATGTATCTTAACATGAATGAGCCGTCACCACACTCTACCGACGGTGAGGGTGGTCCTCTCCAAGTGATCCTAGTCCCCAAACCTCGCCAAAATGAATGAGGTGAGCAAAGTGTCATGGTAATCCAAGGTCAAATCCATCCCAAAGAAAAGTAAACACGCATTCCGATTCCATTTAAATGAACTACCAACTAAAAAACTAATAAAACCGGGTTGAAATTCTGCAATTTTTGAAAATAAACTCAAATTAGATTTCTACTATGATATTTTGTTTACTTGTTTGAATTTTGATTTAGAATTTGAACCCACACTCAATAATTTGATTTAAGAGAGATTTTTTTGAATTGATTGGAAAGGAGAGATTTTTAAATTTAGAATCCATTTTCAACAAATTTATGTTTGTTGGAAATGGGTTCAAATATTTTGAAGAGATTGATGCTTCCATTGGTTCATATTTGAATTTGATTCTTGATTAGACCCTTTATTTAACAAATTTGAGTATGTTAAAATAAAGGGTAAATTGGTTTTGTTTGAAATTGCTCACTTAGCAAATTTGAGTATGCTAAATGAGTTGCTTGAAAATATTTTTTTTTCTTCTTTTGCTTGTTTGTGAATCATGAGTGAATTGTGTGTGAGTTTATAAATGGAATCTTTACTTAGCAAATTTGTGTATGTTAAATAAAGTCCAAATGTTTTCTTTTATTTTGATTTTTTTGAAAAGAGGATCTTCACTTAGCAAATTTGGGTATGCTAAATAAAAGAATATAAATGTATTTTGTGTTTGGTGATTTTGAAAAGAGGATCTTTACTTAGAAAATTTAGGTATGCTAAATAAAGAATCCTAATGTGTTTTGTTTTGACTTTTTTTTTTTGAAAAGAGGATCTTTACTTAGCAAATTTAGGTATGCTAAATAGAAGAAAACCACATGTGTTTGTTTTGATTTTTGAAAAAAGGATTCTTTACTTAGAAAATTTAGGTATGCTAAATAAAAGAAATCCAAATGTGTTTTTGTTTTTGATTTTTGAAAAGAGGGTCTTCACTTAGCAAATCTTGGTATATAAATAAAGAATCCAAATGTGTTTTGATTTGTGATTTTTTTTTTTATTTTGATTTTTGAAAATGAGAACCTTACTTAGCAAATTTGTGTATGCTAAATAGAGTTCAAAAGTTTTTTTTTATATTTTATTTTTTGAAAAGAGGATCTTTACTTAGCAAATTTAGGTATGTTAAATGAAGAATCAACATGTGTTTTGATTTGTAATTTTTGATTTTGAAAAAGGGGATCTTTACTTAGCAAATTTGGATATGCTAAATGAAGGATCCAAGTGTGTTTTTATTTTTATTTTATTTTTGAAAAGAGGATCTTCACTTAACAAATTTGGGTTTGCTTAAATAAAGTCCAATTATGTTTTGCTTTTTTATTTTTGAAAAGCAAAACTTTTACTTAGCAAATTTGGGTATGCTAAATAAAGGATTCAAATGTCTTTAATTTTTATGATTTTGAAATTAGGATCTTCACTTAACAAATTTGAGTATGATAAATGAAAGATCCAATTGTGTTTGATTTTTAATTTTTTGAAAAATGAAACCTTTACTTAGCAAATTTGGGTATGGTAAATAAAGGATTCAAATGTATTTGATTTTTATTATTTTCAAAAGAGGATCTTCATATAGCAAATTTGGGTATGCTAAATGACATATCCAAATGTGTTTGATTTTTTTTATTTTGATTTTGAAAAGAGGATCTTCAGTTAGCAAATTTGGGTATGCTAAATGAAGGACCCAAATGTGTTTTGATTTTTGTTTAATTTTTAAAAAGAGGATCTTTACTTAGCAAATATGGGTATGCTAAATAAAGGATCCAAATGTGTTTTGATTTTTGATTTTTGAAAAATGAAACCTTTACTTAGCAAATTTGGGTGTGCTAAATAAAGGATTCAAATGTATTTGATTTTTATGATTTTGAAAAGAGGATCTTCACTTAGCAAATTTGGGTATGTTAATTGAAAATTTCAAATGTGTTTGATTTTAATGATTTTGATTTTGAAAGAGGATCTTCACTAAGGAAATTTGGGTATGCTAAATGAAAGATCCAATTATGTTTGATTTTTAGTTTTGATGATTTTGAAAAGAGGATCTTCACTTAGCAAATTTAGGTATGCTAAATGAAGGATCCAAATGTGTTTTGTTTTCTATGATTTTTATTTTGAAAAGAGTATCTTCACTTAGCAAATTTGGGTATGCTAAATGAAGGATCCAAATGTGTATTGATTTTTTATTTTTAAAAAATGAAACCTTTACTTAGCAAATATGGGTATGCTAAATAAAGGATTCAAATGTGTTTGATTTTTATGATTTTGAAAAGAGGATCTTCACTTAGCAAATTTGGGTATGCTAAATGAAGGATCCAAATGTGTTTGATTTTTGGTTTTGATGATTTTGAAAAGAAGATCTTCACTTAGCAAATTTTGGAATGCTAAATGAAGGATCCAAATGTGTTTTGATTTTTATGATTTTGATTTTGAAAAGAGGATCTTCACTTAACAAATTTGGGTATGCTAAATGAAGGATCCAAATGTGTTTTGATTTTTGATTTTTGAAAAATGAAACCTTTACTTAGCAAATTTGGGTATGCTAAATAAATGATTCAAATGTGTTTGATTTTGATTTGAAAAGAAGATCTTTACTTAGCAAATTTGGGCATACTAAATGAAGGATCCAAATGTGTTTTTTTTTTTTTTTTTGATGTTTTGATTTTGAAAAGAGGATCTTTACTTAAATATGGGTATGCTAAATGAAGAATTGAAATGTGTTTTTAGTTTTGTTGTTTTGATTATTGAAAAGAGGATCTTTACTTAACAAATTTTGGTTTGCTAAATAAAGGATCCAAGTGTATTTTGATTAATGGAACTCTCATTTGACAAATTTGGGTATGTTAAAGGGAGACAATTATGTTTTATTTTTCAAAGATGAGATTTTTGTGTGTGATTATTGTTTTTTTCTCGAAAGATGATTGTTGATTTATTTTTTGAAAAGGGTGATTGTTGATTTTGTTTTTGAAAAATTATTATTGATTTTATTTTTGAAAAGATGATTGTTGATTTTATTTTTCAAAATATGATTGTTGATTTTTTTTTTTTTTTGAAAAGATGATTGTTGATTTTTATTTTTGAAAATGATGATTGTTTATTTTTGAAATGAAATCTTCAATCAATAAACTAAATCAGGATGTTCATTTGTGCTTTTTTTGAAAAGATGATTTTAGATTTTTGTTTTTGAAATGAAATCTTCATCCAATAAATTGAATGAGGATGTTCATTTATGCTTTTTGAAAAGATGATTTTTTTATTTTATTTTTGAAATGATGGTTGCTAATTTTGTTTTTTTTATTTTTGGAAAGATGATTGTCGATTTTATTTTTGAAATGAAATCATTATTCAATAAATTTGAGTATATTGAATGAGGATGTTCATTTGTGCTTTTTGAAAAGATGATTATAGATTTTATTTTTGAAGTGATTCTACATGTAATAGTCTTGAAGATTATTAGATGAGGTTAAATTATGAAAATTCTTGTGCAATTATTTTATTATGTGCATTTTGAAAAAAAGTTCTTTTTGGAAAGTGTTGTTTTTATAAAGGATTTATTTTTTTTATTTTTGGAATGAACCTTTCCTTATTATGGAAATGGAAAGGAAGAAGGTCTTTAGTTATTTCTTTTTATTAAATTTTTTATTTTCACTTATTGGGGGACCCGATAGGGGTTTTAAGACTTACATGGAGTAAGATCCTAAAACCTAATGGATGTTGGCTAGTTTAGCTTAAAAATGAAATAAACTAAGTGCCAATGGAAAAAAAGGATAGTCTCGGATTCATACAAAGTACAAAACCACTATCGATACTTAGAGACAATGATCATTTACCAAAGATAGAGAGAAGAACGTTCCCCAACGGAGTCGCTAGAAAAATCTGTGGTGAAAGACAAAAATACACACCTTGTTTGACACCATGTAGATCCGCAGATGTTCTTATTAGGGTGATCGGGTATGACATTGAGGAATGATGTACTATCTCAAGAGATAGAAGTCATCATCCTATAATGGACCTAATCGCCTAATAAGGACTCTTAAGAACAATGGGTCTTCGGATGTACCAGAGAATCTTCCCCTACTTTATATGAAAAAGTAAAGCAAGGTTTATTTTAAATCAGGTTCATTAAATTCTCTATGGAGGTAAGCCCACATAGTTAATTACATCTTAAGGAATGAGATTCCTTAAGAATACTCTTGATTAAGGTAAATGATCATTATCGCCAAAGATTTTAATATAGGACTATCAACAAATTGGTTTATTTTTGGAAGATCAAGTGGAATTGATCAAGAGAAAAGAGTTCTTATCAAAACCAAAAGGAGATAAGTTGGGGATGCTCATGATACTAGGAAGCTTAGTGAGCATCTCAAACTATCCTATGGTTAGGCTTTATATTTTTGAAATTTAAAGAGAGTTAATTGTTTGAGTTGAATTCTTATTAGAAATCTAGGGCTTATAATTCCACGACACAAGATCATGGAAATGCTTAAGAGATGAGGATTTATGCTTGTAGCTTGAAAGGGAAACATACACCTCAAAACCTAAATCTAGGGAGCTTTGGAGAGGGAGAAAGCATGACCTAAATCTAAGGCAAAAAATGGGTATATGGTTTACTTCCACAAGAGAGGATAAACCACCCAACTATTGGACTTACAACCCTGGGGTCCCAACTAACTCCTATGATTTTAAATACATGTAGGCAGGTCATATGCTTTTGCAAGATAACTAGGTGGTTATTTTTTTAGAAAGAGACTAAGTCCTTAAACACACTGCCAAAGAGATTAGATCATGTAGAACATGAGTAATTATTTAAATCTAATGCAAATTTTATTAAGTTTTTATTTTTATTTTTGGACAATTCATTTGATACAGGCTATAGGATTCATATGCCTAATGCATGAGAAATTGGTTATGGCCAAAATCAGCAAGAAGGAGGCATCTTTCCACCATGACTCTCAAAGGTCAAGCCAAGTTCTCTGGTAAAGGTGGAAGCCCTCCAGAAATAAGAGTGAAGCAAGATGCTTTTTATGCATTATGTGAAAACATACAACACCAATCTAAGGGGTTGCTAATTCTTTTATTTGTTGATTTATGTCCTAAGCTTTAGCTTAGGTTATGAGTTATTTACTTTTTAATTTTTGAGATGATTAATTGGATAGAAAATTTATTTTTTCCTAAGAGCCTAATCGCATCCATGCCATTCATCAAAGTAAAGAAGAAACTAGGACAATCATGCCATCTTAATTAACAAGCTAAATAAACATCAAACAAATTTATAAAGCTAGCGCAAAAAGAATAAAAGGCCAATGTGGTATTCATTGCACAAACCCAAAAAAAGGGTAGACAAGCTCTACCCTTATACAACATGGATTAAAAATGAATAATTACAATTTATAAAGAATTCATGTTATGGGGTATTCATTCTTCATTCTTTCTTTCTTTTCTTTTCTTCTTTCCATCTTCTTTCTTCTTTCTTTCCTTCTTTTGGTTGGTTGATGTGTTCTAAGTTTCACATGGTGCATAAGACTTAATCTTATGACCAATGTTCATCCTAATCCCCCATAATATTCATTTCAAATCTTAATTGCAAAATTACATGAAAAAGGGAAAGTAAATCTAACTAAACCTGTAAAATATATATTAGCCAAACATACCACACAATCCTAAGCATGTATATGAATAAATTGGACTTAGCACCCCACACATGGGTAACCAAGCCCACCTAAACTATTTTGGATTATGCTTAGGGGTATAAGCAACCTACATAGCTAAAAGCATTTCTTATTTTTACTACAGTGCCCCTTAAGCACAATTCCTTGCAGAAGATAATGATTAGATTAAGATTGTCCTATCATCTAGTCTACGCACATACACCCTAACATCTAATCTAAAACATTATATCACAAAATAAAATCAAGCATCAAACCATGCATCGCCCTAACATAGAGCTAGAAATGGTGACTTAGCCTAATGTGTGTGCCATTTATGGCTTGTGTGGCATGTCTAAGCTAGGCTTTAAGGTTAGAATTTCTAAGTGTGAAGGATTCAACTTAGAGGGTGGTTTCCTTTAAGTGATTTAGTTGATTTGTTAATTTTATTTGATGATTTGATTTGGTTTGAATGAACCTATACTTAATTATTAAGTGTTGTAAAGAGAGGAAAAGAGAAGAGAACTTCTCTTTCCTCCTTACCCTAAGCAATTTCTAAGGTATATTCATTAATGATTTTTCTTTAGTGAATATTTTTTTATGTGTTTTAATTAATCCTAAGTTTAGATTTCCTCTAAATAAACCTATTCAATAAGAAGGCATCTTAGGACTATTTAAGGTGAATTACTATCACAAAACACACAATCATTTATTTCTTCCCAACATGTATATCATGCATATGAAATGATCCTAAGCATAGCTATACATGTAAATGCCAATCTTAGCACACCTTAATGATAAATGCAAAGAGATGTTATTTAGGAAAATTTGGATATTCCATGAATGCATGATTTTGTTATGTAGAAAAGAGAGGGATTCTTTTATCCATTAATCAAATACACATTTACATGTATGAAAGACATAAGTGAGTACGACGCCATTATTTTCTACACCAAGGGTATAAGGCACAAGACCTTCTTAGGGCTACTTAAAGCCTCACAACCCCGGGATGTCCAGACAAATATACCACTTTTCTTAAATACCTGTGCATGTACAAAAATAAAATAAATGGATGAAGAATCATGCAAAAGGTTTATGTTTGTTTGTTTGATTTTAGTTGTTTAATTTACATGTGCAATGTGAAGATCCTTCTTAAGCCATAACATAGAAGTGTATAAGAATGGATTTAAGCAAGTGTTATGTTCTTTTCAAATGAACTATACACTTTGCAAATCATATACAAACCTATGTTAAGGAAAGATAAGAAAGTCACATAACACATTTTATGCTATAATCACATGCAAGCTTATAAGTATTTATAAGTAGCATACTTTCATTTATGATCTTTAATTTATAGATTTTGAAAATAAATTTTGATTTAGTAGTGATAATATCATTCATATTCTTACTCTAGCCAAAGCATGCAATTTGACATAAAGGAAACATTTCATTTATTTTGATTTTTCAAAAGATATGAATGCAATCATATGCATACAACATTTAGCATGCTTGGAATGAAATAAAGTGATGTAAGCATATAACTTCATTCACCCTAATTAATTCCTAAAGACAATCTTATGAAATAAGATCATTTAAAGTGAATCAACATTCTTTAAAGAGATTTTTATTTTTGTTTTGAGTTTGATTTGATTTAAGAAATGTGAAGAGAGTTTGCTAGTCTAAACCAATTTCTCCATGTGTGAATTGATTTAGTTTAATTTTGGAACAATTAGATTGATTTTATATTATATTTAGGTTAAGGTGTAAATTAAGTCCATTAATTACCCCTTACCTATACCACTTTAACATAATTAACCTAATAATTATGAGCCAACATATGATATGCAATCACATGGAATTTAAATAAATAATGCACCTAAGAAAGAAAGGGGCCTAATGCAATTAGCTCACAATTATTGATTAATTAAGCTAAAGGGTTTAATTAAGTACTTTCATAACTCTCCCACACTTGTGGTTGGAAATGATTTCCTTAAACTTACCTTAGACTCTTGAACACCTAAGGATCTACCCAGCAAGAGATTGATTAATTTAGATTGATTTTAAAAATTTGATTAGATTAATTAAGAAGATCACTGGTGGTTTAATCCTTAATTAGGTTTTGATTAAGAGAGAAAGGGGGTTTTGGGGTTAGCTTAAGGAAAATATCCTAAAACCATTCCATAAATCTCCTATTCACTTAAACAAAGTTTAATTATCATAATTAAGGGATTAATTAATTTTTCATGTGCTTAATTATCCTTAATTACAATAAAAGGGTGATTAGAGATTCATTAATTTATTTTCCTAATTAACTCATTAATAAATTCCAAGAAAATTAAGTGAGGTAGAAGTCATCCCACTAAATATGCTTGAGAAGTTTGAAATTCATTAATGAAGTCATTAGAGAATAATTAGGATTATTAAATTTTTAATTAAACCTTAATTAAGGAAAATTCACTATTCAAAATCAATTAAAAACAATTTTATATTATTCCTCACTAAATGTTCTTTAAAATGAGCCCTCATCTATATTTTTCTAATTTTTTACATTTAATTATGAATTTATGAAGTTTCAGTGATTAAGGGATAATTAAATAGCCTAATTAATAAATCTAATTATCGATGCCATGGACACGCACACTTTTCATGTGGCATTATGGGATTCATTATTTAAATTATCAAATCATCGGTCACTATAATTACGCTTTTCTCCTAGCCGCCCGATCAAGGATCAAATGGTCAGAATCAAACCCAGAGTTATAAAGGAAATAATCAATGGATCTAGCGCGTTTACTCATGACCATCCATCCAAAACATGCATGATGGACGGTCCATGTTTTATCCCTGCCTTTCCCTGTGGGAGACGGAGACTGTCCATCCTCCATGGCTTGATCCAAGCTCACTTGAGCTCGGATAAGGCTAGGATTCAACCCACACCATCTATAAGCAAGGAGAAGAAGATCCAATGGTGGAAATTCAATGGGATTACAATTCCCTTCACAAAGGACCAAAGAATTTTCAACCCAAGCTCGGTTTTAATTCATACCTTGCTAGAGGCTATCATCGGCGCTTCCAACCATTGAGGTAGCTTCGTCTAGTGAAGATGAATCCCCGTTGAGAGTTTGAAGGTTCAATTTACTGTGAATCTTCCAATTGACCAAAGCTTGCTTCAATGGCTTGCGGCTTTGGTCTAAGTGAGGCTTCTCGTGGTTGGAAACTTGGGACAAGCTTTGGATGAGCTCGACTTGCCTCCCGGTGCTTGCAAGAGCAATTGGACTTTGGTGGAGTGATGAGTGAGTTAGAATTTCCTCCTACCTCCCTTATTTTTAGCTTAAGCAAAACTGAGAAAGAGAAGTTGGAAAGAGCTTGAGAATGCTTAGGGAAGCTTGTGGATGCTTGCCTTTGATCCTCTGAGCTCAACCGATTGCAATAGAGTTGAATTGAATTGGAATAAGGGAGAGTATATCTCCCCTTACTTGGATCGGATGGCTAAGATCCTTCTTTCTTTTATGATCAAATTGGAATAGGGTTTTAGGTTGTTATGAGCTCCATGTGGTTCAATTTTGGCAGAGGAGTGGGAGTGTGGAGGTGCACATGGGTTAAAATGAGTGGATGAGGTGATCCATGTGGAGACTTTTGAGTGGGGTGATCAATTTTGGCTTTCGGTTGGGTTTGGCTGACCCAAACCCATTAGGTCTTGTGCACCACCCTCCTTAGTGTCCAAATGGTCCATTAGGAGGGTGCCAAGTGGCCATGAAAAGTAATTGACCAAATTTCAAGTGGATTTGGCCATAGGTTATCCTTTAACCCAAGGTAAAATGGTCATTTAGCTTTGATTTTGATTTGGACAGATTTGATATGAATGAAAAATGGGTTACGCCAATTTTCAATGAATTTGGAGTTTATTTGATATGATTTGACTCAAGTTGACCCATTTAGGTCAAAATGGGTCAACTTGGGTCAAGTTGACTAATTAGTCAAATTGGGTCAAACCATGGATTGGGTTAAGTTTATATGACCATTTGAAGTGTTATGGTATCATTGGTTTGGTTCAATTTAGTTTATATTTGGTTTTGGTTCATTTGAATTTACTTAGGTCAAATGGGTCAAGTTGACCAATTTCACCCATTTGATCCAATTGAGTTAGGTCATGGGTTGGCTTAGGCTTGGTTGATCATTTGAAATATTTTACAAGCTTTGGTTTCAATCAATTTTGATTTAGTTAAGTTTCAAGTTGATTTGACCTTTTAGGTCAAGTTGGGTTCATGGACAATTGCGCTAGGTTGGGTCTAGTTGGCCAATTGAGGCTTTGGTCAAATTCAACAAGTGATTTAGAATGAATTTAACCCATTGGTTGCAATCAATTAGGCTTAAATCAAGATTTGACATATTTTGACTTTGTAGGACAACTTGGGTCAACTTGGGTCAAGTGGCCAATTGGGTTAGGTTTGGCTTAATTGATGGCTTGATCATGTTCAATCATTTATCATGAATTATTTTAGATCAATGGTTTCAATCAATTTGGCCTATGGTGGATTTTGGCTAATTTAGGTTTCATTTGGTTAAGTGTTGACTTGGTCAAAGGCTAGGTTTGACTTCATTTGACCTAATTTGAGTGAGTGGTCATCCTATGATGATTGTTGCTCACAATGTGAGGCTTAGATGGGCTTAGTTCAATCCAATTTGGGTAGGTTTAGAATTTGTCTTAAAAAGGTATTTTTGGTCACTTTGGGTCAAGTGAGCCTAAGTGGGTCAATTGGCTTGATCAAGGCTTGATTCAAGTTTGGTTGAACTCACATATGGACTTATGATTGAAATATAAATCTATTTGCAAGTGATTTGGAGTCAAATGGGTTTTGATTCATTTGACAATTTCAAGTTCAAAGGATGAACATGGGTTTGATTTGGGTTTGAGTTTTGAATTTAGTTTTCGCTTGATGATTGAAGTTCATGTTTATATTTGGGCTTATGATTGAAGGATTGATTGTTTAAAGAGAAAATCTAAAGGTTTGGATTGATTTGAGTTTTATTTGGCTAAGTTCAAGAATTTGACTTGAAAGAACATAGATTGATTTTGAGTTGGATTTGGGTTTGAGTTTTGAATTTGGTTTGATTATTTGAATTTATATTTCATTCATATTTGTGAATATAAATGAGAATATAAATGGGTTATGAGAAAAATATTTTGAATTAGAGGTGATTTGAATTTGATTTGAGCTTAGTCCATAAGATGAAATCAAAGGGGCTTAGGAAAGATTTTGGATTTGGAATTCAATCATGGATTTCAATCATTTGGAATTGATTCATGATTTGAGAAAATCCATTGGGTTAGAATTGGTTTAAGAATTGAGAAAATCAATTGGTTTGGAACTGATTTAAGATTTAATCTAAGTCCATAAGATGAAATCAAAGTGGCTTAGAAAGGTTTTGGATTTGAAGTTGATTTGAATTTGAAGTTAATTTGAATTCAAAGTTGAAGTTTGACTTGAAAGAAGGAAGCAAGGATTTGGTTCAAGCTATAGGGTAGGCAAGTTTTCCTAACATCCCTATGGAATAAACTCTTCCTATGGATAACTCTTCTAAGTCTTTAAGGTTAGGTTATGTGTTCACCTAATCACTAGAAGTGTCTAAAGATGAAGGAACACTTAATGTCTAAGAGGAGTCCTATGTCTAAGATGGAGAAGTTGAGAGCTCACTCCAAAAGTGAGGTCAACACCTATGTTCAAGTAGTCTATGAATGGTTGCCTCCAATCCAGCTCCTCATCCTTTTCAACAATGGCAACCTCCCCTTCAAGAGAAAGTCTATCGACGAGTTCAGTGTCAATAAGGGATAGCACTTGTCTATTTTGGACCCTTATTAGAATGGACTCATCTTCCATGCCAACTCTTAGCAGTTTTCCAGCATTACTGATTCTTGCTCGAGGAACCTTAGATGGTGACCTCGTGGGATTTGGGCCAACATTTCATGGTGTACTTGGTAGATGCAAGTTTTAGAACCTTATAGGACTCAACAATCTGGTTGATGACTAGCTGAGAATCCTCATAGATGTTGATGCTTTTAACATACACTATAATAGCTAACTCTATATCAAAAATCAAAGCTTCATTCTGGCTTCATTATTGGTGCAGGGATTGGAGAGATAGTATGAGAATCTCATCACATTATGGTTTGAAGTTAAGAGAACTATTCCTACCCTTGCCTTTCTTGGAAGAGTAGATCGTGATTCTTCTCCTTTTTGAAAGGAAGCTGCACCATCAAAATGCATCTCCCAGCGGTGATTGTCAACCTTCCCTAAGTTCATGATTTGTTCATCGAGGAGATCATCACTAAGCGGAGAGTCAGCAGAAAGTGGGTGTGCTGCTAAGAAATCCACTAGTGCCTGTCCTTTCACCGCATGGAGGGATATGAATGTAATATCAAATTGTGAGAGAACCATGAACCAACGTCCCAACCATTCGGATAATGTCGGTCGTGTCATGAGATACTATAGTGGATTGATTCTTGAAATCAAGTTTACCTTATAAGAAAGCATGTAGTATCGTAGCTTTTGGGATGCAAAGATTAAAGCTAGGCAATGTTTTTGGATATGTGGGTAGTTTACTTCAGTAGGGATCAGACGACGGCTGAGATAGTAGAGAGTTCTCCTTTCCTTCGTCGTTGGTTTGAGCCAACAATGCACCAAGGGAGTCATCTAATGCGGTAGTGTAGAGGATAAGTGGCTTGCCCAAGATAGGGGCTACTAGAACTGGTGGCTTCACCAAATATTGTTTTGATGTTTTCAAAATGATTTTGGCACTTGTCATCCCACTTGAACTTAGCACCCTTTTTGACAAGTGCTAAAAATTCCTTGCATCTCCCCGATAGATTGGAGATAAAGCGTCCTAGATACACCAACTGCCTTGGAATGATCTGAGTTCAGTTAGACTT
The DNA here is from genome assembly GCA_021442155.1 of Cymbidium sinense. Classification (NCBI taxonomy): domain Eukaryota; kingdom Viridiplantae; phylum Streptophyta; class Magnoliopsida; order Asparagales; family Orchidaceae; genus Cymbidium; species Cymbidium sinense. The sequence goes on along the minus strand of CM038214.1, from coordinate 294,002,084 downwards.
TTAGGGGGTGGCATTTCTAAGATAGATTTAATCTTTTCTAGGTCTATCTCTATTCCCTGTCAACAACAAACCAAGGAACTTGCTACCCAAATGCACACTTCAAGGGGTTCATTTTAAGGTCAAATTATCTTAACTATTCGAAAACTACTCTCAAATCAAAGAGATGGTCTTCCTTTTCTTTACTTTTGACTACTAGATCATTAACATAGTATTCAACCTGATGATGAATGAGTTCATTGAAGATCTGAGTCATGGCTTGTTGGTATGTAGCACCAGCATTTTTAAGGCCTAAAAACACGACCTTATAACAATAGGTTCTGATCGGGGTTCAAAAAACATTATTTATTTCATCCTCGGGGGCCATCTTGATTTGGTTGTAGCTACATGACCTATCCATAAAGGTGAATGCTGCATGAGATGAGGTGATGTCCATCATTAATTGTGGTATAAGAAGTGGAAATTCATCCTTAGGATATGCCTTATTTAAGTCCCTGAAATCGACGCATATGTGAATTTGGCCATTCTTTTTCTTAACTAGTATAACAGCCAACTGTGTAGGTATTTTTCTTCCGATGAAATCCATCGATCGCTTTGATTTTAAATGACATGTTGTTCTATTTCTAATCACAAGCATCTAGGAGCTTGCTTGATAGGGTTAGCATTAGGGTTTATTGCTAATTTGTGGATCACTACATCAGAAGATAATCCAAGAATTTCTTCATTCTCCATGTAAAGCAGTCCTTAAACTCCATCAATAGCCTAACTAAGTCATTGGTTTCTTCTTCGCTCAGCAGAGAACTGATGTATGTAGGGCGTGGATCTTCTTTTATTTCGAGCTTGATTTATTTGAGCTTGTCAATAGTTGAATAGATTTCTCCTTCAAATTTTGGAGGTTCATCTTTGATTTGAAGATCATCAAGATCATCTGAAGTTTCTAAACACACCTCCTCATAAGAGCTAGTGTGGTTTGAGAAGATCCTATCAGACTCCAAATGATTGGTGACAATTAAGCAAGAATAATCGTCATTGACTGGACCCACTATACCGAATCCTAGTCCTGATCTTGATTGCACATCCTTATTATTCAGAAGCTTTCAAAAATACATGTGCCTTGACCATGTATAAGGAACCAAACCTTTCTTTCCAAGATTAAGAACACACGGCGAGTACCAATCAAAAGGTAATTATATTAAATTTTTATATGAATTATCCTTAAATTCTACATCTGCTTCTGGACTTGAGGAGGATGATCCCAATAGGAATCTCTTTGGGTTGACATCCATGGAAGACCTCGGGGCTTCCTTAACTACTAAACCTTTAACTTTTTGAGAAGAAAGTGAGGTTAGAGTTAAAGTTCCCAATTGATGCCTGATGGCTTTACATAATCTGATTCAAATACATTCATGCTTTGCTTGAAGGCTTGGTCTTTATTACTATCTTGCTCGAGTGTCACCTTCAATAAAACCCGCTGAGAGGGGTTGGCTAGTATGCTAATCACACGAGACTCATCCTCTAAGCTAGATTCCAAGTCTATGTGAATAGCATGGATACTCGTGTGAACTGGAACATGGACCCTGTTGGCTAGTCGCCAACCAGAGGGTCTTCCAACTTTGGAATTGCCTTTATATTTGCTCTGCCTCTACCTGGTGGAGCTCGAGCCATCCTACCCATATGTCCATATGGTGGGACAAACTGTGGGTGGAATGTGACATGCGGCTCTACCTCTTCCTCGATGTCCATTTCTTGCTCACTTATATTTTCCTTTTTCTTTTCCTTCTTTTCTTTATCTTTTTTTTTTTATTTCTATTTTTCTTTTTCTTTTATGTTTGAATTTTTGCCAAGTTCATGAAAATATTCACTTTGATTTTGAGGAAGATAGTAGGTCGCATCCTCATATATCTCGACCTCTCTAACTGAAAATGGCTTTTCATCTCCTTTATGATAATATTCGATTTCATCTCTTCAAAACTTGATGCACTAATGAAGAGAGGATGGAATCATCTTGTTCTGGTGTATCCAAGGCCTACCAAGCAATGTAGTGAATGATGTATTCAAATTAATTATATAGAACTTGGCTTGAGTCTTCTAGTTGCCTATTTCTAAAGGTAAGACATTTGAGCCTAAGCCCCTCTCACCCTGTTCATTGAATCCTCTCAACATCATCTAATCTCCTCAAAGTGCAGAGATGTCAATCTTCAAAAAGGCAAGGGTCTTTATACACATAATGTTCATCATGCACTGATCAACTAAAACAAGTCTAATCATATATCTACGATGTAGAGGGATGATTGTGCTCTATGTCCCCTTAAAAGATCTGTGAATGTGACTCCGGCTTCTCTTGAATAATGTGCATCCTCCAATAATCACAAGCTAAGCATATCTTTGGATCAAGAAGCGCCTTGATTAATGATTCTCTCAACTCTTTGGATAAGACAAGGGCATCATATATGCTTAACTTAGCTGGTAACTTTCTTAGGTGAGTGAGAACATTGTAATCTACTTTGGGCTGATCCTCCATAAGCATATCCATAGGTAGAGCATCTGGAGGGATTCTCTCATTACCAATGACTTGTTTTCCCTTATCTTGGTGTCTAGGTAGAACCTGCTACAGAGGTTAACTGATCTGATGTTTAGTGGAAGATTCTACCTGCTCATCAGGCTCACCTACAGCTTCTCTTATAGGACCATCAGAATCAGATGATTTCATGTCTATCTCAAGAGGTGAACCTGTAGTATTCAGAAAAAGAAAGTCCATTTCTGAAATAAAAGGAGGATGATTGGAGTTGTTATAATTATTTAAATATGGAGAGTTTTCTAAAAGAGTAGAGTTAGACACCCATCAGAAGTTATATAGATGTAATTCAAACTAGCTTTATTCCTCAATTTTTTAGATTTAAAATGAAGTACATAGTAGAAATCAAGTAAAGTAAGTGGGGTGAGGTATTTGATGCCCTCATCCTCCAATACAAGATGTCTACTAGAAGAAGAGCTAATAAGTAGAAGTGTCTAAGTAGTAGTTGTAAAGGTAGAATAGAGGTCGGCTGAATGGTTGTGAAACTTGGCTATCCCGTAAGTATGGGTGTCATTGTCTTGAGCCCCACTTTCCCTAAGTTCTCTTTAAAAACTTGTGAACCTTTCTAGATGTTGGAGGTTCAAGCTACCTCAGGAACTTGTAAGGAAAGTTTCTTGATTTTAGAGAAAATCTTTTTAGAGGTTCAGGATAAAGACATATCCCAACCTTCTTTTATTTTAAGAGGATCATAGGCATTCCCAAGGATTATCCTAACAGAACTGGATGGTTGTTCCACTAGATATTCCTTATGGATAACTATGGAACCTGACTTGTAACTATGCTCAAGCTAGTCCTTTAATGTAAAGCAATCCTCCAAAATAAGGCCTAGCATGCGGTGGTAGGGGAAAAAGTTAGGATCATTACTTCTGCCACTTCCTCTGGCTTTCTAGGCTTGAGTAGCTAAAAATCAAGTTTTTTTAAGAGCTTCTTAAACATGTTCCTTACTACCTCCCTCTTAAATGAATAAAGTTTATTTAGTTTATCCAAAAGAAAGGGTGGATAGCCACCGGGGCTATTTTGATGAGAGGAGCATGTGGAAAGGTCTGGAGGTTGCTGCTTAATCCATAAGATGGCCTAGATTGTGGTAAAGGAGGTGGAAGCCAAGGCTATGGAGCTCGAGGTCTCATCTACTACTCTCTAGTCAGTTGCTTCCCTTTGTCCAATGTTATTACCCTTAGCTTCTTTTCATAGGCTTTCTATGGCTTTGGCTTTGATGATTGATCTTGAAAAGGCAACTATTTGGCCTCTACTTTTTGACTAGCTTTCTTGTTGATTAGCTTCTCAAATGTCCTGATGGTGAAACCTTTGAGCATGAAGGTGACCACGCCATGAATACTCTTTAGTAGAATGTCAATGGCATGTTGTTCAGATAGCTGCGGTTCGCATTTCATACTCAAATTGTGCCATCTAAGAATATAATAAATGAGTGACTAATGGGTGTGTATTACAACGATCACCATACCCTTTGAGCTCAGCAAACTTCTTAATAAAGAGTTGCTCTAACTCGAAAAGTCTTCACTAATTGGGGAGTTCGACCAATCAAAGGCTATGCCACTAAACTAATAAAAGATAAACAATATCAAGCATTGCCAGATTGCAACATGCAGCTAAGTACATATATCGAGGGGTTCACCATCAAACTTTTAAAGAAAGAGGCAAAACCCTTGGGATATTAGATAGCATCAAATTCCTGGGGTAGGTCTTCTTTGAATGATGAACAACTCAACTGAGCTTTCACACATAACCATGAGTTTAATATATTTTTCTTGTATATGGAGGTACTGTCCACTACCTTCCTATACAAGCTAGTCCTGCCCTGCTCTACTAGAGGTAAACTCTTGGCATGATCTAGGACAAACAACAACTCAGGCTGACCGGTCTCCATAATAGCAGGATGTGCTGTTGGGGCTTGATTTTGAAGTACCTACATTGCCACTAGAAAATCTTCAAGCCTCCTTCCTATCTTGTCAATTTGCTCATTCTTCTATTTGAGTTGTTGAAGGAGGTGTTGGGTTGAATATGTTGTATCACCCTGTTCAACCACAACACCTTCCAAACTCTAATCCCAAAGGAGAGAACCCCTAGTATCAACCATATGCACCTCTATTGAGTCTTCCAATAAATCAACTTTGTTGGGATCAAAGCTAACCTTGTCTTCCTCGAGGTCAGACCAGGCATATTTAGGATTTCCTTCTTCTCAATGAGATACTTGTTACAATATCATCTAAGGAGCGGTCCAACTACGCAGTACAAATGATCAGTAAACCAAGATGGATCATGTTCATGAAAGACACATCCGAATCTCCCATGGTAGAGCTAATCTTGTGAGGACTATGCTCATTGGAGGATACATGCTCATGGCTGTCACTTGATGTGGTGGAGTGCTCTCTTGGGAGGATCTAATGCCAATGGAACAGTAATACTATCTCATTCTCCCTCTCTCGTTATGTTTTATGATCTAAGAGTGGTGGTGATGGCACAACCATGATGTTATGAGATCTCCACTCCTCTTCACAAGTGGGAGCTTCGAGCAAGAAAGCATCACCGGCAGATGAAATAAACCTTGGCCATAGAAATCAGTGGACTTTCTTTTCCATCGCCTTCATGGCTTTAGATGGAACTAGAAGATGCATAATGAGAATGGTGTGGTGAAGGAAACACTGACTCTCTCTACACGGGGCTCCCCTCCCATGATGGGAGGTACCAGTCAATAAAATACTATCAGTATGACCAACGTGGGTAGCACATTGATCGGGGAAATCCATGAGTGTTGAGGCGACAGCATACATTCCTCTAGTAATTTGAACTGATACATGTGCTCTCGATGAAGATGCTCACCTGTTGTGGGGATGATCTAGTGGGCACCAAACTGACGTCCATAAGCCGCCAACTTGGCATAGAGGCCATGCATACGACCTCCTCTTATCTCTGCTAGGTGCTTCAAAATGAACTGCTGGTGGAGGATACACTGTGATCCTCCACACATATTCCTAACTTTTAAAATTTTGATTTAGAATTTGAACCTTCACTCATCAATTTGAATATTTTAAGTGGGGCTCATTGATTTTAGGAGAGAGATTTTGAATGAATTGGAGAAGAGATTTTTGAGTTTAGAATATATTTTCAACAAATTTGTGTATGTTGAAAATGGGTTCAAATATTTTGAAAATATTTTTGATGCTTCCATTGGTTCATATTTGAATTTGAATTTTTTTAATGTTTGGGGACCCCTTTATTTAACAAATTTGAGTATGTTAAATAGAGGGTAAATTGATTTTATTTTTTTTATTTTGATTTTCAGGATTTACTCATTTAGCAAATTTGGGTATGCTAAGTGAGATGTTTGAAAACAATTTTCTTCTTTTGCTTGTTTGCTCATGATGTGAATAATGTATGAATTTAGAAATGGAATCTTGACTTAGCAAATTTATCTATGCTAAATAAAGTCCAAATATAATCTTTTGTTTTTGATTTTGAAAAATGGGATATTTACCTAGCAAATTTGTATATGCTAAATAAAACTCAAATGTGTTTATTTTGAAAAGATGATCTTTACTTAGCAAATTTTGGGTATGCTAAATAAAGTTCCAAATGTGTTTGATTTTGAAAAGATGATCTTCACTTATCAAATTTAGGTATGCTAAATAAAGTCCCAAATGTATTTTATTTTTATTTTTGATATTTGAAAAGAGGATCTTTACTTAGAAAATTTGTGTATGCTAAGTAAAGTCCAAGTGCATTTGATTTTGTTTTGATTTTTTTGAAAAATAAGATCTTTACCTAGCAAATTTGGGTATGCTAAATAAAATCCAAATGTATTTGATTTTATTTTTGATTTGAAAAGAGGAACTTTACTTAGCAAATTTGTGCATGCTAAGTAAAGTCCAAGTGTATTTCATTTTGTTTTTGATTTGAAAAGAGGATCTTTACTTAGCAAATTTGGGAATGTGTTGACCTCATTTTTAGGATGAGCTCTCAACCCCTCCATCTTAGACATAGGACTTCTCTTAGACACTAAGAGTTTCTTTAGTCTTAAGACACTTCTAGTGATTAGGTGATCACTTGACCTATCCCTAGAGACTTAGAAGAGTTAGCCATAAGAATAGGTCATGCCTTAGGGGTGTTAGAAAATTTTCCTACCCTATAGCTTGAACCAAATCCTCACTTCCTCCTTTCAAGTCAAACTCCAAATCAAATCAACTTAAAACTCAAATCAATTCCAACTTGATTGATTTTCTTAAAACTCAAATCAATTCCAACTTGATTAATTTTGTTCAAACTCAAATCAATTCCAAATGATTGAAGCCCATGATTGAATTCCAAATTCTAAAAAATCTTTCCTAAGCCACTTTGATTATATCTTATGGACTTATCCCAAATCAAATCAAATTCAAGAAATGTTCTCATAACCAATTTATATTCTCATTTATATTCACAAATATAAAGGAAATATAAATTCAAATATTCAAAAATTAATTCAAAAATCAAATCCAAATTCAACCAAAATTCAACCTAAGCCTTTTAGTCAAATTCTTGAACTTAGCCAAATCAAACCCAAATGAAGCCAAACCCTTGATTTTTCTTTATGTTTCAATTAATCCTTCAATCATTAATCCAAATATAAACACAAACTTCAATCATCAAACTAAAACTAAACTCAAAAATCAAATCCAAATTCAACCAAAATTCAACCTAAGCTTTTCAAGTCAAATTCTTGAACTTAGCCAAATCAAACTCAAATCAAGCCAAACCCTTGATTTTTCTTCATGATTCAATCAACCCTTCAATCAAGAATCCAAATATAAACACAAACTTCAATCAACAAACCAAAACTAAATTCAAAAATCAAACCCAAATCAAACTCATGTTCACCCTTTAACTTGAAATTGTCAAATGAATCAAAACCCATTTGACTCCAAATCTCTCGCAAATGGATTTATATTTCAATCATAAGTCCATATGTGAGTTTAACCAAACTTGATTCAAGTCTTCATCAAGTCAATTGACCTACTTAGGCTCACTTGACCCAAAGTGACCTAAAGTATCCCTTATGAGCTAAATTCTAATCCTACCCAAATGAGATTGAACTAAGCCCAACTAAGTCACACGTTATGAAGAACAATCATCATAAGATGATCAATCACTCAAATTGGGTCAAACCAAGTCAAACCTAAGGGTTGACCAAGTCAACACTTAGCCAAAAATGAAACCTAAATAGCCAAAATCCACCATAGAACAAATTAATTGAAACCATTGATCAAAACTCATTCATGATCAGTGTTTGAACTTGACCAAGTCATCATTTGAGCCTAACCTAGCCCAATTGGCCACTTGATCTAATTTGACCTAAAAAGTCAAAATGTGTCAAAACTTGATCTAAGCCAAATTGATTGAAACCAATGGGTCAAGCTCATTCTAAATCACTTGTTGAACTTGACCAAAGCCTCAATTAGCCAATTAGACCCAACCTAGCCCAATTGACCTTGAACCCAACTTGACCTAAAACATCAAATTGAGCTAAAATCAAATTAAAAAAAATTGATTGGAAACAAAGATACCAATATATTTCATATGACCATTGAAACCTAAACCAACCCATGACCTAACCCAAATAGGTCAAATGGGTCAAATTGGTCAACTTGACCCATTTGACCTAAATGAAATCAAATGAACCAAATCCAAATATAAATCAAATTGAACCAAACCAATGATGCCAACACATTTCAAATGGTCATATGAACTTGACCCAACTTGTTTGACTTAATTTACCAATTTCAATTGACAAGTTGACCCATTTTGACCTAAATAGGTCAACATGAGTCAAAAATCATTAAACCAATTCCAAATTTACTGAAACTTGGCCCAACCATTTTTTAATCATACCAAACATATTCAAACTGAAACCCAAGCCAAATGACCATTTTACCCCTAGGTCAAAGGGTAATTCTTGGTCATATTCTCTTGGAATTTGATCAAATCCTCTTCATGGCCACTTGACACCCTCTTCCCCATGGACACTAATAAGAGTGATGCATGACCCAATGGGTCACAAACCAACCCAACCAAAATTGACCACCCCTTCATTTCAAGCACATGGAACCACTCCTCCACCCAAAATCAAGCACATGGAGCTCCACAACCCCTCCCCGCCAAAATGAACCATATGGAACCCCAATGCCCAAACAACCCATTGAAGAGGTAATTTGATCAAAATGATAAAGCCTTGCTCTCACATCCTTCAAGGGGAGATATACTCCAATCCTAAATGTGTGACATACTCACAAGAGAGAGACCCAAGACAAGCTCCCCCAAGCTCCCAAGCATTTATTCTCCATTTTTGGATTTATTTAAACCTAAAATAGGGGAGGCTAAAGGAAATTCCAACTTGGTCAATACCTAATTCCAATCCAATTCCACATTTAAGCATCCTTTGAGGGCCTAATCGAACTCATCTAGAGCTTCTTCCAAGCTTCAAAGATAAGGAAGGTGGGAGCTAGACCAAGGTGAACCCAATTAAAGCTCACCTTGGTCAGTAGAAGGATCCATTCAATCTCAAGCCCTTAAACCTTCAACAGGCTTCTCCACTAGATGAAACTACTTCGATGGTTAAGAGTCATGATGGCTGAGGTACTATTCAAAATCGAGCTTATGATTTTTTCTGGTCCTTTTGAAAGTTTCACCTCATGTGAATTTGACCATTAGATCTTCATCCCCTTACTTGATGTGAGTTGAGTTTAAGCTCAAGCTCAATCGACGATCAAAGAGTGGATGGATGCCCATCTCCAGAAACTGAAGGATCAAGGACCATCCATCCGCGTATTTTGGATGGATGGCCATGATCAAGCCACATAGAATCCATGGATTTATCCCTTAAGAACGGGCTGATTCAATCCTCCCGATCTTTGATCGACAATGAGAGAAAGCAAGCATCATATGGGATGAGATGTGACTACTTAAATAGCGAATCCCATCACACCACATGAAAAGCACGTGCTGCGTCATCGGTCCACAATGGCGCCAATGGTATTAACTATTTAATTAGATGTTAATCATGGAATATTCAAATATTCATATCTAAATGTAAAAATCAAAAAATACAAAATAAAATGCATTGTTAAGATAATTGAGGAATTCATAAATTTATTTATAATGGATTTTGAACAATATTTTCCTTAATTAGGTTTTATAAAACTTAATAACCCTATTACACTACTTCATTAATTCATTTCAAATTTCTATACATTTAGTGGGATGACCTCTATCCTAATTTTCTTAAGATTTATTGATGAGTTAATTAGGAAAATCATTAATGAATCCTAAATCACTCTCTTTATGTAATTAAGGTAATTCATGTGAACAGTAATCCCTTTATTAAGTTAATTAAGCCTTGCTTAAGTAAAGAAGAGGTTTACAAAATGGGTTTGGGAAATTATCCCTAAGCCATTCCCTAAACCCTTTCCTTCCTTAATCCAAACTTTATTAAGGGCTAATCCAATAATCACCTACTTAATTAACTTGATAAAATTTTTAAAACATTCCATAACTTAATCAATTTGTCCTGGGTAGGTGCTTAGGTGTTCAAAAACCTAAGTAGCTTAAGCAAATCAAATTCCAACCCACATGTGTGGGAAAGGTTATGAAAGTACTTAAATTAAACCCTTTAGTTTAATTAATCACTAATTGTGAGCCAATTACATTAGGCCCTTTCTTTCCTAGGTGCATTGGATTTAAATTCTTTGTGTGATTTTATGCCATAGATTGGCATAATTATTTGATTAAATATGTTAAAGTGGTGTAGGTAAGGGATAATTATGAACTTAATGTACACCTTAACCTAAACAAAATATAAAATCAATCTAATGATTCTAAAATTAAACTAAAATAACATACACATGTGGGAAATGGGTTAGGACCAGTAAACCTCTTCACATTTCTTAAATTCAAATCAAACTCAAATAAAACTAAAAAAAATCTCTCTAAAATAAATTTGATTTACTATAAATAATCCTATCTCATAAGATTGTCTTTAGGAATTAATTAGGGTGAATGAATTTACATGCTTTCATCACTTTATTTCTTTCCTAATATGCTAATGTGTATTTCATTTGAAAATCATGGATTCATGCCTTTTAAAAATCAAATTAAAAAAGAAATATTTTCTTTATGTCAAATTGCATATTTTGGCTAAAGTAAAAAAATATGAATGGCTATTATCACTATTAAATCCAAAAATTATTTTCAAAACTTGTAAATCAAATATCATAACTGAAAGGTATGCTACTTATAATTATTTATAAGCTTGCATGTGAGTATAATATGAAGATGTGTATTATGTGACTTTCCTTCTCTTCTCTTTTATCATAGTTTTGAATAGTATTTTGCAAAGTGTATAGTTCATTTGAAAAGAATACAACACTTGCTTAAATCCATTCCTATTCATTCCTATGTTATTACTTAAGAAGGATATTCACACTTGCATATGTAAATTGCATAAACAAATCAAACAAAGAAAACATAATCTTTTTGCATGACTTTCTTTCCATGCATTTCATTTTGTGCATGCACATGTATTTAAGAAAAGTGGTATATTAATCTGGACAACCCTGGTATTGCGAGGCTTTAAGTAGCCCTAAGTAGGTCATGTACCTTACACCCTTGGTGCTAATAATGGTGATGTACTCACTTATGTCTTTTATACTTGTAAATGTGTATATGAAAAATGGACAAAGAATCACTCTTTTTATACTTAACCAAATCATGCATCATGAAGCATCCAATCTTCCTTAAGTAACATCCCTTAGCATTCATCATTAAGGTATGCTAAACATTTTCATTTTCATGTATAGATATGCTTAGGATTCATCCATATGCATGTTACACTTATTGGGAAAGAAATTAAGTGTTGTGTGTTTTGAGATAGTATTTCACTTTACTTAATCTTAATATGCCTTTATTTTTTGTATAGGTTTGTTTAAGGAAAATCTAAACTTAGGATTAATCAAAACATATAATAAAACATTCACTAAATAAAAATCAAATGAATTTAATTTAGAAATTACTTAAGGTAGGGAGGAAAGAGAAGTTCTTTTCTCCTTCCCTCTCTTTATAATATTTAGTAATTAAATGTAGTTCATTCAAACCTAATCAAATCACAAAATAAAAATCAACCAAATTAACTAAATCACTTAAATGAAATCACCCTCTAAGTTTCACATTTTCACACGTAGAAAACTTTAACCTTAAAGCCTAGCTAAGCATACCACACAAACCTTATATACACACATTAAAGCTAAGTCACCATTTCTAGCTTTAGGTTAGGTGCATATGGTTTGATGTTTGCTTTTATTTTGTGATGTAATTTTAGTCTGGATGTTAGGGTGTATGTGTGAAGACTGAATGGTATGGAGGTCTTAGTCTAACCATTGTCTTCTACAGGGATTGTGCTTTAGGGGAGTTGTAATAAAAATATAAAATGCTTTCGTTGCGCAGGTGCTTATACCCCTAAGCATAATCCAAAATAGGCTAGGTGGGCTTGGTTACCCATGTGTGGGGTGCTAAGTCCAACTTATATATATATACATGTTTGGGATTGTATGATTTGTTTAGATAATCTCTATTTTGCAGGTTTTAGTTCAATTTTTTTTTCTCATTTTTATGTAATTTTGCAATTAAGATTTTGGAATGATTGTTATGGGGTATTAGGATGAACATTGGTCATTAGACTATGTCTTATGTACCATGTGAAGCCTTTGGAGCAACCACATTCCAACCAAAGAAAAGTAGAAAAAAGAAGAAGAAAAGAAGAAAGAAGAAAGAAGAAATGAAGAATGAAGACCCCCATAATAATGAATTCCTTCTTGATTGTAATTTATTCATTTGTAATTCGGGTTGTATAAAGGTAGAGCTCGGCTACCTAATTTGTTTTTTGGTTTGTACGATGGAGCCCGACCACAAATGGCCTCTTATTCTTTGGTGCTAGCTTTATAAATTGATTGATATTTGTTTAGCTTATGCATTAAGATGCCATCTTTTTCTAATTTCTTCCTTGCTTTGATGTATAGCCTGGATGATGATCAGGCTCTTAGGAAAAAAATTTTCTATCCAACTAATCAATTCAAATTAAAAATAAATAACTCATAACCTCACCTAAAGCTTAGGTTATAAATCAAGATAAAAGAATTAGCAACTTAGCTGGATGTTGTATTACTTTCCTCACATCATGCATAAAAAGCATATTATTTCACTCTTTATTAGAGGGCTTCCACCTTTGCCAGAGAACTTGGCTTGACCTTTGAGAGCGATGGTGGAAATACACCTTCTTATCTTACTAATTTTGGCCCATAATCTAATTTTTCATGCATTAGTCATATTAATCCTAAAGCCTGTGTCAAATTGGTTGTACAAAATGAAAATAAAATGTGATAAAATTTGAATTAGATTTAAGTCATTAAATCATGACCTACATGATCTAGTCTCTTAGTGAGTGTGTTTAAGGACTTTGTCTATTTCTAAATAAATAATAGTCAAGCTATCTTGCAAAAGTATTTGACTTGCCTACATGTTTTAAAATTGTAGGACGAGTTAGTTGGCGGCCACCCACATGCGGTTGTAAGTCCAATAGTTGAGTGGTTTATCCTCTCTTATGGAGGTAAACCAAATACCCATTTTTTCATTAGATTTGGGTCATTCTTTTGTCCCTCGCCAAAGCTCCCTAGATTTAGGTTTTGAGATTACTTCTCTCCCTTTGTTGGATACAAGCATAAATCTTCACCTCTTAGACATTTTCATGACCTTGTACCATTGAATTACAGCCCTAACTTTCTAATAAAAATTCAACTCAAATAAACTAATTCAATTTCAAAAATATAAAGCCCAACCATAGGATAGTCTGGATTCTTATTATGCTTCCTAGTATCCTAAGCAGCCCCTACTTATCTTCATTTGGCTTCGATAAGAACACCCTCCACTTGATCGATCCCACTTGACTTTTCTAAAAATAAACCGATCGATTGATAGTCCTACCTTTCAAAAACTTTGGAGACAATGATCATTTACCTTAATCGAGAGTATTCTTAAGGAATCTTGTTCCTTATGATGTAATTAACTATGGGGGCTTGCCCCTATAGGAAACTTAACGAATCCAATTTAAAATAATCCGCTTTACTTTTCCATGTAAAGTAGGGAAGAATCTCTGGTACATTCTGAAGACCCATAGTTCTTAGGAGTCATTATTAAGGTGATTAGGTTCATTGTAGGGTGGTGACTTCTATCTCTCGAGATAGTACACCTCTCCTCAATTTCGTACCCGATCACCCTAATAAGAACATCTACAGATATGCGTTGTGTCCCGACAAGGTGTTAGATATATTTCTATTTTCATTTATCCTCTTTTCCAAAAGGGGATAGATGAATGTAGAATATATAAATATTTCACTATAGATTTTTCTGGCAACTCCATTGGGGAAGGTTCCTCTCTCCATCTTTGATAAATGATTATTGTCTCCAAGTATCGAAAGTGGGTTTGTACTTTTGTATAAATCCAAGACTATCTTTCTTTTCCTTTGGCACTTAGCTTATTTCATCCTTAAGTTGAGCTAGCTAACAACTTTAGGTTTTAGGACCTCACCCCGTGTTGGTCTTAAAACCCCCATTGGGTTCCTCAATGGGTAAAAATAAAAATTTAATAGAAAGAGAATAATCAAAGACTTCCCCTTACCATTTTTATGGTAAGGAAAGGTTCATTCTAAAAATAAGACAAAATAAGTCCTTCATAAAATTCTTGCTTTTTAAAAGCACTTTTTCAAAATACACTTCATAAAATATTCGCACTACATCTAACAATTTTCATAATTCTTACATGAAGGAACATTTCAAAAATAAAACCAATAATCATGTTTTCAAAAAGCACAAAATTTGAAGATGGGCCATTCCATTCAATATATCCAAATGTGTTGGATGGATGTTACATCTTCAAGCAAAATCATAACTTTGAAATTCCACTCAACACATTCCACCTGTGTTAGGTTCGAATTTTCACCCTTTCAAAAAGCACATATGAAACCTCTCCATTCAATATACCCACATCTATTGAATGAAAGTTTCATTTCCAATCAAAATCAAAAATCAATTTTCAGAAAGCACATATGAAACCTCTCCATTCAATATACCCATATTTATTGAATGGAGGTTTTATTTCTAATCAAAATCAAAAAAATCAATTTTCAAAAAGCACATATAAAACCTCCCCATTCAATATACCGACATTTATTGAGTGGAGGTTTCATTTCCAATCAAAATCAAAAATCAATTTTTCAAAAAGCACATATGAAACCTCTCCATTAAATATAACCACATTTATTGAATGGATGTTTTATTTCCAATCAAAATTAAAAAAAAAAAAACTTTCAAAAAGCACATATGAACATCTCCATTTAATATACCCAAATTTATTGAATGAACATTTCATTTTCAAATAAAATGACACTATTTTGAAATCCCACTTAACATATTCCATATATGATTAGGTTGGGATTTCCTCTGTCAAAAAAATTGATTTCCATCTTACATACCCAAATTTGTTAAATGGAAATCTCTAATTTCAAAATCAACAAAATGCAAAAATTTTAAAACACTTTTGGAACTTCATTTTAGCATACCACATTTCCTAAATTGAAATCTCCATTTCACAAAAATCAAAAATACATTGGAACTTCATTTTAGCATAGCACATTTGCTAAAGTGAAGTCTCCATTTTCAAAACAAAATTTGAAACACATTTTTGGAACTTCATTTAGCATACCAAATTTTCTAAGTGAAATCTCTATTTCACAAAAATCAGAACACATTTGGAACTTCATTTTAGCATACCACATTTGCTAAAGTGAAGCCTCAATTTTCAAAATAAAATTTACAACACATTTTTTTTTTTTTTTGAATTCCATTTATACTAAAATTTGCTAAGTGAAATCTCCATTTCACAAAATTCAAAACACATTGGAACTTCATTTTAGCATACCACATTTTCTAAGGTAAAATCTCCATTTTCAAAACAAAATCCAAAACAAAATAAGCACATTAAGATTTTCTTAGCATACTCAAATTTGCTAAGAATCCTATTTTGAAAAATTTTCAAAAAAAAAAACACACTTGGATTCTGAATTTAGCATACCCAAATTTGTTAAATGAGAATTCCATTATCAAATCACAAATGATTCACAAAACAAAGCAAACAAACAAAAAGAAGAAACTGTTTTCAAACACCTCACTTAGTATACCCAAATTTGCTACATGAGTGAATTCCAAAAAATCTCAAATCAAAAACAAAATCAATTGACCCTTTACTTTAACATATTCAAATTTGTTAAATGAAGGGTCTTCAAAATCAAAAATCAAAAATCAAAATTCAAACATGAACCTATGGAAGCATCTCTCCAAAAAATACTTGAATCCATTTTCAACATACCCAAATTTGTTAAAAATGGATTCTACATTCAAAAAATCCTCTTCCCAATCAATCTCAAAATCTCTTCTAAATTCATTTGAGCCCCACTTAACACTTTCAAGATGTTGAGTGTGGGTTCAAATTCTTCAAATTCAAAAATAAAAAAAATAGAAATCTGATTCAAGTTTATTTTCAACATTGCACTTCGACGCTTTTTTTTCAATTTTAGTTGATTGCAATGGTATGTGTTCACGCTTTCCTCATGAGATGGATTTGGCCTTGGATCGCCAACCTTCCATGATCTGCCCACATCCACTTTGGTGAGGCTTTGAGGGGGGGATTACATGTGAGGGAACCCCTCATGTTA
Source organism: Cymbidium sinense (assembly GCA_021442155.1). Lineage (NCBI taxonomy): Eukaryota > Viridiplantae > Streptophyta > Magnoliopsida > Asparagales > Orchidaceae > Cymbidium > Cymbidium sinense. Next base: position 293,985,704 of record CM038214.1, on the reverse strand, counting down.
GCAAGAGCATGGTGACGAGGTGCCATCCAGTCAACATGTCATCTAATTTAGAGATTCCTCGCTGAAGAGGAAGGTTGTGGTTCTCAATGTAGTGTCATTATCGTGTGCACGCTTGTTGTTCCCCATGCTTCGCTAGGCTAGCACCCACTCATTGCCACCCTCCAAGAGGAAGGCTCCCCAGATTCTATAGATTGTCTCCTCTGCCTTTGAGGTTGCTAGCTCCTACATCGCTCGACCTACCTAGACCTAGTGAAGAAATAAGAACTGCATGATCAAGCGCCAGACATGTGGGAGTTGAGAGTGCTACTGCTGTAAGAGTTTCTAGGATGGTTTCTCATTACAAAAAAACTAGTTCCACCCTCTCTCTGATCGAGAGAATATGCTGAGGATTTCTACTTCACCCCGCCAATTCAGTGCACGTAGTGAGAGGAGGAGTCATCCTCATCAATTTTACACAGTAGCCAGATGATCGAGTCAGCTTTTGATTTGAGATCCATTGAAGGTGTGCGTTTTAGGTAGGAGAGGGCTAGAAAGGCCCGCATATCACATTTAGGAGTGGAGGTATAGTGGCCAAGGCCTCCGCACTTGTGGATTTCCGATGACGCTACCCCGATGATCATGCGACATCTTCATGAGGACTACACATCATAGAAGATGAGTTTCTATCCCGAGAGAGTCAGTGGTACCTCCACCACACCACTCTTCTACCCGTCTGCTATCTCCTATACATGTTCCAGTATATATTGTTCCAACTAAGGCCATGAAGGCCGCATCGGAGGAGAAGAGAACATCATTGGTGATCCATGGTGAGATCATCCATCTACACCATGGTGGTGAGGCCAAGCTTCCCGCTTGACCTTTCCATGGTGAAGAAGGAATGGTGTAAGTCATCCATCCACCACCCCACCATAGTAAGCATGAAGGTGGTTGTGATTGAGGGAGGAGGAGATAGTTTAGTCGCCCTTATGGCCATAGATCCTCCTAGGAGTACCACTCTGCCCAGATCTAGCAGCATTCATGAGTATCTTTCCTCTAGAGTGTAGTTCTCATAAGATCAAGCCACATCAAATATTAGGTGCTTATCTATTCATGATAGTGACCCTACTACCGGTTAGACTCATCTTGTGCATGTTCAGTTGGATCGATCCCTAGATGGCATAATAGCTCAGTATCTAGTGGAGAAGAAGGAAATCTTAGGATATGTTTGGTCCGATTTAGAGGATGAAAAGGTCAACTTTGATCTAAATGAAGATGATCTGTTAGAGGATTTATCGGGGGTACACATGGTAGATACCCAATTTTCTCCTCCATGAGAAACTTTGATTAGAGGCCGAAAGCAAGACACACTACTCCCAACACCTAGTTAAAGCAAAGATGAACAAATAGATACAAGACTTATTAGCAACAGTCTTAGCACTTCAGAATTAAGTATCGGCAGTTCATCCTACTATAGCTTAGACTAGTCAGCCAGAGTTGGTGCATGTTTTGGATCCAGCCAAGACTTTACCTCCAATAGAGCAGGTAGCACCATATAGAAGGTAGTGGATAGTACCTCCACAAAAAGGATATCAAAACCATGGTTGAGAAGTAGTGAGAAGCATTGGCCCAAGCAGGAGGATCATCGCCAAAGGGACCCTACTGAGGAATTTGATGTCATCCAATATCCTAAGGGTTTCGTGTCACCTTATTTTAAGAGATAAATGGGAAACCCGGCATATATTGCATAGTTTAGCATTGTAATGTGGTGGCGGATGCTTTACTCTTCTCTTTGTCAAGAAGCTTAGGCATAACCTTTGATTGGTTCACTCAACTTCCCAATAATTCAATGAAGACTTTTGCTGAGTTGGAGCAACTCTTCGTCAAGAGGTTTGCTGGAGCTCAACAAACGGTGAATGTAGGCGATCTCGTTATGGCTTAACAAAACCCCGGTGAGTTCCTCGTTGATTATATTCTCAGATGGCATAATTTTAGTATGAACTATGAACCAGTTGTCTGAACAGCATGCCATTGAGATTTTGCTTAAGAAAATCCATGGCTGTAGCCTTCATGCTCAAAGGTTTCACCATCATAACTTTTGAGAAACTCATCAACAAGGCGGCTAGCTTACAAGGAGAAGAACAGTTGCCTTTTATAGACCAATCAATAAAGTAAAAGCCACAGAAAGCTTTTAAGAAGAAGCCTGGAGTAGTGATAGCAGTAGATAAGGAGAACAACACCGTGAGAGCAATTTAAGAGACCTCTCTCACCATCACTTCCACCTCACCACCAGGCGCCTATACCGCCACAGAGCCTCCATGGCTCACACCACCTCCCTCCGCCCACATCATCACAGAATACACATACCGCCGTAGCTACCACCTACTCTTTTGGATAAACTTAACAAGCCTTATTCATTTAAGAGGGAGGTAATCAGGAAGATCTTTATGAATCTCTTAAAGAAGCCTGATTTTAGTTACTCGAACCTAGGAGACTGGAGGAAGTGGGAAAAAGTAATGATTCTAACTTTTTCCTCTACCACGGCATGCTAGGTCATGTTTTGGAAGATTGCTTCACATTCAAGGACTGGCTTTAGCATAGCTTCAAGACCGGTGCTATTGTTATTCCGAAGGAATACCTTGTGGAACAACCATCCAATTCTATTAGGGTAATCCTTTGAGATACTTGCGATCCATCCAAAACCAAAGAAGGTTGGGATATCTCCTTATCCACTCTAAGAAAATTGTCTCCAAAATCAAGAAATTTTCCTCTGAGCTGCCTCAAACCTCCAACACCAAGGAAGGTTTGCAAGTTACCGTGAGTCAACTGTGGGAAAGGGGAGCTCAAGAAGAAGTACCGTGCCCAAGATAGGAAAGTAGCTCAACCACCAACAAGTCCCTCTAATCCACCTAAAGAATAACATCGACTTCATACTTCAACTAGCTCTTCTTCTAGTAGACATCTTGTATCGATGGATGAGGGAATCAAATCCCTCACCCCACTTACTTTACTTGATTTCTATTATGTACCTCCTACAAAATCTAAGAAATCAAAAAATAAAGCATGCTTGAATTATATCTGTGTCACTTCTGATGGGTTGTCTAAATTTATTCCTAACGATAACTCTTCAAGTCTAAACAACAATTATAATAACTTCGATCTTCCTATTTTTGATTCAAAGATGGACCTTCCTTCTCTGAATACTACAGGTTCACCTCTTAAAATAGGCATGGAATCATCCGATTCCTAGGGTCCCATAGGAGAAGCTATAGGTGAGCCTGACGAGCAAGTAGAATCTTCCACTAACCTGCCATAAGAGATCACCAAAGTCAACCTCCATAGTGGCAAGGTTCTACCTCCTAGGGTAGTACCTCAAGATAGAGGGAAACAAGTCATTGGTGTAGATGATCGAGAAGCCCCTTGTTGACCTTATTTTTAGGATGACCTCTAAACCCCTTCATCTTAGACATAGGACTCATCTTAGACTTTAAGAGTTCCTTAGTCTTAATACACATCTAGTGATTAGGTGGACACTCAACCTATCCCTGGAGGCTTAGAAGAGTTAGCCACAGGAATATGTCATGCCTTAGGGGGTGTTAGGAAAATTTGCCTACCCGATTGCTTGAACCAAATTCCTCATTTCCATCCTTCAAGTCAAACTCCAAATCAAATTAGCATCAAACCTAAATAAATTCTAACTTAATTGATTTTCTCCAAACTCAAATCAATACCAAATAATTGAAATCCATGATTAAAATGCATGATCAATTCCAAATGATTGAAGCTTACAAATTCAAATTCCAAGTTTAAAACATTTCCTAAGTCCTTTGATTCACTCTTAAGGACTTAGCCTAAATCAAGTCCAAATCAATTAAGATTCATGAAATTTTCTCACAACCCATTTATATTCTCATTTATATTCACATATATAAATGAAATATAAATTTAAATCAACCAAACTAAATCCAAATCAAAAATCTCTCCTAAGTCCTTTGATTCTCTCTTAAGGACTTAGCCTAAATCAAGTTCAAATCACTTCAAATCCATGAAATTTTCTCATAACCCATTTATATTTTCATTTATATGCTCATATATAAATGAAATATAAATTCAAAAAATCAAAACCAACTCCAAAAATTAAACTCAAATTCAATCAAAATCCAACCTAAGCCTTTCAAGTCAAAATCTTGAACTTAGTCAAATCAAATTCAAATCAAGCCAAACTCTTGATTTTTCTTCATGATTCAATCAATCCTTCAATCATGAATCCATTATAAACATAAAATTCAATCACAAAACCAAAACTAAATCCAAACATAAAACCCAAGTCAAACTCATGTTCACCCTTTGAACTTGAAATTGTTAAATGAATCAAAACCCATTTAACTTCAAACAACTTGCAAATGGATTTATATTTCAATCATAAGTCCATATGTGAGTTCAATCAAACTTAAATCAAGCTTTGACCAAGCCATTTGACCTACTTAAACTTACTTGACCCAAAGTGACCTAAAGTACCCTTATGAGCCAAATTCTAATCCTAACCATATTTGATTGAATTAATCTCACCTAAACCACTCATCATGATCAACAATCATCATAAGATGATCAATCACTCAAATTGGGTCAACCAAATCAAACCTAAGGGTTGACCAAGTCAACACTTAGCCAAAATGAAACATAAACTAGCCAAAATCTACTATAGGCCAAATTGATTGAAACCATTGCTATAACTTCATTCATGATCAATGTTTGAACTTAACCAAGTCAACATTTGAGCCTAACCTAGCCCAATTGGCCACTTGACCCAAGTTGACCCAACTTGACCTAAAAAGTAAAAATGTGTCAATACTTCATTTATGTTAAATTGATTGAAACCAATGGGTCAAGCTTATTCCAAAATGATTGTTGAACTTGACCAAAGACTCAATTGGCCAACTAGACCTAACCTAGCCTAATTGACCATGAACCCAACTTGACCTAAAAGGTCAAATTGAGCCAAACCTAAATATAAACTAAATTGATTAGAAACAAAAATACCAATCTATTTCAAATGACCAACCAAACATGAGTCGACCCATGACCTCCCAAATAAGTCAAATGGGTCAATTTGGTGAACTTGACCCATTTGACCTAAATGAACTCAATTGAACCAAAACTAAATATAAACCAAATTGAATCAAACCAAAGCCACCAAAACATTTCAAATGGTCATATGAACTTGACCCAATTTGACCAATTGGTCAACTTGACCCAAGTTGACCCATTTTGACCTAAATGGGTCAACATGAGGCAAATCATATCAAACCAACTCAAAATTCAATGAAACTTGGTCTAACCCATTTTTCAATCATACCAAACATAGTCAAATTGAAACCCAAGTCAAATGGCCATTTTACCCCTAGGCCATAGGGTAAATTTTTGGCCAAATTCACATGGAACTTGGTCAAATCCTCTTCATGATGACTTAGCACCCTCTTAGTAGACCAAGTGGACACTAGTGAGTGTGGTGCACCTAACCCAATGGATTTGGGTTAGCCCAACCAAGCCTAAGGTTAAAATCGACCACTTATTTGAACATGGTCACATGGGAATCATTCCTTCAGTTGATTTAAGCACATGGGAGCTCCACTACTCCACTCCTTAAGCCAAATTGAATGCAAGGAGACCTCTAATAGCCCAACAAACCCACTAAAGGAGCTCAATTGGATCAAAATGGTAAGAGAAGGCTCGACCATCTGATTGCTCTAGGGGGAGATATACTCCCCCTAATTTCATAAAAATTTTCTTCTACCCTATTCAATTGAAGCATAGGAAGCCTAAGGAGCCATTGCCAAGTGATCCCAATCTTCCTAGAGTGAAATTGAATTTCCATTTTCTCAATTTTCATAGACTGAAAATAGGGGAGCTCCACTTGAAATCCAACTTACTGCACACTCAATACTAAGCCAATTCCTCCTTTGAGCACCCTGAGGATCAAATCGAACTCACTCCAAGCTTCATTGAAGTTCTTAAGGCAAGGGAGGACCACTCTTGATCAAGACCGAGCTCAAGTGAAGGTGGACTTGACCCATAGAAGGATCCATCCATTTTTAAGGCCTCAAAATTTTAACAAAGCTTCATCTCCACTAGATGAAGCTTCTCTAAGGGAATTGAGCGTCGGTGATAGTCTCTGGCGAGGTATGTCATTAAATCGAGCATAATCTCAAATTTTCTTGATCCTTTGTGAAGAGAATCTTCACCCCATGCAAAACTAGCCATTGGATGTTCATCCCCTTGCTTGATGATGGTGTGGATTGAATTTCGGATCAAACTGAGCTCAATCGAGCTCGGATCATGCCATGCAAGATGGATGGTGGCCATCTGCTGCAAGCGATCTCAGGGATGAATTAAAGACCGTCCATCCCGCGTGTTTTGGATGGACGATCTTGATTAAATCCATGTAGGATTCGTCATTTAATCCTTTAGAACCGCGGATCTAACCTTAGCCGTCTGACCTTTGATCAGACGTATGAGGAGAAAGTGCATAGCACCACCGCTGACGTGACCTACGATGTGTCAACTTAAATAGTGAATCCCATCGCGCCATGTGAAAGCGTGCCACGTTAGCCTCCACGTGGCACTGACGGGATTAGCTATATAATTAGGGATTTAAATCACTTAAATAATCAATAAAACTTTAAAAATTCATATCTAAGTGTAGAAAAAAAAAAAAATGTGACATAAATTGCATATGAAAGGTATTTGAATCTAGAATATTATAAAAATTATTTTAATGAATTTTGAAGTGTGTTATTTTCTAGATTTGGGTTATATTGGGAATTTGATTTTGCTAATTACTCTTTAATTACCCTCATTGATTAATTCCAAACTTCTTTTGTATGATTAGTGGGATGACTTCTGCCACCCCTAATTTTCTTGGGATTTATTGATGGTTTAATTAGAGGAATTTCTAGATTAATTTCTAATTACCCTCTTAATGTAATTATGTTTAATTAAGTGTGTAATTAGTGCTTTAACCCCTTGATTGAGTTATTTAAGGTTTGTTTAAGTGAACAAGAGGTCTAGGAAATAATTTTGGGATATTTTCCTTATGCTATTCCTTAAACCACCTCTTTCTTCCTTAATCTAAACTTAATTAAGGATTAATTCACTAATTTCTTACCTAATCAATTTGATAAAATTCTAAAACCTTCTAGAACTTAACTAATCCATCTTGAGTATATGCTTAGGTGTTCAGTGACCTTAGTACATTAAGGAAATCAAAATCTAACTCACATGTGTGAGAGGGGTTATGAAAGTACTTAACTTAAACCCCTTAGCTTAATTAATCATTAATCATGAGACAAATACATTAAGCATTTTTCTTCTTAGGTGCATTATTGATTTAAATTTCTTGTGTGGTTTTATGTCATATCATTGGCTCATAATTTTTAGTTAAATATGCTAAGGTGGTATAGGTAAGGGGTAATTAACACATTTAATTCATAGCTTAACCTAATCAAAATATTAAAATCATCTAATTATCTAAAGATTAAATTAAAATGCCATACATATGAGGGAAATGGGTTAGGACCAACTAACAGTCTTTCACATTTCCCAAATCAAACATAAAGCAAATTCAAAAATAAAAATCACATTAAACAAACTTTGATTCACTTTGAACTTTATTATTTCATAAGATTGTCTTTAGGAATTAATTAGGGTGAATGAATTTACATTGCTTTCATCACTTTATTTCTTCCCTAGCATGCTAAATGTACATGTCATATGAAATTCATGCATTCATACTTTTTAAAATCAAATTGAGAAAAGAAATATTATCTTTATGTCAAATTGCATGTTTTGGCTAAAGTAAAAATATGAATGACTTTTATCACTATTAAATCCAAAACTATTTTTAAAATCTATAAATCAAAAACCTAAAATTGAAAGTGTGCTACTTATAATTGTTTATAAGCTTGCATGTGATTATAAATGTGAAGATGTTCATAGTGTGGCTTTCCTTTTCTTTTCTATTAGCATAACTTTGAATATGATTTGGAAAAGTGTATATAGTTCACTTGAAAAGAACACAACACTTGCCTAACCTTATTCATAGCCATTCCTATGCTATTACCTAAGAAGGACATCCACACTTATACATATAAATTGCATAAACAAAACAAACAAATAAATACAAACTTTTTGCATCTTTCTTTTTCCATTCATTTCTTTTGTACATGTGTTTGTATTTAAGGAAAGTGGTATATTAGTATGGATAATCCTGGGGTTGCGAGGCTTTAAGTAGCCCTAAGTAGGTCTTGTACCTTACACCTGGTGCTAACAATAGCGTCGTACTCACTTATGTCTTTCATACATACACATGTGCATGTGAATAATGGATAAAAGAAAGCCCTCTTTTCTACTTAATGAAAAATCATGCATCATAAAGCATTCCAATTTTATTAAGTAACATTTCTTAGCATTCATCATAAAGTGTGCTAAACATTTCCATATGTTTGTATATATATGCTTAGAATTCATTCATATGCATGTTGTACATGTTGGGAAAGAAATGAAGTGATGTGTGTTTTGTGATATTAGTTCACTTTATTTAATCTTAAAATTCCTTTCTTTTGAATAAGTTTATTTAGGGAAAATCTAAACTTAGAATTAATTAAAACATATAATAAAACATTCACTGAACAAAATCAAACATGAATCCACTTTAGAAATTACTTAAGGTAGGAAGGAAAGAGAAGTTCTCCTCTCTTTTCTCTCTATAACATAGTAAGTAATTGTAGGATTCAATTAAACCAAAATAAATCACCAAATAAAAACCATCCAAATCAACTAAACACTTAAATGAAACCACCTATCTAATTTTAACATCTTCACACTTAGAAAATTTAAACCTTAAAGCCTAGTTAAGCATACTACACAAATCTTAAAGAACACACACATTAGGCTAAGTCACCACTTCTAGCTTTAGGTTAGGGCAATGCATGGTTTGATGTTTACTTTTATTTTGTGATGTATTATTTCTAGTCTGGATGTTGGGGTGTATGTGCGTACAATGAATTGTAGGATGATCTTAGTCTAACCATTGTGCTAAGTCCAATATACATGCATGGGATTTGTATGGTTTATTTAGCTAATCTCTATTTTACAAGTGTTAGTTAGATTTACTTTTCCTCTTCATGTAATTTTTACAATTAGGATTTTTAAATGAATGTTATGGGAGATTAGGATGAGCATTGGTCATAAGATTACATCTTATGTACCATGTGAAATTTTAGTAACCACAACCAAGGAACCAAAAGAAGAAAGAAGAAAGTAGAAAGAAGAAAGAAGAAAAGAAGAAATGAAGACCCCCATAACATGAATTTCCTTATTTAATTGTGAATTAATTCATTTGTAATTCGGGTTGCATAAAGGTAGAGCTCGGCTACCCAATTTGTTTTCGGTTGTGCGGTGGTGCCTGACCACAAATGGCATTTTATTCTTTTGCATTAGCTTTATAAAATGTTTGATATTTTGTTTAGCTTATACATTAAGATGGCATATTTTCCTAATTTCTTTCTTGCTTGATGTATGGCCTGGATGACGATTAGGCTCTTAGAAAAAAATAAATCTTCTACCAAATTAAATAACTCAAAATTAAAAATAAATAACTCATAGCCTCACCTAAAGCTTAGGCTAAAAAATAAGATAAAAGAATTAGCAACCCCTTAGCTGGATGAGTATTTCTTTTCTAACATCATGCATAAAAGCATCTTGTTTCACTCTTGATTGGAGGGCATCCACCTTTGCCAGAGAACTTGGCTTGACCAGAGCCATGGTAGAAATACACCTCCCCTTATCGCTGATTTTAGCCCAGAATCTTATTTCTCATGATAAGGCATATGAATCCTATAAGCTTGAGTCAAATAATTATCCAAAAATAAAATTAAGATGTAATATATTTTGCATTAGTTTTAAGTCATTTGAAGCATGCCCTTACATGATCTAGCCTCTTAGGGAGTGTGTTTAAGGACTTAGTCTCTTTCTAAATAAATAATAATCTTGCTATCTTGCATAAACATAAGACTTGCCTACATGAATTTAAAATCATATGAGGAGTTAGTTGGCGGCTACCTGCAAGCAATTATAAGTATAACAGTCAAGTGGTTTATCCTCTCTTATGAAGATAAATTAAATACTCATTTTTGTCTTAGATTTAGGTCATGCTTTTGGCCCTCGCCAAAGCTCCCTAGATTTTGGTTCTGAGGTTGCTTCTTCTCTTTGCGGGTCATAAGTATAAATCCTAACCTCTTAGGCATTTCCATGATCTTGTATAATGGAATTGTAAGCACTATATTTCTAATAAAAATTCAAGTCAAACAAATTAATTCAATTTTAAAAATGTAAAGCCCAACCATAGGGTAGTTTGGGATGCTTACTAGGCTTCCTATTATCTTAAGCATTCCCTACTTATTTCCATTTGGGTTCGATAAAAACTCCCTTCTCTTGATCAATCCCACTTGATTTGCCAAAAATAAATTAATCGATTGATAGTCCTACCTATTGAAATCTTTGGAAACAATGATTGTTTATCTTAATCAAAAGTATTCCTAACCTTATAAAGTATGGGGCTTGCAGTAGAACTTAACCTCGATTTAAAATAAACCCTAATTTACTTTTAAAGTAGGAAAGAATATTTTTATTGTGAGTCCTTATTGAGATGATTGAGTCCATTGTAGGGTGGTGACTTCTATCTTTCGAGATAGTACACCTCTCCTCAATTTGACTTTTAAGACATGGGTGAGATCTAAACCTAAAGGATGTTGGCTAGCTTCTTAAGAATAAAATGACCTAGTCAAAGAAAAGAAGGATATATCAAACTTAAATACAAATCCACTTGTACTTGGAGACAATGATCATCAGATGAGACAGAACCTTCCCTGGAGTGAGAAAAATGCTTCTTTTTTTCTCTCTTGAGAAAAAATGTGATGTGGGACACCAAGATCCATAGATTTTTGATGATCATTGAAGAATGATGTACTTTATAGAGATAAGAGTCACCATTCTATAATGGACCTAATCACCTAAAAAGGACTCCCAGGCAATGGGTCTTGATGTACAAGATATCTTTCCCCTAAAAGTAAAGTAGGGTTTATTTTCAAACAAACCTTGTTCCTATGGAGGCCTAGTTAATTACATCCTGAAATGAGATCCTTGAATACTCTCGATTAAGGTAAATGATCATTATCTCCAAAGATTTCAAAGATGAACTCAATAAATTTTACTTTGGAAAATCAAATTGATCAAAGGAGAGTTATTGAAACCAAAAAGAGATGAGTGATGCTTGATACTAAGTGAGCATCTCAAACTATCCTATGGTTAGCTTTCTTTTTTAAAATTTGAGAGAATTATATAAAGTTGAATTTTACTAGAAATATATGCTTAAAATTTCACAATATGAAAAAGATTTATGCTTGTAGCATGAAAGGAAAAAACCATCTCTAAGGAGCTTTTGACGACTAAATTTAAGGCAAAAAAATAATTTACCTCCACAAGAGAGAGTAAACCACTGTTCTTGACTTACACCTTTGGGGGTAACTATTTCAACATACATGTATTATGCTTTGCAAAATAGATAAGTTAATATTTAGAAAGAAGACTAAGTCCTTAAACACACTCTAAGAGACTGATCATGAAGGGCATGAGTAAACCATTTAATGCATTTGCTAAATTTTATTTTGATTTTAGATATTTTTCTACATTTGGATTTATATAGAAAGTTATGGGTCAAAATAAAGAAGAATGTGTTCCCAAAATAGTGAGCTTGAACAAGCTTAGTACTTGTTTGTGTTCGACTCATTAAGAAATTATTTTGTTCAATATACTGTGTTTTCTTGTTCGTTAACAGTTGTTCTGTTCATAATTTCATGTTTGTTCATTTACTATTTGACTCGATTGATTTTTTATTTATTTATTAATATTTTAAAATATTAAATTTAATAAAAAAATTAATACAAAAATATATTTATAGTTATTTGTTTATAAATTATGGAGTAAGGACTATAAAAATAATCTTTTCAAAATTAAATTTTATTATAAACAAAATTACAAAGCATAATTATAATATCGAATATGATCTAATAACATAATTTATTATTAACAAAATTACATTACTACAAATTTGATTTACATACATTTAATTTCAAAATCAAATAAATAAACATGAGTACAATCAATCATACACTTATACAAAAAAAACTCATCACAAACTAAATAATCTTGATAATCTTTTTTTACTCTCCATAAGTCATCAAGTTTGCCACATAAGATCCGGTCTTTGCATTTTATACTTTGCACTATATAAACAAAACTAAACAAAATTTATAATATAATTTAAATTTGAAATTTTATATCGAATCAATGATTGTCAATTGTCATCGCTTAAATTCTTAAAAACACATAAATCCAAATACAATAAAAATAAAATGAAAGAGTTATTATTAAGGACCAAAATACAATAAAATAGCAAATAAAATGAAAGTTGTCATCAAAAAATAATTTAAACAGACCCAACTAAATAAGATATATAAGCAACCATTCAAACTAGTTGTCTCTTATTAAAAAGATTTAACATCATACTTTAAACATAACTCTAAGATTCAAAACCAAGAATATTATTGATAAATTAAAGACCAAAATATAATAATGACAAATAAAATGAAAATGAAATTGCAAAAATAAATTGAACAATAAATAAGATATAAAAATTAATTTTATCATCAAGTTACATCATAACTTAATATAAACCACAAGCAATTGATAAAACCAAAATATTATTGATAAATTAAGGACCAAAATATAATGAAATAGCAAATTAAATGAAAGTAATAACCTACATGTAGCCATTAATCAAGAATTCAGAGAGCGTAGTGTCATTTCTCATAATAATCAAGATTTTTTGTACATATCATGGAGAATTTGAGTTTTTTCTAATGAAGCATTAATTTACCAATTTATAAAGTGACTAAAATTTGATGGCATGGTGTGTATATAATATGTATTCCATGTGAAGTTTCACTTATGCTAAAAGAAAAGGAGAAAATAGCAAGTCATCTCAAAATAACAAAAGATAAACAAACAATTATAAATTAAAAACAAGCTCATAGCTCACTAATATGGTCGCTTTAATTATAAAATGGCTCAGTTTGAAATTTTATCAATAATAATGTCTTCATAGCTCATATAAATTCTTCAAACAGAAATGATAAATCTAAATTGAAATCGAATACTACTACTACATATAGATAGTAAACCATAAACACTAAAATATGCACGACATTACAAAATCAAACTGAGAAAATACACTTCAGCATTTCATTACAAATTCTAACAGAAACTGAACACTATAAATCAGATATCCAAGAAGTTTTAATAGAATATTAGTATTTTTGAGTCATCTACCCAGGCACTTCAGCAACTAAAGAAGTTAGGCAAAAGATGAAGAAACTACAAAATAATAAACGATATTGAACCATAGAAATTAGAAAAGTAGGTTTTATAGGTTAAAATCCTGCTGATTGAGCATCATGCAAAAATATCAAGTGATAGGCGTGAGGGAGGCCCAAAGGAAAGAGAATGGGATGTGCAGAAATAGGTCCACAATTAATACTAAAGAGACTAAAAGTCAAGAGTCAAGAGTCGAGAGTGAGGAGTAGAGAAACAGAATGAGTATGACCCATCTCAGTAGCTTAAATAGTTAGGGTTTGAATTAGGTTAAGAGAATAAGAGTTAAGATTTAATAAAAAATCTCCTCAAATCTGAACCATTCATTTAAACAATAGAGAATTTTAATGATTCTGATTTCATCTAAATCATTAAATTAATTTTAATTATTATAATGTGTCTAAATTTATTTAATTTAAATATCATTAATTAAATTAATTATTCATGCAAATATAAATTAATTAATAAATAATTTAATGATAAAATATATATATTATATAATTTTATATAATTATTTATAAATATTTATTTTCAAGCCAAATAGAGCAATAATAAACAAAGATTGTTGTGGCTCTTTTATATCGGCTAAAATAGTTATTTGTGTTTGCATACTTAAACGAAAATGCAATGCCACAAGAGTTTTTTTGATAGCCCTAGTTTCCACCATGGCTCTCAAAGATCAAGTCATTTTCTCTAACAAAGGTGGAAGCCCTCCATTAGCAAGAGTGAAGCAAGATAATTTTTGATGAGACATAACATCCAGAGGGTTGTTAAATATTTTATTATCTTGATTTATGTCCAGGCTTTTGGTGAGGTTATGAGTTATTTAATTTTGAGTTGATTAATTATTATTTTCCAAGAGCTTAATTCTGCCATCAAATAATGAAGAAACTAGAAAGATCATGCCATCCTAACTACTAATCATAAATAAACATCAATCAAATTATAAAATTAGAGTGAAAGAATAAGAGGATGTGGGCTCACACAAACTCGAAAAGAAATGAGCTCCCCTTATACAAATGAATAATTATAATTTATTAGGAATTTATGTTATGGGGTCTTCATTCTTCATTCTTCATTTCTTCAATCTTCATTTTGATTTGCTTCTTTTCTTTCTTCTTTTTAGCTTGACTTGGGATATGGATTGCTCCAAGGCTTCACATGCTGCATAAGACTTGGTCTTATGACCAATGTTCATCCTAATCTCCCATAACATTCATTCCAAATCTTAATTACAAAATTTACATCAAAATGGGAAAAGTAAAAAACCACCACAAAATAGAGATTAACTAAACATACACACAAAGCGGTTATGAAAAATTTGGACTTAGCACCCTACACATGGGTAACCAAGTCCACCTGTCCTAGTTTGGATTATGCTTAGGGGTATAAGCAACATGCACAGCAAAAAGCATTTATATTTTTATTACAGCACCCCTTAAACATAATCCCCTGTAGAAGACATGATTAAGCTAAGATCGCCCTACCATTCAGTCTATGCACATACACCCTAACATCCAGTCTAAAAAATATTACATTACAAAATAAAACCAAGCATCAAACCATGCATTGCCCTAACATAGAGTTAGAAATGGTGACTTAGCCTAATGTGTGCACCATTTAAGGCTTGTGTGACATGTCTTAGCTAGGCTTTAAGATTAGAATTTTCTAAGTGTGAGAGATTCAATTTAGAATAGTGATTTCATTTTAAGTGATTTAGTTGATTTGTCAATTTTATTTGATGATTTGATTTGGTTTGAATGAACTTACACTTAGTTACTCAATATTGTAAAGAGAAGAAAAGAGAAGAGAACTTCTCTTTCATCCCTACCTTAAGTAATTTCTAAGATAGATTCATTAATGATTTTTTTTAGTGATTATTTTATTATGTATTTTAATTAACCCTAAATTTATATTTTCTCTAAATAAACCTATTCAATAAGAAAGGCATCTTAGGATTAATTAAGGTGAATTACTATCACATAACACACAATCATGTATTTGTTTCCACCATGTATACCATGCATATGAATAATCCTACGCATAGCTATACATGCAATGCAAACTTTAGCAAACTTTGATGATGAATGCTAAGAGGTGTTCTTTAAGAAAATTTGGACATTCCATGAATGCATGTTTTTATTAAGTAGAAAAGAGGGACTCTTTTATCCATTGATTAAATGCACATCCATATGTATAAAAGACATAAGTGAGTACTATTATTTTCTATACCAGGAGTGTAAGATACAAGACCTACTTGGGGCTACTTAAAGTCTTGCAACCCTGAGATGTCCATACTAATATACCATTTTTCTTAAATATATATGAATGTACAAAAAAAGTAACAAATGGATAAAGAATCATGCAAAATATTTTTGTTTGATTTGGTTGTGTAATTTACATGTGTAAATGTGGAGATCCTTCTTAAGTCATAACATAGAAATGCATAAGAATAGATTTAAGCAAGTTTTATGTTCTTTTCAAATGAACTATACACTTTACAAATCCTATTCAAATCCATGTTAAGAGAAAAGAAGAAAATCATATAAAGCACATCTTATACTATAATCACATACAAGCATATAAGTATTTATAAGTAGCATCACTTCATTTATAATCTTTGATTTATAGATTTTGAAAATAATTTTAGTTTAATAGTGATAATAGCTACTCATATTCTTAACTTTAGCCAAAACATGCAATTTGACATGAAGAAATATTTTATTTAATTAACTTTTTTCAAAAGAGATGAATGCATTATTTCATATGGAAAATAACACTTAGCATGCTTGGAAAGAAATAAAGTGATGTAAGCATATGACTTCATTCACCATAATTAATTCTTAAAGACAATCCTATAAGATAAGATCATTTAAAGTAAATCAAAATTTTTCAAAGATATTTTTACTTTTTTATTTTGATTTTAAAATGATTTGTGAGAAGGAGTTTGCTGGTCCTAACACATTTCTCCCATGTGTGAATCAAGATAGTTTAATTTTAGAACAATTAGGTTGATTTTATATTTTATTTGTTAAGGTGTGAATTAAATCCATTAATTATCCCTTACCTACACCATTTTAACATAATTAAACAAGCAATTATGAGTCAACATATGATATGCAACCACATTGAATTTAAATCAACAATGCACTTAAGAAATAAAGGGGCCTAATGCAATTAGCTCACCATTATTTATTAATTAAACTAAAGGGTTTAATTAAGTACTTTCATAACAATCTATACAAATAGTTTGATTATAATTTTCTTTGAAGCCTCTTAGATTATTGAAAACTTAAGAATCTATCCTAGAATTAAGTGATTAAGTTCTAGAGTGATTTGATTTTGAGTTTGATTAATTGAATTTATTAATGAAGTGATTAAATCATTAATCAATTTGCAAATTAATTAAGTATTTATCCAAATGAAATAAAGTTAGGGAAAATATTGGAAAAGAAATTATAATCTCATTCCCTAAGTCCATTCACTGATTCAAGATTATTAACAAGCATAATTAATGGATTTATCACTATTTAATAGGTTAATTAATCATTTAATTCATCAAGAGAGTGATTAGGGGTGAATCAAGCAATTCTCCTAATTAATCCAATAATAAATTCCAAGAAAATCATGGGAGGAAAAGGTCATCCCACTAATAAACCCTAAGAAGTTTGAATTAAATGTTGAAGTAATTAAGGAGTAATTAGCCTAATTATATTTCTAATAAAATCCAAATTAAGTGAAGATTATTGTTTAAAATCAATTAAACTTAATTTTATATTATTCTTCTTTGAATTATCTTCAAAATGAACTTAAGTTTGTATTTTTTAGATTTTTCTATAATTAGTTATGAATTTATGAAGTTTTTATGATTAATGGATAATCAAAATAGCCTAATTAATTAACTAATCCTGTCGGCGCCACGTGGACTACTGATGTTAGGTACTTTCCATATGGCGTGACGGGATTGGTTATTTAAGCTGTCAAATTGCACGCCACGTTAGCTGGAGGTGAGATGCGCTTTCCCCTAGGCCATCCGATCAAGGATTAGATGTCCGATTAATTCCGTGGTTCTAAAGGGTTTAAACAGAGATCTAAGAGTGATTTAATCAGGGTCATCCATCCAAAACATGCGGGATAGATAGCTCATGATTTATCCCTGCCTAAGTTGCGGGATACGGGGGCCGTTGTCCTCCACCGTCTGATCCGAGCTCACCTGAGCTCTAATTAGGCTAGGATTTACCCCACACTTTCAAGAGGTGTAGGGAAGAACATCCAACGGCTAGAATTCAATGAGGTGTGGATTTATTTCACAAAAGACCAAAGAATTTTATGATTTGAGGTTCATACCTCACTAGAGCTCACACCGTGATAATGAGATTTCCCAAGAGACTTATGAAGTTTTGGCAAGTTGCCTCCCCTCCAAGTGCTCTCTGGAACAAGCCTCGTCAGAAAGCTCATCAGAGTTGATTGAGATCACCTCTATAGTGGTCGAAGAGCTTGACAAATGTGGGCTCAAGCTCGATTGGCTCTGGTGAAGGTATGGGAGGAGTTAATTGAGCTTTTGTGGGGAATTGAGTGAATTTGCCAAGTGGAATTTCTTCTTTGGCTCGGGTTGAGGAAAACTGAGAATTTCAGAGGTAAGGGCCCTCATGGAACTTGGGGAAGCTCTGAAGATGCTCTAGAATCAAGAGTGAGTGAATGTGTCTAGGTTGCAAAGATAATGTGGAGGGAGGGGGGTATACACCCTCCCTCCCTTAATCTGATGGCTGAGGATGAGATGATCTATTTTGTCATTTAAATCAAATGGCTGAGGTTAGGAGCTCGAGCGAATTTAGGCATGTCAAATGTCTCCCCTTGAGTGGAGAAGGAAGTTTAAGAGATTTGCTTGGGAGGTGGTGGCTGCCTTGGGTGGTTTGGGTTGAACTAATGGAGGAGGGGAGGTAATTTCACCTCCCCTTGGGTCATGGCCGACCCAACCATGCATGGCATAGCATGGGTGATGTCCTAGGTGCCTAGGTGGCCTAAGGAATGAGTGCTAAGTGTGCATGTGAGTGGATAATCCATTACATGGGTATTTCACCCCATGTGATACCCTTAACCCAAAGGTATCTTGGCCATTTGACCATGGAGTCACTTTAAGTAGATTTTAAATATTTTGAAAATGAGTTGTGCTAATTTTTAATGAATTTGGAGTTGATTTGATATGATTTGGCTCAAGTTAACCCATTTGGGTCAAAATGGGTCAACTTGGATTAAGTTGACCAATTGGTCAAATTAGGTCAAATCAAGGGTTAGGTTAAGTTCATATGATCATTTGAAGTATTTTGGTATCATTTATTTGGTTCAATTTAGTTTAGATTTACTTTTAGTTCATTTGGGTTCATTTAGGTCAAATGGGTCAAGTTGACCAATTTGACCCAATTGGGTTAGGTCATGGGTTGGTTTAGGCTTGATCGATCAATTAAAATGTGTTGCAAGCATTGATTTTAATTAATTTTGGTTTGGTTTGATTTCAAATTGATTTGACCTTTTAGGTCAAGTTGGGTCATGGTCAATTGGACTAGGTTGGGTCTAGTTGGCCAATTGAAGCTTTGGTCAAGTTCAATAATCAATTTAGAATGAATTTTAGTCATTAGTTGCAATCAATTTGGCTTATATCAAGATTTGACCCATTTTGACTTTCTAAGTCAATTTGGGTCAACTTAGGTCAAGTGGTCAATTAGGCTAGGTTTGGCTCAATTGATGGCTTGGGCAAGTTCAATCATTGATTATGGATTACTTTAGATCAATGGTTAAAATCAATTTGGCTTATGGTGAATTTTGTCGTGTTTAGGTTTCATTTGGGCTAAGTGTTGACTTGGTCAAAGGCTAGGTTTGACTTAGTTGGACCCAATTTGAGTGATTGATCATCTCATGATGATTGTTGAATCCAATTTGGGTTGGATTAGAATTTGGCTCAAAAAAGGTCCTTTAGGTTACTTTGGGTCAAGTAAGACTAAGTGGGTCAGTTAGCTTGATCAAAGCTTGATTCAAGTTTGGTTGAACTCACATATGGACTTATGATTGAAATATAAATCCAGTTGCAAGTGATTTGGTGTCAAATGGGTTTTGATTCATTTGATAATTTCAAATCAAAAGAGTGAATATGGGTTTGACTTGGGTTAGTTTGATTTTGGTTTGATGATTGAAGTTTATGTTTATATTTTGGCATGTGATTGAAGGATTGATTGTTTGAAAAGAAAATCCAAAGGTTTGAATTGATTTGAGGTTGATTTGGCTAAGTTCAAGGATTTGACTTGAAAGATGATAGGTTGGATTTTAGTTAGATTTAGATTTGGTTGGGTTTTGAATTGATTTTGATTATTTGAATTTATATTTCATTTATATTTGTGAATATAAATGATAATATAAATGGGTTATGAGAAAATCTTTTGAGTATGGAATGATTTGGATTTATTTTGGTTAAGTTCAAGGATTTGACTTGAAAGAGTATAAGTTGATTTTAGTTTTGAGTTTAGTTTTGGTTATTTGAATTTATATTTCATTTATATTTATGAATATAAATGGTTTATGAGAAAATCTTTTGAATTTGGAGTGATTTGTATTTAATTTGAGCTACATC
This sequence comes from Cymbidium sinense, assembly GCA_021442155.1. NCBI lineage: Eukaryota > Viridiplantae > Streptophyta > Magnoliopsida > Asparagales > Orchidaceae > Cymbidium > Cymbidium sinense. The sequence goes on along the minus strand of CM038214.1, from coordinate 293,965,618 downwards.
CATAAGATGAAATCAAAGGGCTTAGGAAAGATTTTGTGATTTGAATTCAATCATTTGATTTGGAATTGATTCATGTTTTTCGATTTTGGAATTGATTTGATGATTTGAGAAAATCATTTGGGTTGAAGTTGATTTTAAGATTTGATTTGGAATTGATTCATGATTTGAGAAAATCAATTGAGTTGAAATTGATTTATGATTTGATTGATTTGAAGGAGGGAAGCAAGGATTGGGGTTAAGCTATAAGGTAAGCAAGTTTTACTAATACCCCTAAGGCATAACCTATTCCTATGGCTAACTCTTCTAAGTCTCTAGGGTTAGGTTAAGTATTCACCTAATCACTAGAAGTGTCTTAAGACTAACGAACTCTTAGTGTTTAGAGGAGTCATATGTCTAAGATGGAGAAGTTGAGAGCTCACTCCAAAAATAAGGTCAACAAGGCCGTGGGCCCCCAATTTATTTTTTTATTATTATTTTTTATCATGAGAGAAAGAGAAGAGAGAGAGAGAGAGAGAGAGAGAGAGAGAGAGAGAGAGGAGAGAGGCATGGAGAGTGGAAGAGACAACAGAGAGAGAGAGAGAGAGACAGAGAAGAGACGAAAAGAAGGGGAGAGAGAGAGATATATATATATATATATATATATAACTAAATGGCTAGCATAAATGCCATCCATTATGAGGAGAAACCTTTCATAAATTTAATTATTTATTATTATTATTATTATTATTATTATTATTATTATTATTATTATTATTATTATTATTACTATTATTTTGTATTTGAAAAGTCACTTTTTAGTATAAATACCTCCCAAAGGTGTAAGGAAAAATTTGCACATTTCTTTCTTCTTGCGACCCACTGATAATGGTGTCACCCTCAAGAGTTCCAGTTCTAGATCTCTCGAGTTTCCAACCGACTTGATTAGCGGCGCATCCCGGGTAATCCAGGTGTACTTCTACTTTCTTCTCTTTGGTGGCCTCCACCCTATATAAATGTTGACCCCTCAGGGCTCCACTTCTCCCCATCTCGTGATTCCCCTGCCACTTTAGCGGCACGATTTTGAATTCAGCCAGGCTGAAGTTTCTTTTCAAGTCTTGGTTTCTCCAACTGATCCTTATAATGGTGCACCTCTGACTCTAGTTCTCCCAATCTGGTTTCAACAATTGGCGTGATCCCAATTGGCACTAGTGTGCTTCGCTTTCTTCTTTTTGGTGGCCTCCACTGACCTGTATAACGATGTTGACCCCCCTCGCAGGCTCCAGTTCTCCCCAATCTTGGGGTTTTAAATTGACCTGGTTATGCAAAGCACATCCCAAATTCAATCTCCAGTGTGCTTCCGAGTTTCTTTTCAAGTCTTGGTTTCTTCTATGATCCTTATAATGGTATGAATCCCTCTCACGGGCTCCAGTTCTCCCTGATCTTGAGGTTTCTAACTGACCTAATTAGGCGGCATGCATCTCGAATTTGGTTTTTAGTGTGATTCCAAACTTGAAAAATAGAGAGTATCTTCATGGGAGAGCATCCTTCCACAAATATCCCAATGTCTAAAGATTCTCAAGTGAATCTTGCACAATATGAGGGTTGTGGAAGCATTAGGAGATGACGAGATCCGATGATGTAATGCCAACTATCAACAGTGATACTTTGATAATCTTCTGAAATAAGTTTCATTTTCTAAATGATTTGATGGTTATTCATCATAAAAGATGAAACTTTATCCTTAAGCTTGAAAATTTATATTTTAATTTATTTTGATATATCTATTGAGATTTTGATGTACCTACTTTCAAAAGTTTTGTTTCTACTGTTTTTTTGATGTACTTGTACCTTCTGAGGCTTTTGCCTACTGAGATTTTTAATTTACCTGTGTCTTCTGAGGCTTTTTCCTTCTAAGATTTTTGATGTACCTATACCTTCTAAGGCTTTTGTTTTCTGAGGTTTATGATGAGTGGAGACCCTATCAACCACTTGCTCTCTTAGAGTCTTTCTAGTGAGGATCATGTCTACTACTAGCTTCCCATCGAGGCTTCCTCAAGGGCGTGTCTTCTAGGAGTTATTAGTGGAGACTTTATCTACCACTTGCCTTCTTGAGGTCTTTCTAGTGAGTACCTTATCTAGTATTAGCTTCCCATATAGGCCTCCTCATGGGTATGCCTTTTAAGGGGTTGTATTGAATGCAACAAAGGAATATTTCATTGATAATAAAAACTTATTTTAGAAAATAAAATCTTATAAAATTTTCAATAGAGTAAAAAAGAAACTTAACTTTCTTTAGTCACTTGTCTTAGTGAGATCTTTCTTTAGATAAGTATTGGTGATATTTCTTACTCAATAACTCCAACAATTTCTTTACCATGATTCCTCTGATCTCCATTTTGATGATCTGCGCATTGCTCCAATAAGTAGCATCCTAGATGTCCTTGTTGTATTAAACATTCAATTTCTTCTTTTAGATGAACGCAGCTTTCAGTTGAATGCCCTTTCGAACGATGAAAGTGATAATATTGTGATGATTTTTGCCATTTAGATTTCTCAATGGGTTTGGCCAATTGAGATATTCAGAATTCTAAATATCCATTATGATATCAGTCCTAGACGTATTTAGTCGAGTATATCTAGAAGTGTCGTAATGTCATCAATTTTTTGAATATTTTTCTTTTTTATTTTGAGATACTATTATAAGATCTTCTGATGCACAATTATGCTTAGAGTTATTCTCAAATTGTCTTCTATGAGCAATAATAGCTTCATCAGTAGTAATTTGTGCCTCTATTCGATGAATAAGATTAATGTAAGATCGCATTGTATCTTGCATTAAAGAAGAGTAGAAAGGCTCAGGTCGAAGACCTCTAAGGAAGACGCTTTGGAGTAGCTCTGGATCCACTCCCGAAATTTGACAAGCTTCTAAAGAGAATCTTCGAAAGTATTCTTTGAGGGTTTCTCCTTCATTTTGGCGAATTCCAAAAAGATGAGAAGTGTCTTTGATTATTCTTTGATTTGAGATAAATTATTCGATAAAGAGTTTAGCCAAATGAGCAAAGTTGAGAATAATCCCTTGGGGGAGGGAATAAAACCATGTACGAGCTTACCCTTTAAGAGTGATAAGAAAACCTTAGCATAGCAAAGCATCGGGGGCTTGTTGAATATGCATAGTAGGTCTGTAATGACTGATGTGCTCATAAGGATCAGAGGTTTCATCATAAGGTTCGATGTTATGTAGTTTAAAACCCATCAGAATCAGTTGTTGAAGAACCATATCATGCAAAGGAGAAGATTCTTGAATACTTTGATGAGGGATGAACTTTTTATCTCTTAACAAAAATTCATCTCGAACAAGATGTTGTATTTCATCTCAAATAACTTCAAGAGTTGTCTCCATGAAATGGTGGTGATTCAATCCCATCAAAGAGGTAGTGGGATTCAAAGTTGGTTGACAAGAGTAGGATGAGTTGAGCTGACAATATAGTCATGATCTATATCAGGATGATGTATGGGAGGAATTTTCACATGATTATGAGGGGATTCTTCATTAGTTTCTTCAATAAAATTAACTCTATCATATTGTTGATTTGGTTAATTTCCTTCAGTTTGTGGTGGCATTCTCGATTATTCAGCTCCTAGTAAGAGTTGAAGGATCTGAGATTGATGTTCCTCCATTCTTCGCATGCGCTCCTCAAACATATGAAGTGCCCGATCTTGTTGAGAAACTTGATTGTCTAACATAATAAAGTAATGGGAATCTCCTTCCACGACGCCAAACTGTGCATGCTAAAACTCAGAATGTAGAATAAAACTTCACCCTTAAGTTGAAAATCTAGTCAATGAAGATAGTTGAAAAGAGAAGAAACTCCATAATTTTACTTGAAAACCCAAGAAAGAAGGGGAAAATCATTAGAAAAAAAATGCTCCACTATATATCTCATTTGGAGTGCAAATTTAAGTCTTCCCGATAGAGGGATTACAAGATCAGATGTGAACTGATAATGAATCGTAATCAGTTACAACAAATATGCAAAAGTATTGATATAAATTCTTTAGCGAATCACAATCGACAAAGGATTTACGATAACAACAATGATGATGAACTGAACTTCTAAATTTCTCTATGAGCTTTCTCCCAAGTTTTCTAACACCTCTTTCCCCTTCATGATAAGAATTGGGTCATATTTATAGGATTTTGAGAGGGGCATTTTGGTCATTGTAGCTAAAATCCCAAAACACTTCATCGGACGGTATATATTTATTCATTTGATCATAGATAGTTTTTTGGTGATTTTACCACCCAAACGATCTTCGATTTCAGTGATCTTAGGCACGTTGGATTCTTCTCATCGAGCCACTCGATTCATAAATACATCAAAGTTATTTGATCATCCAATTAGTGTATAAGTTTTCTGTAGCCTTTTAATTCGAGCTCATTTGGGCTCTACTTCTCCCAATTTTGGTGACGTTGAACTTGTCTTATTGAGACATTTAATTATTATGCAAAATAACATATGTATATTATTTTAAAATTTCATGTGTGATATATCAATTTTGTTTTTGTTTTATTTTAAAGTAAAATATATTTTATGGTTATTATTATTTTTTAAAATATTTAAAATATCTAAAAATTAGTTTTTTTAAGTATTTTTAAAATAATATTATTTATTTTTGAAAATAAAAAATAAAAATATATCAAATAAACATATTTTAAAAAATATCATAAAATAAAAAATAAAAAACACAAAACAAAAATTATCCCTAATAATCTCTTAATTTTTTATTTTCGATTCATTTTTAAATAAAAAAAGATCAGTTGAACTAAATAAATGAAAATAATTAAGAAACAAAATATAAGTATTTTATTTGAGGCTATTTATATAAATTGATAAATTTCTTTTTGTGTAAGAAATTTTTACTATATAAATTGTATAACATTATATTTTAATTAATGGTTTATAAAAAAAATTGAAATGCTTTATTTCATTTATATCTTATTCAATTTAATCAAAAATTAAATCAAATTATAATTAGACTCAATTGCAGATATTGTTTAGAAAATTTAATTATTTTAAATTATTTGTTTAGATTTACTTAATTTTATAAAAAATTTGAATCGAATGCACACTCTCCAACATCCGAGGGAGACTAAGCTCGGTTGGAGAAGGCCAATTAGGGGTGTCAAAAAATGACTGACCAACTAACCCGAAAAATTGGGTTTGGGTCAAGAAAATAGGTTTTCTCGGTTAGTGTCGTAATAATGAAATGTACTTTCAAGTCGGTGTGAAAAACCCAAACGACTGACCAATAACTCACTTCATGCCGCGGATTCCGCTTCATGTATGGTTTGTCAGAAAGAGCCGTGAACCATCCGATTTTGACGGCCCAGATTATTCGTAAAAACCTATAGGCGAAGTCGAAGATGCAAATGTAAGCGCAATGTATTCAAAGCCTAATTTCTCTTCTCAATTCTCACTTGAGTTGACTTCCTTTCCTTCTCATAGCTGCCGGCTTGCCTACTTACCTCTTCTCGATTCTCGATTTTCGGCCAAAAGTCAATCCTTTCGACGCTGCTATCTCTCGATCTTCTTTCTCTCGACTCACACTTCTTCTTTCAAATCTTTCTCATTTTCATAGGTAATCCGAAAATCAATCCTTCTCCATTCTGTTTGGTGATCGCTTTTTTATTGTATGGATCGTGTTGTTTCGCTTGTGCTCTCATGCGTGATTGGTGATTATTTATTCTTATTTGTTTGTATAGCACATTTGAATGAACATGTCGTTAGTGTTTAACATATGCGAAGTTGAAAAGGATATTGTATTTCTACGGTGCACGATTAGGGATTGCGTAAATCACCGGTGTATTTCTAGTTAACGGATTAGTTTTTTGAAATTTCTACACCGCCACAATTTGTATGGGAAATCCAAAATTTAAATATTGTTGAGAAGTTGTTTATTTGACTGTTTGCTCGGTTAAAGGATAAAGTATTACTGTTTGCTCGATTACTTACTTGCTTGTTTGTTCGGCTGTCTTGACTGTTGAAAGTTGAGATGAATATTGAATGGAAAATTTGTTTATTATGTATCATTTATTTTATCTACTCATTTAAATATTATGGTCTGGCCTTGAGATGTTGAGATGTTGTATAGGAATTGAGGAATTTGTTTACTATGTATCATTTAGCTATTTAGTATTTAGTATTTACTGATTAGTGATTAGGGTGTAAATGTGTAATACATGTACAATGTATTATTTATAAATTTCTTATCATCAATTTTTTTAATTTAGATGGAGGATTCCAATACTATTACTAATGCTTAAGAAAATGAAGTTTTTTTATAGAGATATTGGTGAGAATGAAATTCAAACAATTGATGAAGAGACAAGCAATAGACTTGCTAGAAAGAAGAGAAGAATGTTATCATTTGTTTGGAGATATTTTGATTTACTATCTTTTGAAAATGATGGGAAACAAATATGCAAATAAAAAAAGTGCAACCTACATATGTGATAGCAAATTTGGCACCGAATTTGAAACGCATTTACAAATTTGCAAAAAAAAAGGATACACGTGATATAGCCAACTTATTTTGCAAAGTAATTCTTCTTCATCTATTTCCATGTGCAATGCTAAGTTCAACCAACAAGAGTTTAGAGTTGCTTACCGCTTACATTATTATGCACGATTTACCTTTTCAATGTGTTGAATGTGAAAGCACTTTTAATGCTTATTTGCAACGAGATTTGTAATTTGTTTCAAGAAATACTATTAGAAAAGATTGCAAAAGATGTTCATGAAAGAGAAGGGGAAAATCAACAATGCTACAAAGTATCACTAAGTTTGTTTTGACGCCGATTATGGACTTCCATCAACGATGGATTTATTTGTTTAACAGCACATTTCATTGATAATACTTGAAAATTATAAAAAAAATTTTAATTTCAGTTTTATGGCACCTCCGTATGACGGTCTTGCATTATTTGAAGTAATTCAAACTTTTTTACATGATTGGGAGATTGAAAAAAAAAATTTCAGTATTACTTTAGATAATGCTCATAATAATGTATCTGTTGAATTCATGAGAAATCATTTAAATTTGAGAGGTGGCCTACTTTGCAATGGGAATTCTTTCACACGATGTTGTGCACATATCATAACTTTGATTATTCAAGAGGGTTTAAAAGACATTGATAGCTCATCAAAGGTGAAAGTATTAAATATGTGAAAGTTCTCAAGCAAGAAAACAAAAATTTTGGAATGTGCTAAACAAAGTTTTATTGATAAAAAAGAAGGGACTAAGACAAGATGTTCTACTAGGTGGAATTCAACTTTTATTATGCTTGATAGTTATCTATTACAGACGTGCCTTTCTGCATTTAGAATTGGGTGACTCGAACTACAAGAGTTGTCCATCAACAATTGAATGGGAAAAAATTATCAGCATATGCAATTTCTTAGCACCTTTTTATGAAATTACATGTGTATTTTCTAGCACAAGGTATCCTACAACAAATCTCTATTTTCGATTTCAACATATGATTAAAGCATGAAAGTTCAAGTGAAAATGACTACATCGGAAGGATGGCTTTAAATATGCTTTCAAAATTTGAGAATTCCGATTTTTGTGTAATTCTTGCAGAATGCTATTCTTGATCCAAGGTACAAATTTAATTTCGTTGAATGGTGTTATAAAAGACTTTATGGAGGTGATTGTTAGACAAGTTGCAAATATGAGAGAGAAGTTATTTTATAGAAATTATTCAAAATCAAGCATGAAAGGTTCATCATTACAAACTTAATTCAGAACATCTCAAATTGATAATTCAAGGGCATTCACTTCAACAATTTCAAAATCACAATTTTTGCAGGTATACTTACTTTATTTTAGTCAAAAAAATTTTTGCTTATTTAGTTGACATTTTATATTAACTTTTATTTTGTTAAGGATTTTGATTCTTTTGATGAAGAAGATAGTATGCCGAGAAAATCTAAGCTTGAGCTATACTTAGATGAGCCTAGGATTGATAGAAAAATGGATTTAGACATATTGCATTATTGTAGAGGCAACCAATATAGGTTTCCTGAAGTTGCTGCAATGGCTCGTGATGTTTTGTATATACCAATTTCTACTGTTGCATCCGAAAGTGCATTTAGTAATAGGGAGGATTCTTGATCAATATCGAGTAAAAACATGATATTGTGGAAGCATTGGTATGCACGAAGGATTGGTTATATAATGATAGAGGTTTGAAGTCTTTCTTTTAATAAATTTAGTAAATTTTCATTTAAATCACTAATGTATCTCTATTGTGTATAATTGAAGTCTTTCTTTGTTGTAGATTTAAATGATTTTGAACTTGATGAAATCACAGGAGATGTTATGAAGTACACTTCTAATCAAAGTGACAAAGATGATGGTGATATATCAATTAACAATTAATTAACTAGTCACTTTGAGTACTTTTTTTTAATTTTCATGCAACAATTTAATGGATGCAGAATTAAAAGCACAATTTTACATAGTTAGTGTTATTGTTTTCTATGGTGGACCTGGTTGTGAAGTGTGAACTTGTTGGTTATTTAGTTTTTTTTGCTAATCCTAAACATTTTATGCTTGACAATTTAAAGAATTCGAATACTTTGCACACTATTCTTATTATCTTATATATGGTCTAGCTTTATTTTGTGGATTTGCATAATTTGCACACTATTCTGGATTTGCATACTTTGCACACTAGTCTTAACTAATCACTTGGGTTTGTTTTGTGTTGTTTGTGGCGAGGTGCAACTTATCACCTGTTGGTTGTTATATTTGCTGTTTGTGGCATATCCTATCTGCACATTATCACATGCCACTTGTATCTGCTTTTGTGTTGTTTATCGCGTAAATTAGTATTTCTGGATCGGCCGGTCAGATTCATGGAATATTCTTGGCTATTTTATCGATTGGTTATCCCATTTTAATTGTTGTATTCTTGTCAGATTCTGAACTTTGATCAACTTATTTACATGCTATTGCCTATTGATATGCTATATTCCTGGACTGTTTTCTTTACTTGTATTCGCTTTTCCTCTTGTATTTGTGGTATATGCCGCATATCATTCTGCACATTATCACATGCTACTTGTGGTGTTTTGTGTTGTTGTTGTAAAATTACCGTATTTGGTTTCAGACCCGGTCAGTATTCATGGACTGGCTGTATTCCTGGGTTGTTTTCTTTATCTGATTGGTTATCCCATTTTTATTGTTGTATTCCTGGCTAAGGACTCCCATGATATGGTGAATAATGAATATGCTGGTGATAACTGATAATTATCTTGTATGGGATAATCCCTTTCCCATTCTGCACTTTGTTGTCCCCTCTAGAATATATGGCTTTGATTAGGTTTGGTGTACTAAAGCTCATGACTTTCAACAAATATGCTATCTTTCCAGTGTAGCAATGATAGTGTGATGATTTCACTCCACTTTGGCTGGTAGTAGCTCTTGTGATTTTTTTTTTTTTTTGCTACTCTTATATATATATATATTGTTGTTCTTTTTAAGATGTTTTGCAGGAATTTTTTACAGGTTGTGACTTAAGAGTCTTGAATTTTACTTTGACTCTTTGAGCTTGTTTTGGAGTTAATGGAGTTTTAGTTTTTTTTTTTTTTAAATGTTGTTGTGTATTGAAGAGTTGTGGATGTAAATTTGATTATCATGGGTTAGTGTTGTGAATGTAATTTTAATTAATTAAATGTTATTTTATTTTAATTATTTGTAATATTAATTATTTATAATGTCAAGACTAAAGCCTCAAGAGATTTAAACTTTTAATTTAGAATTTAGAACATCTCATAAAATATTATAGGATATCATAAAATTGAGTAATAATATTTAATGTTAAATTTTTTTCTTAGTTAAATAAATTATTTATTTTATCATTATTAAGCTTATATGGGTCGAGTTGAGTTGACGGTTCGGTATTTTGAACCCGCTTTAATATTCTGGGTTCGTTATAAATTTGAACCCAATAATCGAATGGGTTCGGTTACTCGTCGAGTCTAGTTCGGGAAAAAAATTTCAACTCAATTTTAAATTCGTCGTTGGGTTGAATATTTTTGAAGTTGATTCGGACTTGACAATCCGATTTGACACCGCCAATGGTACAAGAAGTCAGGGCTGGATGCGCAGGTTCCATTGCTCAAGTTTTCTACATGGAATAAACAAAATTAAAAATTAAAATCTGACGCAGTTGTATCAAGAGTTGATGTAAATTTGATTATCAGATGTTAAGGTTGTGAATGTAATTTTAATTAATTAAATGTTATTTTATTTTAATTATTTGTAATATTAATTATTTATAATGTCAAGACTAAAACCTCAAGAGAGATTTAAACTTTTAATTTAACTATCTCACAAAAATATTATAGGATATCATAACATTGAGTAATAATATTTAATGTTAAATTTTTTCTCTATTTGGTTAAATAAATTATTTCAGATTTTTATCATTATTAAGCTTATATGGGTCGAGTTCGAGTTCGGATCGGGTTCGGTTCAGCATTTTGAACCCGTTTAATATTCGAGTTGAAAATTTGAACCCGAGCAATAATTGAGTCAGGTTCGGGTTACTCAGGTGCGGGTCAAGTCTAGTTCGGGTTAAAAATTTCAACTCAATTTTTAAATCCGGGTCAAGTTGGGTTGAATATTTTAGAGTCGAGTTAGATTCGGGTTAGACTCTGGCCCGACCCGGCAATCCGATTTGACACCCCTGGCCAATGGTACCGAAGAAGTCTATGGCAGGGCGGATGCGCAAGGCTTCCGTTGCCCTCGCCGTGGCAAGTTTTCTACATGGGGAATAAACAAAAATTAAAAATTAAAATAGATGAAGTGTGTGAAATTTTAAACGTCAAGAGAGATTTAAACTTTTAATTTAGAATTTAGAACTATCTCACAAAAATATTATAAGATATCATAAAATTGAGTAATAATATTTAATGTTAAATTTTTTCTCTATTTGATTAAATAAATTATTTCAGATTTTTATCATTATTAAGTTTATAAAGTTCGAAGTTGATCGGTCGGCTCGATTTTGAACCCGTTTAATATTCGAGTTGAAAATTTGAACCTGAGCAATAATCGAGTCAGGTTCGGGTTACTCAGGTTCGGGTTAAAATTTCAACTCAATTTTTAAATCCGGGTCAAGTTGGGTTGAATATTTTAGAGTCGAGTCGGATTCGGATCAGACTCTGGCCCGATCCGACAATCCGATTTGAATGGTACAAGAATCTGCGCAAGGCTTCCGTTGCCCTCGCCGTGGCAAGTTTTCTACATGGGGAATAAACAAAAATTAAAAATTAAAATTGACGCAGTGTGTGTATAGAGGCGGGGCGTTGCGAGAATCGAACTCGCGACCTCTCGCACCCAAAGCGAGAATCATACCACTAGACCAAACGCCCAGTTTTATTAGTTTTTCCTTTGAATGTTTATTTAATACAATATATTTTCTCTCTAATTAAAACTCAGCACGGGTGCTCTTCTAAAACGATTTATTTATGATTTTGTGCTAATTTTCCAAAAGTTGCTTATGTTAAACATAATAGGTTAGCATTGTAAATATTATTGTTGATGATTGGTTGAATATGTTATATGAATTATCTAGAGTTCAATATCAAATCTAGTTAAGCAAAAAAATATAATTTTTATTTTTTTTATTAGGATCATATTATCACATACAATTGTAATATTTAAATAGATCAATATTTTTGTATTTGATTTATGTATAAAATGATCTCATATATATATATATATATATATATATATATATATATATATATATATATATATATATATATATATATATATATATATATATATATATATATATTAAACACTTCCCACCTATTCCTCTATGCTTTGCTCTGTCATCTCCTTCACTAGATATTGGTTTATGGTACTCTCATTGTCGATTAGTGATGCATCATCGAAGATCATTTATTCTCAGCATGAATCACATCACAAATTAAATCATAAGATCACACCCTAACAACCATAGCCATATTCGCAACATATTGAAAATATTTTGAACTTCACTGACCTCTCATTATAGCAAAATGCGCATATACATGAGAATATTTTGACTAATATATCTCAAAAGTTAATTAGATCAATTTGAATCAGAATTTTTCTAATTTAATTTATATCAGATTATCATATCAGATCAATTATTAATATCTTCATTGAAAAAGTGCATGAATATTATTTGTTTAAACTTAAATGTGAAATTTATTATTTAAAAATTATATTCATGCCACGGGAAAAGATCTTCCCTTCATGAAAGCAAAATGAATATGACTTCCATATGCCTAATAATCTATGATCCATTTTTTAACTAATGACAGAGGTTGAAGAACGGTTAGCACAAATTATTATTTTAATACATGAATTTCTCAGTGATTGACCCATTTTACCAAATTATTAAAATTCATGACACGTGAAGATATTTGGCGGTCTTATGTATTATCTTGAACTAAATCATGAATTTGAAAATGTGGCTTTAAATGGAAAATTTGAGCACGAAAGCGAATATTATATATATATATGTTAATTTGCACGTGTAATTTAAATAATAGTTTTACGTTCAAGATAATTATCTTTAAGGTCTGCTAATGGCTGCTGGTAGGCGGAGTAATGCAAATTAAGAAGTCGTTTAATCTAATCTTCTGGAGATTAAATAATTTTTTTTAACTTAATAAATGGAGAAGGAATTCGTATTAACTGAAAATGATTTTTTTCCAGTTTATTATAAAGATTGCTGAACAAAGAACAAAAAAAAAATCCTATTTATGCTATATTTTTATGGACAAATTCAGCATTCCACTTTATAATAATATTCATTTGAGCATGTGAAAATTGCCTTTGCATGGAATGTAAAGTAGAGAGTATTGAAAAATAAAGAAAAAACTAGCAAGCTGCAAAGGTTTTAAAACAGCCATAAAAATATAATAATAAGAGAATAATAAAGTTATATACGCCTCTCTCTCTCTCTCTCTCTCTCTCTCTCTCTCTATCTCTCTCTCTCTCTCTCTATCTTTCTCTCTCTCTCTCTCTCTCTCTCTCTCTCCATCTATCAATCGATATCATTATGACTATTTGCATGAGAGTATTCTAAGGAATTATGTAAACTTTATATGAGTGATAGCCACTAATAGATTATGCCATAAAAACTAGGAGGTTTGTTCTCACTTCAATGAGGTGCTATGAAAGAAAATAAGATGTGACAAAAAAAAATTTCATTTTATATGTACCAAAATAGTAGAAATTGAAGAATTAAATTAACTAAATTTATTATTTTATTTCTTAATAAGATATGTCCCAAAATTCATATAAATCAAAATGGTCTCAAAATTCAAATGGACATTTGAGTGTTATATAGCCAAATCTTTGAGCTTGATGTTGCTCGATTATTTTTTTATTCTTAATATCTTTCTTATCTATGATGATTCTCACTAGTAATATATAGTTATGTGGATAGAAATTCAAGGCTAAAATTTTATCTCCATCTTCAATTATTTGTTTAAGGTTTGTGATGCTATATATTTGATTATCTAAATTGAAAATATTGTTCACACTTTAACTTTAAACTTGGGAAAAAGAATAGGATGAGTAATTTCGAGCTTCATATTTGTTTGGAATTTATTTGAACTTTAAATTGATGATATAGTAAGTCTTATCATGGTCAGTCAACATTTGATCAAACTTTGAGTCAAGTTTATATAAAATTAAATCATGATTTAAACGCTATATGAATATAGTGTAAATATAGATCAAATTTATCATCTTTGGTTTTATTGTCTCTTTTAAAATAAATACAATTGAATTATCTTACTATGTATACAAATATTTGGGGGAGTGTTGAAGATACAAGTTAAAAAATTTGAGGCTAATAACATTCTTATGATTAATATTAGATGTGTCTTATTTGTGAATTTTAACTTTGTCATTGATCAACATTTGAATGTGTTGTCAAAGATCAATGCAAAGATGGGTCTTTTTATTAGGCAATTTTTTATCCTTTTTAAAATAATTTTGATTAACCCATTAATTTTTAGCTTGAAAACCTAAACTTATAATGATAAATTAAAATATAGTTGCTTTAGCTTAATGAAAATAGATTGAATTCTTATTATTTTTAAGAACATATTTTATAAAGTATTAATCATGTCCATTAATTATAAATTTGGGACTTTATGATGATATAAACATGATCAGATTTATGAAGGGGATAATTTATCAATATTAAGTATTATAACAGTTCTTATATTCTAATTGATTCTTTGTAAATCATTTTAAATTTGTGATTGACTAATGAAAGCATCATAGGCAAATCATCTCCAAACTAATCATCTTCAAACAAGTCATCTTTGAATCATGATCATGTTGATGTATTAGAGTTATTAGTTGACTCTCTATAGATGTATCTAATATGTTGTACTTATAATAATTAGATAAGCTGTAACATGATCTATTCAAATCCTTACTAAACCTTATTTAAACTTATTATGTTCTAGAAAATTTGTAACAGTAGAATAAAACTTTACATCTTAACTTGTATGGAAATTTAGCACACACAGATAGTTGAAATAAGAAACTCCAAAATTTTTATGTGGAAAAACTCCAAAAAGGGGAAAAAATCACGGGGTCTTGCCTAGTAAAAATGCTCCATTATATATCAACTTTGGAGTACAAAGTTTAAATCTTCTCGATAACATGATTACAAGATTGTATGCAAGAAATTCTGCTAATGGGAATTTGAGAAATCATAAATCTGTAGTTTGGATTGTAATGATTTGGTGGCTATTATAATAGGCGACGACAACAACGGCAGATGACGAAATTCGAACTTCTAACTTTCTCTCAACTTTCTCCCAAGTTTGTTTCTAGCTACTTATTTCTTTCATGACAAAAATGATGTCCTATTTATAGGATTCTAAGTGAAGCATTTTGGTCATTGTAGCCAAAAATTCTAAAACACTCTATCGGACAGTTTATATTGATTCATTTGATCATAGATAGTTTATTGGTGATTTGGTCATTCAAATGACCTTCGATTTAAGTGATCTAGGGCTTGTTATATTCGTCTCGTCAAGCCGCTCGATTCGACTATAAGCATATTAAATTTAAAAGTCATTTGATCATCGAATCAGTGTTTTGAAATTTTTATGTATAGCTTTTGGGTTTAATTCGAGCTAATTTGGGCTTGATTTTACCCGATTCTAGTATTGTTGGACTCATCTCATCGAGTCATTTAATTTGATTTTATGCATACTTTAACTTGAGATTCGTGCTTGATTTATAAATTTTAAAGGAATATATCATTTGCTTCTATTTTTGGATGAGAACTATATTCAAATCCCAAAGGTGATTTTTTTAAATCATATCTAAGTCTTATTTGAAATATATTCAAGCATATCCTTGAATGATTATTCAAACCTATCTTCAAATTATAGTTTGAATAAGATTCAAATATATTTTAAAATAAAATTTATATCTTTCTAAGACATGATCCTTATTAAGTTTGAACTTTGTTTAGATCTTATTCAATTCGTTTTTAAATCAATGTTGCTTTTAGCTAATCTAAATAATTATAAGTACTCTATGATTAAGGGGTTGTTTGTGAAAAAGAAATATTATGTAAATTAAATATTGTGTATTCTAAATACTTTGTAGTTGCTTGGTTGTTTTCAAAATAAAGATATGGAAACTATTTTTCTATTTAGTTGGGTTTAGTTAAAATAAATACAGTGTATTCTAAATACTTTAAAATTATTTGGTTGTATGTAAAGTAATTGCAAAAACATTTTTTCTACTAATAAATTATTACATTAAAAAAAATCAAATATATATTAAAAATTAAAGAAATTATACACACAAAAAAATCATTGTTTGGTTAAAAAAAATTAACTATAAAAGTTATCTAAAAATAAAATAACCTCTTTATGATTTATATATTAAAAGTATATTTGTCATTAAAAAACCGATAGAGTGAAAGTTTTTTTTAACCTTTGTGAAGTCCAAAGACACAAATTAAAGATGAACAAGAGACACCTAATTTTAACGCGGAAAATCTCGAAGAGGGAAAACCATGGCTAGCCCAAGATAAAAGCTTTATATATATCTATTTCAGCAAAGTCTTCGATACAAGATTAGACCATATGAGGAGGAGAAATCTATGTAACAACGATCGTTGTAATGGTTTCGAGAAGGTGGAGATAGGGACAATTAGCGATGAAGGTCTGGTGATGGTGGTTGATGATCGTCGGGGTTATTTTGGAGGACCTTGCTTTTGAGCTTCTTCTTCCTCCTTCTTGCTGGGTTTTTCCTCTTCTTCCTGTCTGCTCTTCCTCTTCTTCCTTGCTCTGCACCTCCTCTTTCTTCCTTGCTTGGGTTCCTCCTCTTCTTCCTTGTTTGGACTCTTCCTCTTCTTCCTTTCTGCACCTCCTCTTCTTCTTTATTTCATCCTCTTCTTCTTCACTTCACTTGGCCCTGGCTTCATGTGAGGAATGAAGGCTATTTATAGATGGGATGAGGGGCATTGTAAATTCATGTGGCCTGCACCACTCCCCTCGATCAGGATGATTCCTTGATCATTTGATGTATTTTGAGCATTTGGATGCCCAAATGAAGTCTAATTGAGATCTTAGCTCATTAGATAAGACGCCGATTAATTATAAAGCATTCCATATTTGAGAGCTGTTTTAGGATTTAATTGATGTCCCAAAGATTCCAATGATATTTTAAGTGCTTGATCTACGGTACTCAAAATCATATCGCCACATCAAGATTTGTGCTTTGACTAGTGATATTTTGAGAGCCATATCAATATTAAAATAGAACTACAACAACAACAAGCCTTAATCCCACTAGGTGGGGTCGGCTAAAATTATTAAATTATATCATAATTAATATTGTGCATTTATTTTTTATTAGTTCATAATAATTTTTTTCGCGGTTTTTTTAGTAACATTAGTTTAGTTCATATGAATTAGATGCCCTACAATTTTTGAAAATGTCGAATTACAAAACGACAATGCTAAAAAAATCAGATGATAATATTTCACATATAACTCATTTTTGACAGATTTATATAACTTTCTGCAACTTTTATGTTTTTCAATTTGACTAATTTTGACAATATTAACTCCAATTTTTAGAAACATTCAGTTCAATGAAAACAAACTACACAAATACTAAACATGATTAACTAAACATTAACTCCATAAGATAATATTTTATTTTTTTATCTCTATGCAAAAAAATATTTAGAATGAATAAATTTAAGAATTAGTCAGATAAAAATGGATTGGAGGCAAAAATAAATTAGATAAAATAAACATAACACTTTTTAAGATTAACTTCTTTGGTAGTTAAAAATTCTTTCAGATTTTACCTAAAAAATCTATAACCAAAATAGTATACTTACCTTCAACATTGAAATATTTTGCATAGAAAATCCCAACTGAACATAAAAATCAAAAATAAAAGGATATTTTTTTAAAAAATAAGTATCATTATAAACTTAATTAGGGAATTAAATATCATTAAAAAAATTTAGAAATATATAGAGTCAACCACTTAGCAGTACACTTCAACCCCACGATGTGGAAGTTAATAGTGCCTAGTTGCCTAATTAGTGGCTAATTAGGGTAATATTATAGTGTAACCGGGCGAATCGGTTTAGGATCTACGAAGTTGCCCACAAGGGCTAATTAGCTGCAAAGAAATTTTTTTTTAACATGCAATTGGCTATTATATCAAAGATTGGCTTTAAGCTCTTATATTTTTTGCTTTAGATTTGGATGTTACATTTGTGAGCTTTAATCCCTTATTGTCAATTATGGAGGTCAACCTTAGAGTCTGCAGGTTTTCATTTAAGTAGATCTAAAACTAAGTATATGGATGATCCATTACAAAAATGAATATAAGTTCTACAAGTCATTCCAAAAAGTGAGTACAAGTATTTACATAAATGGATGATCCAAAAATAAAAATAAAATAGATAAGAACAAATGTAGTACAGATGCATAAATAGACTATCCTAAACAACTAACGCCGTCGAGAATCACACCACTCCGTGTGTGTACTTGGTGCACGTGATGGACGATCACGCAGCTGATGGTGGCCCTCCAATGCAAGATATTCGGAAGTCTGTGTATGATAGTCCTGTGATGGAAAGATATGCTGATGTGACTCATACATAGGCTGGTATGTAGAAGGACCTAGATTAGCATATGTAAATGGTCAGGCGCCCCAATCATGTTGTGAAACATCCTCTGTAGGCTCCGATTCGTAAAGTGGGTCTCCGATATGTACACACAACCGTAAGTCTCTGCATAACACTTCATACCTATCTACGACTCCCTATAGCTCGTGCTCATCTACACGATCGAAGTACGGCTGAAAGATGTCCTGAGTCGCCAAGATGTGCTTCGACTATATGAAAAAATAGTGTGTGAAATTAGCCTCAAGTAACATATTGAATTCAACTGAATACTTATGTTAACGCTTATATATATACGCTCTACAGGTGATCTGGGATAGTAAGTGGTCGTAGGATCTATCGAGGCTGCCAATAAGTAGAGAGAAGCCCAAGATTTGAACCAACACATGCACTGATTGATAGTTGTCAGTCTATCCCCATCTTCATCCAAGCCCTCGATTAGGTAATCACTCTACCTCTCCCAAGTGGCAATGTGCACCTGGTGGTAATCAACCCAGTCGACATCCACTTTCCCTCGACCATTGACCCTTTTGAAACTAGGGTCAACTGGTGCTACATCTACTTAGGGTATGAGTCCAAATTGTCGCACCACTCGATCAAGTAAATGCCACTCCACCCTCTTCCACCGACAATGGACTCATGCCAACCATATATCGAGCTCGCTAAGCATGTACGATGCATATACGTGATATGCTCGGTAATGCTTCCCAAATCACCTACACATATTAAAAATTATGTTAAATTAGAATATGCATTATAGAAATTTGAATCGAAATATACTCTGCAAGTCCAACCTGTGTATGCAGCAAGCCATCCAGCTAATTTCTATACAATGCAACATTTGTCATTGGCATCTGACGAACATATCTCCCGTTCCACCTATGCACCCAACACATTTTAAACAAACATATACGCTAAAAATTTGAAAGTGCAGAAAGTAAAATATACCTCAAATCAATGCTGAGACCATCTAGATCAGTCAGATATAATATATGTAGGGTCGGCCTCCCCAGATGAAGATTCTCCCAAGACCATATATGTGTAGGCAGCCATCCATGTTGGCCCTACTAGGCCTAGTAGACTCATAGAGCTGTCTATAGAGGTGGGCCAGAACTACTCCTCCTACACACAACGTACTGAATGAATCTAAGTCCTATAAAAGTGGAAGACACTGTAGGTGGACCTCAAAACCTGATGTATCCGACAGTAAGAAACACCAATAAGAAACAGAATATAGGCACGCAGGTGCTTGAAGTACTCCTCAGTGCTCAGATGAGTATGACTCTCTATAAAAAGCCCACCTAAGCCACCTCAATGGCATGCATGCCATGCTATGCCCGCCATCTTGAAGGTCGATGGGATCGACGTCATGGTACACCACATCTGGTATAGGGTGTCGTCCCAACAACTCATCGCAGCAATCTGGCCACTGTAGTTTGACACATCCGTACATACTCATTTGTAGACAACATCTAACTTTATTATCTATATTCCGGAGTGAATGATTATTTAAAAGAGCATGATTAGCTACATTCCCAATCACAGTAGCTTCTAACCTAAGTGAACAATCATCATCACTGATATCGCCACTACTTAAACCACCGCCATAGGATACTCATCATCGCCTACAGACTCGAGGCAATATACTGCCTTCAACGAAATAACATCATCGCTGTCACAAAACTCATAAGTAGGGTGACAAACTTTGATATTAAATATTACAAGTATAAACAAGGAAAGGTTGACAAAGTATTACTTGAGAATCAATTCATCAAAGTCGCCGGTCGCCACAAGTACATAGAAATCCGGTATGCGTATTGGTATATCTGACCTTATCAATCGCTTGATGTGGATGCAACATTAGCATCCTCTACTTTCATATATGTGGGATCCGAAAATTCGCCACCGACATCTTTCGGAAAAAAAGGAAAGAGTTGTTTAGAATGTCGGTGATAATTTCAGAAGGCAGATGAATAGTAGATAAGACACTACCCAGAGATTTTGTTCTCATTTGGAGAGAACTTTTTATATATGGTTTCAGGTTTCTTATAGGCGCAAGCCCCTATAGTTAATTACCCCTCCCAATACTGAGAGAGCACTTTCGACAAGGCTAGTCAATGAATCATTAAAGAACAGTATATAATTACAAGAGTGGAGTTTAGAACTTATGAAATTTATTATTTTAACTTAAAACTTTTGTGGGGAACGATGACGCCAGCCCATCAAGATCCCATGGTTTCGTATCCCGGTCTCGTCCTGGTCCGCAAGTCGAGGAGGACCCAACCCACGACCAAAGGATCCTTGTCGAACACATGGGTTACGCCGCCCAAGGTGTCCTTGTAGACTGGGTGGAGTTTGTCGGGACAAATATAAGTCTACCTTAGCTAACATAGGTTTTTGCCCAACCAAATACATTCTACATTTCACAGCTCAAAGAGCAAAGCCGTTGGGGAACATACGGGCTGCGACCGTAATTGGTAATTGCGAACCACGGCCGAGGGCTCAGTGGAACCGCCATGATGTGGTGCCATATCGTGCAAAACCACGGAGAGGACACGGGCCACGCCCACGCTTTGGAATATTTGAGTGTGAAGGTATTATGTATTTAATTTGACATTGGCTCTTTGTGAGCAAAAGTTTTCTTAATTTGTCACCAAGACAAACAATTGGAGGGTGGATTGATTTTTTATTTTTAAGTTTTAATTTAGATAATTCATTTTTGTTTTTATTTATATTTTGTTATTTCCTTTGAATTTTGATCATTTTATGATTGATTTTAGATTTGAATATATGATCATTTATCATTGAAATTTTAATTATAATTACCCTTCGATCTGGTTAATATCAATTGATAGACCTCACAACTCGCTCGATTTTCTGTGAGGATCGGTCTCAATTCATTATCACAAGAAGTATAATCTTTCAAAACCTTGTCCACTTTGAACATGAGGGATTGTTTGGACTTTTCTTCTCGAGGATTTGAATTTTAGAAGCTATGTCAGTTGATTCATATCTTGTATTATATGATAGAATTAGCTTCTCAGATATTATTAATTTTGAAATTCTTATAATATCACATTTTAGGTTTTGTTAACTTAACCCCAAGACCAAACCGGATTATGTAGATCTATTCTTTATATTTGACTTAGTAATTACTCCAACATGCATACGGATATCTCGTTCTTGAAAATTGCATGGACATTAAGATGTCTAATGTTGAAGTTTCATGTCAAATTTTGATTTTGAGTTTTGTTAACCGCCCAAGACCAAACCTATATTCGTTTCTTTTGTTTCATACCTAACTTGCACATGTCCCTATTGTTTGAACATTTCAATATACATATGAGTATCTGTTTTTTAGAATGTTGTATGGACATTGAATGGTTGAAATGTAGGTGCAATTTGCAAGTTTAGATTTCAATATGACATTTTTTTGTTGTTAACTAAGTCCAAGACCAAACCGATGTGTGTATAACATCTGTTTTTGTATTTGACTTGATTGTAATGCAAGTATGAGTTTTGATAAGGATTTTAGGTTTTGTTAACTACCCGTCAAGACCCAACCGGAAAGATGTAGTATCTGTTCTTTGGAAATATGATATGCATATTATTTTGGCCAAAAGCCCCCCCTTTTAAGTCACAAATCAGCAAGGGTATGGGGGTGAAATAGATTATTTTGGAGGCCCATATGATCGATCATAAAGTAATGGGCCTAAAAATGAATTTAGGCATTTGATTTGGGCTAAAAGCCCTTTCTTCATGTTGCAAATCAGCCAACATAAAGGTAATTATTTTGAAGGCCCATATGATCAATCACCAAGTGATGGGCCTAGAATGAGTTTAGGCATTTGATTTGGACTAAAAGCCCTTTCTTTATATTGCAAATTAGCCAACATAAAGGGGCTGAAATAATTATTTTTGAAGGCCTATTTGATCAATCATAAAATAATGGGCCTAGAATGAGTTTAGGCATTTGATTTGGGCTAAAAGCCCTTTCTTCATGTTGCAAATCAGCCAACATAAAGGGGCTAAAATAATTATTTTTGAAGGCCCATATGATCAATCACCCATAGCCCATTTATTTCTCTTGATAAGGGGGAGGGGAATATAAAGATATGAGTAGTTGTCATATTTCATTTAAAGGAGGCAAGTGGATTAATTAAAAATCCACCTCCTTCACATGCAAGCTCATGGCAAGTGGGGGGACAAATACTCATTAAATTTATTAAGAAGATGTGGCAAAAATCTTATTTTTCTCTTAAAAAAAAAAGAGATAAGGATGAAGGGCATTACATGTCCATGCATGCATGCAATATGACAAATGGCATTACCTTAGATGGTTTTCTTGCATGCAATTTATGAGGCCACACATGTGTATAAGAATAGATGGCAAAAGGAAAGAGCTAAGGAAGCCTATAAATAAGAGGATTTCCTTTCACAAAGTACTTACATTTTCTACTCTCCTTCTCCTTATACCACAAGTTTAAGCTCTTTCAATCTTGCATCAAGGGTTAAGTTGTACACATTTGTGAGTTTCTTTTCTAACTTAACCATTTTTTTTGATACCCTCTTATATATATCATGTCATATGGTAGATTTAATTTATTCCATATGTGTTTACTTCAAGTATTCACTATGTCTTGTGTATGTAAATCATGGGAATGACAAGTAAAGTTGGGAGGTATTTATGTTTGAGCACATGTCTAATGTGTATTCCTAACATGTCAAGCTAGATAGCCACTTTATGTCATACTTGCCACAAAATAGATAACTTTCATTGTATAGAGTATAAGTATTCATATATGACATAAAGAAGCATTTTAAGCCAATATGTTAACCTAAACATTTCATCATTTCTTTTCTAACTCCCCTTTTTTTTATTGAAAATTTTAAGAAATTCCTCGTCATCCCATAGGGGTCGCCGGAGACTGGTTTTCCCACCACGCCAAGAAAGGCGTATGTGGTAGGTGTCGGAGACACCTCGTTTATTTGCCACCACGCCAAGAAAGGCATGGGTTAACACGATTGCATTTCTTTGTCACGTTGGAACAATGTGAGCAAGTACTTATCATATCACCGCCACGCTGGAACAACGAAGCGTACTTATCACAAGTTTCACCGTGATTGGAACAATGTGAACGGTACTTATAGCAAGCATATTTCTCACGCGAATAACGTGTACTTATCCCCGATTGGAATAATGTGAAGCTATATAAGTATATTTCTCCGCTTGGAACAACGTGAGGTAATTTATCACAATTTTCACGCATTGGAACAATATGAACGGTACTTAAAGAAGCATATTTTTCTCGATCATTATCTCGCTTATCAAAGTTTACAATCCCGCCTCCCCGTAGGGTTGCCATGAGAGATCGGTCGCCCACCATGCCAAGAAAGGCATGCGTGTATCGCGTGAGACACCTCAAATTTTGATAAGATAAGATTTTACGTTGGAACAACGTAAGCAAGTACTTATAACAGATTTCGCCACGCTTGGAACAACATGAACAGTACTTATCACGTTTCCCGCGATTGGGACAATGTGAACGCACTTATAAAAAGCATATTTCGCCACGTTGGAACAATGTGGTAATTATCAAAGTTTTCCCGCATTGGAACAATGAATGTTACTTATAATAATAATTTTAAAGCGCATTTGCATATAAACCAAAAGAAAGTCATGTATATTTGATTAGAGCATAATAATCAAATTTATAACAGCCTCTTCCCCACATGTGGGGTTGCCATGAGACTGCACCACCATGCCAAGAAAGGCATGCATAGGTGTATCATGAGACACCAAAATTTTGATAACTTTTCCTACCATGTTGGAGAACATGGTGTACTTTATATCACAAATTTCAAGCTTGCATATGAAAGAGGCATGATATATATAATTCCCTTCATAGGAAACCAATTGAAACAAAATAGAAGCATGAAATTCATAGGAGAACAGCAAATATTATGATATTTAAGCCATACATCCTTCCTTATCAGATTTTCAGACTTCCGGCTCAAATAAAAGCAATTTTCAGCATGTATTACATTTCTAGATGGCCATTTCATAGATTTCCCAATATCCCAAACCCATTTCCAGCAAGCTAGCAAGTGAGATCTAGGCAACAAAATCTCCCAAATAGAAATTTCAGCCAACACATGCTTGCAATTTCATAGATAACAAAATATAAACATAGGGTTTTGGCCATACAATATCTCAAACCCATTTTTAGCAAGCTAGCAAGTGAGATCTAGGCAACAAAATCCTCCAAATAGAAATTTCAGCCAACACATGCTTGCAATTTCATAGATAACAAAATATAAACATAGGGTTTTGGCCATACAATATCCAAACCCATTTTTAGCAAAGCTAGCAAGTGAGATCTAGGCAACAAAATCCTCCAAATAGAAATTTCAGCCAACACATGCTTGCAATTTCATAGATAACAAAATATAAACATAGGGTTTTGGCCATACAATATCCAAAACCCATTTTCAGAAACGCAAGTGAGATCTAGGCAACAAAATCCTCCAAATAGAAATTTCAGCCAACACATGCTTGAATTTCATAGATGACAAAATATAAACATAGGGTTTTGGCCATGACATCCAAAACCCATTTCCAAGCTAGCATGAATTTAAGCACAAAATAAAGCTTTTTGCCAAGCCCCACTTCGTAATACCCAAATGCATAAAGAAAAATTGGTTGGAGAGAAACGACCTGGAGGTGTCGATTCACTAAAAGAGAGGGAGAAGGAGGAGTTTCGGTTGGCTTATGCAGAGGGACCCGTGGCTCAAGGACTGCTCTGCTCTTCACCGTATGCGACTGACTAAGAGAGGAAGGAAGAATCGAGAGGGAGAAGAAGAGCAGTGAGAACGAGAGAGTTCTCTCGCAGGAGGAGCTGCCGCCTGCCCCTAGAGCTTCTGACGGACCGAGAGCAGAACGGAGCTTCCCGCGGCGTAAGCTTTTGCCGAGAGAGGGAGGATCGTGCGAGAGTGAAGTCGTGCCCTAGAGCTTCGATCGGAACCGAGAGCAGCAAGAGGGAGAGGGATCACGAGAGCAGAAAACGAGAGGGAAATGTCGAATGAGGGTCAACGCCTCGCTTTCAGCCTCTTAGATCGCTGGCTCGATTATTGAACGAGCGCGGGATTAGGTGGGATTAGAGGATTTAGAGATTAGCGACCATTAGTCCCTTTAATTATAATTTAATATTATTTTATATGATATTAATTTATGTACTAGACCCTAGCAATATGGGTGTCAATTTAAGTTGTTTCACAACTCGCAACTGCATCAATTTCGTGATCGGAGGTCGCTCGACAACGCCGACGGCCGTCGGATGAAATTAGGTCTAAATTTGTGCATCGCATTCGAATGGATCGACATTCGCCACACTTTGCCGAATCGTCCCGGAAGGCGTCGTTTGATAAGTCTCGACGTTTCGGCGACGACAGCGCGATCAATTTCGCAAACTGAGGTCGTTTAGACATCGTCGAGGCTTTTCGACTTTGATATGCGCATAATTTCATTAAAAATTAATTTTAATTTTTTGGATCGATCATTAATTGATTTGATATTTTCTATTTAATTATTTTTGATTCTTTCGACGCATTATGAAGTCGAATTTTCAAATCAAATCGAATTTAATTAATTTCGATCGTGATTATGGCATTTAACCTCTATGTCATTTATTTAATTTTAAATGACACATAGTTGTAGGTCAACAACATACAACACTAATATCTGACGGGAAGCTTCGTCTAGTGTAACATCGTAAACTTCATCGTCAGATATAACAGGCGCTATAAATCCGTTATCCACCGGATAATAACATGTAAGACTTACAGAGTGGCGATCTGAATCAATGTTCAATGACATCATAATTCATTCACTAGTAGTGTCCGTACGCCAACCTTAATCGGACGATTACCTTCCACATAACTTGGAGTGAACTGCTCATCGATACTTAGTTCGCCTCCATAGAAAGGATCAGCAAAACAAACTCTCTACTCATTCCTCAAATAACTCGAGAATAACTAATCATATAAATATTTCTTAAATCTAAAAAAATATTGCGTGTCCAAATTTATTTGTAGAACAAATTACATAAATCATAAAAAATTTAAATCAATCGACACGTTATACAAACGGCGCCATCTAAAGTGACTACAAGTAACGGGCTATAAGCTTATAGGTCAACTGCAATAACTCAAACTCAACTCATACCATTCAAAAATATGTCGTTGTCACTTATAATAGTATAATCGATATATTATCACCTAAAATTAAAAATAAATTACCTGAACCGCAATGCTAACACAAAATTACAAATCAAATCCAACCACAAAATTCTAACCATACAGCTCTAAGTCCTAGAACACATAATCCACTAATTTATAAATGAGAAAAAATAGGAATTTACCATGTGTTTACGAAGAACGATGGGAATGTGTGCAAAAAACTATAGAATCCAGTGAAACTTTCTCAAATGTAATGGAGCCACCCAATCATCAAGCTAATGTTGGGTTCCAAGTACTGAGATGGAGAGAGAAGTCGCCAGCCATGGACGTGTTGGGGAAGAAAACGAATGGTTTTGGCTAGAAGGGGAAGATGGAACAATAATGACCGCCAGAAGCTTGGAGACTAAGATGATTTTCTAAGGGGCAAAATGGTGGGCTTGTGGAGTAGGCATTAACGGGCGGATCGAATGGATTAGAGGGAAAGAATAAGGATCGGTCAATCTTATTTCTTTAAGTGATAATCAATATAACTTCCACACCACGTGGTGTTGACGTATTATTTAGTTGCCCACTTAGTGGGCAATTATACCTATTTCTAATTTTTTTTAAATGATACTTAATTCCCTAATTAAGTTTATAACTGATATGGTGCTCAAAATACCGCTAATCAAAGTCCAATCTTAATATCAAAAGACCTGATTGAGTCAAGACCGATCGAGATTAAGCACTTAAATATCCTTGAATCTTTGGGATATCAATTACATCCCAAAATAGCTCTTAAATATAGAGTGTTTATAGTCAAATCGAGCGTCTCGACGGATCTAACGAGCCTAAGATTTCATAATTCGACTTCATTTGGGCATCCAAATGCTCAAAATACATCAAATGATCAAGGAACCATTCTAAGCCGTCCGATCAAGAGGAGTGGCGACTTTGCATAAATTACAGAAACGCCCTCCTCCCATCTATAAATAGAACTCTATCCTCACATGAAGGGAGAGGAAAAAGTGAAGAAGAAGAGAGTGAAACAAGTAAAGAAGAAGAAAGAAACCAAGCAAAAGAAGAAAAAGAGGCGCCCATCGACCACCCCGCAGTAAAATTAACATCGAAGTTACCCCACATCGAAGTTACCGCATCTCCACCAAAAAAAGTGAAGAAGAAGAGGAGTGAAACAAGTAAAGAAGAAGAGAAAGAAACCAAGCAAGGAAGAAAAGATACCATCGACCACTCGCACTAAATTACCCCACATCGGTTACCCCACATCGGTTACCATCTCCATCATCAGAATTTACAACCTAATCATTGTTACATAGTTATTGTTCCTACCTCATACACCATCTTGTAATCCCACATTGGGAAGAATTTGTACTTTGCAACATATCCATAGTGGAACATTTTATCGGGCCAGCCCCGTGGTTTTTCCTCTTTTCGAGGTTTTCCACGTAAAATTTTGAAGCTCCCTACTGCTCTTTAAATTTGTGTGTTCGACAATGACAAGGCTAAGACATAAACTCTACTCTACCGCATCACGATTTCGACGCAATCAGCCATGCCGTGGGGAAAAAAACCCTTCAATCATACCTCCGCGGAATATCCACGTCATGGCCAATAGCAACACTGCCACGAGCCTCCCGCTCCAACTCCGCCACTCAAAACCCATCCTCAACCAAGAACGCTGTTTTGCCTCAATCCTCCCTCGATAGGCATGACCTTGAAGGCGAACGGGAATCTCTTTGGAGGATCGTACGCCGAATGGAGGAGTCTCAAAATAAGATGATCAGCTTTTGCAAGGACTACAACAGCCAACTCGACAAATGAACCCCCAAGATCGGTCGTTGCTGAGGAGGTCAAATGCTAATCTTCCCGACGTTAGAGTTCCTCCATGAAACCATAACGCCGATCTCCTGAGACACGCTAGTTCTACTCATCCATCGCGGTACCAACCATTTACTAATCCACCGATTGTTGATAGCTTCACACATGCTCATCTGTTAATCCGCCGTCATGACATTCGCGATGAAGTACGATGCTTAATGCGAGATGAATTTCATCTTCAAGACAGAAATTATCTTCACCCACACCGCTTATGGAGTCCTCACCTTTGCCGAGCCATTCTTCAACATCCCATTCTCGTAGGTTTCAAGCTTCCGAGCATTGATTCCTATGATGGGGCAACTGACCCACATGAACATATCGACCATTACAGGACTATCATGCATATCCAACGAGCTCCTGACACACTGCTTTGTCAAGTTTTTTCCTATTACCCTCGGGCAAGCTCGCACTTGGTTCTACTCTCTTCCGAGGGGATCCATCCATACCTTTAACGAACTCGCTAAGATCTTTGTGGAACAGTTTATTGCAATCGGAGAATCATTAAAGATTCCTCCCATCTTTCCTTATCACGTAATGAGGGTGAATCACTCAAAGAATACTTCGAGGTTCTCCTTAGAAGCTCGCCAAATACCCGAGTAGACTCAACTATTAAGAGGAGTTTTCGGAGGACTCCGCCCGTGGCCTTTCTATTCATCCTTAATGCGGACACCCGCCATATGCTGATTTAGTTCATCGCATAGAAGCACAAATCTCCGCTGATGAAGCTATTAATGCCCATCGCAAACAATTTGAACAATCTGCAGGGAAGCGCAAAAGCACCCCAGGAAGTGCAGACCGACAGCCCCATCAAAAGAAGCGACAAGGTAATCGTGATCTCCCTCCACGTCCCTCATATCAACGACATGAACCTCGACCAGAAAAAACATACACACCGCTGAACACATCTCGTGTTAACATCCTGATGACTATTCAATGAAGAAAGCATCAAGTGGCGCATCCATTGAAACCAAATTCGGAAATCGAGCAATATTGCCACTTTCATCGAAGTCGCGTGGACATACCAGCATGCATACAACTCAAAGAAGAAATCGAGAGACTCATTCAACAAGGATACCTACGATTTGTGAAGAATCACTACCTCAAACAAACACACCTCCTTGAAAGGCAACCAGGCCAATCATCAAAAACAACCAAATAATCATCAAATAATTGGAGAAATTGAAACATCGCAGAGGACCGATACTACCTAACCAAATTCGCACGCCTCAAAGAACCGGAGTTAAAGAAGTCTCGTATTGATCATTCCATCACTTTCAATGACTCGACTTAGGGAGTCCATGTTCCTCATCAAGATCCACTTGTCATCAATGCGGGATCGGTGATCCTTGTTATAATGTTAAAAGAATTTTGATCGACAATGGGAGTTCTCGATGTCTTATTTTACTCAACATTTCTTAATATGGGCTCGCTGGGAAAAAGCTCCAACCAAATACGGACCATTATATGGGTTTGATAATCACCCAAGACGCGTAAGGGACAATCACCTTCCTGTTACCCTGGAGAATTTCTCGACAAGTGACTCATTTAATTCAATTCATGGTGGTCAAGTCGATCGCATATAATGCAATCTTCGGAGGCCCCTCCAATCAATTTTCTGCTATCACTTCAAGGCTCATCTCAAGATAAAATTCCCTACCCCTGGAGTTGGTTTTGTGGAAATCAACAGTAATCATGTTACCTCAAGCTCAACCACGCCCTTCCATCACCTTCAAAGATTGAAGACTTTAATTTTCGAGATGAAGAAGTACCTCAAAAGCTTCTCCCAGAAGATTTACTCAATAGCATTATCGATGACCAACCATTACAACTGCAAGTGGGATCCTTACTCTAAGAACAAAGGAAGAATATAAATTTCTTGCAGAAATCAAGACATATTTGCTTGGAGTCCGCAGACATGCCGGGTTGACTGTAATCACGCACTCTCAAGATTAATCCAACGCTCAAACCAATCATCATCCAAAAGAAGTTTTGCACCGATCGCCTTCGTGCTATTGAACAAGAAGTTAACAAGCTCATGGAAGCGATTCATTCGAAGTACATTACCAACATGGCTGGCAAATGTTGTCATGGTTAAGAAAACAAATGGAACATGGAGAATGTGTATTGATTACACCGATCTTAATAAGGCTCGCCAAAGGATAGTTTTCCTCTTCCTCAATCGATCAAGGTGGATGCTACGTCCGACATCAAATGCTCGCTTTTTTGATGCTTATTCGGTTACAATCAAATAAAGATGAACCCGAGATGAAGAGGCTACATTTCAAACATATAAAGGTTTATATGCTACCAAGTCATGCCATTCGATTAAAATGCTGGTGCTACCTATCAACGCCTTATGAATAAGGTTTTTAAAGACCTGCTAGGCCACACAATGGAGGTGTACGTGGATGACATGTTAGTAAAAGCTTAGAAAAGTCACAACATATTTTGATTTGGAAACATGTTTTGATCTTCTTCGACGCTTATAACATACGACTTAACCGACCAAATGTGCTTTTGGGTTACGTCAAAAAATTTCTTGATTTATGGTAACTCACCGTGGGATAGAGGCCAACCCCGAGAAAATCAAAGCTCTCCAGATATGATCCTCCAAAGAATATCAAAGAAGTCAACGGAATGGTCGAATTGTTGCATTATCCCGCTTCAGCTCGGGATAAATAATACTTACCGTTTCTTTAAAATATTGAAGGGAGCTAAAATAATAATTTTCAATGGACCGATGAATGCCTGTGCTTTTGAACAACTAAAGGAGTATCTAGCATCTCCACCCCTACTATCCAAACCTATTCAAGGAGAAACGTTATACTTATATCTTGCGCTTTCCCCACGCAATAAGCTCGCTTTAGCGAGAGAAGATGGGACACAACAACCAATTTATTATGTCGAAAATTCTCTCGATATAGAAAGTCGTTATCCACTTGCGACGTGATGGCTCGCATTAGTTTTTCAGACGAAAATTGCGCCCATACTTTCAAGCTCACACCATCGCTTTTACCCATTTACCATTAAGAGCCATCCTACAGAAACCAGAAGCATCTGGAAGATTAATCAAATGGTCTGTAGAGCTGGGAGAATTTGATATAAATTTTCTACCTCAGCTCGCAATAAAGTCTCAAGTACTTGCAGACTTTATAGTGGAATGCACCAACCCAACTCTAGAGAGCTATCACTTGCTCGCCTCCCCTCGATGGACCTCTACGATGGAGCTTCAGAAAGTCAGCGGAATCTTACTTATTTCCCCGAAATACCTAGAGTATGGACTTCGCTTAAAATTCCCCGCAACTAATAATATGGTCAATATGAGGCTCTCATCGCAGGTTGAGACTCACCATCATAAGCTCAAAACTTAGTAATTCATACCGACTCCCTTTTGTCGCCTCCCAAGTTGGAGGAGATTTTAATACTCACAATCCTCAACTGGCACATCTCCACTTGGTAAAATCCCTTCTTACTCATTTCAAAACATATCAAATCATCCACATACTATGAGAGAAGAATACTGGCCGACGCCTTGCTAAGCTTGCTACTTCTACCACCGGAGATCTATTTAAGAGAAAGCATGTTGAAGAAATACATTTTCCTAGCATCCAAGGGTCATGGGAAATTCAAACTATTGATGAGGAAAAGAATATTCATGGATAAACCCGATCCTATCTTTTCTACAAGAGGAACCCTTCACGAAGATCCAACTTCGAATCGTCTCCTCAAGACAAGCTTCAAACTTTGCTATTATTGAGGTGAACTACAAGCGAAGCTTTCTCGGTCCATATCTCAAATGCCTTCGCCTTGAGGCGATTACGCTGCTAAAAGAGGTTCCACTTAGGAATATGTGGAGAACACCTTGGAGGAAGAGCATTGGCCTTTAAAATCATGAGACAAGGGTTTTATTGGCCTACAATGAAACAAGATGCCTTGAGTTCACAAAAAATGTGCAAGTTGTCAATTGCATTCTAACCTCCCTCACATCGCATACGTAACTCTCATCCATTCAAAGCCCGGCCCTTTGCTCGTGGGGATTGATATCATGGGACCTTTCCAAGTGCATCGGCAACGAAAGTTCATCATTCTAGCCGTCGACTACTTCACCAAATGGGTGAGGTAACCACTCGCCAAAATCACGTGAGGCAAATGCTAAACAATTTGTGGAAAAATATAATATGTCGATTCGGCCTTCCTGCAAAGATCATCACTGACAACGGAACTCAATTTACTGGAAAAGTCTTTACGTCCTTTTGCAAAGATCTTCACATTCAAGCTGCATACGGTGTATATCCTCAAACCAATGGGCAAACCGTTACCAATAGGACTATACTCAAAGGACTAAAAACGCTCTTGAGAAGGCGGGGCAATGGGTTGATGAACTTCCCAATGTTCTTTGGGCACCCTACATCACGCACCCCAACCGGTGAAACGCCATATAATTTGTGTTTTGGTACGAAGCTATCATACTGGATATCGGGTTCCAAGTCCAAGAGTCCAATTTTTTTGATCATGGTAAGTAATGAAGAAAAACTCCGGCACACCTAGATCTACTCCCAAACTCGTGATATGGCCTACTTCTGACCGCTATATCACCAACGTGGCTCGCCACTTCAAATGTAAGAGTAAAATCTCGCCCATATCGCTGTGACTTGGTCCTGCAAGTCTTGAGGTGCAGAAAGGCCCTCAACGCAATAAACTCTCACCTCTCGGGATGGCCCGTATGTGGTTATAGCTATCAAGCCAGAACGCTCAAGCTCAAGGACCAAGAAGGAAAAACTCTACCTCAACTTGGAATACTAAGAATCTTCAAATATTATCAACTCACTACATGATTATTGTGACTTTTATCTCGCTTGTCATTTCACCTTGTAACCGACCCCACCGGTTAAGACTTGTTGTTGTTCTTGTCAGCATTGTTGCGTGTATTGTTGTCATTTTCTCTTGAAGTTTATACCGCATCATATGATTATATCATTGAACCAAGTGAATTTGCAAGCTCGCTCTAACAAGATTGGCTGCTTTTCCTCCCACTTGAGAAATACACAACTCATGTTATATCTCAATCGCGATATGATCAATCCCAAGGGGACTTGATCAGACCTCTTCCGTACAGGTTAATGTCATTAAGCAAAAAATTCTGACAAACAACCTAGGAAAGGTCAAAAAGTCCTTGGTGGACTTCCCACGATCTCTTCCATACGGGTTAACGTCATCGAGTAACACTCGACTAACAACCTTGATAGGTCAAAATCCTCGTGGATCCAATTCATCCATATTAGCAATGTCAAATACTCACCAATTACTCAATGGGCAAGAACAAGATAAGGGTGCAAAAAAAAAAAAAAAAAAAAAAGACAAAAAGAAGAGGATATATCCGGATATTATCGACAAAGATCAATATGATGATATAAGAAGAAATTAAGGATACACGTTAATGATATTGCATGAACAAATGACAACCGATACTACATAATATCAACATCCTCATTCTCACTAGAAGCTCCTGAGCCCACTTACCACTCCTTCATCTTCAATCTGGCGAACTTCGTGATGCTTGGGGATATACCCTCTATCTTAGCTCCGGTCTTGCGATGTACCACACGGATTCCTTTCGTGAACCCTCAATGAAGCCTCCTCTAAACACTTGTTCCAAGTCCTTCACTTCAATATCAAAGATATGATTACGAGCTTCAACTAAGTCTTCGACAAGGCCACGATAAGCCGTGAGAATTCTTGAAGTCTTCTACTGCCTTCAAGGAGATCTCACTTGCCTCCGCTTCTGACATTCTATGCTCCTTTTCTGAAAGACGATCTTGTAATACTTTCTTATCTGATACAAGTGTCCTGATTTTCTTCTCCTTCACAGTCTCGCCTCAATCGCCTCATCACGAGCGTTTCGCCTCGACACTTGAGAGAAAAAGAAGTCGACATATTCGCCAGCTCAGTTCTACACTCAGTCAACTGATCCTCCAAGGTCGCCACCTCTTTAACTTTAGCATTCAGCCTTCGCTCATACTCGCCTCGCAGATATTTTATCTTTACAAATTCGGTATTCCATTCATCTAAGGCAACACCCAAATGAGCCATCATTCCTAATGACTGGGTTACCTAAAAAAAAAATCAGTACCAATATTACATAAAGAAGGAAGAAGAAGAATAGAAGGAAAATAACGCACAATTCATCGCGCTGACGCCCAAGACATATGTGATTTAATATCTCTTCGTGAATTTGTGGCTTAGAGTAACGAACTCCCCATCATGAGTCAAAACGCTAAACTCGTGATGCCAAGGGAACATTATCTCCAGAATATCGACGTAGCCATTTCAAAGACGAAGTCTCTATTTTCGTAAAGATGGAACATTGCTACCACCGTGATCCCGGACGACTCGGAAAGAACCTTATGAACATGAGGAGACTTCTCAACACCTTTGCTCGACCTCTTCAATGGAAGAGCATGAGATCTTCCCACCGGATGGAAAAGCCAACCTTGTACATCCTATCTTCTATTGTATATTTTCCAATATGATGCAACTCATGCCGCAAAGCTCTATATCGTGAATATTAAGGGTTGCTAGAATCTCGCCGATATTGAAACGGATCGGGAGGTCATTCAACCTTCCCCATCTCTCCTGAGGCCCCACTCATTCTTCACAAAAAAGAATCCACTAGACCAATTGAGGGATCCTGCCAAGAACTCTATCCAATTTTTTATATATAAGAACGCTGAGCATCACATGTAAATCTACACATTCGGCATAAGTATTGAATATTCAAAATAACGCCACGCTCTCTGAAAAAGACAGCCAAACCGACGATGACCA
This sequence comes from Cymbidium sinense, assembly GCA_021442155.1. Classification (NCBI taxonomy): domain Eukaryota; kingdom Viridiplantae; phylum Streptophyta; class Magnoliopsida; order Asparagales; family Orchidaceae; genus Cymbidium; species Cymbidium sinense. Next base: position 293,930,433 of record CM038214.1, on the reverse strand, counting down.
CTAAAGCCCGAAATGAAAACTGTGATAGAGCCACACCACATGTCTTGAAGATCTCAATCAGCTCAGGAGCTAGAGGAAATCGCAATCCGGCACGTAAAATCATCTCAGAAACAGTAAAGTATCCTGGTGGAGGCGAACGGGCTCGATCAGACCTCTTGGCAGCTATAGCCACTAAATCATTGGGAAAATGAAATTTTTTTAAACACTATTTGTCGATGTAATACGGTTCATCATCCGCATGTCAGAATATTAGGCCTCTCCGCCATCGCTGCAAATATATTATGAATAAGTAGGAAGGGAGAAACATCAAAATCTAAGAGTTTTGTAAAGTGCTCACCACCCTCGCTTGGACATCCTCTTGACTCGCTGCCAAGGACTTTAGCTAGAATTTTTCGCTCCATCTAACAAAAGACGTGCTCATGCATGAAAAAAAAAAAAAAAAGGAGGAGAGGAAAGAAGACACTATTCCTCCCCAATAGAGTATGAGAACTACCTCCTAAACTTTTGACTCATGCAAGTGACTCCCGACATTGTCCGCCATCTTGACAATCGTCGCCATGGAATCATGCATCGAAGCACCCTACACGTCTTGATCGCTTCTCAATCCCACCGGTCCGACTAGGTTATACACTTTCGGGAGAAACTGGAGCCTTGCCGTGATGACCACGGGTCTTGATCTCAATCCCGGCCGTCCGACTAGGTTAGTTCACCCTTCGGGAGAAACTGAGCCTTGTCGATGAACGCTGGTCTTGATCGCTTCCAACCCCTCGCCGGTAGTTAGTTTACACTTCGGGAGAAACTGGAGCCTTGCCATATGACTACGTCTTGATCGCTCAATCACCGGTCCGACAGGTTAGTTTACACCCTTCGGGAGAACCGACGCCAGATGACTACGTCTTGATCGCCTCCAATCCCGGCCGGTCAATTAGGTTAGTTTACACCTTCGGGAGAACCGGAGCCTTGCCAGATGACTACGGTCTTGATCGCCTCCAATCCGGCCGGTCCGACTAGGTTTACACCCTTCGGGAGAAACCGAGCCTTGTCGATGAACGCTGGTCTTGATCGCTTCAACCGGCCGTCCGACCAGGTTAGTTTACACCTTCGTGAGAAACTGAGCCTTGTCAGATGACCGTAGGTCTTGACGCCTCGACGCCACCAAAGGACTTTCACTCAAGAAGAAAGGGAGAGGGAAAGGTATGCCTTTCTCCCTCACCTGGGGGTATTTATAGCCCTCACAAGGGTAAAAGGGTAAAACCCTCAAAAACGATTAAATTCCTTAAACTCCTTCGTGCTGGGGCTGAGCATGACACCACGGCCAGATTACAGAGCCTTCAGAGGCTACAAGGCGGGAAGCTGGCTACAGATGACGGCGCGCTCATGCATCGCCCGCCCATCCGCTATGCCGACCAACTGTCAAGAACCGAACGCTACCGAACTGTCAGCTGGATTGAACTGTCAGACCCGACCTTCCGAGGCTGCTCGAACTATCACGACCCGAACTGTCATACGACTGTCGACGACCGAGCAACGCTGCTCGCCGACGCTGATCACATACGGTATCGGCGCTACCAGAGCCCAGATGACGGCCGCTGGTTGCTCACGCGTTCGACTCAGAGCCGCCGCTGCTCGGCCCATGGTGGTTCGAGACCGATGGGCCGCCCATCGCTGGTAACTCCAATGCGGCCAAGGCGCCTCGTGCCGAGAAGCGCCACGGGTGCCAACGGACTCAAAAAATGCTCGAAAACTTCCAGCATCCAAATAAATTCATAACCTCGTAATCTCATGCCAAAGACCGTAGATTTGCTTCCATAATCGTAATCTTGGATTTATATGAATATTTGAAATATATCGTCATTGACATATATTTTTTGGATGATTAAGACAATCTCATCCAAAAATAGAGGCAACTGATATGCTCAAAATACCGCTAATCAAAGTCCCAATCTTAATATCAAAAGCGATGAAGTCAAGACCGATCGAGATTAAGAAACTAAATATCTCGAATCTTTGGGATATCAATTACATCCCAAAATAGCTCTTAAATATAGAGTGTTTATAGTCAAATCGAAGCTGCCTCGACGAGCGGATCTAACGAGCCTAAGATCTCATAATTCGACTTCATTTGGGCATCCAAATGCTCAAAATACATCAAATGATCAAGGAACCATTCTAAGCCGTCCATCAAGAGAGTGGCACGGACTTTGCATACATAAACGCCTCCTCCCATCTATAAATAACTCATCCCACACATGGGGGAAAAAAAGTGAAGAAGAAATAAAGAAGAAAGAAACCAAGAAGAAGAAAAGAGCAATCCACCACCCCGCACTTAAATTACCCCACATGGGTTACCCCACATCGAGCATCTCCACCAAAAAAGTGAAGAAGAAGAGGAGCTGAAACAAGTAAAGAAGAAGAGAAAGAAACCAAGCAAGGAAGAAAGAGGCACCCATCACACTCCGCACTGAAATTACCCCACATCGGTTACCCCGATCTCCATCATCGAATCTTACAACATAATCATTGTTACATAGTTATTGTTCCTACTCATACACCATCTTGTAATCCCACATCGGGAAGAATTTGTACTTAAACATATCCAGTGGAACATTTTACTGCGCCGTTTTTTCCTCTTTCGAGGTTTTCCACGTAAAAAATTCTGCTCCCTACTTCTTTAAATATCTCAGGTGTCGATTATACGACAACATAAACTCTTACTCTACCGCATCACGATTTCTAGCACGCAACAATAACGATACTTATTTTAAAAAAATTATCAAAATAAAATCTATCAAAAGGCTAAAAAGATCTGATTTGCTCAAATCAGATCAATTTTCAAGTTTAACTTTTTGGTATATAGCAATTAATAGGAGCTTGCAAAATATTTTGGCTCGAAAATGACGTTGATCTTCCAATTACTAGCGAAGGAGCTATAAGACGCGACAAAGATGCTACACGAATAGCGGAAGGGCCTTGTAATCAGCGGCGTGGTGTTGCAACGGACAGCATAAGGGATTGTGAAGGAGCATTAAGGCTACAAGATAGACAGATGGGTTGGCAAGGGGCATCGAGGTTGATGTGATGAACTACGAAGGGCTTGCGAAATTTTACAATGGTGCTGCAATGAACAACAGAAAATAGAACTATGAAACCATGTTGAGGCCATGAAGTTGCAAGAAGAAGACACAGAGGCGTGTATTCGAATTTCGATCGATGGGCGTAATTGAAAGCCACGGAAAAGCCCTTTTCGAGGTATTTGAAATACCTCAAATAAATGTAATGCATCTATTTTACTTATGTCAAATATATAAATAATTAAATTGCTTGTAAAGTGAATGCAATATACTTACTTAACTTGCAACCAAATATCCTCTTAAATACAGTAAAGTTTTGTGCATATTTTTTTTAAAAAAAAATAGTGGATAAATTTCTCCAATTTCAAGTTTTAGGTGGCTTAAAAATTCAAAATTTTCTGATATAATTTATGATTTTGCTACAAGGAAAAAGCACTACTTGCCGCAATCAAAATTGTTAGAAATTTATAAGATAATGAAAAAAAAAGGTACGAGAGACTTACGGGGCTCGCTCAATATGATGATTCATGATCGAGTGTACGAATCTTGTATTCATTGCTCTCATGGGCTCATTAGTCTAAAAAAAAAAAATAAAAAATCCAATTGCTTTTTCGTGACTCTATTGCCGCCGTTTAAAACCTCAATGAAAATGTTTATTTTCACTCTAAAATCACTAATTTTTTTTTCTTGGTGGCCTTTGGTCAACCAAACTGTCGTTTACGAGTGACGCCAAATCTGTGTTAGTCCTTGTCAGAATGAACCGACGAGAATTGATTGACCGCTAAAAATTCTTAGCAGTATAACCCATCAATATAGTCTGCAGGAGATTTTTCTTGTGGCTATCGGTGAGTTAAGCAACTTTTTTATTGATTATTTATATATATATATATATATATATATATATATATATATATATATATATATAGTATATAATTTTTATATATTTATATGTTTAATATTTAAATTTTTACATTTATTTAAATGATATCTGAATCTTCATTATTATATTAAAAATAGTATCATCATTTTTAAAAAATTGAAATGAACAGGTGCATCTTTCATGCATAAAAAAATATTATTTGTATAAATATCAAATTTTAGATATTAGATATATAATTATATAAAAATTATATTCTATATATATATATATATATATATATATAAATATATAAATATATATTTATATATATATATATGTATATATATAAATTTTTCAAATATTTATACTTCCAAATCGGTTGATCCATCAACCCATATTGTAATTTTTGATAATTTTGGCTACAAAAAACTTATAAAAATTTGGAAAAAAAAGATTGCCAATTACATCATTCTACACACCATCAAAAACCTATTATAAACATCATTCTAAATTGTTTATATATGCACATCATCATAATTAAATACAATAAATTAATGATAATTCAATTAAACACCACATAGTATATTATCATTATTTATAGGCCAAAATAATCTCATAAATATAAACTTAATATGCCAATATATATATATATATAGGGTTTAAAGCTTGTCTCTCACTTCTACACATGTCTTTTCATAGAATTTATAAATTATTAATGCTAAGAGTACATAAATTATAATAAAGAAAATAACCTTATACTAACCACCATTCCTATACGCTATAGAGATGCAAAGTATAATCATAAATTATCTATTCCTAATTTATTTTTAATTCTAATTTTCAATTAGGAACACATTTGCAAAATTTTGACTAAAAAGGCTTAACACCTAAAGATAGGAGTTTAAAGGGGGATGAGAGAGTATTCTTGATCGTGATGGAATTTAAATACTTAGAAGAGTATGATGCCAAGGGTTCAAAGTTACTAACCTGATAATTCTCGCAAAACACCCTACTGTAGGAGGCAATGATAATAATTTTTTTTTAGAATTGTAAAGCTTGAGGAGCAAATGTAGCCAATATAAACCAGCTTGAATCAAATGTTTAGATTAATTAAGTAATCTTAGATGTATCATGAATCTCCACCCATAAGGCTTAGATATGATGGGTAAAATTTTCAGCTCATTATTGATTTTAATTTTAGTGATTCTTTAACAGTTATTATCAGAAGAAAAAGTGACAAGATAACAATGGCCACTCATCATGAATTTAATGGAGAGAGAGAGAGAGAGAGAGAGAGAGAGATAATGATAAACTTCTAATCATATGTTTTGCTATATGATATAAGCTGTATTTTTCATTAAAATAATGAAAAGTTTTTTTGTTGAGTAGCACAATGTATTATTTATTTTAATTAACTTGAAAAAAATATTATGATCATATATTAAATGACAGTATTACTAACTAAATGAACATTGATTGAATATTGTATTGAATGAATGTTTTGAAGATGAACTCTAAAATGAAATTTTAACACTTTTTTAAAACAAAAAGTAGTTTAGCATTAATTTTTAGTGCTATTATGCAAAAATTAACATGACCATGATAATTATAATCATTATAAACTTTTATATTATATAGAAGTATAGCAGTTTTAAGACTAGAGAGAGAGTTCAAGAAAAAACTTAAATTATGGAGGTCAACTTTAGAGTTTAATGGCTTTTGTTTAAGTAGATTTAAAACTAAATACATAAATTATAATTTTAGTTGTAGAAGATTGATATGAACACATATCCCCAAGCCAACAACAGAGAATAACATACGCCTTAGAACAGAGAATAAAGATATAAATATTAACAAGTTATGACAATGAGAATAATTACCTAATAATAAAAAAGATCCCCAAAAGAACGAAAAGAATACATCTAACAAGATGCACTCCCAAGATATATACAAGAGAAGTCCAAAAACAAAAGGAAAGACCTTCCAATACATAACAGAATTAACGGCCAGAGAGATTAGTAAAACAGAAGACTAATAGCATGAGATCAAGAAACTTAACTGAATACACGACAGAGGCAAGATCTCTAACAGAAAATAACAGAAATTAGTTACAGAGACCAGCAGAGGAATATTCTAGAAGAGCAAACCAAATACTATAAATAGAGATGAGGAAATCAAAGAAAGGGTTGAAGAATTATCAAGAAATCTCCTTCTGCCTGAGCTTTCTCCTTCTCCTCCATCTTCTCAGTCTTTCCCCTGTTTTTCCTTATGAAGGGACTCTCTCCCAAATCACCTGAACTCCCTCGCTCCCTCTCTTCCCCGCTCGAGTAAGTCGACGGCTAACGCCGAACAAAACAATCAAAACAAAACAACAAGGCAAGTATCTCCATTAGGTTAATTCGAAGTTGCATCCTACGGAAGAAGAATGACGAAACTCCAAAGAAGGAACCGATTCATTTCATCAAGCCGCGACAATACATCTGTAATCCACTAACTTCACAACACCGAACCGATTGATCCAAGATCGATCATAATCGACAACAAGGAAATCCAACGTAAGATTCAATCCAAAAGAACTCAATCCGAGCTATATCCAACGGTAATTAAAAGGCAAATCCAACGGATCGAGTGTTCCAACACTCGAATCGAGTCAACTCAAATGAATCAACTCAAATCTCACCCAAACAGACCCAATTGGCACTGTATTAGACCTAATCCAGAAAATAGCTCATATCATTGGTGCTCTCATTGATTCCCACAACTCAAATAATGGCAGATGGCATAAGACACACCACAAAAATACTTGAAGAATGTGTTACCAGGCTGAACAAAATTGAAGAGCAAATGACCTCAGTCACTATGGCATTGAATGAAATATCAAAGAGATTGACAAAGAATAGAAAACATTGGAAAAACAACCTCAAATGGTATGTGATGCATCCCCTTCGTAATCCTATTCTCCAAACCACATACACACACACACACCCATATCAATGCCTCTTAAAATAGATATGCCTGATTTAATGGAGACGACCTAGAGGATGGTTTCTTTAAAGCGAGCAGCTTTTTTTCAATATTATAACTCCTCGATGATCAAAAAAATTTTAATAGCCTCAATATACATGGATGGACTGCTTTGAGCCGGTATCAATGGATAAATAAACAATTGCATTCTGGCCACAGCTCAAAGAACAAATTATGCAAAGATTTGGCCCTTCACACAGATTTAAGAGGAGAACTAGCTAAGCTTCAACAGAAACCACAAAGGCAACATTTTATCTGAGTTTGAAGACCTAGCTAACCAAATTTCAGACATCCCACAGGAATTGCTACAAAGTTGCTTTGAATCAGGGCTTAAACCAGAAATTAGAAGAGAAATAAGAGCCCTACAGCCTTCTTCCTTGCAACAAGCATTTCAATTAGCCAAGCTAATGGAAGACAGATTGTATGATGAAACAGCAATGCATAGAAATAGTAGAAATCAACACACTTCACTAAATAAACAGCAATATCAGAGTGCTCCAACTAACCTACTGCAGCCTCCCACAAATGACACTCAACAGCAACTTTCAATTCAAAATTTAACAGCAACTCAAATAGAAGACAGAAAAAGAAGAGGCTTATGCTTCAATTGTAATGAGAAGTATCATAAAGGGCATATATGTCAAGCCAACTTATGTGCCTTCATGATGGTCAATGAAGACCAAGAATATCACCTACAGCATGATATTCAACCAGCAATTCAGTGGATGCAAGAAGATGCTTTAGAAACAAACTTCAAATTTCAGCCATTCAATCCAGGTTAAGACAGAGGACATATAATTATCTAATTATAAATAGTCTAAAGAGTTTTGAATAATTCTGACCATTCAACTAGCCTAAAAGTATAATTCAGATATAGCCCAATCTATAGAGTACCATAGAGCATAACTGCAAATAGGATAGCCCAGAGTAATAAGCCGGCACAACAAATCATGACCAAATAAGATGGACAAAGAGAAGGTCACATAATACACCTATCCATAGATGAGTCCGCTTTAAGTAAATTAGAGAATACAAGTAATCGTGAAGGATCATAGCTGAGGCGTAAACAACTCTACAACAAGGGACAAAAGAATACTACTTCCAACAAACAATCAAATTGCTACTGTCATAGTCAATGGGAGGAAAGTAGCAATCAAAGTGCTTGTGAGAAATGAATCAAGAAAGAGAAGGCAGATCAATTTTGACCTTGAGGACAAGGTCAGTGTGAGGAGGGGAGTAATGATATGAACACATATCCCCAAGCCAACAACAAAGAATAACATACAGCCTTAGAACAGAGAATAAAGATATAAATATTATCAAGTTATTACAACGAAATAATTACAGTAATAATAAAAGATCCCCAAAAGAATGTAATAAAGAATACATCTAGCATGCACCTCCCAAGGAACCATATACAACAGAGAAGCTGCTCAAAACAGGTAAAGGAAAGACCTTCCAATACATAACAGAATTAACGGCCAGAGAGATTAGTAAAACAGAAGACTAATAGCATGAGATCAAGAAACTTAACTGAATACACGACAGAGGCAAGATCTCTAACAGAAAATAACAGAAATTAGTTACAGAGACCAGCAGAGGAATATTCTAGAAGAGCAAACCAAATACTATAAATAGAGATGAGGAAATCAAAGATTGAAGAAGAATTATCAAGAAATCTCCTTCGCCTGAAGCTTCTCCTCCATCTTCGCCTTTTCCCCTTTTCCTCGGAAGTGGACTCCTCCTAAAATCACATGAACTCCTCGTTCCCCTCTTCCCCTCGCTTTGAGCAAGTCGACAACGTCGAACAAAACAATCAAACAAAACAACAAGGCAAGTATCTCCATTAGGTTAATCTAAGTTGCATCCTACGGCTAGCGGCGACGTAAACTCCAGAAGGAACCGATTCATTTCCTGATCAAGCCCGACAATACAACATCAGAATCCACTAACTTCACAATTCGTAACCGATTGATCCAAGATCGATCTAGGGCTAATCGATAACAAGGAAAACCGTAAGATTCAATCCAAAGTAACTCAATCCGAGCAGATCCAACACCAATTAAAAGACGCAAATCCAATGATCGAGAGCAAAATGTTCCAACACTCTGAATCGAAATAACTCGAGTGAATCAAATCCCAATCTCACCCAACAGACCAATTAGCACTGTACAGATCTAATTACAGAAATACATAGCACTGTATTAGACCTAATCCAGAAAATTGACCTTATCAAAGATCGAATGTCAGGGTGGTGACAATAACTAATCATATCATTAAAAAATTGAATGTTTCAGATATCGCAATTCTATTGTTCAAAGTGATGGTGATATAATTGAGTTTCTTATTAGTAATTCAACTTGGATGGTTATGATGGAGAAATACATAGTAGTTGTTGTGTGATAGGAAAATATCGCTTAGACTTCAGAGAAAATTTTATAAGATGGTAGTGGAACCTATTTATATCGCAAAATGTTGGCCAATAAAAGAGAAACATTAAATTAAGTGTTGCAAAGATGAGGATGCTCAGGTAGATGAGTGATTTTACACTTGGAGACAAAACAAGAAATAAATATATATATGAAAAGGTTGGAGTAGCTTTAGTGGCATATGCAATTAGAAGAAATTTACAGTTGTTTAAATTATTGTTAAGGGGTTCAAAATTATCATTGATCCTAAGAGTGTATATTGCATCCTAAGAGTGTATATTGCATCACCCTATCCAAGGGCCACAAGATATAGGAGAGAGGGAGTGGGAAGAAAGCTCTGTTCATGCGAAAACCCTTTACTAAAATAGAAGCTCATTTAGGCCATAGTTTTTTTTCCCGCCGCTTGATGAGCATTTTATGTTCCATCCAACCAAGAAGGGCCCGCTTTTCTTTGAATTTATTTATTTTTAAAATATTGAGTCCTGAAATATAAATTTAATGTAAACGAGATTCAATGTTCAGAATCTTGATAATAATTTTAAGAATTTATATATATATATATATATATATATATATATATATATATATATATATATATATATATATATATATATATATATATATATATATATATATATGTGTGTGTAACAAGAGCTTTTATATAAAATAATAAAATATATTAAAATGTAAAAGATTTAATAAAAATAATAAGATATAAATCTTAAAAAGTATTACAAGATGACCCTCAAAATTATTATTAAATTTGCGTGAGAGCTCCTAACACACGCAATCATATATATATATATATATATATATATATATATATATATATATATATATATATATATATATATATATATATATATATATATATATATATATTAGTAGATTAGAATTTCATTGTTTTTTTTCCTCCAATTAAATTATTTATTATACATTATCTCCAACTTGGCAACCGACTATTTACGTCAATCTCAAGTAAACACCAGTGTAACTAGGGGCAGATTAAGGCTTTGTTTATGATGGTTAATTGCCCACCTTAAAAATTAATTTTTATAAAATAATCTATGGGCTTATGATAATTTTGTTCACTTTCATTAACTTCATTTGCCCAAAATTAAAGGAACAAAACACTCATAGCATTCAAGTCTTAATCCATCTCATCTATTTGCTCACCCTCAAAAATAGAGGCACCTAGGTGTTAGTGAGGGTGGGCAATTGCCCACCCTCAATTTTTTTTTTATATTATAGTTTCTTTAAAAAAAAATTTCCCCTCTAATAAAAAAATCTTGCCTAATAAAGATATATTTTTTTCATTTTATTAGTTTGCCCATCATAAAAATTAATAAATATTAATAAAGATTTTTGTTTGAAATTTTGATAATTAATTTGCCCACCCTGAAAAAAGTGGCTGATTCCGCCCCTGCTCAAAAGGGTAGTTGGTTCTGCCCTAAGCATAACCCGAGTTACTTTAGATCAACAAGAGCTAAAAAAAGTCATCGTAATTACTAAATGATTATTTTATTATAATATATTGAAAATGTTAAATATAAAGAAAGATTAATTTAACGTATAATACAATTAAAACTTACACATTTAATATTCATATGTTTTAATTTATAATAATAATACTCAAACATAAAAGAGCAAAACAAAATTATCAATTTTCATTCCCAATAATATATTAAATTGATTGTCTCACACTCAAAACATGAATTCATTAATTAATTTTAATCATATTAATATTATTTTTTAAATAAAAAAGTTTAATGACACGCACAAATCTTCTTTAAAATATATTAATATTTTCAACCTTTTATCCCCTGATAGAGCTTAAGGGGGTCAGCCCTCTCTTTATTTTCATTTATTTTGACCGAATAGGTACATATATCTTAAAATTAAATTCTCATATCTTGTAAATTTAATTTATTTAAATGCCAACAAAATTTAAAAATATATTAAAGACCATCACATAAATGGCTAATTTATTTGCACCGTACCATTATACTTTCCAAATTTTTATTAAAAGTTAATTAAAATAATTTTTTTTATAAATCATATATTGATTATCTAATTAAAAAGTTATGGGAGTAAGTGAACGAAGGCTGAATTGGGTAAGTATTAATCTATTGTCAAGAAAGAATGCTATAAATTTATGTTTATATTTGACTTATTTACTTAAAAGCTGATATGGATCTCAATATAATATTTAAATTAAATCCTTAAAAATTTAATTTAAAATTATTTGAACTATTATTTTGACAAATATACAGTTAAAATAAATATTTCAATGACATAAATATTTATTTTTATCTGCATGAGTTCAAATCATGCATTTAAAATATAATTAAGTCTTTTTGATAATAATTAAAGAATTAAATAATTTCTAAATATTATTATCATAATTTTTAGAATAAATTTTATTTGTATTAAAGTATAATTAAACACTCAACATTCTTTTTTAAAAAATATTAATTTAATAGAGCTGATGAATTGACATCAATGAGCCTTTTTTATTTTAATTGAGCTTTATTAGCTATGACTCATATATTAAACTAGGGGCAACCTTTTTTTCCTGTCATATGAATATAAATGGCTTATTCCATCAATAGTTAATGCCTTTCTAATTTTGTGGGATTTCATAATTGGCTTAAAATTTATCTCATTATATTTAATTGGAGATATAAATTGCAACAATATTAATAATTAAAATTAATGCTCAATGAATGCTCTATATAAAGTATGAATAAAATTTAGATTAATTAAATTTCATAATAAACATAATTGTAGTTATTAATCAAAAAACATATTGATATATTTGATGATCATAACAACAAATAAATCAAACATAAATAATTTTTTTGAAATCTTTAATAAAATAAATTGTATTCATATTTTAGCTCAATAATTAAGAAATTAAGCTAAATAGTATATTCCACATCTCTCTCTCTCTCTCTCTCTCTCTCTCTAATATTCTCCTCATCTATAAATCATTCATCACCCTCAATCATTATTATCACCTCTATTTTAGTTGACAATGATAATCTATTTGACTATCATCACTGGCATACAAATAAATAAATACATATTTTAAATTATTAAATATATTTTATTTCATATCAAAATATAAATAAAATACAATAAAAAAATAAAATTGATCTCAATCTTAGAGTGAAATAAAAATAAGATTAACATGTAAGAAATATGAAAATTAAATTCTATATTTGTATTTTTTATATATTATAATTCAATTGATTTTTAATTTTTTTATTAAGTAAAATATAACATCCATTATTATTAGTCTTAGTGGAAATCATTTATGGTGGGTTTCAAATTTTAATATATTTATTATCTATTTGTTTTAAATTTCAATTTTAATATATCTATAAAAATTTAATTAATTAAAACTCTTAGCTTCATGTTACATATTTGCTAAGTACAAATGCATTTAAAAAAAATTATAAAAAAAATAAATATTCTCAAAAATAAGTCCAAAATAGTTTATTTTCACTAAATTAAGTTTTATAGATACAAGCAGGTGGAAAGTAGCTTTAATTAAGTTGCCATTTTTTTTAATTAAAGACAATGGTCAGCGTTCATCAAGTTTGAACGTTGACTAAAGATGGCCACTTAAAAACGATTAGCATCAGTGTTAAGAAACATAATATAGATTAAGCATTTTTTTATTAAAAATTCTGAGCTTTGAATTTGGGTAGTTTAGAAAATTACAGAGCTTTGAATTGAATTTCTTCTAGATCAACTTAAGAGGATTAGCATCCAAATTAAGATATTGAACAAAAATAAATAGACAATTTCTTTAATATTTTAAATTGTTACTATTTTAATTAACATAAATTGAAATAATAATTAGTCTAAGAAATGTTTTATTAAAAATTAAAAAAATCATAATTTAAGACTAAAAGTTTTACTCTATACATTCTTATATTCAATTTTAAATTTGGTAAAAGGAGAAGAAAAACTCGTTTTTCATTCATTTCTTTCTATTTATTGCTACTTATATAATAATATTCAATCAAATTATTAATGATTTGATCAACACATGTAGATACGTACGTTTAATAATTAGGGAAAAAGTGAATTAAGTGCTATTTATGTAAATACATAAGTTTTAAATACTATATATATATGTAATTATTCCTAATATTCATCATAAAGTGAGAAATACTAAATTTAGTAAGTGTAGATACTCATAGGACCAATTTAATAAACAATTGGGTGAAATATCTCATCAAAATTTAATTATAATATATTTAAAAAAATTTAAAATTTCTTTTGAGGTTACTGTACCACAAGAATTAATCAATTATTCACATATTATATTTATCTAAAAATTAATTTAAAGCTTTTGAAATTTATCATAATTAAATTTTAGTCAAATATCATTGACTTAATTTTTTTTTATTTCATGATTTTAAATTGAAAAGTTTTGATACATAATCAAATTTGATAAAATTAAAAAATATATATATATATATATATATATATATATATATATATATATATATATATATATATATATATATATATATATATATATCACATATTTTTTATATATTTATATATCTAATACCTAAAATTAGTGCAAAATATATTAACTTAGTGATTAAGAGCTTTATTTTCAACAAAAATATTTAGGATTAAAATTTTACACATATTATATGTGTGAATTTATTATTAAATTGACTTAAATATCTTTAAAAAATATTTAAATTTAAATATTTACTTATCTAATATTTTAATATATTTAAAAGTTATATTTAATAAATGTATATTAATGTGGATTGAAGATTGAAATGCTATATTATAAATGTAACATTTTAGATTTAGAAGTAGATTTATAAATATATAATAATAATGTGATATGTATATAAATTCTTCTAAATTTTAACATTTTGTCTTATAAAATATTTACTTATTTGCCTTCTTATGAAGTGAGATAGATAATGCTCACATGCTCGGGAAATGGTCCGGTTGCCAGGGCTCCTCGGCGCATTGAAGCGGATCACATGCAGTGCACGTGATAAGGCTGCGGTAGCCGGTAAGGGAATTTCGGTGCAATAATAATATTAAATCAAGAACCTCTATCTATAATCGAGTACTAAATGAGTTAAATATTCATATAACCTTTGTTATGAAACTACGGCCCTCAATTTCTTCTCATAACATCACATGTGCAGTCATGTGGGGATCTTTAAGATAAAAAGGTTTTTTTTTCTTGTAATACAATTGTCATTAGTGATGTAAATAAACTGAACTTTTTGTGTTCGTCTCATTCGAAAATTATTTTATTCGTATTAAATATTTGAAATTTTTCTTGTTTGAGTTCAAACATTATTATGATCGATCGGTTAAATTACTCAAAATATAATAATTCGAAAAATCTGTAAGAAGGAGTATTCAAATCTGTGCTAATATTTTATATAACAAAAATTGACTTGTTTATAAATTCAGCTTGAAATATTTATCTTGTTCTGCTCGCTTAGTTAATGAACGAGTCGAACATAAGCTGTTCGTGAACAATAAATTTTTTTGATAGCTCTAATTATAATAGATAAATATTCAAAATTTAAAAATTATTTAGGATAGTTTAAGAATTAAAAATAAAAAAATAAATTTTTTTTTAAAGTATCTTTAAGATGCTCAAAATTTAAAAAAAAAAAAAATCATCTCAGTAGAATCAACTATCCAGTAGTCAATACTGTATCTAAATTATTTAAAAACAGCTTTTAAATATCCATGCATGCGTATGGTACTGTTTTAATACGAAAAAAATATGAAAAAATGTGCGATCGACCCAACTTTATTGTCTTCTTCTTGGAGTCCTCCTCTTTTACTTTCAAGTTTTGCTTTCTCAGCTTTTCTTTACTGCTCCTTCTCCAATACGACATCTTTCGCGCTCCTTTCGTCCTACTGGTAATAGAAAACTCCCGCCTAACAAAACCCCGCCGTCATCAAGGCTCCACCGCAACAATTACTCATTTCTTCTTCTTCCTCTCAGCCCAATAAAAACTCAAATTTTATTATATTTGGCAGCAGTTGAGCCGATGATTTCACCGCTGCGATCAAGTTTCATCACTTTTTTTTAAATATCTCGCTCGAATGCGACAAGCAAACTAGATTCTAGGCGGTTTTCTGCCGCTCCATCAGTTTTATGTGAAGAATTCCCGTTCTTCTTTCTGTTTCCATGAGCTTCTTGTTCCTGTTCTGTTTTTAGGTAGGAGTTCTGAAGTCTTTCCATGACCTTAATCGAAGCCTTTCTAGATCATTTTTTTTCAAAAAACTTTTTCATTTCATCTTGTTTAAGTTGAAGAAGATTTCAACTATCATTTTCTGTTTATAGGAATCAGAGAATCAGGATGGTGGTTAGGAAAGGATTCGTTGAAGAAGAAAAAGACAAGAAAGAAAGATGTATTCTCGTTGGGTTTCGAATTGATGGTGATGGAAGAAAATTACTCAGCTGGGTTCTCACGAACATCGCGAAAGAAGGAGATTGTGTGATGGCTGTTAATGTTTCCCGCAGTCATCAAGGTATCTGAAAACCCACAATCTGAGAAAAGTTCTTCTTAAAATTCTTGGATTTTTGTTTAGTTCTGTTTGTGTGTTATTTCTTCTTTCAGAAATAAGCAGAACCCCAACTCTCACTTTGTTCAGAATCTTAAATGAGGTCATGGCAGAGCATGAGGATATCTGTCACATGAAGAAGGTGAGCTATCAACTCACCAATGACTAATGGTTTCAACCATTTGCTGATCAAGTCTTATTTTGCTGGTTGATTTGACTCTGTGATTTTTATGTTAATTAAGTAAAATTCTCACTTTTTCCTCAAGAAGCCACTTATAAACTACCGGGCTTCTCCAATTTGTTCTGGATTTCAGGTAATTCTCGCAGGCCGCATCGCTTGTGGAAACTCCAAAAAGAGAATTTTGGTGAAAGAAGCTGAGCTTTGCGCAGCTAAGACAGTCGTTCTGGGAACAAACAAGAACTTCTCTTTTGGGTATTTGTTAGCAAAATTAGAATTATATTTGTATTTTATGTTTTGTTCTTTAAAATATCCTTTTTTTTCACTCTTTCAGGTGCCCGGCTTCTCTAGCTCATTACTGTTCTAAGAAACTCCCTTCAACTGTTTCTGTAATTGCCGTTCATAAAGAGCAAATAATCTTTGAAAGGGCGGCAACTATAACAAAACCAATCTCAGGTATTATATCCTGAATTTATGATCTCAAATTCCCTTCTTCCTGTTTACTGAATTGTAATTTCATTGAGTTCCAACAGGAGGACAAGAGAAGCAGAATCTACGCAGTTTCTTGCATCCAAATATTGGTATGGATACTAAACTCATGGCTCCAACTTCTGCTCAAATATCATCCAATGAAAGAAGGAAAATTGCGAAGAAAACTACAAAAGAATGGAAGGATTACTGCCTTATTTCTTATGATAAGATGAGAAAAAGCAACACAAATTCAGTTTCAGCATCGGCAAGAAAGTTTCCTGAACCGAAATCCGGCTGGCCGCTACTGTGCAAATCAGTTACAGCAAAAACTGAATCTTTGAATGGCAGCGAAGCAAGGAAAATGTCTGTAGTCCAGTGGGTGATGAGCCTCCCAGATCGATCTTCGCCTTCTGCTAAATCACCGGTTAATCTAATCAAGGAGTTGAAGATAATTCTGAGATTAAATTCTTCTACCTGCAAGTTTTTTCAGTACGAGGAACTTCAGAATTCCACTAATTACTTCTCACAAGGTCTAATTTCTGCACCTTAAATGTCTCATTTGCCTATCAAATGTGTTTGATATTTACATATTTTTGCTTCGTGAACAGAAAATTTGATTGGGAGAGGAGGGAATAGCAAAGTTTATATTGGTTGCCTTCCAGATGGTCATCAAGTGGCCATTAAAGTATCAAAATTTTCTGAAAAATCATCAAGAGATTTTCTTCTTGAGGTAGATATCATCACCAGGCTTCAGCATGAGTGCATTGCATCTTTAATCGGTATTAGTGTCGAAGATAACAATCCTATCTCGGTTTACTCTTTCTTCCCAAGAGGAAGTCTGGAAGAGAACCTCCATGGTGAGATTCTGCAGCAAATTTTACCAGAAATTTTACTCAGTGAATGACTTACTTTTCTTTCCTTAGTTCGTGTCTCAATCAAATTCAAAATTTGAACTTGTTATAGTTTCAGACTTAATTGAAAATTTTCAAAATTAATTGTTTTGAACATGAGGACAGGTAAAAGAGCCAAGAGTCCACTAGACTGGAACGTGAGGTTTCAGGTGGCAGTAGGAGTCGCAGAAGCTTTGCACTATCTCCATAATGGCTGCTCAAGGCCTGTGATTCATAGAGATGTCAAGTCTTCTAACATTCTTCTATCTGATAAATATAAACCAAAGGTAAGATTTTTACTCGATCAAAATTTTATATTTGTGATATTTCGATCAGAGGATGAAGTTGATTTATTTACTTGTGGTTTTGATAAAGCAAGATGTGATTCTATTTGATTTAATAAGTTTTTAAAGCTGTAATTTACCATAATTTAACCATTTTAGACCTACCAAGATATATTTGACACATGTGATTTTTTTTTTTTTATGACAGTTATCTGATTTTGGTTTAGCCATATGGGGGCCCACTACTTCAACATGCCTAACTCATGGTGATGTGGTTGGAACTTTTGGGTAAGTTGGATTTATCCAAATTTGATTTCTATTTGAATTGAATCTCTTTAAATGATTTTTTTTTTTTTTGAAAATATTTAAAATAGTTATAAATTTGATTATATGTTTTTCAGATATATAGCTCCTGAGTATTTCATGTATGGAAAGGTGAGCATCAAGGTTGATGTTTATGCCTATGGTGTAGTTCTACTTGAGCTCCTCACAGGTAGAAAGCCAATCAATGATGAAAGTCCAAAGGGGCTGGAGAGTTTGGTCATGTGGGTGAGTAATAGACTCTTCTCCTCTCACAGTTCTTTATTCAGCATCCTATTAAGCTGTCTTATGAATTGTATTATTATTATTATTATTATTAGGCTACACCAAAATTAGAGAGAGGAGATTTCTTGGAGCTATTAGATCCCAATCTCGATGGCGAATATGATCACGATCAGATGAAAAGAATGGTTTGCGCTGCATCGCTCTGTATTAGAAGGGCGCCCCGTCACCGCCCTCAAATGAGTCAGGTATTGATATTCCGCACAAGTTTTAAATAGTCTCGTTCGATGCATATTTACAAAAATGTTGGGATCACTAATAAGTTTTAAAATTTTAAGTTAAAATTAGGTTTTTTTTAATAGTTTGCTTATGACTCATTCTATCAGAGTAGTTAGAATTATTATGTTATCATATTAATATTATCTATGGTAGTTATTACTATAATACATCATCATCATTGAGAATATTCTCATTTATTGTCTCTTTATTTCTCTCTTTTCTTGCCTTTTCCTTATGTCATAACTATCAAATAAAGATTTATCCTTTTATGATTTCTAACACATTCACCTCCCTAGTTATCTCACACAATTAAGAGCACTTGAACTAAAATAGGTGACCTTCTGGGAAGTCTTTGTGTTGCACCTCCCTATTAATAGATTTTATTTATTTATTTATTGCAACATTTTCACATTTTTAATTAATAACATCAAAATTAAGAAGAACTTGATCTACAATGCCTTATATTCGCATCACAAACATATTATTTCTATGATTTGAACTCGCGATCTAACTTCCAAATTAGAATAGAGGCAACCTAACCATCGCTCGATTAAATGCCCTCTCTCTCTCTCTCTCTCTGTTCATGTGTTTCATTGTATCATATGCTTACCTATCATGTAGGTATTGGAGATTCTTCGAGGTGAAGAAGAGATTGAGCCATGGATGAGCTCAATTGTTAATAGTAATCTCACAGAGCAAGATTGCCAAGATGAAGAAGCTTATCCAGCCTCAAGCATTGGGTCACACATAGACCTTGCTTTACTTGATGTAGATGATGATGCTTCAGTGATTAGCTTCGAACAGAACCACCTAAACTCTTTGGATAAGTACCTTCAAGATAGATTGAGTGCCTCTTCAAGCTTTGATTAGCTTCTTTTGATATATTTGATAATATTTGTTTTTTTTGTTGGGGGGGGGGGTGGAGGAAGGGAATAGATTTTCATAATTTGTGGGGATTTTAATGTTTTTATTATTACTTGAATTTGTACAGTAATAATGGTAGGTCTTTGAGCTGGAAGGCCAAGAGCCACCATAGGTTGGTTGGGTTATTGAGAATTAAGCAAGGTTGAGTTGAAATGATTATCATTTATTGTTGTGTTTTAGATTATATATATTTTTTGTTAGAAAAAATTATAAAGCTTTTTGGTTTATTTAATTTTTTTTTAATTTTTGAGAAAGTATTATTTATCAGAAATCTTATTTGATTAAAAATGAATCTTAATATGATTTTTAGGTCTTGATGTATCTAAATTTTCTAAAATCAATTAGAAGGTCATTTGGGACTATGAGATGAACTAAGTTATGCTTAAAACACCTTAGTTTGAGTTTAAGCTGATTTAAATTAAATAGTTAAAAATATAGTTAACAAATTTTACAAAGTTATTAGAAAGTTAAATGTTTTTTATATTTTATGTATTTATAATCAAATTAAGCAGTTTGATAAGATGAACCTTCTAAGTATAATATAACTCAAATTTATTAAAATATTAACATATTCAAATAAATTAATTTTTAATTGAGAGGATTCAATATTGATCATTTGATGAAATGTGATAATCTTTTATCAAAATGATTTTTTATGAAATTTTAAATTTACTTTATAAACAAATAAACTCTTATAGAATAACCCTAATCAAGTATAAAAATAATTTCATATTTATTGAGGTGCTTACTCCATATGAAAAACCCCTAATTCACTCACACTTCTCTCTTTTGCTCAATGGAGGGCCAACCACCACAAGAAATTGCAAATAAGTGTCTACCAAATTCTATAATTATGAATTATTTCTTCCTTTGGATGGTGGACGCTGATGCACATTCCTTTTTGGCATAATTAAAGAATATTTTTTTTTATTAATCATAGCACCACTTTCCCCCCAACCCCTAAATAGAAATAAAAATAATTCATTTATTTTTCTAAATAAAAATTTAATTTAATATGTCATTTCCATACTTAGCCTACCATTTTATTATTTTTATGATAATTAATAATTTATACCTGTAATTGATGAATATCTCACCATTATAATACAATCAATTGAGTTTTGATCACATGTAATTTTGAAAATATGGTTAAATATTAGATTTTTAAAAATATATATAATACATAATTTTAATAATAATATTTTAAAAATTGGGATTATAGATCAGCATTTTGGTATCATGCCTATGTTATCAGATGCACTGAATATTTATAATAACAACCTTTAATATTAGTTATTATAATATATTTTTATCATTGAAAGTATTTTTATTATATTTTT
This sequence comes from Cymbidium sinense, assembly GCA_021442155.1. Lineage (NCBI taxonomy): Eukaryota > Viridiplantae > Streptophyta > Magnoliopsida > Asparagales > Orchidaceae > Cymbidium > Cymbidium sinense. The sequence continues at coordinate 293,909,559 of CM038214.1, read as the reverse complement.
AAATTTGTGTAACACCAATCTTAAAATAAAGTTAATTATTTTTAAACTCATTTAGATATAATTTGTATATGAATATATATATTGGGCATATCTATAGGTTAATTTTAAGTCAAGGGTCAGCCATATTGCTTTCAAAATCTGACGTTTAATCAAATAAAAAAAACTAAAAAATATATATATTTTACTTTAATAAATATGAAATCTTAAAGTTGATATCTTATTGCCTAATGGGCCAATGGCATAAGATTGTGGTCCACTATAAGCTTTAGTGCTTGTCAGATTCAAATATTGAAATAAATCCAAAGACAAGAAGCTACAAAATTCACGTTTTGATTCTTCTATCAGTCGTCAAGAAAGGTTGGCTATTTTTTTTTTATAATTAAAATAATCTATAATCCTTAAAGGATATATATATATATATATATATATATATATATATATATATATATATATATATATATATATATATATGTATGAGGGTATAAATATTAAATTATTCGGTTGAAGACGGCTGTGAATAAAATTATTTCATGACTCTCTCTCTCTCTCTCTCTCTCGATTTTGCTTAATTGAACAAATTAAATAAATCATTACCATGCAAGAAATGCAATTATTTTTTATTATTTTATTGGCTCAATTTGCACAAAAATAATTATTAAATGGTATCATTTTTGAAATTTAATAAATTATTACCTTCTAAAATTTTATTTGCTTTAAATTAAAAAATATTAAATATTTATAGAAAGATGAATAATAAATCGCAAAATATGTGATTTAAATTCATGATATGAATATATTTCACATTTATTCTAAAACTTATGGGAAAGAGTGATAAATTTAGCTATATTTTTATATTATAATTTGATATTTTTGAATAATAATTATTATTTATAAGATAGAAACAGTTTATTATTATATTCTACCACATGTTAATAAATTTTATTTTTAATCAAAATGATTTTAACCTCACAATGGATATATCAACCTGTGTTCTAGACTTCTATCTGCTATATGTGCTAACGATTTCTTTCTCTTGCTCCGCAATTTTTTATTAATAGAATGATATATATATATATATTAGTGAAGTGATTTGGTAATTGAAGAAAGCGGAATTACAAATTAGAGAATTTAGACTACAAAAATCTTTGGTTGTGGTCGGCAATAGATGCCGGCAAATGTTGGCTTCAGGTTTTTTATATCTTCAATTTAGCTCTAAGTTCAAAAATCTTCTTCTAAGGTAAAAATAACGGCCTATTTATAGTATTTTAAGAAATGACATGTTGATAATTTTAACTCAAATCTTAAAATACTCCATTAGATTATCTGTATTAATTTTTTTTAATCATATATCTTTCTTTCAATATTTATGTGTCATAATGACAATTAAGTGATCTTCTGATTTAGATTTATCAAACTTTAATTAACTATAAACATGATATATTTGGAGATCATTCTACTGTTCAATTAATATTTCAAAGTTTTTAATTATATTTTTGAAGTTTTATTTGAGCACATTTAGATATGTATCAATCCACTTTTAGTGTCAAATGGGTTTGTCTCATTGGGACATTCAATTCATAAATTTGTTAGAATTAGCACTTAAATGATCTCAAATTTAATTTTGAATAAATTTATCACATATATTCACTCCAAATTCGTGTCTAATCTGTAAGATTTTTGCAAGATTCATCGCCTATATAATAATTGTTATACAAGCTTTAAGGATATTTTAGATTTTAAATCAAAAGTTATCTCTAAATATTTTATTTATTTTTTGCTTTTTTTACTTTTGATAAATTTATAAAAATATGTAAAAAAGTGATAGATTATGGAACATAAAATTTTATTAACATTTTTTATATTCAATGAAAATGCAAGACTTTTGAATTTTTAAAGTAGTAATTTTAACTTTTTAATATATGGAGCTCAATTATGTTGATCAATCGGAGATGTATTATGGAGTAAAAGCTCTTAATTTTATCAGTTAAGCTTGACGGTGAGCTCATTATGGGGGTGCAAGGGTGCATCATGCCCCCTGCTTATTATTATTTTATTTTATATATGGTGTTTAGGTTCTATGAAATTGAGATCTTGATTTCAAAAATAGAGAAGATAGCGCCTTAGCGCCCGATAGACAATCCCATGATTCCAAGATCTATGAATTTGCACCATAAAAATAAGAAAACCAATGTGTCGAAGTTGCACCAAGCTGCGCTGCAACTCTAAGACCTAAATACTTATTTCACAAGACAGAGAGGTCAATGTCTTAACATTATAGCAACAATGCTAGAATCAGTGTAGAAGAACTAGAAGGACAGTGGGTCAGGGCCTAAGCACCAGAGTCACACACCAAGATACTATGAAGCGGGGAGTCTATTTCAAAGCAATTTTTTGTAATTTTTTAAATATTTTTTCATTATTCTTTTATGTGAGTAGAAAGTAAGTGCCATAAATGACTAAAGTGAGAAAATGACTAAAGTGAGGAAAAGACTTGAATGAATTATAATTTATATTATTTTTCTTTGATTTTCTTCCGACAGAATTTCTTAGTATAGTATTGCTCTGTGATGTTTACTTATTCTCGAGTTTTTTTTTTTATGTTAAATCTAATGTTCTCTCTAATCTCATATTTTATACACTTTTGTTCAAAATATTACTCTTAATCTTTCGAATCTGTTTCCGCCATTGATCTCCCGATATAAATATTATTAATTGATTATATTCAAATTTAAAATAAAATAAATAATTTTTAACAAAAATTAAGCATCTCTAAAGTAAGTTATTATTATATACATAAATCTACATCATGTGAAATATTTTAAAAATTAATTATTATTTCTCATTTAATTTATCACAAGTTGATATATATATAATAAGTTTTGTTGCATGTGTTATAATTTATTATTTTCAGCCGATCATGAAGGAAATAATGCATTTCTAGAGAGAGACAAAAAAAAAAAAAAAATGAAAATTTGTTTAATTTAATTTAAAATGTTTATAATATAAGTTTTAGTTTATTATCTATATATTATATTTTTCTCTAAATAAATTTAATAATTTTAAGACTCATCATTGTCAAATTAATTACTATTTCCTTCAACAAATTATACACTTACAAAATAATTTGATATAAAATTGATCAATATAAACCAAAGCTCTTACATCCACCTTGAGATAAGTATAATTTATGTACAATTAACATTACATTTATGTCACTACTAATTAAAAAAAATTTCTAGACTAATCTTGATCATTTTTTTGATTAAAATATTATAACTCAAATTTGATCAATTTAGCCTTTTGGTTAGTTAACTAATCTCAATTATTGATCTCCACTCACTAAAAGTAGGTTTTTAGTCAACAAAATAATTTGCTTTACCTCATAATTGGGTTGTTGATAAGTCCTATGGCTTTCTCCTTTCTCAACTTTTACATATAAGCTTAGAATAAATGTTGAACAATTCATAATAATTGATTACCCCTATAGCCATATTTTTCACTTAATTGAATTGGTAATTTGATAATTAATTTTATCCTTGTTATTAAATATTTTTTTAACTTTTATTTTAAAAAAATAAAAACTTGCTTCGCCGATCATTGTCCAATTAGGGTTAACGTCTTCTTATCTAATATCTCTTTCTCAAACCGCACTCTCAAGATCGCTCTGGTCATCGTCTGTTGTTCGCCTTGTTAAGAGGTAACTATTTATTATCAATTTTTTTTTTCTTGAATTCTAAAGAATCTTAAATCCCATTTTACTCTAAATCTTATATTTAGTTTTCACAATCATTAAATTTTTTTGTGCTAGTTTGAGTCTTGTCTTCTTCTAGTCACATCGTTTATGTTTGTACTTGCTTTTACATATTCTTCAATTTCATTTTCACTTTATCATCTAGGAATTTATTTAATTTTTTCCATCTTAAATATTTTCACCTTTGATCTTTTAGATGGATGAGTTGCTAATCAAAATTATCTAATCAGAATAATAATTATTAATTAGCATATATTGATTAATTATTTTTTTTGATTTAGAACATAGCTTAATTATTAGAGGAAACTTTTAGGAGAGATTTTATTGTATTTGACAATAATGTTTTAGAAGGTGATCGAGGAGCAATTTGTTTGAAATTTTATATTATTCTTTTTGATTTTTTTTAATATTAGTATTTTTTTTGCTTAATAAAAAGGAGTATAGTTCCAACTTCCAATCTCTCTCTCTCTCTCTCTCTCTCTCTCTCTCTCTCTCCAATATTTTAAATTGCATAATCTTAAAATATAAAAAATAAAGTTATAAAAATTAAAATAGATGAAAAATAGGAGATTCAAAATTTACGATTAGCCTAAAATTGGGAATTAAATCGCATCATATAATAAATGTTAAAAGTATTTAAATATAATCAAAATAATATAATAATATAAATATGTGATAAATAAATAAATATATTTATTTATTTGCAAATAATATCTTAAATAATTATAAACTTAAGGATAAATGTAAAGCATGTTAGAATACAATTATGAATATTATAAATGTAGATATAAATATATTTCAAATATTTTAAAAATAAATTATATAAATATAATTTATAACAAATATATAATTTGTAATACGAATTGTTAAATGAATATAATTTAGTGAGAATTACATACATAGCAAACAATTCTAAACTATTTACATATTTAATATCAAAATTTAATATTAATAAATATAACATATTTATTATACATAAAAAAGTACATTTTATTTTAAAAAATTAATGATGATTTGATGTAATATTAAATTTTTTGATACTATTTATAAATATATAAAAAAATATGAGTTATATATGTAAATCCCTTTATAATTTATAAGATGAATATTAAATTTATAAAATAAAATTATTTAAAAACTTCCTAATATATAGATAATAATATAAATTTAATTTTTTTTAAATATTTATAAATTTAATTATAAAGTTGCTTTATTAAAACATTTTTTTATTTATTAAAAATTATTTTAAGTAAAAATTACAAATTTACATCCTTAAATTTATTTAATATTCCCACCATATCACACAGCCTAATTATTCCCGCAACCCAACTAAAATTTAAACATATTCATAATTTTTATCCCACATCATAAAGGATACATATATATATATATATATTCCATAATTTAAACTTATAACTCAATTGGACTGTGACCTCATGAACATCAAGGCTCATGTTAAAAATTTTTTAATTATAATTCATGATTAAAAGTTTTATTTTAAAAATATTTAAAATTAAACTACCATGCTTAAAAGTACTTGAACCAACCATACACCACTTGCATTCATTTGACCATCCTATCTAATTTTTAATATATTTTTCTTAATATAATTTACAGATTTAACCCTTATAAAAAGAATTATTTAAATTTAAAGGTGATTAAAAACGAATAAATTTGGACCATTCGATTCTATATAACAATGACCACCTATTGATCGCCTCTATTCAAACAAAAAATTTTTAAGGCTAACCAAACTACTCATACTCTGATTCACAGTCAAATCTACAAACGTTAAGCAAACTTATTAAGCTGATTAAAAGAAAACACATTACTCTCATGCCTTAGAATAACATATGTGAACAATAAGTACATGTTTAAATCAAACATAGTAACAATCATGTGAGATTTTTTTTCCTTTTTTAACATGTATAAGAACCCTCATCAAGCACAGTTAGCCATTATATATATATATATATATATATATATATATATATATATATATAACCAGCTTACCCATGCGATTTAAATGAAACTAAAATTCCAATAACAATAAGGTAATTTAAAGAAAAATGATGGCATATATATATATATATTTCAACCGATCACATAAAAGTAATTGAAAAAACAAATAAAAAATAGAAAGAAAGCAGGCACAGATTGGTCTTTTAAACTCCGGCTACAAATAGCCAAGCCACATATTTACACAATACAAAACAGAAATTGCTAACCCAACATAAGTTTAAAAAGTGTTCTCACCGCACCGCACCAATCATTATAGCACATCAAAATACAGGGGGGACAAAATAAAAAAGCTCTTATCAAGATGACTCTTAAAACTATTATAGGTTTACTTTGGGATTTGTGCAATATAAATTCTCATTGATTTTTTTTATGCATTACACTAATCTCAAAGTAAATATAATGATGATTTTAAGAATCATCGCGACTAAAATTTGATAAGAATATTCTGATCCTTTTTTTTTTTAATTTTAATGGAGATGAGAAATAACGGATACCGTTTACTCGAAGGCCCATTGGTTCTCTCTCCGGACCTCTTCTTCTTCCTCCGGAGTGAAATCATTCTTGATGTTGAAGGTTTTGCGTATCTCTTCAGGAGTCTTGCCCTTGATCATGTCGGCAACTGTTTGGCAGGTGAGGTCAAGAAGGCCTTTGATGTTCAGATAGTTTGCTGCCTAATGGGTGATATAAGAAAGCAGAGTCGAAGGTCAGAGGTAATACAGATAATAACGTAGAAGGAACAATCTATTAGTGGCTTAATATTTGGCCGAAGTAGCATTTACACAGCATTTTCTTTGCAGGATTATTAGCATTTCCTTTCTTTTTTTTTTTTTTTAAATGAGAAAGGGAAGTTCACCATACTTGGTTTTTCAACAGCTAACAATGGAAAAGTATTAAGTTTACAACCAGTATCACCTGCTTAGGGGGGACAATAATAAGAACCTGAGCACATGAATATTAGCTCACAAACAACTTGATTTATTTGATCCCAAAGCTCCTCCAATTTGGATACTAAAACTAGTAGAAACTAAATCAAGAGCCATCCAGATTCCAAGTCCAACAAATATGTAGTGAGATTGAATAGATTCAACAAGAATCCAACGAGGACAAAATAGGACAGCTTCCCCCTCCTGACAACATGTGTAAGACAGATCTTACATCGTCCTTAGGGTGGGGGTGTAGCTTGGCAAGCTGCAAACCTACTCAGACTCCAACTGTCGTGAGGGGTTTGAGTATACCCTTAGCTCATGAAGAAGTGGTCTAGTTTGCACATACTTTATAGAAAAAAAAAATTGGTGATCGAAACTTCTCAAAGCGATTAAGACCCTACAAATGATACAATCACGGCGTGTTTATAAATTGGATTCCTCTGTCAAGAAGATTTCACACAAAAATATAGAGTTTCATCATTGTTTTTTGCTAGCCCTAAATTTGATCATTACACCTTAGAATTATTGTAAATAGCATAGGAATCAAATTTACGAAACATAAATGGCAATGGTTTGCTTTCAATGAGAAACAAATTCATGTGAAGATTGAATTGAATCATCTCCATCTTCTAGTTTAAGGTATACGATCTATTCCTCAAATCTTTTCTAGACAATCCAACCATAGAATTTTAATCAATCAATTACGTTGCTATCAATATATCGAGGACTTCAAGAAGGTACCTTCAATTTGTCAATTAGGGAATTCACTACCATTGATCGATCCCTGAACTGACCATTAGTCCAGATAGGTCAATCTGGTTAACCTCTAGGCAATATTATCCAATCACTTTACAATCAACAAAAGGCATGAGCTAGGGCGTCCATTGTTGATTAAATAAGGAATAATCTAAGACATTTTTGGATAAAGATACAGTACCAGTCAACAATAGATAACCAACATCCGCCAATAACAAATGTTTGTCGACAATTGATCGACATCAATCTGCAAGATCACCCAATTTCCTTCGTGTAATGAGAGCAACCAAGCTGATAGCTACCTGTACAAAACAACATCCATGACCTAATGTACGTCTTGACGTTTACCTCCAAACAGCAATTGTCACCCCTTTGCTAACATAAAGCATGCATCAACCAAAATCCCCCCAATTCCTTAGTCAAACAATGCCCATCAGTGTTCTACACCATATGTTAATTGTCTCCCTTCATTCATATCATCGACCAACATCTATCATCTTTTAACAATGTTTCCACCTCCTACTATCACTTTAGAGTCAATCTCCAAATAATTTTTTATATTTTATTCCCAACTTCTCTAATTATGAAATAACGATTTTCACGAGTTCAAATAAGACTAGTTGATATGTCCTTCCCGAGTAAAGTCGCATAATTTTTTCCTCTCCAAACTTTTCACATAAAAAATCTCTATGACTATTGAATCTGTGCAACTTTTTAGCATTTACCGATGTGTTTTAATGATCTTCATATAAGCTAAGAAGTTACAAATCTTAACGTTATAAAATTTCTAATATATAATAATATTATATACTAAATTAAAAAGAGTTATCTCCAAATCACAATATAAGATTGCTTTATTTTGAAATGAGCTCTCATATTTTTTATTAAAAAATTTGTTTTGTTTCCTGCAACCATAAAATAAAGAAATTGTGAGTACTCGAAATTCCCCTACCTCATATTTTAAGTATTAAAAGAAAATTGTTTATAAAACTTCTGCCTTAAAACCTTCAAAAAATAAAAATAAAATAAAAAATCTCCAGCTCAGTGGATTAACCTCTCCTTTCGCTGTAAAGGTCCCAACAGTCCCCTTCATCTCTCAGTAGACGCTTTAAGCTCTCCCTTCCAATCTTTCTCAGGTTATGAGATCAGTTTCTCCTTCTCATACATTAAAAAGTTACAAATAAATTCTTTTCATTCAACTTAAATGCTGTGCTAAAAATGGCGCAGCTAAGGTAAAAAAACCCATGTCACTTGTTATGTCACTTGTGTTTGTTAAGTAAATGATCTAATGCATTTGTCGTAAATTGACTATTAAATTAATTTATAAATAATTATTTAATCTACTACTCCATAAATTTTCTCTTTATAATATCTCAATTATATTATCATTTTTCAAAATTAGTACAGTCAAAATTCTTCTCTTTAACATTTTACTTCATTTATGTCACTGTTTTTAGATTTTCAGAACGTGAATTTTTAACTTTATGTTATAATTTAGATAGAAAAAAAGTTGCTAATGGAGCATTTTTCTGTGAGATTTTTTATTTTATTCTTATTATATTTTTTTGTTGTTGGAGTGTCGTCGTTTAAGATATTGAAACCAAAAGCAGGCATAGACCCAATAAGCGTTATAGATTTGGTGCAATTTCATATTTGCTCTCATCATAACCCTTCTCCTAACTGTATGGAGCAGCTGGCAAAATGTATATTTAAAATAATATTCAGCTTCATGTATGTGGAGGAATGGGACAAATTAAGAATAGCATATAAATGGGGCCTACAAAACATTAAATATGAAGAGACAGATTGACTAGAAGAAGTTTATTGTGACAAAAAATAGCAAGAAAATCCGTATGCACATTTCATCTTATCCAAGGAACAGATGGACAGTGTTATATGATAGAGCCTGATTTTATCTCTGAGAGGTAGCACCTTGATGCCGGAATAGCAGCATCTCGACGCTAGAACACGAGATTTAGAATCAAAAGAGGTAGCACCTCGACGCCAAGACAACAGCGACATGACGTTGGGTGATGGCGTCTCGCCGCTTTATGGCAGCGTTGCGAAGCTAGGATCAAGGCTCCAAAGGCAAAAGTGATAGAGAGGCTAGTCAAGGGCTCAACCCATGCAAAAGTCAGAGGACAGCGTGTGCCAAGGCAAGCGCATTAGACTACAAGTTAGGAGACTTCATATTTAAATAATTTTTTCAAAAGTTTTAATGATTTTTTTTACTTTTCTCTTGTGTATGTGGCTGAAGTGTGGAGAGGCTCCACATAAGTGTAAACTGTACTATTCTTCTAGAATTTTCTTTTATAGTAGATTTCTTGGTGATGTGGCTCCGTGATTTTTTCCCGTTTTCAAATTTTTTCATATTAAATCTGGTGTCTTTAGATTTCATTAGTTTTGCGTATGCCCTAAAACACTCAAACCTAATTTTCTACACATACTGTCATTTAATTTCTTCCCCAACAGACAACATGAAATAATGTTATATAAAAACACTATATCCTGATGAACAGGTTTATAAAAACTTAATTACTTATAAAGGTGGCTTGTGTTGGTCTTTTGAGTTTGGCTAACAAATCAAAGATCGCTCAAAAATTGAATTGAATTTGGCTTGAATTGAACTCGGATCAAAGTCAACAAGCTAGCTAACGAGCCATACCTACCTTAGATCAACTAAAATAGAGTAGATCCAAAATTGAATCAAGTTAGCTCCAGAGAATCAAAATATATTATAGATTAGAACTAATATGCATGTCTGAGTAGATCAATAAGTTTTTTGCTGCAATGGAATTAAATGATTCAAATTTAGATCAAATTTGAGTCGATCTATAACAAGATTTGACAAGGCTAGACTCAAGATCAAATTAAATGGTTTCAATCCGATCTTGAGTCAAGGTCAAATTGACTTGAGATAAGATCATTAATAATCCTAATTTTTTGTACTCAAGCAAAGCAAAATTTTCTATTTGATTATATTTGATTAATAAATTATGAGCAACAGTTGAAGATGAACGTGACAATACAACAGAAAACAATCAGATGAAGAAATACCAAATAAAAAACAAAGAGGAAATGTTGATTGATGTAGAATAAAATCAGTCTCATGATAATTTGATGAAAATCATTTTCTTGATCTTCTTTATTCTTCTGTTAAAATTGGGTAGGATTTTCCTTTAGATGCAAGGGAATTAAATAGGACCTCACTTTTAGAGAAACCAAATAATAATGCAGTATGATTTAAAGAGCACAACTTCGAACAGTGTTTTTCATGTAATAGTTCTATGATCAAAAGTACAAGATAGTGAATTCAACTTATAGTTGGCATAATAAATACCAAAAGAAAGACCACTGAAAAGAGAGAGATGATTCACAAATTGGAGATAGAAATGATACGAGCGGGAGTAATGAAAGGAGATTGAATAGTAAGAGAGTTTCATACAGTTATGAGAGAGTTGTCAATATGAAGAGAGGAGAGAGAATTAGGGAAGAGAATCTTTTCAACTTTAATTCAACATACAATTAAAACATATTTATAAAAACACGGTTATAAGATATGTACAAACTAATTTGAAATAAAATATACTCCAAATCAAAATAACTCATAATAATCCTAACATCTAATTATATAAATTAATCCAAACAAACAATAATAAAATAAATTCTAATATAGTTCAAAATATCAAAATCTTCTAGAAATATTCTTGTATTGCATCAAATCTCCTAGGCCCAATAAAAATCTACTCATAAATTACACAAAAGTTTTTACTTGAAAGTCAACTTTTCATGGTGCAGCATAGGAATTACTTTATGAACATCTCTTAATTCAAGCCTCACCATGCATCGCATTGGGGTGTCAATTCAGGTTCATTGGGTCGGCTTTGAGTCTGACCTGACCTGAAATTATTGAACCCGAACCCGACCCGACTATTATACAAGTTGAAAATCCTAACTGGAACCGATTGACCCTTTTAGACATGTATTTTGGGTCAAATTCAAGTTAAAATCGAATTAAATTCAAATTTGCAGGTCGATATCGGATTAAAATTAGGTCAATTTCGGGTCAAATTCAAGTTCACAGGTCAAAACTAAGTCAATTTTCAATTGGTGGGTCGACCGAAAAAATTAAATGGTTCAAATACATTGACTCAAGCCCGACTTGAAAATTAATCGAGTCAACCAGAACATGATATTTTTCGAGTCATGTTCATGTCGGGTTGTCGGGCCGGGTCAAATATTGACACCCCTAATATTGATCAACTTTCATAAAACAATACCAAATAAAATGCCATAATCACATGAACGTAGCAAAAGTGCTAATATAAACTCAATTTGTGCTTTTATGAGGAAACAAATAATTTTGGAACTTGGAGAATGTTCCATATGATCATTGAAGAACCTTGAAATAATATCAAAATTTGATGGATCAATAATAGTAATAGAAGATACCTTCATTTCATACTCATCAATAGGCTAAAAAATAACCTTAGGCACAACCTTCGAGTTAAGTTCAACAAAAAGCCCAATTATTTAGGATTCATCCTCCTCATCATCATTAATAAAAAGTTTACCTATAGAATCCAAATTATCTTAATTATAATCTTCATAGACCAACATACAACAAAGATCTGATTTTTAAACTGGTGAAGATGATGCACGTTCAAAAAACTATAAAATTAATACAAGATTTTGAACCTTTAGAGTCAAAGAATGTGGTGCAAAGCATGATCAATCATCATCAACAATGGTCTTGGAATGGAATAGAGAAGACAACTGTAATGCATGATAATCAAGAGATCCATAATGATGATATCAAAATGCTTTGAGATTGATAGATAACATATATGAGATTATTGATGATACTAGTTGTAATATAATTCCTAACCAGCTTCATGTAGTACTTGTACACAATATTTCCATCAATCATCATAAAGCATCCTTAGATTGTTACCACATAGTATCATCATTAGAAAACATATAATCACATGAATCATGTAATTCATCCCGATCTAAACTACATCCATAATCACGTGTGGTTAGATCCTCATAACTTTAATTAAACATTCCAAAAAAATTCAAAATGTTAATTCTGATCTAAAAAGGAAAATTTTGTAAACCCACAGCCTATTTTTATACTCATGATGCCTCTTCCAAGTATATTCTATGCATCTTACACACATCAACTTTCTTAACTTTGACTATATTCATATGGGTTTAGTCAAGAGTTTAGATATGATTACTACCAAGAAATTTGACTTCGCTGCCAATTGATGTAAAACAAAATTGATTTGATGATAACTTGAAGAAGGACCTTCTCTCTCCTAAAGGTTAAAAGGAATTGAGAAAGACCACACAGTTAAAAAAAATCGAGAGATACAAAAGTTTGATTTAAAGGGAGCAACCTTAAACTATGCTTTTCAAGTAATAGGCCTGGAATATTGAGATGGAATATTGGATTCAATGGGAGAAGAGATGTTGGGAATAAATATAATAAAAAATACTAATGGAAGTATCGAAGGCTTGTTGGCTGGAGATAGAAACGGGTTGAGAAAGGAAAGCAGACAGATCATGTCGTATGAAAGAGAAAGTGAAAAGTAGGTATTACATAGACAAGAAAATTAGGAAAGAGACCTTTTCAAACTCAATTCATCATTTAATAAAGCATCCAAACAAATAAATCCCTATTTATAAAAGAATGTATAAAAATAAGACAACTAATTTGAAGTTAAATATAATATAAATGTAAATGATTCCTAATAATCTTATCACCTAATATAAGATTAAAAAAAAAATCTAACAATTAAAACTGAAATTATTCCTAAAATAATTCAAAAAATAAGAATATTCTAGAAATATTCTTCTTGCATTACATGACATGTCTAGGAATAAGGTTTTGGCCAATTGACCAAGTAACAAGCACCTAATCCATCAATTGTCTAATTCAACATGTCTTGAAACATGCCAACTGCATTAATATCAAAAAACAAAATGAGTAATAAAATGGGTACAACCATGCGTATACAAAGCAATGGAAAAAAAAGAATATGACGAAGCTTTGTACCAGCTTTGACAAGAATTTGGACATGCGCATTATTTGTCAAGTAAAAAAATAAACCAGCAAAATGAATATTTTATATCAGAGTGCTAAATCTCTTTCTGAAAGAATGCCGACATTATGCACCATAGGAGGTGAATTTCTACTCAAATGCAGCCACAGTTATTTGGTTGCACCTTACAGCCGAGATTGCTACTAAGCTTTATTACTTCAGAATAAGAAGATGTTTCTATTACATTATTACACATTGAAGAAAATTTTTAAAATCAATGAATAGTTTAACTACATTGCACAGATCACATATGTTAAAGACTGAGCTAACTATTATCCTAAGTAAAGAAGTAAGAAAACATCTAGACAATAAAAACCCAGAATGCAAGCTAAAACTACTTAATAAAATAGATGAATAACATTTTGCTGGGCATGAGACCTATGATGAAAAAAAAAACTTTTCAGAGAATATTTGTACTAACAAGCCAAAAAAAAAATTCAAATTAGAAAAGCCAAAAAGAATAGATGTTTCTCTTCGTTAGAGAGAACAGTAAACAATGGATCTCAAAATAGAATAAAAGCATTTGCAGTGTCTACAGTGAAAGCAAGAAAATAGCAGTGTGAAAACAAAAAGGAATCAACTTACTTGGACCTTACAAATTCGAATCACATCATAAGCAAAGAAAATTAAGAAATTAGATTTACCAGTTTTCCTTCCCTTTGGAACAATATTTAAGTCTAAAAAAACATTAGTGAAGATGATCGCTGAAAGCACCTAACTATTTCAAAGAGAAACTACGCTAGTGATCTCTAGATGTGTCAATTCGGGTTGACGAATCTATTTCAAGTCTAACTCAAACTTAACATAACTCGAACCGGACCTGTTTACTCATGGGTCATTATATGGATCATTGAAATTTTTAGATCAACAAAACCCAATTAACCCAAGTATGACTTGTTTAAAACAAATTAGCCTGAATATGATCTATTTAAACAAATTAACTCAATTCGATCTAGCCTGTGATTAATAATTGGTCTATATAACCTTATTTCAATTTATTTCTGCTAACACGAACCTGACATAAATAATTATCAATTAACTTGAACCTAATTTTTTGAGTCAAGTGTGCAAGAGCCGCTGCATCGGCATTCGGTTGCAGTGCTAAATAAGCAAGGACTCCCATATTATGGACGGATGTGAGAAAAAAAGTTAGTCCATGAAACTAAAATTAGGTTAGGAACTTGGAATATAGGTACTCTTACAAGTAAATTAATGGAATTAATAGATATTATGGTTCATAAGAAGATAAATATTTTATGTATTCAAAAAACTAAATGGGTTGGGGAGAAGGCCAAGGAGATTGATAGTTTAGATTTTAAACTTTGGTATTTAAGTAGAAGTCAAATTAGAAATGATGTAGGTGTGATTATTGATAAAAGTTTGAGGGATAATGTTATAAATATTAATAAATGTGGAGATAGAATTATAACTTTAAAAATTATTGTTGATACTAAGATTATCAATGTTATAAGTGTTTATGCTCCTCAAGTAGGTTTGGATGTAGGCTCAAAAGAAAAAGTTTAGAATAAATTAGAGTGATTAATACAAAAGATACCACTTGAAGAAAAATATTTATTAGAAGCGATTTAAATGGACATGTTGGTAGAGTGGTAGAAGATTTTAAAGATTCACATCATGGATTTGGAGGGACTAATGAAGAATGTGAGACTATATTAGATTTTCGCAAATTTACGATTCTAATACTTTATTTAAGAAAAGAGATGAGCATATTATTACTTATAAAAATGGATCTAGTAAAACACAGATTGATTATTTTATGATAAGAAAAATAGATCATTTAGATTGTAAAAATTGTAAGATTATTTCAAGTGAAAGTTTAAGCACCCAGCATCGATTATTAGTTTTAGATTTTAAGATGAAAGATTAGAAGATGAAAAATAAATCAAATTATTATCTTAGGATTAGATTGTGGCACTTAAAGAATACTAATAAAAATATTTTTAAGAACAAGCTATATGAGCTTAGAATTTGAGATGCTCATAAGGAAGCTAATGTTATGTGAAAAAAAAAATAGCAAGTGAATTAAGCAAATTGCAAAAAATGTGCTTGAAGAATCAAAATGAAAAACTTATTTTAATAAAAATAATTGGTGGTGGAATCAAAATGTGCAAGAAAAGATAAGAAATAAGATACATTTTTATAAAACTTGGTTTAAATGTAAAAATTAGGAGAATTGAGAAAGATATAAAGTGACCTATAGAAATTCTAAGAAAACAATATATAATGAAAACAAAAATAGCTTTTAGTGATTTATACAATAGATTAGATACCAAAAGATGTGAAAGGTGCATGTATAAATTAGCCAACCAAAGAGATAGGAGAAGTAATGATCTAGTTCAAGTGAGGTGTATTTAGAATGAAAATCATAAAGTGCTTTTCTTAGAAAATGATATTGATAGGCGGATGAGATATTTTGATAAACTTTTCGATGAGGATCTAAAAATACAATTGATTTTAGCAATTTTAATACCCTAAACAAAAATAGATAATTTTATTTTTATCGTCATATTAGTAAATCTGAAGCTATAGAAGCTTTAGAGAAAATGAAATGTGAAAAAAAACAGTTGGACCTGATGATATTCAAATAGAAGTGTGAAAATATTTAGAAGATCAAGGAATTTCTTAGCTTATAAATCTTTTTAATGTTATTTTAAAGACTAAAGGTGATGCACAAGAGTGTGCAAATTATAGATTAATTAAGTTAATGTGTCATACGTTAAAATTATGGGAGTGAGTAATTAAGCATAGGTTACGATGTGATACAAAAGTTTCTCACAATCAATTTGGTTTCATACGAGGTAAATCTACTATGGATGTTATACATTTGTTAAGAGGTTTGATGGAAAAGTATAGAGAAAATAAGAAGGATCTATATATGATATTTATTGATTTAGAGAAAACTTATGATAAAGTTTCAAGAGATGTTCTTTGGAGAGTTCTAGAAAAGAAAAGAGTTAATGTTGATTATATTCAATTCATTAAGGATATGTATACTAAAGCTGTCACTTGTGTCCAAACACAAGGAGGATTGACAAAATATTTTTCTTTTCAGTTGGATTACATCAAGGATCAACTTTAAGCCTTTATCTTTTTGCTTTAGTTATGGATGTTCTTACTAGGCATTTACATGAAGAAGTACCTTGGTGTATGCTTTTTTGTTGATGGCATTCTTCTTATTGATAAGACTAGAGAGAGAGTCCAAGAGAAACTTGAGTTATGGAGGTCAACCTTAGAGTCTAAAGGTTTTAGTTTAAGTAGATCTAAACCAATATATGGAGTGTAATTTTAGTGTAAGTTCAGTGGTAGTATTGTGACATTAGTGAAGAAGTCACAAAAAAGAGTGAGCGAGATATTTAGGCTCATTGTTCAAAATGATAGTAAAATAGATGGAGATGTTATTAGTAGAATTCAAGTTGGATGGTTGAAGTGGAGGAATGCATCTGTGTGATAGAAAAATACTTAAACTGGAAAATTTTATAAGATGGTGGTAAGACCAATGATGATTTATAGTGTAGAATGTTAATAAAAGTAAAGCATAAGACTAAGTTAAGTGTAGAGATGAGGATGCTCAGTAGATGAGCTTTATGCTTAGAGATAAAATGCAAAATGAGTATGTTGTTGGAGAAGTGAAGTGGCGATAAGATTAGAGAGTCGCTTTAGATGGTTTGGCCACATAAAGCGTCTGTCGATACTAAGAGAGTAGCATTAGATTTCTTATGTTAAAAAAAAATAGAAAAAAAAAGACTTGGTTAAGATGTGTATAAAAAATGACCTTAGTATACTTGAATTAATTGAGAATTTAACACATACTAGGACACAATGGAGACGAAGGATTCATGTAGCCGACCCCACTTAGTGGGATAAAGGCTTGTTGTTGTTGTTGTTGTTTGAGTTAGATCATTTACTAACCTCCCCACATTGGTGTTTTTTAAGCACATGTTCCTTCAACACAGAGAAGCATGGAATAGTATAGTGTACAACAAGATGTGCAGCATCACTACAATAATACAATCAAAGCATGACATTTCGCATAGCCTTTCCTGAACTTAGGGTGGGCAAAGACTCATTGGTTAGATGCTTGTGATTAGAGATCAGAATTGAAATACTAAATAAAGCGATAAAAAACTGTGTACAACAAACAATCATAAACTTAGTAAGGCTGTTTTATAGCCTCCAACTAACTCTCATAAGGTGCATGGTAAGGAATGCAACCAAAAAAAGTATTACAAGAATGAAAAGAGTGTAACCACTAAAATAAGCTAAGAATCAAAACATTTAAATGTAAATGCAAACCATACAGAATTCCATCCGAAATGCTGTAAACAAAGTACAAACATATGGCAAGGAAAACAAATAGAGCAGCATCTCTTAAGAAACTATGACAGGAATTATGGTTAAGAGTTAAGACAATGTAGGGATATGCTTGAGAACGAAATAAGTGTCCAGCCTAAATACAAATTAAGGCACCATGCACTACGCACTTAAAACCAAAAGCAGCAGGTTAAATGGCCACTAGGACGCCCAAATCCACTATTATAACATTCTCTAGTTTTCTTACTAAGAACAACATGATCAAATTGACAAAAAAGAAAAAAAATCTTCAAACTAGCTATTCTCTAAAATATTAAAGTACTACTGAGGGAAATGGCCAACAATTCATAAAACAAAAGAGGTATATCATCATTATCAATGGTCTTATCTCATCAATCTGAGGTTTATGAATCTCCATACTCCATTTGTCCCTACAAAGCATTGCATGAGATGTTAAACACATTTTTACAAATCTCTTGACACAGCTTCTATCCAACTTATATTTCATCTATCCTTTTACATCAACTTTACATATCTATCCTACCATGCATAGATTTTCTATTTGTTGTAAAAAAAAAAAAAAAAAAAAAAAAAACAAAATCATCAATCATGTGAGTCTATTTTTCATTATCATTCCTTCAATAAAAGTTACTCCAACCATTCATCTAAAATATCAATTTTCAATCAAAACATCATCATCATCACTGTCAACTTAAATAAACCTATCTCAACTATTTAGGACTGGCTTTGTTAATACTTATTTTCAATTGTTTATTAAGAGCATCCTAAGATTTAAACTAACCTTCAGAAATCATTTCAAAAAAGTCCTATTCATGTTACCATAGTTTTACCCATTTTTTCCAGTCCTTTGACACTAATTTATCCACCCATCTAATGATATATTTTCTACTCTTCATTGTACATATCTAAAACAATCAAAGTCTATTTCCAATTACAATATATTCAATAAAGGTCATTCTAATCATTCCTCTAATAATAACCAGTCCTAAGTTTATTCTTCCTAGTTGAGGTCAACCAACTTAAACATACTCATTATGATAAGCTATTAACAATTTTTTTTATTTTCCAACACATCCATGTAGCATAGCCAATCTAATTATAGTTTCATGATATAAAAATTTCAAGTATTTATCGCATCATCATATTGTTTAATACTCTTGAGGCCTTCTTACATTTTAAGCACCCATACTTCACTCTAAAACTTTATATTTTCAAGTACATCCTCTTCCTCTATATAATAGATCCAAAATACCTAAACTTACCACATCTTGATATCACATTATCTTCTTGTTGTATTGACTAATAATTGATGATATCAACCACATAAAAATTCAATATCATATACTAAGTCTTTGTTTCTTAGGTTTAAGCCTTTTATCTTAAAAGTATTCTCTCTAGTGTTCCAACTTTCTACTTATTTCAGTAAACATCTAACCAATTAGACCTATGTCATATGTGAAAAACATACATCAAGGAACCTCAATTTATATATTTTTTATAAACATCTTCATTAACAATATAAAAACATATGAGCTTGATATTGATTATGGATGTATTTATACTATAATAAGAAACTATTTACCACATGAAAACTATTTCTAATATTAGTTATCCATCGCACAGAGCTAATTAACTCGAACATATCTTTAACATACCTCTCTTTCTCCATTGTTAGTACTTTTTCCTAAAAGATAAGGTACGATGATAAAGCTGTTTGAACAAATAAATTTATGAGAAGCATAGAAGTAGAATTAAAAGAAGATAGAATAACCAAGTAGGAAAAATATTTTTTATTCTAAATTGTCCATCCTGTACAAAGAAGCTTCCCTTAATATTAATGAATCATGGAAAAAAAACACATACCCTAGTCCAATGAGAGATATAAATAGGTTTGTCAAGTAAGCAGAGTATATGGCCCTACAACAGTTGATGAGTCAATCAATTGGTACATGAGAACTCATCTGAGTCTTCATGTATGCAATGCAATTAATCTTTCAATTAATTATTTTGAGTGATTTGATGAGGTTTATATGCCTTTCAAAAATGATTTTATTCTCATGCATTATTAAATGCTATTTCATTCAAGAAGTCTACATACAGCCAAGCCCCAATTTTCAACAAACTAAGCCAAGCAATAGGGTTAAAATTAATCACAGCATCCACCCAACTCACAATCTCAATAGGTATCTCATATGAACCTAAAACTTAACTATTATGTATTTCTTTAGAGCTTAATCCTCCATTTTTGGATCAATCTATAATACATCTCATTATTTTGCTCATCATAAATGTCCAAAATAATTTTCTACGTTAAAACACTAATGTAGCACTTTCTCTAGAAATAGAATTTACATCTCTCTTTGATGTCTTCTCCATTAACTAAGATATTATCATGAAAACATCTAATTTAAATAAAATCTCTTATATTTTGTCTTAACTACTTTATATATCTTATTTTCTACTTCCTTAGTACTAAGACAATTACAAAATATATAGAGATAGAATAATATCCTTTTACAATAATGGTAGTCCTTAACCACAAGCATCTTTCACCATTCATCCAAAAAATAAATAAATCTCAAAATGATCCCCCAACTATTTGCATGTGTCAATTTAACCCCAGAGTATCAAATTGCTCCAATTTAGTCTCTGACTATACAAAATTAATCCAAAATAGTCCATCACGTAGGAAAAGTGATACAATATTGACCACAAATTAGTTCCCCAACTATACAAATTTAATTCCAATTTAGACCTCGAGGGTTCATTTTGGATTAATTTTGTATAGTCAGGGGCTAAATAGGAACAATTTGATACTATAAGACTAAATTGGCTAGTTGCAAATAGTTAGGGGACCATTTTGGGATTTAGCACTCCAAGAAATTAAATGGCTAACATTTAAAGCAACTAAAATTCATTGGCACTATTAAAAGTAACAAAAAAGTTGTCTTTTAGTAACTTTGACTCTCAATCTTTCAATTTTTTGGAAAAAAGTGAAAGATGTATGACAACAAAGACTCCACTCCCATCCTTCTAAAAGGATAGTCATTGCTTGATAATCTTTTGTATCTCCCAACTCCACCACCTAATATGTTTGTCGCAATCTTCTAATGGAACTAGTCATTTTATCCCTTATAACATTTGGTTCAACTAAATAATTTTAATTTGTCTTCCTTAGCAATATATCTTGAAAGATTAATCAATTCTCAATCAACCCTCTTGAATTTTATCATACATCCATCTTAATATTCATATTTGTCTAATGCGCATCATATATATCAACATGTCTTTGCAGCTCAATAATTAAATTCATACAACATAGTTGCTATAATTGTAGTTTTATACAATTTTCATTCAAGTCTTCATTAAAATCTATTATTATACAATACTCTTTGAGAACTACTTAAAACAAAAGAAGCATATGATACACAAATACAAAATCCAGTTTTCTCTCCCACTTAGTTCGTTCCTTCATGACATAAGCACAAATTAATTTTTAACAACTTAAAAAAAATTTAAAAACTTATATTTGACAACTCTTGGTCAATCAAGAAGAAGATGATTCAAAACAATATTCTAGAGAAACACAAAATTATTTTAAAAAGGGAAAAAAAGGTAACATAATTGATGCATTTTTTAGGCATTTAGTTTAAAACTCCCATTCCTTTAAGGGTGGCAACGTAGAAACTTAATAAAAAAAACATGCCCTTAAATATCCGAATTTTGTAACCATATAATTCACCCTCAATAAATATCCTTTCATCCAAGTTGTGAAAATTGAATCTCACAAGGAACCAAAGGAAGAAAAGGTTCAACATCAAGTGGTTCCACCGAGGTTGAAACGAATGACGTAATAAATATTAAAATTACTTAAATATTATCTAAATAATATAATAATGTAAATTTATAATAAATGTGACAAAAAAAAAACAAAACTCAAGTACACAAATAGTACCTTCAATAATTATAAATTTAAAGCTTAAAATAAAGCACATTAAGATATAATTATATGTGCATTATAAAATATAAATTTAAATATCAGCATATTAAATATATTTAAAATTTATAAAATTTAAGATATAGATATATAACTATAAATATAAATTATAATAAGAATATGATTTATAATAAAAATACAATGCTTATAATAGAAAACAGTTTAAAAACCAAAAAGTTATTCTTATATTCTCACATCCTGCAACCCATTTAACATTCTCAAAGTTCAAATCTCACAACACAATTACCAATTCTTACAACTTACAATTTTTTAAACTCACATCATAAGAGAGAGTTAGTATTGCACTATTTATATATATATATATATATATATATATATATATATATATATATATATATATATATATATATATATATATATATATATATATATATATATATATATAAAGAGTTTTGTAGCATCAATTTGTAACTTACCTGGGTACTGAGCATTCTTTGAATTAGCTCATGCTAATGATATTTTTGTAGTGCAGAATTTATAAAGTTTATTTTAAAAATAATTAAAATATTATGGTTAGAGATTGGTCAGATCATCCATATGATCAGTTCATTCAGATCAACCAATCTAGTCTTAAAATCATCCATGCTTATAAGTTTGGTCTAGTTTTAAAACATATGGTTATAAGTTTAACTTTTATAATCTATAGATCTAATTTTTATAAGAAAATTAATAGAATGAGAATTAAAAGTAATTAAATGAATATGTTTAGATCAATCAGTTTTATATAACTGAGACCAATTCGTTAGTTCACTGATCGAACCTACGATTCAAACTGGTTTTTGTCAATTTGATGTGAAAATGATTTTAAAGGTTAACTAAATAGATCATATGCGTGGTTCACGATCAAACCAGCCAATTTAGTTCGATTTTTAAAACCTGGATTCCGTCCTCAAATATATTTTGAAGTTAAAATTCCATCTTTCACAATTTTATTTTTATAAACTATTTTCTAACCAAATTTAAGGAGCAAAAGTACTAACAACATTTATAATATAAAATATTCTCATCAACAATTATCTTAATAGCAAAAACCATATCACTAACATTATTCACCTCAATAATTTTACCTTTCAACTCACTATCCGCTACTACTACACCAAAATCATCATTAATGTTAATCTTTATATCATACAACAACTTATAGCATTCTCCAAATTCCTTGTATTGTTTACCTTTTCTTTAGCTTCTTGCAATGAAGTGATAATTATTCCTCTTCTAATCATCATATCCTCTAGCTCTTATGTCTTCTTAATCAAAGCACCCAAATTTCATGTAATAAATCTAGCCTTAGTTTTGGACCAAGTCAACTTATGATGCGGCAATTGCGAGCGACATCCTAGGCAATCTCACCTACTCTTCACCCCACGTGGGATAGGTTGTGGTGTATCATTTACGAGTGACATCCTAGCAAGCACTTAAGTACTTCTTATCACAATTGAGTTTGCTCATAGCTCATAGCACCCATCATGTTAAAAAAATTTGGATTAATTTCATTAGTTTTTGAAAGTTCTACGATCTGCTATAAATCTAACATCAACTTTCAACTATTCTCATCTGAGCCTTGGATCTACAATGGTAGTAACTTTTCCAGCTGGCAAAATGACAACAGAAAACCTTTAATTTTTCTCTGCAGGAAAAGAACCCATAACTATTTTTTCATTAGATTGGGAAAAAGGTATATTCCTTTAATAGAACAGAGAATATCATTCATAATAAAACGAATGTTTTATCGTCAGCAGAAAATAATGCTCGCATGGTAATAAATAGGAGATAAGATAACATTACAAGAAGCAAAAAAGATAATCAACAATCTCATTAGTCTGGAACTCAGATTATACAAATTTCATCTATATCACCGTCTGGCATAGAGTCGACATTCGGAATTACAAATAATTTAAGCAATCTATTCGATCATTACTAACCAATAAAAATGATAAATCCCAAAACAAAAAAACATATGAAGTAGTTATGAAGGAGCGATGACGCACCAGAATGAGATCAAACAGAGTCGCTTGATCCACCTTAACGAAGTCGGAGTCCCAGCTCCTGAGCTCCTCCTCGACGGATTTGTCGTCGCCGGTAGATGATACTGAAGGGGTGCGCTCGACATGCTTCTTGCAGTATTCAATCACCTTGGCGAGGATCTTGCTGTTGACGTTTGGGAGAGGGATCCCGCTCTCCGCGCAGTCGTCCTCGATCATATGCCGGATCGTCTGCGATAACATCGCAACTGCCTCATCCACTACGAATTCCTCGCCATCAGAGCTCTTCAGAGTAATCTTGTTACCTTCATCTGAAGCCATTGGTGATAAGATCAGATCTGATCGGTTTGAAGCCCTAGGCAGTCTTCTTGAGGGGAGGTTGGAGAATGCTGACGGCATTGGGAATTGGGGCTTTTTTTAACTGGAGATGTAGAAGGAATTGGATTCTTCCCAAAATAAATAAAAAAATAAAACAAGGTGTTGGATCTTCGGGCATTAATTTAAGGGAAATTGGTAAAGGTTTTATAGTAATTCGTGCGAAAAAAATATTTTACTAGTTTTAAATAATAATGAAAAAAAATTACGCTTAAACTTCTCTTTTAAAGGATAAAATTAGGCTCTAATTTAACAGAATTGAAGAATATATATATATATATATATATATATATATATATATATATATATATATATATATATATATATATATATATATATATATATATATATATATTTTATGATAATTGATATTTTATGCTGATAATTTTATTTTATTCAGTTTAGGGTTTACGTTTAGTTTATTTTAGGTTTAGGTTTAGGTTTAATTTTGTTTATTTTTGATTTAAGATTAGGTTTTCTTTATTTCAGTTTAGTTTATTTTTGTTTAGGTTTAGGTTTAGGTTTTTTATTTTAGGTTTATTTTATTTTTATTTTAAATTTAGTTTTTATTTTATTTAGGTTTTTATTTTTAGGTTTATTTTATTATTTTTAGTTTAGTTTAGGTTTTTATTTATTTTATTTTTTCTTTGCTTTGTATTTTTTCTTTTATCAAAAATAAAAAAATCTAAACCTAAACAAAAATAAACTAAACTGAAATAAAGAAAACCTAATCTTAAATCAAAAATAAACAAAACTAAACCTAAACCTAAACCTAAAATAAACTAAACGTAAATCCTAAACTGAATAAAATAAAATTATCAGCATAAAATATCAATTATCAAATATATATATATATATATATATTTGATAATTGATATTTTATGCTGATAATTATAAAAAGTGGAGAAATATGTCTACAACTTTTTTCTTGGGCAAATTAAAGTGTTTGATAAGCTACTTGAAGTTCGGCACGGTAAGGGATTGATCATGATTATTTCATTAATT
Organism: Cymbidium sinense; assembly: GCA_021442155.1. Lineage (NCBI taxonomy): Eukaryota > Viridiplantae > Streptophyta > Magnoliopsida > Asparagales > Orchidaceae > Cymbidium > Cymbidium sinense. The sequence goes on along the minus strand of CM038214.1, from coordinate 293,884,261 downwards.
AGTCAAACAAGTTTGAACAACTCATAGCTCGATTACAATATCATTTAGGGCCCATTTGGGGCTACTGCAAGCACGCGACATGACGTAAACCGCACCGTAGGGCTGTTTGGATGCGTCGCGTTTCACCAAAATTTCAGAATCCGAGGCGAAGCCACCGCGAAGCTGGGACTCGGGAAGCCTTTCGCGGCCCGCGTTTGGATGCCTTTTTTTCTTCCTAAATTAACCCTCTGTGGTCAGCAGTTTGAAACGACGGAGGGGTATTATTGTTATAATTTATTATATAACTCATAATTCATAATTAAGGAATTTAAAATATAATATTAATTAATGTTTAATTTATTTGAATTAATCTTATTTACATAAATTTAATTTAAATGAGTTTTACCTAAATTAATTTATTATTATTGATTAATTAAAAAATTTAGTTTATGATGATTATAATTTAATAAATTTAAGTATAAATTATATATTTGATAATGAAGTGGTTTATAATAAATAAATAAAAATTAAAAATATTGATTAATGTTTAATTTATTTAATAAAAATTTGATTATTGATCAATTATTGTAGTGAATAAATACTTAGAGATTTACTAATTAATATTAAACTATATATTTATAATTAATTAATTTAATAATTTTAATATTAGTATTATGTATTATATGATATATAATCCCTTAATATAATTTAGTTGACTTATACTTATATATGAAAATTAGTTATCTTATTTTTCTACATTATGTTTCATAACATTCAACACATAAGGATATTTTAGTATTATCTTCATATATAGCTGCAACACAACAAATTCTGAATTAAATTTTCCAAACAAAATTATAATTTCAGCAACAACAGCTTCTTGCCACCAACTTCTTCTGCAGCAGCTTCACAGTTGCTTCTAAAAAAGTTGCAGCTATCACAAACGGGCCTTTAATGTTTGTGAATAAGCTCAATAAAGTATATCATTTAATGTTCATGAACAAACTCACGAACAAGTTCTATTAATAATTTTATTTAACATTTATTAAAAAACTTGTAAACATTAAACAAATTAAATTATAATTATATTAATTTTAATATAATAATAATTATCATTATATAATAAATTTTGATTAATTTTAATTTTTTATTAAAATGCATTCATTCACTCTAGCAGACTGGAGACACTAGCCCATCTCGATTTCGATCGCAGCTAGGGCAGCGCAGGCTGCAGCTCGCCGATTAACCGTCCGTTCATTGATTGAAGGTTAATGCTTAATAAGATAAATAACACTTTATAAATTATAATCCTAAAGCTCTTACTCTCCTACATCCCGTCATCTATCCCGATATTTCCTAATTCACATTTATTTCCTTTGCTCAGCTCATACTTCTTCTCCACAAAGAATACCCTAGAGCCACAGAAGAGGAAGATCTTGGATACTACAAAGAGTTTGATTGTGCTATGTAGTGTGTCCAAGGTAAGTGATTTACTACTTTAGGATTTTATGTTTATGAAGGAGTTCAACCTTTGAGAGGAAACAAACTCCGAAATATTTGATTAGTGTCGTGTCATTTAGTGTCATGGACTCTTAATAATGAGAGGAAACTCTTTCTAGAGAAGTTTGATTGGTTTATTTCAATCATATTATTTGTTTATTGTTGTGCCATAAATAATTTCGAAAGTTTGGTAAATCTCAAAAGCTCAGAGTATCGTTTGTTCACCAATCGTTAGTTTATATTTGAGCTTATCTCTTTTCTCTGATTCAATATTCATGAGTTGAAATCTGGTTTATGCTTATTGTTGTCAAGTTCAATTTTTTCATTCTTTACAACCGTGTAAGTTTATTTGGCCAAGAATCATACTATTTTTTTTTTAAATCTTGTGTGCATCGACTAATATTTCTAAGTAGATACCAGATTGTATTAATATAGAGACTTGGATAGTTGCATTGACAACATGATGTGTTATCATTTATACATGGGTTATTTTTTATTTCTAAAATACAGATTATAAGATTGTTAAACTTTAAAGTGTTAATTACTTATTTTTTTCAGTTTTTTTTTTTTACATTTAAAAGGTCCTCCTAAATGAAGAAAACTTTAAGTTGAAGAATACTTTATATTTTCACTTCTCAACAAAGAGAGTTTGGGAAGGTTGATTGTTAAAGAATAATTTCAATTTGCATGCTTATTTTTTATTTTAGAAAAATTATTGTTTGCTGGAGTTTTGATGGCTAAGAATTAAATTGAGAGAAAATTTTGAGGTTTATTGTGCTTCTTATGATGGCTTCAAAAAATTTTCGAATGTATTTATTATTTTCTACAAGTTGTATTTTACTATTACGTGAGCTTTATATTGTTGTCATGCTAGTCAAATGGCCCACATTATCTTAGAGTGTTTAGGGAAAGCTTTTGTGATCTTAATTAAATTAATATTTTTTTATGGTAATTGCATGACACTCTGTATAATGGGCAATGATGGTAATCTAACAATCCCTATTTATTCTTACTAGAGATTCAACCAGAAAGTAATTATTATTTTCTTTCTCTGTTAGGTTTTCTTTCATGTAATGCCTATTTTTGTGTCACAATTAGATTAGAAAATGCTTTTTACTCTCAATTTTTTTTTTAATGAATTGTTGGTTGCCATTAATAATATATTGAAATGCATTAAAGTTACTTTTGTTGCCCTTGGACAGAGTATATGATCATAATATATTTATTGCTAGATTTCTAAACCTTAATTTGGTTTTTTTTTTTAAATCTTAGGTGAGATCACATTTTAAAATAAAGCCCTATAAATTTAATATATATATTTTTAGTTATTATGTCTTTTGCTACTTGCTCATATTTATTATTTTTTATATTGAATGTATGTCTAGCAGTTCATCAAAGCAAGATATCAATCTCATAGGACCTATTGTTAGTCTTATACAAGTCTCTATAAAAGAATTTAGTGTTGAGTCATCATCAAGCTCAACAGTAGTTGAGATTGACTATGAGGAACATAATTATATCGATTGATGATAATCAGATAAATAATCTTTTTGCTAAGAAAGTGAGAAGAAAAACATTATCAGTATGGAATGACTTTACTTTGATTAGACTTAATGATGAAACTAAAAGGTACAGTATAATCATTGTAAGCATAAGCTTACAAAGAGCAAAGGTAGAGCAACTACGCAGTATAAGTGATATTTACTTCATTGTGGTAAAAGAATAGTGAAGCCTGAAGGACAACTTAATATTTTAATTCAACCACCTATGATTATAAATACTATTGAGCCTGTGAGCCCTTGTAGTGTTGTTAATTGGATATATGATCATTCTAGAATAAAGGAATTGGTTTCTCATATGATAATAGTGCATGAGTTATCATTTAAATTTATTGAATATGAGATTTTCAATATTATCAAGAAAGCTTTTAATCCATATTATGAAAAGATATCACATATTATAGTGAAAAATGATTGCATAGTAAGCTATGAAATTGGAAAAAAAAAAGAATGAAGCACTTGTTAGATATCGTTAATAGAGTCAGTGTGACAACTGATCTATGAAAATCTGATCAAGATATACATTATATGATTTTGACATGCCATTTTATAGATGTTGAGTAGAAATTGCAAAAAAAGTGCTTAACTTTGTTGATGTGCCCCCGCCTCATAGAGCAACAAATATACATGACATCTTGTATAAATGTTTAAATTATTAGAGAATTGAGAATAAAGTTGCAACAATAACTGTGGATAATACAACCCACAATACATTAACAGTGAATATATTCAAAGCAAGTTTAGATTTACATAAAAAACTTCCTCTTAGTGGAAGAATATTTCAAGTGTATTGTTATGCACATATCTTGAATTTGTTAGTTGTTGAAATTTCTGAAATTAGAAGTATAATTAATTTTATTAAAGATAGTGTTAAGTATGTGATCGCTTTACAACATCGATTAGTGATGTTCATCAAGATAGCTCAACAGTTGCATTTGTCAAAGAAGAAAGTGATTCTAGATTGTGTCAATAGGTGTAAGCTACTTATGTAATGCTATCTTCTACACTAGAGTTTAAGGATGTATTTTCGAGGTTTCATGATAGAGATCCTTATTACACTTTCTATCCCAGTGAAGAAAATTGGGCAAAATTAGAAGATGTTTGTTCTTTTCTTGAGGTGTTTAACAAACCATGAAATTGACATCAGATTAAATTCTAAATTTTGCATACTTCTCTATTACTACTCAAATACATTTGCTTTATACTAAAATAACTAACTTAAATTTTATAAATATGGTAGGTTCTGAATATCCTACCTCCAACTTATTTTTATTAGAATTATGTGGTATCAAGGAGATGTTGGATGAAAACTCTCTAAGTAGGCACCCACATGTCAGAGAAATGACAATCTAGATGAAAGAAAAAATTGACAAGTATTGGGGAAGTTGTACTCTTCTAATATCTGAAAGTGTTGTTTTAAACCTCTTAAATAAAATAAAGATGATAAACTTTGTATTCAACTTTATATACTCTGAAGATATTGCTCATATGCACATTGATGATGCATGTCAAAATTTATATGAACTTTATAATTAGTATGTTGAAGACAATGTGAGCTTAACAAGTGCTTCTACTTTTAAAGAAAAGCTAGTCTATGAAAGAGAAAGTATAATACTTATATAAGAATAGATTACACTAACAACTCTGTTAAATCTGAGCTTGAAGTTTATTTGGATAATGGTGTTGTCATTGAGAATGAGAATTCAACTAATTTTGATTATTTAGGTTGGTGGAAGGCAAACAGTTTAAAATATTGTATTTTATCAATGATGACATCAGATGTTTTTTCTATTCTCATAACAACAATTTCCTCATAATCAACTTTTAGTACTGGTAGTAGAGTTATTGATCGATATCCTGCGCCTTTAAGGATGGAAACAGTTCAATATTTATTATTTAGAAGTGATTGGTATCAAAATTTTAATGGAATTAAAAGAAAAATAAAGGTTAGTAGCTTATTTTATTTCACTATGGATTTTAAGTTTTACCATTTTGACATTACTATTTGCATAGTGTTAAATATGTTGTCCTTGTTGTTTCTTTCATCATCTAATTTACAACAAATTTTAGAATAATTGGTTTAAATGAGGTAAGTAATATAAAGAGGTTTGATTACTTATTTTCCTTTATAGCTTAGAATCCTGATTTGTTATTCATTATTCTTCCGATGAATGATATTTCTTCATTTATAATGGGAACAATTCGTACAAATGATGATTTGTTGCTACAGTTAATGATTATGCAAAAAAGATGATTATGAGTATCATAAATTGACAAATTTTATTTTATAATTTAGAAAACTATTCTAATTTTAATTTATATATGCAACGAGAAAAGTTATTCCAATTTATTTAAAGGTAGCATTTTCTTTTAAAGATTTGATTTTATTACTCAAGCATGAGAAGAAAAAATTAATGGCAGATTAATAAAGGAATCCTTACATTTCTCTACTTCAGTTTTGAAATTTTAGCAAAAAGGAGTTATTTCCTTGGAACTAATTAGATGGAAATCATGCTTATTGATATATAGTTCATTTTTATGGTTTTTTTACTAAGGGCATTCTTAGGATTGCTTTTTATTTTTTATTGCTTAAGAAACATGTTAAAGAGGTAATAAAATATGTTTGATGAGTTGTCTTTGTTGTTAAAAATAAATTGAGATATTTTAAACCTTTCTATCTATTACTCAAAATAATATATATGTGATGACTTCCTCATAGATAATATTGTAATTTTTCACTTGATTTTATTTATCATACATGGACCACTTATCACTATAATGTGAATCTCCAAGTTTTCATTATTCTTATTTCCAAACAAAACCTCAAGTCCTCCTTCAATCATGTAAGGTAATATTTCACCTTTTTAGCATTTCTTCGCACATATTTATTTATTTATTTATTATTGTTTGTTGTTCTTTAAAAATATTTCAGATTCTATGTATTCATCTTCACAAATTTGCTTGTCATCATCACTCCATTAAGAGAAAGTTCCATGTTCTACATATTAGTTTTTATAAATTTCTTTTGTTCATGAATGCTAAATGCTTGTTTATGCTCACTTATATAATTCTTTTAAGAATTTTGGTTGTTCATGAACACAAATTCTATGTTTATGCTCATTTATAAGCTTATTTTGGTTGTTTATATAATAGCTCACTTATAAGCTTGATAAGGCTCATTTGATTAAAAACAAGTAGCTTGATAATTATGCTCACTAAATTACTTGATAAGGCTTATTTGGTTAACAAACAAGCTGCTTGATATAACTTCTCGTTAAGGCTCATTTAATTGGTAAACAAGTGGCTCAATAATAATAATCATTAAAATACTTAATTAGGCTTGTTTCTAGTAATAATCAAGCTACTCGATAATTGCTAGGTTAATTTTATATAAACCAAGACAAAGGAAGCTCAAATTAAGCTTGAACAACTCGATTGTAAATGAACCAAGCTTGAACACAAAGATACAAGCTCGAATTGAGCTCCAGCTCTTAGAACATAATCGAGCTCAAGCTTTAACATGCATTGGCTCGACTCAGTTCAATTTGTTTGCAGCCCTAGAGCAAATATGATAAAAAATTTAATTGGATAAAAATATCGTATTTTTTATTGCATATTTGTTTAAGCTAACTACTATCAACATTAATTTAAAAAAGAGCCGAATACAAATCAAATAAGAAGAAAATAATATTATAAAAAACCCAAAAAAAAGTTCAAATAATGCTAGAATGGCATTCTAAGGCTTTGTTTAGGGCGGTGTTGGATATGCCGTCTACCCCACACCATGGTAGTGTTTGGGGTGTGTGGTGTTTAATTTTGGATGTTTGGGGTGAGAGAGGGGGGGGGGGGGACACCACGTAGATCATAGTGGATACTTATTGAAGTGATCGTGTACGATATTGAGGTACGATGTACTATCTAGAAAGATAGAGACATCACCCTTCAATAGACCTAATCACCTAATAAGGACTTCAGAGGCATGATGGGTCTTTGAATATACCAGAGATTTTTACCTATTTTTTATGGATGAATAAAGCAAGATTTATATTAAACTAGGTTCTAAAGTTTTATATGGAGGCAAGCCTCCATAGTTAATTACATCTTAGGGAATAAAATCTCCTAAGAATACTCTCGATTAAAGTAGACAATTAGGATCTCCAAAGATTTCATGGTTAAACTATCAAAGGATTGGTTATACTTAGAAAATCAAATAGAAAAGTTCAAGGAGAAGACTTATTTTTGAAAGCCAAAGGGAATAGGTAAGAAATGCTCATAATACTAGGAGACTTAGTGAGCATTTTAATCTATCATATGGTTGGGCTTTATAATTTTGAAAGTGAAGAGACTTATATGTTTTGAGTTGAAATTTTATCAGATTACTAGGGCTTATAATCCAGCAATACAAGAAATGCATAAGAGGTGAGGATTTATGCTTATAGGTCGAAGGAAACAGCTACACCAGATCCTGAATATAGGGAGCTTTAGTAAGAGCTAAAATATGACCTAAATCTAAGCCAATATGGGTACAAGGTTTACTTCCACAAGAGAGGGTAAACCACCTGACTGCTAGACTTATAATTGCTTGAAGTGACAGCCAACTAACTCTTCCTACATTTTTAAATCCATGTGGTCTAGTCATATAAAATTGTAAGATGGTTGGCTGTTATTAATTTAGAAAGAGACTAAAGTCCTTAAACCCACTTCTTAAGAGACTAGAGCATGAGTGGTATGAGTAATGACTTAATCTATAAATGCAAATCTTTTCAAATTTTATTTGATTTTTGACACTTCATTTTGACAAAGGCTTTAGGATTTTGATGCCTATATGCATGATGAAAATAGATTATTGGCTAAATTAATAAGAAGTGAGTGTTCTCCACCACAAGGGATATCCTCATAGGTCAATCATTCCTCTATCGTACAAGGATGGAGATCCTCCAATGTCAAGGAGGAAGGAATATGCATGCATGATGTTAGACATACAACATTCAACTAAGGGGTTGATAAACCTTTTAATTATCTTGATTTAATGCCTAGGCTTTATGGTGAAGTCATGAGTTATAGTTAAGTAGAAAATTTTTTTTTATCCTAAGACCCTAACCGCATCCAGGCCACACATTAAAGCATAAGAAGAAACTATGAAAAGCATGATATTTCTAAGGCACAAGCTAAACATAACATCAAACAATTTTATAGCTATCTCAAAAGAATAACCGACCGGTGTGGTCGGGTACAACCCAAAAAGAAAAGATGGGTAGCCAAGCTCTACCCTTATATAACCTGGAATTACAAAATAAAAATTACAATTTATAATGAATGAATACTATGGGGGGTCTTCAAGTCTTTATGTCTTCATGTCTCCTTCATTTATTCTTCATTTCTTCTTCCTTGCTTCTTTGAGTTGGGAGGCTTTAAGGCATCACATGGCACCCTAGGATAAAGTCTTCTGTCCAATGCTCATCCTAAATCCCCATAGCACTAATCCTAATTCCTAATACAAAATTACATTAAAAGTAGGAAAAGTAAATCTAACTACATATGCAAAATAGAGGTTAGCTAAACATACATACAATCCCAAGCAGTTATATATAATTTGGATTTAGCACCCTGCACATGGGTAACCAAGCCCGCCTGTCCTAGCTTGGGTTATGCTTAGGGATTTAAGCAATCTAAAAAGAGAGTATTTATATTTATTTTAAGCACCTCTTAAGCATAATCTCTTGCAGAAAATATCATTAGGCTAATCATGGTATAATATCCAATCTACAAGGCATATACCCTAACATCTAGTCTACAATAATACATCATAAAATAAAATATACATCATACTAAGCACTGCCCTAATATAAAGCTAGAAGTGGTGACTTAATCCTAATTTTTGTGTTAAGTCTTGTGTGGTATGTCTTGCTAAGCATTAGAGTTGTAGTTCTCTAAGTATAAAAAGATTTACTTTAACATGAAGGGTTGATTTCACTTGATTTAATTTGATTTAGTTTTGATCATTTGAATGTAGGTTCGATTTATATTTAGGAAGATAATTGATGGAATAATTGATTTGGAAGAAAATCAATTGAGTTTAACTTAATTTGAAAGGGATTTTGGTTAAGCTTATGAAAGTAGATCACATGGCTTAAGAAGGATTTGGAGCTTGGATTTGATCTTGGGTTTCTATCATTTAGAGTTGAATTTGGACCTGAATTTAATAAATAATTGAGGGATTGAATTGATCTTGGAGAAAATTAATTGAATTTGAATTAAATTAGATTTGGCTAGGGCTAAGTCCATGGAATTCAATCATAAGGCTTAGAAAGAGTTTTGAGTTCGAATTTGATTGTGGGATTGATTATGAATTTTGGATATTTGATTTTAAATTTGAATTTTGGGTTTGGTTTGAGAAGGTGCACATAGGTTGAGTTTAGGCCATAGGATGGGCAAGTCTCCCTAAATTCCTAAGGCATAACTTACCCCTATGAGTAACCCTTCAAAGTCTCCAGGCTTAGGTTAAGTGTTCATATAATCACAAGAAGTGTCTTAAGACTAAGAAGCTCTTAGTGTTTATAAGAGTTCTAGATCTATGATGAGGGGATTGAGAACTCACTCCAAAAGTTGGCATTGATCGAGGTGATCAATAATGTCCAAATAATCACAAGCACTACTAGAAATGATCTATACCTAAACCCAAGAGGTAGATAAAATCATGATCTTAGTGCAATGTAGCTCAACTTATGCCTAGGGCATAAGAGAGGAAGGAGGAATCCTCTAAGGGATTGAGTGTATGAACCTTCCACTAGGGAAGTAGGTTGAAGCTATCTGCTAGGGGTGAGGGTTTGGTTGGATTTGGTTTCATGATTTGTGGAAAGAAGATCCACTGGGGATTAGAATCTATAATCCGTCGGGGATGGGTGTAATAACCTTCCACTAGGGAAGCAGGTTCAGGTTATTTGCTGGAGATAAAAGTTTATGAGTTTGATTTTATAGATTTGTTTAGGGATGTATCTGCTGGGGATAAGAGTTTGATTAGATTTCTTTGATTTAGACTCCAGTGGGGGAGTTGGTTTAATTTATTATGGCTCCACTGGGGAGGATGGTTTTGAATTGAGGGCATATCCGCTGGGGATGTTAACTCGATTAAATTTGATGGGTTTTAATTTTTGAATTGGCTCATAGACCTAATCAAGAGGTGTGTGGGCCTGGCCTACCAGAAGATTTATAAGTAGTCTTCCAACCATAAGGCAGGACTATCCAACCTAACTAAGAGAGTGCTTGTAGGGGATTATCTCAACTCAAAAGTAGTCAAGGTTAATTTCATTTTAATTTGATGGACCTAGTCGGTGTGCGATGGATCACACAAAGAAGGGGCTATGTTAGCCTAAGCCTATCTCAGATTTACCGATCCAGAAGGGGTAGTCTATCGGCCAAAGGGTACGACTATCCAACCTAAGGGGTGCCTTTCGGTGTGCAACTACTGTACTGGGGAGAAAGCATACCAGACTTACATATTTTTGAGCAAAGAACAACCATTAGGTGACTTGTTGGTAGCATAACAGATCAAACCAGACCTAGGGTTACTATCGATGTACAATAATTGTGCTGGAAAGAATGTGTAGCAGACTTACATCTTCCAAGGCAAGGATGACCACCGGGGTGACTTATTGGTGGCACAAGTCAAACCTGACCTAATGATAATTACTAAGAGAGTGCCACTGGAGACTTATCTCAACTCAAGAGTAGTTAGGCGATTCCTATAGGGAGTTTTGCTGACATTGCACTAAAAATTGGATGCCTACTTGGGAAAGATGCCACTGGGGACGTTCTCTTAATCCAAAAGCAAATATTTATTTTATTTTGTTTGTTATCATGGACCTTGTTGGTGTACGAGAGACTACACTGAGAAGGGACTATGTCGGCCTTGACCTATCTCAGATTCACTAGACCAAGGGAGAATTTGTGCATCCTAAGAATAGAATCTCCAACCGTAGGGGTGGTTACTAGGAAAGGGGGACTGTCCAATCTAGAAGTAACCCGAGTAGTGTCTAAATGGGATTGCAAAGGACATGATTCAAATAGAGTGCCCATAGGGGATGTGCCATTAGGGGCATTATTCTGGACCCTGTAAAGAAGAAATCCTGTTGGTGTATGGTGGCCAACTCAAGGATAAAGCATAGTAGACTTACATCTATCATGAGTGGTGTATCCACCAGGTGGGTCGCTATTAGCATAATGAACACCAACCAACCAAAGGTGCCCCTCAGTGTGTGATGATCAGTCTAGAAAGAAGGCATGTAGACTTATACCTCCCTAAAATATAACTGATCATCGAGATAGTCTGTCGTCAGCTTGACAGGTGCTATCTGACCTAGGGCTACCCGCCGGTGTGAAATGATTGTGTTGGAAAGAATGCATAGCAGACTTACATCTTCCAAAGCAAGGATGATCGCTGGGTGACCCATTATTGGCATAACAAGTCAACCCAACCTAAGGGCGACTACTAAATTTGGAGTCACAAAGAAAGACTAGACCTAGACTTAAAGTAGTCAGAAGAAAAGGAGCCTCTAGGGGACTTACCCTAAACCTTAGATATACTCGACCCAATCAATGCAAGATGGATAGTTCAAGAAGAAAGCGTAGTATACTTATATATTCTTAAATGAAGTCATCATGGAGTAGCTTACCGACCACGCAGTAAGGCCTACCAAACTAACAGGGTGCTCGTTGGTGTGCAATGGCCAAGTAAGGAAGGAAAGCATAGTAGACTTACATCCTTCAAAGCAAGAAGACCACTAGGGTGACGCACTAACAAGGTAGCATGTCAGCCCGACCTAGAGCAGCTACTAAGTATGTGCCGTTGGGGGCGTTATCCCAACTTGAAGTAGCTCGAGACAAAATATTTGTGTTTGTTTGTGTGTTTGTGTGTTTGTGTGTAATTTTATGTTTATGTTGTGCTGATGAAAAATATGATGCCACTTGGGTTCTTTACACCTACCCTAAACACATCATGGCGGATTCGCAAGCAAAGATATTTTCAAACATAGAATATATCGAATTTGAGATGAAATTTCTATTAATAATTATTTTCAAACATGATTTATGATAATATTTTTTTAGGTAGTGCCTATTGATTGAAAGCATTTGACGCTCTCCCTTATGATTTATAAGCTGATAAGATCCTCTTTGGTAAGCCTTCTTTTTGGCAAAAGGGCCTTCCCAAGTGAGTTCAAACTTGCCTCCCATCTTGCGATGGATAACAATTAGTCTCATTAGAACTAAAACAAGCTGTCCTACTTGAAAAGCTCTAGGACGGACCAACTTATTATGAGCTTGAATCATTTTGTCTTTGTATAACTCAAGGTTCTAGCATGCCCGTAGGCATCTCTCCTCCAAACCTTCGAGCTCTTCAAACCGTAATTTGGCATTTTGCTCCATTGTGACATAGCTATCCTTAATGATGGGAGTTGGACTTCTAATGGTAGAATGGCTTGAAACCCATACACTAAAGAGAAAGGGGGAGATTGAGTTGGAGTTCTGTATGTGGTGCAGTATGCTCATAAGGCTTCAACCAAGTGCTCATGCCATTATCGCTTGTTATCATCGAGTGTCTTCTTAAATATTTGGATGAGAGTTATGTTGAAGGCTTCTACCAAGCCATTTACCCTCGGGTAGTAGATGGTAGAATATCTCCAATCTATGCTATATCTTCAGGCAAAATTGTTGATCTTGGTGCTCTTGAATGCAGTACCATTATCAGATATAATTCATCGAGGCACCTCGAACCTATATATGATATGGTTCCTAAAAATTGAAGAACATGCTGTACTTTGGCCTCTCTGAGTGGAATTGCCTCTGTCCACTTGGAAAAGTACTCGATAGTAGCTAGAATGAACCGATGACCCTTAGAAGAAGGAGGGTCAATCGGAACCACTATGTCGGTACCCTAACACTCAAATGGCCATGACACCAATGTAGGATGTAGAATGTTGGGTGACTGGTGTAAGATCACACCATGCACCTGACATTGGTGGAATCTCCTAGCTATGTCCATATAATCTGTGATCATCGTCTCTTGATATTGGCTTTCATCTTCAGACCGGATTGGTGCGCTCTGCATAAACCTGAGTGTACCTCGGTCACAATCTTATGGGCTTCGTGGTTGTCCAAATAACGTAACCACATATGATCGAAGGATTATTAGTACAAGATTCCATCCATGAGATCATAGAAAAGTGCTCTCTACTTCATCTGATGGGCTAGTTACTTCTCTTAAGATAGTTTGCCTATATTTAGACAATCCAGGAATGGTTGCCTCCAATCTGACTTATCATCCTTTTTGATAATGGCAACCTCTCTTTCAAGAGAGTATTTCTCGATGAGTTCAGTATCAATAAGGGATAAGACTCATCTTCCGGACATGCCAACTCCTCAGTGAGTTTGGCTAAAGCATCTGCTATTGTATTTTTTCCTCTAGGAATCTTGTAAATGGTAACTTTCACGTTTATTTTCAATGTGTGTATGGGGGACAACACGCAGATCTGAGGGTGTACTTATTGAAGTGATCGGGTATGGCATTAAGGAATGGTGTACTATCTCAAAAGATAGAAATCATCATCCTATAATAGACCTAATCACATAATAAGGACTCCTAAGGCATGATGGGTCTTCGAATATACTAGAGATTTTTTCCTTACTTTACATGGATGAATAAAATATGGTTTATTTAAATCGAGTTCTAAAGTTCCCTATGGGGTAAGCCCCCATAGATAATTACATCATAAGGAAGGTGAATTCTTTAGGAATACTCTCAATTAAAATAGACAATTATTGTCTCCAAAGATTTCAACAATAAGACTATCAATAAATTGCTATGTTAGAAAATCAAATGGGATAGTTCAAAAAGGAGAGACTTATTATCGAAGCCAAAAGGAGATGAGTAGGGAATGCTCATGATACTAGAAAACCTAGTGAGCATTTCAACTTATCCTATGATTGGACTTATAATCTCACAAGATTGTGGAAATGCCTAGGAGGTGAGGATTTATGCTTGTAGCCTGAAGAAAATAGCAACCTCTGATCCTAAATCTAGAGAGCTTTAGTGGGAGCCAAAGCATGTCCTAAATCTAAGTGAAGATTGATATATTATTTACTTTCACATGAGAGGATAAATCACCCGACTGCTGGACTTATAACTACCTGGAGTGGCAGTCAGCTAACTCCTCCTATGCTTTAAAACCATGTGGTCAAGTCATATAATTTTGCACGATGATTAGGTTGTTTTTATTTAGAAAGTGACTAAAGTCCTTAAACTCACTCCCTAAGAGGCTAAAGCATGAGTGGTATGAACAATGACTTAGTCTAATGCAAATCTTATCAATTTTTATTTGATTTTTGACTCTTTATTTTGATAAAGGCTATATGATTTTTATATGCCTAAATGCATGATGAAATAATATTATTGGCTAAATCAGAAAGAAAGAGGTGTTTTCCACCATAGGGGAGACTCTCAAAGGTCAAGCCTTCCTCTGTCGTGCAAGGATGGAAACCCTCTTTTAGCAAGAGTGAAGCAATATGAATGCATGATATTGAGCATATAACTTTTATCTAAAGGGTTGCTAAATCTTTTAGTTATCTTAATTTAATTCTTAGACTTTATGTGTGTTTATGAGTTATTTAAAAAATTTAGTTATGAGTTGTAGTTGGGGTAGAAAATTTATTTTTTCCTAAGAGCCTAATCAAATCCAGGCCATACATTAAATCACCATATAAATAAAAAAACTAAGCAGAGGCATGCTATTTCTATTATGCAATTATAAATAAAATATCAAATAATTTATAAATCTAATGCAAAAGAATAACAGGCCAGTGCGGTCGGGTACCACCGTATAACCTGAAAAGAGAAATGGGTAGTCAAGCTCAACCCTTATACAACCTGGTATATAAAATAATAATTACAATTAAAAATAAATGCTATGGGGGTCTTCATTCTTCATATCTCTCTCATTTCTTCATTTGGTTTGCTTGCTTTAAAGGCATTATAGGGCCTCCTAGGACAAGGCCTTCTGGCCACTGCTCATCTTAATCCCCCATAATACTAATCATAATTCCTAATGAAAAATTATATTAAAAGTAGAAAAAGTAAATCTAACTATATCTGTGAAATAAATGTTAGCTAAACACACCATACAACCCAAGTAGTTATATGAATAATTTGGACTTAGCACCCTACACATGGGTAACTAAGTCCACGCATCTTAACTTAGATTATGCTTAGGGGTTAAGCAACCTACAAAAGAGAGTATTTATATTTAATTTAAGATCCCCTTAAGCACAAACTCCTGCATAAAACATGATTAGGCTAAGCACGGCCTAACATCCAGTCTACAAAGCATACACCCTAACATTCAGTCTACAACAATATATCATAAAACTAAACATACATCACTCCATGCACTGTCCTAATATAAAGCTAAAAGTGGTGACTTAATTCTAAAGTATGTGTATTAAAGCTTGTGTGGTATGCCTTAACTAGGCTTTGTTGTAATTTTCTAAGTATGAAAGGATTTAATTGTAATGGATGGTTTCACTTTAAATGATTTAGTTAATTTAGAAATTTTCACTTAATGTTTTCTTTTGTTCCACTTGACTTACTCTTAACAACTAAATGTTATAAAGAGAAAAAAAAGAGAGGATCACTCTCTCTTATCCCTACCTTAAGTCAAAGCATTTTAATTAATCAATTCTTTTTAGTAAATGGCTTATTACATATTTTAAATTAATCCTAAGTTTAGGTTCATTTTAAATAGACTTATTCAATAAGAAAGACATCTTAAGATTAATTGGAATGAATTATTATCACATAACACGTGTTTATTCATTTCTTCCCATCATATGTAACATGCATATGATTAAGTCCTAAACATACCTATATATGCATTATGTCTTAGCATACTTAAATGATGAATATGAACATATATATATTTAAAGTTTATATATTTTTTTTGATTGAATTATTTTTTATCATATTAATTTAAATCTCTATCTAAATTCTTATGGAAAAATACATAGGAATGTAAGAAAGAAAGCTTTTGATCACATGATTAATTAATTTTATCACTTAAATAATTACAAATGTATGTATTTTGGTAAAATAAAGAGGGGTTTTGGCTCCATAATTAAGTACACACACATGTATGAGAGACATGAGCTAGTATATGCCCTTGTTAACTAGAGAAGTGAGATAATCAAATGACCTCCTTGGAGCTACTTAAAGCCTCGTATTCCCAAGGTGTCCAGACCAACTATTTTCTTTTCTCAAATACATATGGATGTACATGCAAATAAAGGAGAGCAAACCATTCAAAAGTTGTATTTTATTTGATTGAAAAGATTTATGTACATGGAGTAAAGTCTTATTTAAATTCTAATATTGAAATATGTAAGAATGAAATCAAATGGAGTACATGCCATTGTTAACCAGGGAAGTGAGGTAATCAAATGACCTCCTTAGGGCTACTTAAAGGCTCGTATTCTCGAGGTGTCAAGACTAAATACCCATTAACATTCTTACTTACATAAATCAATATATCTGAATGAAAGAAAAGAACTTTACTTCATACACTTAAGCTATAATCATTTGCATTTTCTATGTATTTATAACTAACATTTATAACATATGTAATCACTTGTTTAAAAGATTTGGAAAGTAGATTTGGATTTAATAGTAATAATAGCCATACATATATTAATTTGAATCAACACATGCAAGCTTGGCATAAAGGAAATCATTTATATTTAATTAATTTTTGAAGAAATGAATGCATGATTCAAGTGGCATACAATATTTTAATATGTTTGGAAAGAAATAAAGAGACACAAGCATGTAATTTCATTCAATCCAACTAATTCCTAAGGACAATCAAATGAAATAAGCTTATTTAAAATAAACCAAAGTTTCTTAATGTCACTTTTAATTTTATGTTTATCTTGATTTAAGAGGTGTGAGAAAGATTTGCTAATCTTAATCTCATTCCCCATGTGTAAGTTAATTTGATTTAAGGAAAAGCAATTAGGTTGATTTTATGGATTAATTAGGTTAAGGTGTGAATTAAATCAATTAATTAAACCCCTGCCTATGTTACCTTAAGATAATTGACTAAATGATTATGAGCTAATGTAATATGCAAATACAATGAAAAGTAAATATCAATGCTCCTATGAAATGAATGGGCCCTAATGTAATTAGCTCATAATCATTTATTAATTAAGCTTAAGAAACTATTTTTAATTACTTTTATGATTTTCTGACACATATGAGCTAATCATAATTTCACTAATCTCTTTAGGTTCTTGAATACCTAAAGGTCTTCCCAAGCTTAAAATAAGGAAATAAGATTTAAATAGGTTTGAGTTTAATTAATTAAACCATTAATCCATCAATTCATCTCTCTTTAATTAATTTGCAAAGTTAATAATTATCTTTTGAAATGAGATGGGCTTAAGGGAAAAGGTTGGGAAGGAGGTCCCAACCTAATTCCATAAGCCACCTGCTTCATTTAAGCATGATTTGATGTGATTTGGACTTCAATTAGGCTAATTAAGTCATTAATTAACTAATGAATTAATATTATCACTTTGTTTGAAAAGAGAGGGACAATTAGGGAAACGGATTAAGAGGGAGGCTCTAATCCACTCCCTAAGTCTCCTTACTATTCAGCAGTGACTAGAGAGTCCAAATAATTAATTAATTATTGTTCATATGCTTAATTATCCCTTAATTAAGTTAAAAAGATAATTATGGCTTAATCAATAAATTTCCCTAATTATGTAACCAATAAATTCCAAGAAAAATAGGGGAGGCAGAGGTCATTCCCCTAAACATCCTCAAAAAATTTAGAATTGATTGGGTGCTTAATTAAGGAGTAATTAAGTTAACTAAATTTTTAAGTAAACCTTAATTAAATTAAAATTACAGTTTCAAATTAATTAAGAATAATTTTAATGGACTCCTCTCTGAAATACCTTTAAAATGAGACATTGTTTGTATTTTTTTTAGATTTTTCTATAATTAGTTATGAATTATGGAAGTTCAGCCTTAGAAAAATAATTATTATTCCTTAATTAAACCTAATCCAATCGGTGCCATGTGGCGTGCTGACGCGGCGTACTTTCCACATGGCGATGCGGGATTGGTTATTTAAGTTGTCACGTCCGCACGTCAAGTCAGCTGGCGACGGATGCGCTTTCCTGTGGGCCGTCGAATCTTAGATTGGATGGCCATGATCCAATCCACGACTAAGGGAGGATTAAATGGTAGATATGACGTGATTTGATCACGACCGTCTATTCTAATCACACAAAACGGATGACTCATGATCTTTCTTTCTATGAGTGATGAATGATAGCATCCATCCACCATGGATCATTCAATCCAAGCTCACCCAAGCTCAAATGAACTTCAAAATCAACCCACACCATCAAGGGAAGGTGACGAGCACATCCAACTGTCAAGATCACATGCAATGAGAATTTTCTTCAAAAAAAATCAACCACATTTCCCTATATCTATGATTTTGAGGAATTACATTGCTGGAGCTCAAGATCGATGATGGGATCGATGGAGGTAGCTTCTTCTAGTAGAGACGAGGCCCTGTTGAGAAGCAATCAAGCCAATTCCACTTGGTTCACTCGGTTGGCCAAGAATGAAGGTTTGAAGCTTCGGTCTTGATCAAACTCCTTGCTTCGGTGGGTTTGGAACTTTGGGGAAGCTTTGGGTAGTCTCGGTGAGGTGTGGGGAAGGTGTAGGAATGAGTAATTGAAGTTTGATGATGAATTGGAAAAGTTGGAATCACAAGTGGACTCCTTTATTTTGGCTGCACACGGGAGAGAAAAATCCAAAGTGGGAAGACTTGGGATCGCTCTGGAACTTGCAAGGAAGCTTGGGAATGTCTTTTGAGCTCACACGAAGTGAATTGGTGAAGTTCTCAATCGATTTGGGGGAGTATACCCCCTTGATGTGCTGAGTTGGACGGATGGGATGACCTCCCATTTTTCGGCTGGCCAGCCACCGTCAGAGTGTCAGAGGTATCTCAATCGAGTCAACGTGGCTCGATTGGGTTAGAAAAAGCCATGGGAGGTGGCTCAAGGTCTGATGTGGGGATATCTCTTGGCTTGAATCCATGGGGTGCTCGACTTGTATGGGAGGTGAGTCAACTCACCTCCCATTGGTCCATGGCCGACTTAGCATGTGTTTGGTGGCTTAAGTGGATTAGGTGAACCCTCATTTGGAAGTTGGATGGCTACCAAGGCAATGGGAGAGTGGACTTTGCCACTTATGGGTGGAATCATATGTAAAGAGGGCTTAAGCAATGGATTATGGCTTGGGTGGATCCATTTTTCTTTTGGGATGGCTTTGGACTAATCTAGGGTCAATTTGTCTTAGGTTTGGTCAGCCACCAAAGTCCTATGGGTGAGTTTTATGGGTTTTAGCTTCATTTTGTAAAATGGGTTCATGTCAGGTTGGGTTGACCAATTAGTTAAATTGGGTCAAACCAAGTCTTGAGTTAGATTCAAATGATGATTTGGAGAGTTTTAGTTCTATGGAGAAAATTTATGACACCACATAGAGTTTAAGAATATTTTGTTTAGATGATCAAATACGATATTAAGGAATAAACATATTATTTCAAAATATAAATATATTTTTCCTATAATGGATTCAATCATTTCAATAAAAGACTCCTAAGGCTAAAGGGTCTTTCGTGTACTATAGATTTTTCTCCTGAACTACATGAGAAAGTAGGATAGGGTTTATTTTAAACAGGGTTCATGGTTCCCTATATAGGCAAGCCCCTATAGTTAATTATATCTTAAGAAGGGTCTCTTCTTAAGAATACTCTTGATTAAAGAATTAAGTGATTATTTCTAAGGATTTCTAAGATGGTTTTCAAAGGATTGATTTTTGAAAATTTCAATTGGGAATGGTCCAAATTTGAGAGAGTTATTTTGGAAGCCAATTGGGATGAAGTAGGAAATGCCTATTGATACTAGGATGTCTATTAGACATTTCAACTATCCTATTATTAGGCTTCAAATTTGGGATTTAATTTTAAATTTTGAGTTGTCATTTTCATAGAAATTTAGGACTTAGATTCTAGCAGCACAAGATTACAGAAACGCTTAGGGTTGAAGACTTATTCTTGAAAAGGATGCTTCAGAACCTAGTCTACAAGTGCTTCTAACACATGTCAGATGCTCGACCTAGTTCTATCTTTGTGAATTATTGATTATTCTTCTCACTTGATAGAACTGACCTATCCCTGACTCTTCTGGACTTATAGCCTGCCTGGAGAGGTTGCGAGCTAACGCCACTTAAGTGCATTTTAAATTTATGAAGTTAAGTCATATGAATGTTAGATGGCTGGGCTGTTGCATGTTTAAGAAAGGAATCTATGAACCTAAACTCACTCCCTAATCCCTAAGATCATGTAGGGTATGACGATGCATCTAACTAACACACATTTTTCAAATTTTTAAAAATTTTGATGCAAGATTTATTTTAGGCCATAGGTGTGCATTTTATGCATAATGCCATGCAATTAGAAATGGTTATGGGCCAAATCAATATTAGAAGGCAGGCTTCCCCAAGAAGGTAGTAATTCTCACAGGATAGATGTCCATTATGTGTAATGGGTGAAGTTGCCCAATTCAAGGAGTAGAAGATAAGATGGTTGCATGATTTCAAACCTAAATTATTTCTAATTGATTTTATGTTGTATTATACCTAAGGATTTAATTTATGTTAGGTTTTAATTTGTATTTATTTTAATGTTTTGATTGATTTAGTTGGGTAAAAAAATTAGTTTATCCTATGAGCCTACATCCAAGCTTTCATTCATAGAACAAACACAATCATAGAAAGAAACCTAGATAAGAATGATGTTTCTATTACACACCCAAAATAAATCAAGCCAAATTAATTAATAAAAATATGCCAATGCGGCAGGGTACCACTGTACACCCCGAAAGAAAGAAAAATGGGCAGCCGAGTTTTGCCCTTATACAACCCAGCCTAGAACTACATGTCTAGATCTATGGGTCTTCTTTCTAAGAAAGTCTCTCTCTTCAGGGACATCCATCAGGCTCCACAGGGGACCACTGCACCATCTCTTGATAGGTCAGCTCTTGCTAATCCTAGACCACATAGATCCTAACCTAATTCTAAGCTTAAATTTATATTTTAAAATTTAAAAAAAAATCCTAAGTCCTGCAAAACAGATATTAGGAAATACAAATAACATACAACAGTTATATTTTACAAACATATAGGCTTAACATTAGTTGCTTGCCAAGCCCACTTATCTAATAGACTATGTTAAGAGATTTTTCAGTAACTGCAAGCAAACAATAATTTTATAATTTTTTATTTATGACAGCGATCCCTTTAACACAGTCTCTTGTATAAAATAGTGTTAAATCTAGAAAGAATGCCCTACCATCCAGTCTAACGAGCAAATAAGCCTAGGCATCCAATCTAAAGTAATACATCACACGAACATGTGAAGCACATCACAATATATCACAGAAAATTAAAGAAAATCAAAAAAATGATCTAACCTAGATCTAGAGTCGGTGACTTAAATGATCTAGTGTATGAAAAAGAGGGGTTTGTGTGACAAGGCTTTGCTTGGCTCCTTTAAGTTTAAATTTGAAGTTTGAATTTGTTTAATTTTTACCTTAGGTTGATTTTAGTTCAAATGGTTTAGGGATTTAATTGCCATTTTTATGTTCATTTTATTTAGTTAAAGTCATGCTTTAGGTTTTCAAGAATGAGAAATAGAATTAATTTCATTTTAGGTGAAACTCACTTTATTCCACATCCTAAATCCTAATGAATTTTCCAAAAAGTCTAAGTAAGATCCTTAAGTATCTTAATTAATCCTTTTGATGTTACTTATGTCTGTGATTATATTCTTTCATTTATAAAATGTTGATTTGGTTTGATCCTTAACATAATATTATGTTAATTTAAATTATATTATTTAGTTTTATTTGAATTAATTTACTTAAATTAATTTGGTTTGTTTTATTTAGTTTATGTTAAAAGTTTATGTTATTTTTTTAGATTAAGTTATTAAGTTATGTTGATTTAGTTCAGTTTATGTTAACCTAATGTTCTTAGGTTAAGGTTTGTATTTATTCCAAGATTGGATTAATTATAAGTGTTAGGATTCATTAGGTATTTATTTAATTCCATTCATTTGATTTTTTATATGAATTATTACGTTTATTAATCCGTAAATGTGTGTAAATAATTAAATTCTTTGGTTTAGTGCTATTAATAAACTTTCCCTAAGAGTCTTCTGATGTTTGATTAAGATTAGTTTAAGTTATCAAATGATTTAATAAATTAATGAATTTTCTTAATCCATTATTTGAGTAATATTGATCTAAGGATTTAGAAATTTAACAACTCCTAATCCAGAGATGATTTGGGTTTGAAAATTTTCTTGCAAGTGGGGTTACATGCCAGTTTCATATGTCCAAAGTTTCATCTTGATTAGTTCTATAATTAGAGAGTAATTAAGGTTTTAATTATTTTTTTTAAAACTTAAACTAAGCTTAATTTAATTAGATTCACTTAAGGATTTTATTTTTCATGGATTTCTTATTGAAATATGTTTCCAATGAGGGTTCATTCATAATTTTTGGATTATTGGTTAATTTATTATGATTTATTTAAGTTTTGGTTAATTATTTGAATTATTTAATTCATTTAATTGGTTAATTAAGCCAATTTGTGAATTATTAAGTTCAGATGAGTTTTAATGATGTTTTAATGTTCATTGAGGGTTATTAGGTTGATTTAAGGTTGTTTAGATCATTTCCATAAATTAAGTTCATTGATTTTAATTTATTTAATTAAATTAGGAGTTTAGGATTGAATATTCTATTTCTCATAAAAAATTTCAGAGGATGTGTTTTAAAGTTAATTTTATTTTGCCCCAAAGTTTCATCTTAATTGAATTAGTGGTTTGAATATAATTAGGGTTTAATATTTTTTAATTAAACTCAAATTAATGCAAAAATACCTAATATAAATTGGGGATTTTAATTTTAATGGATTCCTCTCATCAAGATGAATCCATAGAGCCTTTATTTGTATTTTTGATTTTAATTTATTTTTCTATGAATTTTAGAATTTTATGTGAATTTTAATTAATTTTTAAATCATTATTTAACAAGATTTAACGATTTTTAAATAGGCGGGGTCCGCGCAGTGCGGCGGGCCGCATGTCATGCACTTGTGTGGCATGTTTTGCCGTGTGGATTGGTCCTTGCGGATCCGTGGCATCCGCCAAGGGTGAGGTGATGATCTGGACCGCATTCGCAGATAAGGTCCCATCATTCTGGGGAGGAAAAATCGAACTGTGCACCTAGATCTAGATTGTCTGATCCTAATAGAAGGATCAGATGGTCTGCAGATCATCTCCTACCCTAAGTGGCGAAAGCCGATCGCCGTTGATGGTTTTTCCATAACCGACGGTGATCGATGGTGAATTATATCTCGATTTTGATCCCAAAATGATCAGTGATCAAATTGGAATCAATCTATATGGCTAGATCCATTTGAGTATCCAACTTCTTTCAAAACCCTCCAAACCAAAAATACACAAAGGAAAAGAAAGGTGCGTTAATGGCAAACCTTGATTCTAGCAATCTCTGGTGGTGAGGATGACTCCATTAGCTTTGGATAGATGCAAGGTGCTTGTGGCCAGAGTTTGGTGGCTTGTCTCCCCATGGAACGGTCTCTAGACAACCATGGATTTTAGCTTTGACTTGGTTAATGGTTCTTCAGCTTCCCAGTGCCAAAGAAAGTGAGTGAGGACTCTATTTGGATCGTCTCAAGCCCTAGAACGTGTATGTGACCTCAATTTGGGGTGAATGCCCCTCCCTTGGATTTCACCATTAAATGGGATTCAGTTTTGGCATGTACACCACCTTGCTGGAGACGAGATGGCCAGAGAAAGGTGTTGAACATCCTCTCTAGCTCTGGTGAAAAGTTTGGAATCAATTCGAGAAGGGATCTTGGATCCCTTTCTTTTCTTGCATTTTGGCCAACCCCTGTTCCTCTCTTTCTCCCTTTTCTTTTTCTTCTTCCCTTGCTTTGGCTTTTTTTTTTCTTTAGTTTATTGATTTATGATTAATGGCTGCCCATTTTTGGGTTCATATTGGAATACATTTGATTTGGGTTAGAGCTAGAATCCAAATCATATGTATTGATTCAAACTTGATCTAATTCAAAATTAATTCAAAGGAGTTTGAAATTTAGTTTAATTTGGATTTTAATCATTTTGGATTGATGATTAATTGATTTAGAGTTTAATTAATTGATTTTAAATTTTATTTCAATTAAATTTTAATTTGAATTAATTAGATTTGATTTGAGTTAATTCAAATTAAAAATTTACGTTGATTCCCTATGACAGTAAGTGTACTGAATTAGGAGGTTTCTATGTGAAATTAGAACATCTTAATTACAGGTTTTAAGTTGATATTAACCTCATTCAAAAATGAGGTCAACAAATGGATCCCCAATATGTGTAGTCGATCAGCCAGAATACACTGTACATATTGTTGTTGACCGGATTGATCAACATAAAAGCGTAAACCTGGGGTTCCAATTCATGATTTTGATTTTCAATTTAAAATTCTATTTTGATTTTGATTGTGAAAGATAGGTATATGTATACCTATCTTTATTTTGGAGGTGTGATTCATTCCTTGAAACTTAACTTTATTAAGTTCTATGATGGATAAGAATGCCATTAGAAGTGGACCCAAAGGATGGTATAATCCTAATGCAATCACCGTGCATAAGAAAGATGCCTTTAGGGGACTTGCTCTTACTTGAGAATGGTGGTGATCCATGTGATTAGCTAATAAGATGGGACCGTTAAGGGCATGATCCATCCTAGTTAGCTAAAGAGAGGAGAGGGGTCTTTAAAGACATGATCCAATCCTCAAAATATGGAATAGGATGCCAACTGAGGGACTTACTCCTATGTGATTAGCTAATAAGATGGGGTCGTTAAGGGCATGATCCATCCTAGTTAGATGAAGAGATGAGAGAGGTCCTTAAAGACATGATCCAATCTTCAGAATTTTGTCTTAAGGGCAGGGGTCTTTAAAGACATGATCCTAACCTTAGTCATTTGAATAGGAAACGGACTGGGAACTTATTCCTATGTGATTAGCTAAAAAGATGGGGCCGTTAAGGGCATGATCTATCCTAATTTTCTAAAGAGAGGAGAGGGGTCTTTAAAGACATGATCCAATTCTCAAAATTTTGACTTAAGGGTATGGGTCTTTAAAGACATGATCCTAGCCTTTATCATTTGAATAGGATGCCAATTACAGGACTTACTCCTATGTGATTAGATAATAAGATGGGGCCGTTAAGGTCATTATCCATCCTAATTAGCTAAAGAGAGGAGAGGGGTCTTTAAGTACATAATCCAATCCTCTGAGTTTGGAATAGGATGCCAATTGGGGGGGCTTACTCCTATGTGATTAGCTAATAAGATGGGGCCATTAAAAGCATGATCCATCCTAATAGAAAAAGAGAGGAGAGGGGTCTATGGAGACTTAATCTCTAATCCTCAAAAGTTTTGACTAATAAGCAAGAGTCTCATGGACTTAATCCTTAATTGATTAGTCTAACTTGATGAAAGGGCAATGAATGGTTTGCTTCCATTTCTTGATTTCACTAATACCCCTTACACATGAAGAAGTTTAGTGAAGAAGGTTTCAAAGAGTTTATGTTTGAAGGAGGATTGGGGTATATTTTGGACCTAATGCTTTACTATGCCATAAGCATAGAATTTCATCATTTTCATTCCTTTTTAATTTTTATCTCAAAGTTGTAATGAACCATGCTAGATGTCTAATTCACTAAAGGCAAGACATCATAGGGTACTAACCTGAGAATTCTACCTTTTTGAGCTTGTATGTAACTGTGTAGTTCCTTAGGCAGTAAGAACTAAAGTCAACTAGTGCTTCTCAAATGGAGTTTAACATGAATCAACAGCTTACAAGGCATTCTCTTGGATTTAATAAAGATCAAGAGATTCCTTTGAAGCTTTCTAAAGTGAATGACAATCAAGATAAACAAACTTTTGGATTCTCATGGATACACATTTTTTTGTTCTTAATCAATAGAAGAATTGAAAGGATTAACTTTTCATAGAAATTAAGATTCCGCTGATAAGTTTGAAATTGAATTTCTTCAATTGAATTATTGTTCTTTTAAAGGATATATGAAATGAAATTTCATAAATGTCTTTGATTAATTTCTTATTTTTTTATTTTTGATCCTTCTACATTTTACTACAAGGTCTTTGAAATTACTTGAAAAGTAAATTTCAAGACTTTACATGTAGTAAGAGGATTGTTCTTCAAATCATATTGAAGTTTCTTTTATTTTCTTTTCTTCTTTGGCAAGATTTTCAATATAACCATCTACCTAATTGAAAGTGGGATTATAAGAAATCTTGATCATGACCTTTTTGATAAATTATCCTAATATTTTGAGACTGAATGATATGACTATATAACAAAACATTCTTGTAAGGATTTTGAATGTCATATCATATGCTTTCAATTTTTTTTCTAGAGTTGCCTTGATTTGACATTTTTCAGATAAGTTATCCTTAAGAAGGATAATCTTATGCATGAAAGCCTTTTTTTATTTTGAAATGAGGTATGGGTAATATGAACCCATTTTCAAGGTAAAGATTTTACCCTAGTCCCAAGATTTGGATCATATAATGATGTTAGCTAACCAAGATGAATGTTTTCTTCTCATGTATAGCCATCATTTTCTAGCTTTCAATTTAGCAAAAATTTTCTTTTCTTTTGAAGTTTGACCATAATCATCAAGGGACTTAGTTTATGGAAATGGCATCAAGCTTAAGTTTATAGATCGCTACATCTGAAGATCATTTTAGTTTATTTCAAAATAAAGTAGTCTTTAAACTCAAAAGGTAGCTTGATTAGATCATCAATAGCTAACTCATTAAAGAGTTAGATCATTGATATCAACTTTGTCAATCGTGGAATTGGATTCTTCTTCAAATTCTAAGGGTGCATCCTGAACTTGAAGATTATATAAATCTCCAGAGACATCTAAACAACATTCATGCAATGTGTTAGAGTGCCTTTTAAGAAAAAAGTTAGGACCCAGACTACTTAAGCTTTTTTAACTTGCAATGGCTCTATAATTCCATAACTTTTCTTGTTGATGGTTATAGGCCACTTGCAATGGAATCAGAGTATACTGAATGGGACCTTTGCCAAACAAAGGATATGGACCCCTGGAAAAGAAGGTCCATCATCTTTCTTTTTAACCTGCCAAGCGAGCTCACTCAATCATGGCAAAGGTTAAAATAACAAAGTATGAGATATCTAATTATTTATTTATTTATTTGTTTAGCTAGGGACAATTTTTGACTTGTTACCCTACCACTTTACTTTGATGTGGAGGAGTTTCAAAGGTAAAACTGTCCACATGCTTAGAAATTTTAGACTTCATCCTTTTGCCCTTGGATGTAGTCCTTCCATCCCTTTACTTTTCTTTCTTTTTTATCAACATTCTGATAACATTTCACTCTTTATGAAATGACTCCACTAAATGATTGGCTAGGAAATTTGATGTATTTGACTTTTTGTCCAAATACAACATTTGATTGATTGACTTTTTGATATAATTGAAGTCTTTGCTTGATTGATCATATAATATGATCCAACATTTCAATTTCTTTTTCATCATTTCATGGAACAACAAATCCAGTGAAGTCATTTAAGATTGGCATAATGACTTTCTTGAAAACTTTACACTTCTAAAATCAAAATTTTCTAATGGAATCAAACATTTAGTGAGGTCATTTAGGAGTAGCTGAATGATATCCTAAAGACTCAACACTTTCAATTTAGGATGAATACAAACATCCTTCCATAATCAATATTTTTCTTCTTCTTTTTCATTTTATTCCTTTCTTTTTTTCTTATTTGGGCTGGATAGGACCATCCAAGAATATTAAAGATGTTTCATGAATTCCTAGGTAGCTCTTTTTATGTTTGAATTTTTTTCTTCAATCAACAATGTGATTGAGACTAAGTTTTTTTTCTTGGTTGAGTTTTCAAGATTGAATTTTCATGAAGCTAAAAACTCCTTTCTTTATTTGATTGAATTTACATGGCACCATCTTATCAAAACTTGATTAGAATTGGTCCTATATAAATTCACTTTCATGTTTATAATTGATGTTGATCGATGCACCCAATTTAACATATATTTTGGAGATTTTCTTCTTTTGAATTTTCCATATCGACTAAGATGTTGATAAGTTCTTAGTAGTTTATCTTCATCATAAAAGATAACCCTATATCCTCTTTATAGTGGAATGCCACATCAGGAAGTTGCTTATAGTTAAGTAGGTAAATTACGTAATTATGTAATGCCTTGCTTCACTTTCATTTCTTTTTCATTTTATTTTATTTTATTTCATTTTTTTTTCTTTGCTCTTCTTTTTTTTAATAGAGCATTACAATGCTTGATTTTGCAAGCAAATTCTCTAAGATGGGCAAGACATCACATTTTTAGGATGACTTATTTGCCATTTCTTTTCAATGTCATTTAAGGTGGCATGACTCTACCATTTTGAATTTGATTTCAAGAATTTTCCTTTTTATATGAAGGGAAGGTATGTATAACTCTATCCTCAATAGATAAATAGACCTCATGATCTATTTATTTAGAGGATCATTATTTAAAAGAGGACCCTCTAGGGTTAATGATGTGCTATTAGAAAGTCAAGTTTGACCTGTATTTTTTCATAGCACATACAAGATTAAAGGTAATCTCAGCTTGTAATGGAATCTTTGACCGCCATACTTGACATTAAGACAATGCCAAAAAGGTCATAAAATATTGCAAAGGATTCTCCTTAGGTTCACTTTGTATTGAAAGCATATAATGCCTTAGTCTTGAAAACTAAGGCATTTTTCATTCATTTGGACTGACGAAGTCCTAAGTGATTTATCTATCAACTTACTAGAGATAAGAATTTCATACTTTCACTCTAAGAGATAGAAATATCACCCTTAGGACCCAATCCTAAGGTCATGATTTCTTTAGAAGGATTAAAGTCTCCATTTATTTTCTTTTCATGATTTGTCTTTAAAATTAATCAAGGCCATTCATGAAATATCATTTCATTCAATGAGAAAAGGCTCCCATTAAAGAAGTTGATCTCAATTTATTAGGATTAAATTTCAATCATTTCAACTTTATCAGAAGAATCAGAATTCTCTTTTGCTACCCACTCTTTTCTTCTATTGATTAAGAGCAAGAGTGAATCCTATCGCTTTTTTTATTATGTCATGCCATATTCCTCTTTTGACTCTCTCCCAAACTCTGAAGAATTTAAGGTTTTGGAATGGTCTAAAAGAGGGTTACCTCAAAGTCACTCCTTAAAATTGGCTAATCAGCTCGGGTAGTTGATTTTTCAATATTCTAGTGGACATATGGAGATGAATTAAGATTAAAGCTAATTTTCATTTATGTAAAATTTTCTTCTATAATGATAGAAGATTTAGTTCCTTAATCAACCTCTGCCTAAGGTCAATAAGGCATTTTCTTTTTGGAATGAATTTTGTTTTTATCCCTCTTTTTATTTTATTTTGAGTTGATTCTTTTTAAATGCAATTCAAGCTTCAATCATAGTGGTAAAGGGGCAATAGGCACAAATATGCCTCCTTTGATTTAGATTTTCTCAAGATTTGATGGAACTCCTTCATTTCAATTTACATCCTTAGGTATTTTTCACCTTTGAATGTAGTTGAACAAAGGGTATCCATTTAAGGACCCTATCCTGATTCTCTTTAGCTTTAGTATAAAGCTAAAATTAGATCAAGGACAAATTTTAACTTTGAGATTTTATTCTTGAAATTTACTTTTCAAATTTTGAAGTAAAATTTATACTTTTTAAATTTAACATTTCTTTTCCACATTGGAATTATTTCAAATCCATTTTGACTAGATTTAGGTCATAACATAAATGACTTAGTTTTCATTATTTCTATCACCCTTTTTTTATTTCAGGATTTGGTTCTAGAACCTAATCGTTTAATTATGGCAAATGAAGTGTTCAAGAACCTTAGTTTAAGATCTTGGATAGGCTCAACCAAGAATGAAATGGAGAGGTATCCAACGCAAAAAAAGGCAGTCTTGACCGGTGAGTGGCACTAGTACACTGCCCATATATAGAAATAATCATTTATTTCTAAAGATGGATAGAGGAACCATTCCCCAGTGGAGTCGCCAGAAAATATCTCTTTGTGGAGAAAATTTATGACTCCACATAGAATTTAGGAATATTTTATTTAGATGATCAAATATGGAATTAAGGAATGAACATGGATTCAAACATTTTAATAAAAGACTCCTAAGGCTAATGGGTCTTTTGTGTACCAGAGATTTTTCCCGTGAACTACATGGGAAAGTAGAACGGGGTTTATTTTAAACTGGGTTCATGGTTCCCGATAGAGGCAAGCCCCTATAGTTAATCACATCTTAAGAATGACATCTTCTTAAGAATACTCTCGATTAAAAAAATAAGTGGTTATTTTTAAGGATTTTTAAGATGGCATTCAAAGGATTGATTTTTAGAAATTTCAATTAGGAACAGTCCAAATTGGAGAGAGTTATTTTGGAAGCTAATTGGGATGAAGTAGGAAATGCTTATTGATACTGGGATACTAGTAGATATTTCAACTATCCTATGATTGGGTTTCAAATTTGGGAATTAATTTTAAATTTTGAGTTGTCATTTTCTTAGAAATCTAGGACTTAGATTCTACCAGCACAAGATTGTAGAAACACCTAGGGTTGAAGACTTATTGTAGAAAAGGATGCTTCAGAACCTAGTCTATAGGTGCTTCTGACACATGTCAGATGCTCAACCTAGTTCTATCTTTGAGAATTATTGGTTATTCTTCTCACTTCAGAGAACTAACTTATCCCTAACTCTTCTGGATTTATAACCCACATGGAGAGGGCTACCAGTTAATACCACTTAAGCGCATTTTAAATTTATGAAGTCAAGTCATATGAATGCAAGATGACTGGGCTGTTGCATTTTTAAGAAATGAATCTATGAACCTAGACTCACTCCCTAATCCCTAAAACCATGTAGGGTATGAAGATGCATCTAACTAATGCTTATTTTTTAGATTTTTATAAATTTTGACTCAAGATTTATTTTAGGCCATAGGTATGCATTTTATGCCTAATGCCATGCAATTAGAAATGGTTATGGGTCAAATCAATATTAGAAGGTAGGCTTCCCCAAGAAAGTGGTCATCCTGACAGGACATATGCCCCTTATGTGCAATGGGTGAAGTTGCCCAATTCAAGGAGTAGAAGACAAGATGGTTGCATGATTTCAAACCTAAATTATTTTTAATTAATTTTATGTTGTATTATGCCTAAGGATTTAATTTATATGAGGTTTTGATATGTATTTATTTTTATGTTTTGATTGATTTAGTTGGGTAAAAAAATTTAGTTTATCCTATGAGCCTGCGTCTAGGCTTTCATTCATAGAATAAACACAATCACAGAAAGAAACCTAGATAAGCATGATGTTTTTATTGTGCACCCAAAATAAATCAAGCCAAATTAAATTAATAAAATACCAATGTGGTTTAGCCTGAGAAGAAGAAGAAATGGGCAAAGAAATGGGCCTTATATAACCCTTAGAACTACAAGTCTAGATTTATGGGTCTTCTTTCCAGAAAAGTCTCCTTCTTCAGGGACATCCATTGGGCTCCACAGGGGACCATTGCACCATCTCCTGGTAGAGTCAGCTCTTGCTAATCCTAGACTCCATAAATCTTAACCTAATTCTAAGCTCAAATTTACATTTTAAAACTAAAAAAAAATCCTAAGTCCTGCAAAATAGATGTTAGGAAATACAAATAACATATATTATTTATATTTTACAAACATATGGGCTTAGCATTAGTTGCTTGCCAAGCCCACCTATGTTAAGGACAAGGTTAAGGGATTTTTCAGCTCTTGCAAGCAAACAATAATTTTATAATTTTTGACTTATGACAACGATGCCTTTAACATAGTCCCCTGCAAAAAATAATATTAAATCTAGAAAGAATGCCCTACCATCCAGTCTAATGAGTAAACAAGCCTAGGCATCCAGTTTAAAATAATACACCACACATACATGTGAAGCACATCACAACATATAACAGAAACTTAAAGAAAATCACAGAACAATCTAACCTAGATCTAGAGTCCATGATCTAAATGATCTAGTGTGTGAAAAAGAGGGGTTTATGTGGCAAGGCTTTGTTAGGCTCCTTTAAGTTTAAGTTTAAATTTGAAGTTTAAATTTGTTTAATTTTTACCTTTGGTTGGTTTCAGTTCAAATGGTTTAGTGATTTAATTCTTATTTTTATGTTCATTTTATTTGGTTAAAGTAATGCTTTAGGTTTTCAATAATGAGAAATAGAATGAATTTCATTTCAGGTGAAACTCACTTTATTCCACATCCTAAATCCTAATGAAGTTTCTAAAAAGTCTAACTAAGATCTTTAAGTATCTTAATTAATCCTTTTGATGTTACTTATGTATGTGATTATACTCTTTCATTTATAAATTGTTGATTTAGTTAGATCCTTAACATAATATTATGTTAATTTAAAATACGTTATTTAGTTTTATTTGAACTAATTTACTTGAATTAATTTGGTTTATTTTATGTTAAAAGTTTATGTTATCTTTTTAGATTAAGTTATTAAGTTATGTTGATTTAGTTCAGTTTATGTTAACCTAATGTTCTTAGGTTAATATTTGTATTTATTCTTAGAATGGATTAATTGCAAGTGTTATGATTCATTAGGTATTTATTTAATTCCATTCATTTGATTTTTTTTATATGAGTTATTAAGTTTATTAATCCTTAAATGTGTGTAAATAATTAAATTCTTTGGTTTAGGACTATTAATAAACTTTCCCTAAGAGTCTTCTGGTGTTTGATTAAGATTAGTTTAAGTTATCAAATGATTTAATAAATTAATGAATTTTCTTATTCAATTATTTGATTAATATTGATCTAGGGATTTAGAAATTTAACAACTCCTAATCCAGTGATCAATTGGGTTTGAAAATTTTTTTGCAAGTGGGATTACATGCCAATTTCATATGTCCAAAATTTCATTTTGATTAGTTCTGCAATTAGGGTGTAATTAAGATTTTAATTATTTCTTTAAAACCTAAATAAAGCTTAATTTAATTAGATTTAGTAAGGATTTTATTTTTCATGGTTCCTTACTGAAATATGTATTCAATGAGGGTTATTTCATAATTTTTGTATTATTGGTTAATTTATTATGATTTAATTAAATTTTGGTTGATTATTTGAATTATTTAATTCATTCAATTGGTTAATTAAGCCAATTTGTGAATTATTAAGTTCAGATGAGTTTTAATGATGTTTTAATGTTCATTGAGAATTATTAGGTTGATTTAAGGTTGTTTAGATCATTTTCATAAGTTCATTAATTTTAATTTATTTAATTAAATTAGGAGTTTAAGATTGAAAATTTTATTTCTCATAAAATACAGTGAATTAAATCATCAAAAATTTTTAGAGGATGTGTTTTAAGGTTAATTTTATTTCCCCAAAGTTGCATCTTAATTAAATTAGTGGTTTGAAACTAATTAGGGTTTAATATATTTTAATTAAACCCAAATTAAGGCAAAAATACCCAATATAAATTAGGAATTTTAATTTTTATGGATTCCTCTCATCAAGATGAATCCATAGTGCCTTTTTTTAGCATTTTTCTAATGTTTAGTTATTTTTCTATGAATTTTATAATTTTCTTTGAATTTTAATTAATTTTAAACTATTATTTAACAAGATTTAACAATTTTTGAGGGCTCCATGTGCATGTCACGCGCATTTGTACGCGTTGCATGGCATGCGTGGATTGGTCCACGTTGATTTGCGTGGTGTTCGCATTTACAACAACGCCATGTGGGATGATCCTGGACCGCCCGATCGCGGATCGTTCTTGCGATCCTTAAGCGGGAAAAATTGAACCGTGCACCTAGATCTGGACCATCCGATCCTAATAGAAGGATCAGACGGTCCGAAGATCATCTCCTACCCTAAGTGGTGAAAGCCGATTGCCATTGATGGTTTTCCCATAACCGACGATGATCGACCATGAATTACATCCCAATTTCAATCCCAAAATAATCTGTGATCGAATTGAGATCAATTTATATGATTGGATCCATTTGAGGATCCAACTTCTTTCAAAACCCTACAAACTAGAAATACACAAAGGAAAAGTAAGGTGCATTAATGGTGAACCTTGATTCTGGTGATCTCTACTGGCGAGGTTTACTCTATTAGCTTTGGATCGATGCAAGGAGCTTTTGGCTGGAGTTTGGTGGCTTGTCTCCCCGTGGATTGCTCCCTAGACCACCTTGGATTTTGGCTTTGACTTGGTTGATTGTTCCTGGCTTCCCGACGCCAAACAAAGCGAGTGAGGACTCGATTTGGATTGCCTCGAACCTTAGAATGTATAGGTGGCCATAATTTTGACACACTTGGATTTCACCATTAAAAGGGCTTTTGGCATGTACACCACCTTGCTAGCGGCAAGATGGTGAGGAAAGGTGTTGAACATTCTCTCTAGCTTTAGTGAAAAGTTTGGAATCAATTTGAGAAGGGATCTTGCATCCCTTGCATCACTTCAATTTTGGCCGATGCCTCTTCCTCTCTTTCTCCCTTTTCTTTTTCTTCTTCCCTTACTTTGGATTTTTTGTTCTTTAGTTTATTGATTTATGGTTAATGGCTACCCATTTTTGGGTTCATATTGGAATACATTTGATTTGGGTTAGAGCTTGAGTCCAAATCATATGTATTGATTCAAACTTGATCATTTTAAATTCAATTCAAAGGAGTTTAAAATTAAATATAATTTAGATTTTTATCATTTAGATTGATGATTAATAGATTTAGAGTTTAATTAATTGATTTTTAATTTTGTTTCATTTAAATTTCAATTTGAATTTATTGGATCTGATTTGTGTTATTTCAAATTGGAAATTTAAGTTGATTCCCTAGGACACTAAGTGTAGTATCCTAAGTACTGAATTAGGAGATTTTTGATTGAAATTAGAACATCATAATTACTAGTTTTAAGTTTATATTAACCTCATTCAAAAATAAGGTCAACAAGTTCAAGTGGTTTCAATTAATTTTGCCTAGGTTTGGTTTTGGCTCACTTTGATTCATATAGGCCAAATGGGCTAAGTTGTCCAATTTGATCAATTTGACCAAATTGAGTTGTGTTAGGTGTTGATTCATGTTCAATTGGTTAATTAAAAATGATTGTAGGCCTTAGTTTGAATCAATTTGGATTTAATCTGGATTTTGGCCAACTTAACCCTTTAGGTCAATTTGGGCTAGGTTGGGTCAAGTTGACCAATTGGTCAAATTGGGCTCAATTGTGGCTTTGGTCAAGTTCAATAATCAATTTGAAATGAACTTGAGCCATTTGTTGTAATCAATTAGGGTTAAATCATGATTTGATAGATTTTTGCTTTTTAGGCCAATTTGGGTCGACTTAGGTCAAATGGCTAATTAGACTTGGTTTAGCTCAATTAGGGGCCAAGTCATGTTCATACATTGATCATGAGTTGGTTTGAATCAATGGTTTCAATCAATTTGGTGTATAATAAATTTTGGCTTATTTAAATTTCATTTGGGCTAAAGGTTGACATGGTGAAAGGATCAAGTTGACTTGGTTTGACCCAATTCAAAATGGATGATCATCGTAGGGTGATTGTTAATTATGATATGAGATTTGGATGGGCTTGGTTCAATACAATTTGGGTTGAATTAGAACTTGGCTTAAAAGGTTCTTTAGGCTACTTTGGGTCAAGTGGACTTAAATGGGTCAATTGATTTGGATTTGGCTTGAATCAACTTTAGTTGAACTTATATATGAGCCTGGGATTGAAATATAAATCAAATGTAATCAATTTGAAGTCAAAATTGATTTTGGCTCATTTGAAGTTTTCAAGTCAAAGGGCTAACTTAGGCTTAACTTGGGTTGACTTGAGTTTGGTTTGATAATTATAGGTTTCATTTATATTTGGATAAATGATTGAAGGAATGATTAATTCAAGAGAAAATTCATTAGTTTTGGCTTGATTTGGATAAGATTTGGCCAAGTCCAAGAAATTGGCTTAAAAGGCTTGAATTGAGTTTTGGTTTGATTTTGGACTTGGTTTTGGTCATGTGAATTTATATTTTATTTATATTTGGGAGTATAAATGGAGATATAAAAAGATCGATGAGAAAATCACTTGAGTTTGGAGTGATTTGGAAGCAAATTTGACTAAGATTAATGATGTAGGTCAAAAGGGCTTAAGTAGGGAATTTATTTAGTTTGATTTATTTTTGGTCATTGGAGGGTGAGTTTCATTTATATTTATGAATATAAATGAAGGATAATTGGTTTATAAAGAAACTAATTAATTTTAGGTTAATTTGTATGAGATTTGGCTAAGCTTATAGAGGTGGGTCCATAAGACTTAAGAAGGGATTTGATTGGATTTAGATTTAGTTTGATTTAGTTTTGTCTATTTGAGTTTATATCTCATCTATATCTGTGAATATGAATGAAGATATAAATGATTCATGAAGAGATCAATCAAGTTTGGGTTGAATTGGGTGGAGGTTTGGCTTAGTTTATGAGAATATGTCATATGGCTTAGGAATGAATTTTAGAACTTTAGAATTAAATTATTTGGTTTAGAATTTGGATTTGGATTTGGTAAATGATTGAGGGATTGAATTGATCTTTGAGAAAATCAGATGAATTGGGATTGATTTGAATTTGGTTGCTAGGTCCATAAGATGAAATCAAAGGGCTTAGGAAGAATGTTGATCTTGGATTTGATTATGAGTTTCAATGATTTGGATTGGAATTTGGATTTAGATTTGGTATCTAAGTTGGATTTGAAGTTTGGTTTGAGGAGGAAAGAATGGATTAGGTTTAGGCTATAGGGTAGGTAAGTCTTCCTTAAATCCCTAAGGCATAACCTATTCTTATGACTAATCCTTATAAGTCCCTTGGCTTAGGTTAAGTGTTCACCTAATCACTAGAATTGTCTTAAGACTAAAGAGCTCTTAGTGTTTACAAGAGTCCTAGATCTATGATAAGGAAGTTGAGAACTCACTCCAAAAGGGAGGTCAGTAGTAACCTCTGGGATTTGGGCCAACAACTCTAAGGTATACTTGTGATAATTATGGAGCTTAGACTTTAGAACCTTGTAGGACCCAGCGATTTGGTTGGTGACTAACTAAGAATCCCCGAAGATGTTGATGTTCTGGATGCTTAGTGTAATGACTAACTCTAAACTGATATTTAAATCCTCATATTTGGTTTCATTGTTGGTGCAAGGATTGGACATATGATATGAGAATCTCATCACATTGCGGTCCGGAGTTAGGAGAACTATTCCTACCCTTGCCTTCCCTAGGATAGTAGATCGTGGTTCTTCTCCTCTTTGAGAGGAAGCCGCACCATCAAAGTACATCTCCCAGCGGCGAATGCTAGTGTCCCCTAAGTTCATGATTTGTTCATCGGGGAGGTCATTACTAAGTGGAGAATCAGTAGGAAGTGGGTGTGCTACTAAGAAATCCTCCAGTACATCTCCTTTCACCGCACTGAGGGGTATGAAACTAATGTCAGACTATAAAAAAATCATGGACCAATGCGCTAACCATCCGAATAGTATCGACCGTGTCATGAGATTTGTAGTGGATTGATTACGGAGATCAAGTTCATCTTATGAGAAAGCATATAATGCCGTAACTTTTGGGATGCAAAGATTAAAGCTAAGCAGTGCTTCTCAATGGGTGGATAATTTGCCTCAGGAGGGATTAGACGATGGTTAAGGTAGTAGAGCGTGTTCTCTTTCCCTTCGTTGTTGGCTTGAGCCAACAAAGCACAAAGGGAGTCATATAAAATAACAATGTTGAGAATGACTGGCATCTTCCTGATATGTTGGATATAAAGAATCTTAGATACACCAACCTCCCTTGGAATGATCTGAGTTGAGTTAGACTTTTAGGGAGTGGCATTTTTAATATCTCTTTGATCTTCTCCAGATCAATTTCAATTCCCCGATGTCAGACAAAAAACCCAAGAAATTTTCTTGAAGCTACTATGAATGCACACTTCAGGGGGTTCATTTTGAGATTAAATTATCATAATCATTTGAAAACTACTCTCATGTCAAAGAAATGGTCTTCCTTTTCTTTACCTTTGATTACGAGATCATCAATATAACATTCGACTTGATGATGAATAAGTTCATCGAAGATTCAAGTCATAGCCCACTAGTAGGTAGCACCAGCATTTTTAAGGCCGAAAGGCATGACCCTATATCAATATATTCCAATCGGGGTTCGAAAAGTAGTATTTTTCTCATGTTGAGGGGCCATCTTAATTTGGTTGTATCCAAATAAGCCTTCTATGAAAGAGAAAACTACGTAATATAAGGTAATGTCCACCATCAGTTCTGGCATCGGTAGTGAAAATTCATCTTTTGGACATGCCTTATTTAGATCCATAAAATCGATACATATGCTAATTTGGCCATTCTTCTTCTTAACTAATATGACACTGGCCAACTAGGTAGGGTATTTTTCTTCTCTGATGAAACCATCATTGATTAGTTTCTTAATTTCAGAAATGACCTACTGTTTAATGTCTAATCGCATACATCTAGGAGTTTACTTGATAGGATTAGCACTCTGTTCTATTGTTAGTTTGTGGACTGCTATGTCAGGTGATAAACCGGGCATCTCTTCATACTTCATGTGAAGTAGTCTGTAAACTCAGTCAATAGCCTATTTTAATCATTAGTTTCAGTATCACTTAACAAAGAACTAATGTATGTTGAATGTGAATTTTTCTTAGTTCCTAAGTTGATTTCTTTGAACTCACCGATGGTTGACCTGATCTCCTCTTCGAACTCTGGTAGTGCATCTTTGACCTCAAAATCATCTAGAGCATCTGAAGTTTCTAAACAAATCTCCTCATATGAGTTAATGTGATTTGAAAAGAACCTATCAAATTCCAAATGATTGGGGATGACTAAGTGTAAACATTATCATCGACTGCACCCACTATACCAAATCCTACTCCTAGTCATGATTGAGAGTTTTGGCATTTATTTTTCCATATTCTTTTGAAGTAGTCTGACTTGTGATTTGACCAAGTATGTGGGATTAACCTTTTCTTTACTAGATTATGAACACACGGGCCAATCAAAAGATAATTTATTAAATATTTATATGAATCATCCTCAAGTTCTACACCAACTTTTTGACTTGAGGATGTTGCTCCCAGAAAGAACCTCTAAGTCTTGACATCTGTGGATGACTTAGGGGCTTCCTTAATTACCAAGCCCTCCACTTTTTATGAGGAAAGTGAGGTTAGAGCTAAAGCTCCAAATTGATGCTTGACTGTTTCACATACAAACTTGGATACATTTATGTTTTGCTTTGAAGTCTGGTATTCATCACTATCCTACTCAAGTGTCACCTTGAAAGGAATCTGTTGTTGAGAAGAGCTGGTTGGTGTTGTAACCACATAAGACTCATTCTCTAAACTAGATTCTAAGTCTATATAGATAGTAGGTGTACTCCTTGTGGCTGGGAGATACCTCATATTGGGTGGCCAATATGGAGGCTTTCCACCTCTAGGACTGCCTCTGAACTATGCTCTTCCTCTGCCTAGTGGAGGTCGGGCCATCCTACCCATGTGTTCGAATGGAGTAATAAATTGTGGGTGGAATCTAATGTCAGGCTCTATATCTTTTACTGAGTTCGTGTCACGCTCCCTTTTATTTATTTTCTTTCTCTTTTTTTTTTTTATTTTCTACTTATTTTTTCCTTTTCTTTTCTTTCTTTTTATCCATCATGGGGATTTTGACTAAGTTTGTGAGAACAGACTTGTTGATTTTGGGGGAGATAATAGGCTGCATCCTTGTATATCCCGACCTCATGAACTGTGAATTGTTTGAGATCTCCTTTGACACAGTACTCAATACCACCTCTCATGAACTTCATGCACTAATGTAGAGAGAATGGAGCTGTGTTATTTTCAAATATCCATAG
This sequence comes from Cymbidium sinense, assembly GCA_021442155.1. Classification (NCBI taxonomy): domain Eukaryota; kingdom Viridiplantae; phylum Streptophyta; class Magnoliopsida; order Asparagales; family Orchidaceae; genus Cymbidium; species Cymbidium sinense. The sequence continues at coordinate 293,843,940 of CM038214.1, read as the reverse complement.
CCTCCCAAGGAAAGCATTGAAAGATGTATCTAAGTTTATGATGTGAAACTTGGCTTCAGTCTTCCAATCATCTATCTCTAGTGACAACACTATGGAACCTAAGGCCCTCTCTCCCTATTCATTGAATCCTCTCAACATCTTCTTTTCTTTTTGGAGTTTGGATGTTGATCCTCAAGTAGGTAAGGGTTCTTAGACTCATAATGTTGACTAATGCACCTTAGTCAACCAAAATTATCGATAGCCTGTATCTGCTAACATACTTTGTAATGTAAAGAGGGCAGTTGTGCTCGGTCGTCCCTAGAATTAAGTCTTCATCACTGAATGTAACTCCTAAGATATCATTCGAGTGGTGTGCCTCTTCTTTAGTAGCGGCCAGCTTAAATAAGCATATCTCTAGATCAAGTAGAGCCTTGATTAGCGATTCCCTCATTTCTTTGGATAAGACAAGGGCATCATATATGCTTAACTTAGCTGGAAACTTTTTAAGATGAGCTAGGATATTGTAATCAACTCTGACTTGGTCCTCCACAAGCATATCCATAAGTGGAGCATCCTGTGGAGGGGCTATTTGCTCACTGAAACCAATGATTTGCTTACCCTTATCTTGCGGTGCTACCTAGGAGGTAGAACTTTGCCACTACATAGGTTGACATCAGTGACTTCATAGAATGATAAATTTGTGAAAACTTCTACCTTCTCATCAGGAATACCTATAGCTTCTCTTATGGGATCCTCGAAGTCAGTTGGCTTCAAGTCAATCTCAAGAGGTGAACTCGATTGATTCAAAGAAGGAAATTCTGACTCTTAATCAAAATGGAAAGGATCAAAATTACCAGAGCTATTATTATTTTCTAGATATGGAGAGTTTTCAACAAGAATAAAATCAAGAGCATTAGAAGTGCACAAGATGTAAGTAGAATCTGCTTTCTTCATTGATTTTTCTTTGGGTGGAGGTACATGGTAAAAATCAAGTAAAGTAAGCAGAGTATGGGATTTAATTCCCATGTCCGCTGATACAACACTCCTACCGATAGAAGAGGAGTTAGCAGAAGAAGTAGCTACAACTGTGGATGGAGTGTTGGACTCAAACAGTGGTTATGCTACTGGACTATCTTGGGCAAGTATGGTGAGCTGCTGCTGCTGCTGGACTGTCACCTTCTCGAAGTTATCCTTTGCAACTAGGAAACCTTCCTTGATTTTGGAGGTTTGAGCTATTTCAGGCACTTGCAAGAAAAGCTTCTTGATTTTAGAAATGATCATTTTAGAGGTTCAGGATAAGGATATATCCTAACCTTCTTTGGTATTAAGTGGTTCACAAGTATCCTCAAGGATTACTCTAACAGAACTGGATGATTGTTCTAATAAGTATTCCTTAGGGATAACTATGGCTCCCAACTTGTAACTACACTCAAGCTGGTCCTTAAAAGTAATATAATCCTCCAAGGCATAGCTTAACATGTGGTAGTAGGGGCAATAGCTAGGATCATTGCTCTTGCCCACTTCCTCTCGCCTCTTAGGCTCTGGTAACTAAAAGTTGAGTTTCTTTAAGAAGTTAATGAAGATTTTCCCAACCACCTCCCTCTTCAATGAATATGACTTGTTCAATCTGTCGGCAAGAGTAGGTGGACAGTTGCTAACCTAGCAGTGGATATGAGTATGACTACTGGGTAGGCTGTTGAGGTGGTGGAAATGGATGTTATGGCGGCTGTAGTGGTCGATATGATGGCCGAGGTGGTGGCAGAGGAGGTGGCAAAGGAGGTTGCTATGCTTTAGGTCTCTCATATTAGACTCTAGTGTTGACCCCATTTTTAGAATGAACTCTCAACCCCTCCATCTTAGACATAGGATTTCTCTTAGACACTAAGAGTCTCTTTAGTATTAAAACACTTCTAGTAATTAGGTGGACACTCAACCTAACCCTAGAGACTCAGAAGAGTTAGTCATAGGAATAGGTCATGCCTTAGAGGTGTTAAAAAAATTTGCCTACCCCATAGCCTAAACCAAATCCTCACTTCCTCCTTTCGAAGTCAAACTCCAAATCAAATCAACTCCAAACTCCAAATCAAATCAACTTCAAACTCAAATCAATTCCAACTTAATTGATTTTCTCAAACTCAAATCAATTCCAAATGATTGAAACCCATGATTGAATTCCAAATTTTAAAAATCTTTCCTAAGTCACTTTGATTCTATCTTATGGACTTAGCCTAAATCAAATCTAAATCAATTCAAATTCAAGAAATTTTCTCATAACCCATTTATATTCTCATTTATATTCAAAAATATAAATGAAATACAAATTCAAATATCCAAAAATAAATTCAAAATTCAAATCTAAATTCAACCAAAGTTCAGCCTAAGCCTTTCAAGTCAAACTCTTAAACTTAGCTAAATCAAATTCAAATCAAGCCAAACTCTTGATTTTTCCTTCATGATTCAATCAATCCTTCAATCATGAATCTAAATATAAACACAAACTTCAATCATCAATCCAAAAATCAATTCAAAAATCAAATCGAAATTCAATCAAAATTCAACCTAAGCCTTTCAAGTAAAATTCTTGAACTTAGCCAAATCAAATTCAAATCAAGGCAAACTCTTGATTTTTCTTCATGATTCAATCAATCCTCCAATCATGAATCCAAATATAAACATAAACTTCAATCATCAAATCAAAACTAAATCCAAAAATCAAACCCAAGTCAAACTCATGTTCACCATTTGAACTTGAAATTGTCAAGTGAATCAAAACCCATTTGACTCCAAACCACTTGCAAATGGATTTAAATTTTAATCATAAGTCCATTAGTGAGTTCAACCAAACTTGATTCAAGCCTTGATCAAGTCAATTGACCCACTTAGGCTCACTTGACCCAAAGTGACCTAAAGTACCCCTTTTGAGCCAAATTCTAATCCTACCCGAATTGGATTGAACTAAGCCCAACTAAGCCTCACAACATGAGCAATAATCATCATGAGATGATCAATCACTCAAATTAGGTCAAACCAAGTCAAACCTAAGGGTTGACCAAGTCAACGCTTAGCCAAAATGAAATGTAAGCAAGCTAAAATCCCCTAGAGGCCAAATTGATTGAAACCATTGATCAAAACTCATTCATGATCAATGTTTGAACTTGACCATGTCATCATTTGAGCCTAACGTAGCCCAATTGGCCACTTGACCCAAATTGACCCAACTTGACCTAAAAAGTCAAAATGTGTCAAAACTTGATCTAAGCCAAATTGATTGAAACCAATGGGTCAAGTTCATTCTAAATCACTTGTTGAACTTGACCAAAAGCCTCAGTTGGCCAACTAGACCCCTCCTAGCCCAATTGACCTTGAACCCAACTTGACCTAAAAGATCAAATTGAGCCAAAATCAAATTAGACCAAAATTGATTGGAAATAAAGATACCAATAAATTTTATATGACCAATGAAACCTAAACCAACCCATGACCTAACCCAAAAAGGTCAAATGGGTTAAATTGATCAACTTGACTCATTTGACCTAAATGAAATCAAATGAACCAAATCCAAATATAAATCAAATTGAACCAATCCAATGATGCCAAAACATTTCAAATGGTCATATGAACTTTACCCATTGGTCAACTTGACCAAAGTTGGCCCATTTTGACCTAAATTATTTGACCTAATTTGACCAATTGGTCAACTTGATCAAAGTTGACCCATTTTGACCTAAATGGGTCAACATGAGCCAAATCATATTAAACCAACTTCAAATTCATTGAAACTTGGACCAACCCATTTTTCTATCATACCAAACATACTCAAATTGAAATCCAAGACAAATGACTATTTTACCCCTAGGTCAAGGGGTAACCTATGGCCAATTCCACTTTGAATTTGGCCATATCCTTTTTGTGGCCAGTTGGCACCCTCTTAGTGGACCAAGTGACATTAGTGACATGGTGAACTTGACCTAATGGGTTTGGGTCAACGAAACCCAACCCAAGGTTAAAATCGGCCACTCCCTCCATCTCAAGTGCATGGAAATTCTCCACTACCTTGCTCTGCCAAAACTGAACCATGTGCAAGCCAAAACAACCTAACAAACTCATCTAATCTGGCTAATTGATCAAAAATGGCAAAAGGAATCACGACCGTCCGATCCACATAGAGGGAGATATAATCATCCTAATTTCATTTCATTTTCACACACTCACAGTCGATTGAAGCTAGGGAACTCAGGGCAAGCATTTGCAAGTCTCCCCAAGCTTCCTAAAGCCATCTCCAATTCCCCTCTTCTCGATTTCTTCAAATTGAAAACAAAGGGAGGCTAAGGGAAATTCCACTTTGCTCATTACTCAATATCAACTCAATTCCTCTTGCAAGCATCTTTAGAGGAGTCAATCGAGTTGATCCAAACCTTCTTCCAAGCTTCAAAGGCAATGGTAGTGGGAGCTAGACCAGGGCCAAATCCATTTGAAGGTGACTTTGGCCAATTGGAAGATCCACTCAATCTCAACCCCTCAAACTTTCAACAGGGCTTCATCTCTGCTTGACGAAGCTACCTCAAAGGTTGGGACTGTCGGTGATAGCCTCTGGCAAGGTACTATTCAAAATTGAGCATAATTTAAATTTTTCTTGGTCCTTTTTGAAGGAAAGTTTCTCCCCAAGTGAAATGGACTGTTAGATCTTCATCCCCTTGCATGATGATGGTGTGGGTTGAGTTTGAGCTTGATCCGAGCTTAATCTAGCTCAGATCTTGCCCTTAGGAGTGGAAGGTCTCCGTCTCCCACAGGCAGGTTCAGTGACAGATCACAGACCATCCATCCGCAAATTTTGGATGGACGGTCCTGATCAAGCTGCATAGGATCCTCTGATTAATCCCTTAAGAATCGCGAGCTCGATATCAATCATCTGATCCTTGATTGGACGATCCAGAGAGAAAGCATGTAGCGTCTCCACTGATGCAACTTCAGATGTGACAACTTAAATAACCAATCTCATCACGCCATGTGGAAAGCGTGTGCTGCATCAACGATCCACATGGCGCTGACGAGATTAGTTAATAATTAAGGGTTTTAATTAATTATTAATAACTAAATCTTCAAATATTCATAACTAAATGTAGAAGAATAAAAAAAATACAAAATAAAAAGTATTGTGAAGATAATTCAAATGGGAATAATATAAAATTAAATTAAATTGATTTTGAATTGTTATATTTTATAAATTTAGGTTTTATTAGGAATATGATTATGCTAATTACTATCCAATTATCCCACTAATTAATCCCAAACTTCTCATGTGCATTTATTGGGATGAATTCTTCCTCCCCTAATTTTCTTGGAATTTATTAATAGTTTGTTGACCTCATTTTTAGAATGAGTTCTCAACCCCTCCATCTTAGACATAAAACTTCTCTTAGGTTTTAAGAGCTCCTTAGTCTTAAGACACAACTAGTAATTAGGTGGACACTCAACCTAGCCCTAGAAGACTTAGAAGAGTTAACCATATGAATAGGTCATGCCTTAGGGGTGTTAGTAAAATTGCCTACCCTTAGCTTAAACCATTCCTCACTTTCCTTCTTTCAAGTCAAACTCCATATCAATTCTAAAAAATTCCTAAGTCCAAATTTTTCCTAAGTCCTTAATCTTCACTCAAGACTTAACCAAAATCATGATCAAAACCAAATCGAATCTTTGAGAATTTCTCATAATTCATTTATATTCTCATTTATTTCTCATATAGAAATGAAATATAAATTCAAACTGATCAAACTAAACTCAAAATTCCAAATCAATTTATAAAATTTTCCTAAGTCCCTTAATTTTCCATTAATGGACTTAGCCAAAATCAACTCTAAACCAATTCAAACTCATGGAATTTTCTCAAAACTCATTTATATTCTCATTTATATTCACATATATAAATGAAATATAAATATAAATCAATCAAATCAAACCCTCAAATTAAATTTCCAATCTAAAAATTTCCTAAGTCCCTTAATTTTCTATTAAAGGACTTGTCCTAAATCATGATCAACCTCATTTATATTCACATATATAAATGAAATATAAATATAAATCAATCAAACCAAATTCAAAAATTCAAACTCCAAACTCCAAAATTTTCCTAAGTCCTTTATATCCTTCTTAATGGACTTAGCCTAAATCATGATTAAATCACTTCAAAGTCTTGAAATTTTCTCATGATCCATTTATATTTTCATTTATATTCACATATATAAATAAAATATAAATTCAAACAATCAAAACTTATTCCAAAAATCAAACTCAAATCATTTCAAAATCCAACCTAAGCCTTTCAATTCAAAATATTGAACTTAGCCAAATCAACTTTAACTCAAGGAAAACTCTTGATTTCTCTCATGATTTAATCAAACCTACAATCATGAGTCCATATATAAATACAAACTTCAATCACTTGATCAAAACCCAAGTCAAAAATAAAAGCCAAAATCCTTTCATATTCACCCTTTGAATATGAAATTGTCAAATGAATCAAAACCCATTTGACTTCAAATCACTTGTAAATGAATTTATATTTCAATCATAAGTCCATACACAAGATCAATCAAACTCAAATCAAGCTTAGACCAAGCCATTTGACACACTTAGGCTCACTTGACCCAAAGTGACCTAAAGTACTCTTATGAGCCAAATTCTAATCCTAATCAATTGGATTGAGCCAAACTAATCTATGCCCCTCATCATGATCAACAATCATCATGGGATGATCAATCAATCAAATTGAGTCAAACCAAGTCAAACCTAAGGGTTGACCAAGTCAACACTTAGCCAAAATGAAACCTAACATAGCCAAATTCCATCATAGGACAAATTGATTGAAACCATTGATATAAGTTCACTCATGACCTATGTTTGAACTTGACCAAACCAACATTTGAGCCTAACCTAGCCCAATTGGCCACTTGACCCAAGTTGACCCAACTTGACCTAAAAAGTCAAAATGTGTCAAAACTTGATCTAAGCCAAATTGATTGAAACCAATGGGTCAAGTTCATTTTAAATCACTTTGGCCAACTAGACCTAACCTAGCCCAATTGACCTTAGACCCAACATGACCTAAAGGGGTCATGTTGAGCCAAATTGAACTTAACCAAAATTGATTGGAAACAAAGATACCAATCCACTCCATATGACTAACCTAACCTAAACCTACCCTTGACCTACCCCAAATAGGTCAAATGGGTCCCATTTGACCTAAATGAAGTCATATGAGCCAAATTCAAAACTATACTACATTGAATTAAACCAAAGCATCCAAAATATTTCAAATGGTCATATGAACTTGACCCAACCCTTGGTTTGACCCAATTTGACCAATTGGTCAACTTGACCTAAGTTGACCCATTTTGACCTAAATGGGTCAACATGAGCCAAACCCTATCAAATGAATTCCAAATCTCATGAAACTTGGCCAAACCTAGTTTCTCCACATACCCAACATATCCAAAGTGGAAAATAGCAAAATGACCATCCGACCCCTAGGCCATAGAAGAAAATTTAGCTTAATCCATGGGTAATTTGGTCATACCCTCTTCATATTCACTTGAGGTTTTCCTAAAAGCTCAAGGGGACCTAATGAAGAGTGGTGCACCCAACCCAATGGGTTTGGGTTAGCCCAACTGGCCCCAAGACCAAACCTGACCTCATGGGTCAAAATGACTAATTTAAAATCCATCTCCCACTCAGATTCAAGCACATGGGAGGTTGGAAATCCTCTCAAGGCCTCAAACCAACCATGTGCACACTCCTAACAGCTCAAATAGCCTTCCCATTATGATCAATTGGATCAAAATGCCACAATGGCTTACATCCATTCGATTCTTCAAGGGGGGATATACTCCCCCTAATTCAATATGAATTATGCAATTCCACATTCGATTGAGTACTAGTGAGAGTAAGGAGCCATCAGAGAGTAATCCCTAGCTTCCTAGAGCTCACCATTTTCCATCTTTTGAGTAATGAAAATAAGGGAGGAAAATCAAGAGCTAACTTTCTCCATACTCATTTCACCAAATTCCTTTTGCACACTCCAGGAGGCAAGTCAAGTAACAAGCTCTTTGAAGTTCCCAAGAGGAGGGAGCTGAGCGCCGCAAGCAAGGAGGAGGAGTTGGTCCATAGAGCTCACACTCAACCTAAGAGCTCAAACTCTCAACTGAGCTGCCTCAACCAGATGAAGCTTCTCAAGGAATCGATCACGGTGATCACCTCGAGGTATGGATTTTTTGACCATTAAACTCAATGTGGTGTGGAGCTTTGTAAAGAAATTTTAATCCCATGGATTTGATTGTTAGATGTGTTGCCATGCTTAGATGGTGTGGGTTGATAATTAAATTCTAGCTCAATCGAGATCGGATCTCTGGAATCTATTCTTTGATCAAGGGAAGGGATGATCTGGCCATCCATCCGTGCATTTTGGATGGACAGAGATTACATTTAGAATCTTTATCATTTTAAAACCATGGGGAGATCTCTAGCCATCCGATCTTTGATACGAAGATGTCAAAGCATCCGGCCGTCACCACCTTTGATTTGACAACTTAAGTGAGTGGCTCACCACACGATGTGTGTAAAGTGTGCTGATCACCACCGCCACGCATCGTGCCGTGAGCTGTAAGATTAGTTAAAATGCTTTAATTAATTCTAATTAATTTAGGGATATTCTAAAATTCATAACTCTATTTATTAAATTTTAAAAAATGTGAAATAAAATTCTATGGAAAGTTAATTCAACCTAGAATATTTTAAAATTAATTTCAATGGGTTTTGAGTCATAATTTTCTCTGATTTTGGGTTTTATTAGAAATCTTATTTTGCTAATTATCTTTTAATTAAGCCTATGATTAATCTCAAACTTCGAGTATGTTTTAGGGGATGACTTCTACCTCCTCTAATTTTCTTATAATTTATTGAAAGTTAAATTAGGAGAATTGCATATGGATTTCTTAATTACCCTCCTCATGTAATTATGTATAATTAGGGTGTGATTAGTGGTTTTAATCTATGATTAGGGTTGATTAAGGTTAGATCTAGTAGATAGGAAGTTTAGGAAATAATTTTGGGGCATTTCTCTTAAGCTATTCCCTAAACCCCCTTTTCTCTCCTTAATCTCCTCTTAATTAAGGGTTAATTCATTAATTATCTCCTTAATTAATTTTAAAAAAATTCCAAAAAAAGTTCTAGAACTTAATTAATCTACTTTGGGTAGATGCTTAGGTGTTTAATAGCCTAAGTTCAATTAAGGAAATCAAAACCCAATTCATGTGTGAAAGGGTGTTTTGAAATTACTTAAGCTAAACCCCTTAACTTAATTAACCTTTAATTATGAGCCAAATTGCATTAGACCTTTTTATTATTAGGTGTATTACAAATTTAAATTTCTTGTGAGTTTTTTATGTCATCTCAATGGCTCATAATTATGTGATTAATTATTCTAAGGTAGTGTAGGTAAGGGATAATTAAGTTACTTAATTCATACCTTAACCTAATTAAGACATAAAAATGGATCTAATTATCTAAAAATTAAACAAAAAATATCAAACACATATGGGAATGGGTTAGAAATAGCAAAATTAACTTACCTTTTCAAAATTAAATCAAACTTCAAACTAAATAAAAATCACTTTGAAATCACTTTAATTTATTTTAAACTTTCTTATTATATTAGAATGTCTTTAGGATTTAATTAAAGTGAGTTTGTTTACATGCTTTCATTACTTTGAGTCTTCCCAACATGTTAAATTTGTATGTCATGTGGTTTCATGCATTCATATTTTTCAAATTCAAGTTTAAAATGAAATTGTTTACTTTATGTCAAATTTGCATGTGTTGGCTAAAGTAGAAATATGAGTGGCTATTATCATTACTAAATTCAAATTATTTTCAAAAACATATAAATCAAATACCAAATATGAATGTATGCTATTTATATTTTAATTATAAGCTTGCATGTGAACAATATAAAGGTATGCTTAGTATAAGTTTTCCTTCTCTCTTATGTTGGTATAGTTTTGAATAGGAATTTGGTGAGATATATGGTTCATTTGAAAAGGACCTAATGCTCACCTAATTTCATATCCTATTCATCCCTATGCTATACCACTAAGAAGGGATACTTGCATACATAAATTGCATAAACAAAATGAATCCATTAATACAACTTTTGCATTCTTCTTTTCCATTTCATTTCTTTTATACACATGTTTATATTTAAGGAAAGTTGTATATTAGTCTGGACAACAATGAGGTTGCGAGGTTTTAAGTATCCCTAAGTAAGTCTTGTACCTTACACCTCTAGTTAACAATGGCACTGTACTCACTTATGCCTTTCTTACTTTCATGTGTGTATGTGAAAATTTGGATAAAGAACCCTTTTCTACTAAAGAAAATCATGCATATTCTAAATTTCCTTAAATGGATTACTTAGCATGCATCATAAAGTGTGTTAAATATTCTCATTTGTATGTATAGACATGCTTAGGATTCATCCATATGCATGTTATATATGTTGGGGAAAGAAATGAAGTAATGTGTGTTATATGAATTTTGATTCATTTTATTTAGTCTTAAAATGACTTTCTTTTTGAATAGATTTATTTAGAGTTCATCTAAACTTAGGATTAATTAAAATATTTAGTCAAAACATTCATATAAATAAAACTAAAACATGAATCCACTTTAGAAATTACTTAAGTTTGGAAGGAGAAGTTCTCTTCTCTTTCCCTCTCTTTATAACTTAGTAATTAATTGTAGGACTAACTTGAACCTAATCAAAACACAATAAAATCAACCCAAAACTTTTAAATAACTTAAATGAAACCCTCCCTAAGTTGAACATTCTTCACACTTAGAAAAATTCTAACTTAAAGGCATAGCTAAGAATGCCACACAAGCTTTCAAAGCACACACATTAGCCTAAGTCACCACTTCTAGCTTTATGTTAGGTCAGTGCATGGTTTGATGTTTGTTTGATTTTGTGATATATGTTTTAGACTGGATGTTAGGGTATATACTCGTAGAATGAATGGTAGGATGCTCCTAGTCTAAACTATTTTTTTCTACAGAGGATTGTGCTTAAGGGGCACTATCATAAATAAAAAATATAAATACTTTTGCTTGTAGGTGCTTTATACCACTAAACATAATCTAATAGGCCATGTGGACTTAATCACCCATGTGTAGGGTGATAAGTCTAATATACATACTTGGGATTTGTGTGATTTGTTTTAACTAACCTTTATTTTACAGGTGTTAGTTAGATTTTCACCTTTTCCTTTTCATGTAAATTTGTGCAATTAGGATTTTGGAATGATTATTATGGGGATTAGGATGAGCATTGGTCATACAATCCTATCTTATGAACCATGTGAAGCCTTGGAGAATCTACCTTTCAACCATCCAAAAGAAAGAACTAAAGAAGAAAGAAGAAAAGAAGAAGAAAGAAGAAAAGAAGAAAGAAGAAATGAAGTTTGAAGACACCCATAATAAAGAATTCCTTGCTTAATTATAATTTAATTCATTTATAATTTGAGTTGTATAAGGGTATAGCTTAGCTAGCCACATTTAATATTTTTTGAGTTAGTGCGGTGGTGCCCGATCACAACGACCTTTTTATTCTTTTTGCGATTAGCTTTATAAATTGGTTGATGATTTATTTAGCTTTTGCATTAAGTGGCATACTTTTCCTAGTTTCTTCTTTGCTTTATGTATGTCCTGGATGTGGATTAGGCTCTTTAGGGAAAAATAAATATTTTACCCAACTTAATAATGCAAATTAAAAATAAAGGACTCATAACCTTACCTAAAGCTTAGGTTTAAAATCAAGATAAAAGAATTAACAACCCCTCAGCTGGATGAGTATTTCTTTTGTAATATCATGCATAAATGCATCTTATTTCACTCTTGATTGAAGGGCTTCCACCTTTGCCAGAGAAACTTGGCTTGACCTTTGAGAGCCATGGTGGAAACTCACCTCCTACCTTCTCACTGATTTTGGCCAATAACCTTCTTTCTCATGCATTAGTCATATGAATCCTATTAGCCTGAGTCAAAATAATTATCTAAATTAAAAATAAAATGAAATTTGAATTGCAATAGATTTAGGTCATTTGAAGCATGTCCCTTTACATGATCTAGTCTCTTTAGGGAGTGATTTTAAGGACTTAGTCTCTTTCTAAATAAATAATAGCCTAGCTATCTTGCATAAGCATAAAGACTTACCTACATGTATTTAAAATCATAGGTGGAGTTAGTTGGCAGCCACCCCCAGGCGGTTGTAAGTCCAAGCTATCGGGTGGTTTGTCCTCCCTTGAGGAGGCAAATGAAATACCCATTTTTCTCGCCTTAGATTTAGGTTGTGCTTTTGACCCTTGCCAAAGCTCCCTAGATTTAGGTTTTGTGGTTGCTTCTCCCCTTTTTGGGCCATAAGCATAAATCCTCACCTCTTAGGCATTTCCTTAATCTTGTATTAAGGAATCATAAGTCCTAAATTTCTAATGAAAAATATAGCTCAAACAAACTAAATCAATTTCAAAATGTAAAGCCCAATCGTAGGATAGTTTGAGATGCCCGCTAGATTTCCTAGCATCATGGGCATCTCCTACTTATCTTCCATTTGGGCTTCAATAATAAATCTCTCTTTTGGTCAATTCTATTTGATCTTCACAAATGAACCAATCGATTGATAGTCCTTTCCTATTGAAATCTTCAAAGACAATGATCATTTACCTTAATCGAGAGTTTTCCTAAGGAATCCCCATTCCTTAGGATGTAATTAACTATGGGGGCTTGCCCCTGTAGGAAACTTAATGAACCCGATTTAAAATAAATCCTACTTTACTTTTCCATATAAAGTAGGGGAAGAATCTCTTATACACCGAAGACCCATAGTCCTTAGGAGTCCTTATTGAGGTGATTAAGTCTATTAAAGGGTAGTGACTTCTGTCTTTTGAGATAGTACACTAGTCCTTGATGACATACCCGATCACTTAAATAAGCATATTTGTGGATCTACGTGGTGTCCTCAAAAGATGAATTTCTATAAGTCTTTCCTCTTTCATTTCAACCCATAGATTTGAAAGGTGACTCGTTATAAGAATTTTTCTCCACATGGTTTAATTAGGGGAATTGCTTGAGTCATTCCTAATTACCCTCTTAAACTATTAAGTGACTAATTAACCTTTTAAATAGTGATAAATTAATTAATTAGGTTTGCTAATTACCTTAGAACAGTGAATGGACTTAGGAGTTCTTTCTTATATCTTTTTCCCTAAGTTTATTTCATTCAGATAAAAATTTAATTAAAGTGAAAATTAATTAAATAATTTAATCACTTAATTAAATGGCTTAATTAATCAAACTTTTTAAAATTAAAAATATTCCAGAACTTAACCAATTCATCTTTGGTAGGTGCTTAGGTGTTCAATAACCTAAGTAAGCCCTTTCTTTCCTAGGTGCATTGCTGATTATGTTCCTTGTATGGTTTTGTCATACATTAGCTCATAATTATTTGATTAAATATGTTAAAGTGCTGTAGGCAAGGGATAATTAATGTACTTAATTCACACCTTAACCTAAACAAAATAAAAAAAAATCAACTAATGGTTAAACTAAAATAACATACACACGTGGGAAATGGGTTAGGACTAGTAAACCTCTTCACATTTCCTAATTCAAATCAAACTCAAACAAAATAAAAAATCTCTTTAAAAAATAAATTTGATTTGCTTTAAATGATTCCATTTCATAAGATTATCTTTAGAAATTAATTAGGGTGAATAAATTTATATGCTTTCATCACTTTATTTCTTTCCCAATATGCTAAATATTTATGTCATATGAAAATCAAGCATTCATACTTTTTTAAAAAAATCAAATTAAAAATGAAATGTTTCTTTTATGTCAAATTGCATATTTTGGATAAAGTAAGAATATGAATGGCTATTATCACTATTAAATCCAAAATTATTTTCAAAACTTATAAATCAAATATTATAACTGAAATGTATACTACTTATAATTATCTATAGACTTGCATGTGAATACAAAATGTGTCATGTGATTCCCCCTCTCTTTATTAACATTGAATTGTATAGGATTTCCATTTGAAAAGACATAACACTTGCTTAAATCCATTCTTATACACTCCTATGTCATGACTCAAGATGGAATTCCACATCACACATATAAACTAAACAATCAAACCAAAAATCAAACAAATATAAACTTTGCATAATTCTCCTTCTATCCATTTCTTTTTATACATGCACATGTATTTAAGAAAAGTTAAATTAGTCTGGACAACCACGGGGTTGCGAGGCTTTATCCCTAAGTAGGTCTTGTACCTTACACCCCTTGTGCTAACAATGGTGCCATATTCACTTATATTTTTTATACTTGTAAATGTGCGTATGAAAAAAAATGGATAAAAGAATCACTCTTTTTCTACTTAATAAAATCATGCATCATGAAACATTCCAAATTTTCTTAAGCAACTCTCTTAGCATTCACCATTAGGGTGTGCTAAATATTTCCATTTGTATGTATAGATATGCTTAAGGTCCATCCATATGCATGTTACACATGTTGGAAAAGAAATGGAGTGATGTGTGTTTTGTGATAGTATTTAACTTTACTTAATCTTAAAATGTCTTTCTTTTTGAATAAGTTTATTTAGGGAAAATCTAAACTTAGGATTAATTAAAACACATAATAAAAAATTCACCAAACAAAAATCAAATATGAATCTGCCTTAGAAATTACTTAAGGTAGGGGAGAAAGAGAAGTTCACTTCTCTTTTTCTCTCTTTACAACTTAGTAATTAATTATAGGATTCATTCAAACTAAATCAAAATACAAAATAAAATCAACCAATGCAACTAAATCACTTACATGAAACAAATCCTCTAAGTTGAACATTTTCATACTTAGAAAACTTCAACCTTAAAACTAATAAGCATATTAAATAAACACATTAAAACATTAATTAGTTACCACTTCTAGCTTTAAGTTAGGGTGGTTTATGATTTGTTGTTTACTTTTATTTTGTGATGTAATATTTTAATTTGGATGTAGGGTGTATGTGTGTAGACTGAATGGTAGGATAATTTTAGTCTAACTATTGTCTTCTATAGGGGATTGTGCTTAAGGGGAACTGTAATAAAAATATAACTACTTTTGCTGTGCAGGTGCCTATACCCCTAAGCATATTCCAAAATAGGCTAGACAGACTTGGTTACCCATGTGTGGGGTGCTATGTCCAATTTATATATATACATGTTTGGGATTGCATGGTTTGTTTGGCTAATCTCTATTTTCCAGGTTTTAGTTAGATTTCTTTTTTTCCATTTACATGTAATTTTGCAATTAGGATTTTGGAATGATTGTTATGGAGCCTTAGGATGAACAATGGTCATAAGACTATGTCTTATGTACCATGTGAAGCCTTTGGAGCAATCATATTCCCACCAACCAAAAGAAGAAAGAAGAAAGAAGAAAGAAAAAAATGAAGAATGAAGACTCCCATAATAATGAATTCCTTCTTGATTGTATTTAATTCATTTATAATCTGGGTTGTATAAGGGTAGAGCTCGGCTACCTAATTTGTTTTCTGGTTTATGTGGTGGAGCCCAACCATAAATGACCTCTTATTCTTTTCCACTACCTTTATTAATTGATTGATGTTTATTTAGCTTGTGCATTAATATGACATCTTTTCCTAGTTTATTCCTTGCTTTGATGTATGGCCTGGATGATGATTAGGCTCTTAGAAAAATAAATTTTCTATCCAACATAAATAATTCAAACTAAAAATAAATAACTCATAACCTCACCTAAAGCTTAGGTTATAAATCAAGATAAAAGAATTAACAACCCCTTAATTGGATGTTGTACTTTCTTTCTCACATCATGCATAAAAAACATACTGCTTCACTCTTGATTGGAGGGCTTCCACCTTTGCCAGAGAACTTGGCTTGACCTTTAAGAGCCATAGTGTAAACACACATCCTTATCTTGCTAATTGTGGCCAATAATCTAATTTCTCATGCATTAGGCATATGAATCCTAAAGCTTGTGTCAAATTGATTCTTCAAAATGAAAATAAAATGTAATAAAATTTGCATTAAAGTCATTTAGAATCTAGTCTCTATCTTACAAATAGCTATACCATGACTTTCCTACATATTTTAAAATCGTAGGAGAGTTAGTTGGCACCACAGGTTTGTCCAATTGGGTGGTTTATTTTTCTTGTGGAGGTAAATTAGATACCCACTTTCTCCTTATATTTAGTTTGTGCTTTTGGCCCTTGCCAAAGCACCCTAGATTTAGGTTCAGAGGTTGCTACTTCTCTTTGCGGGCTACGAGCATAAATCCTCACCTCTTAGGAATTTTCACGACCTTGTATCATAGAACTGTAAGCCCTAACATTCTAATAAAAATTCAACTCAAATAAAATTAATTCAATTTCAAAAATGTAAAGCCCAATTATAGGATTTGGGGTGCTTACTAGGCTTCCTAGTATCATAAGCATCCCTTGCTTATTCCTCTTTTAGATTCGATAAGAACTCTCTCCTCTTGATTGATCCTACTTGACTTTTCTAAAAATAAACCATTCGATTGATAGTCCTACCTTTTGAAAACTTTAGAGACAACGATCATTTACCTTAATTGAGAGTATTCCTAAGGGATCCTGTTCCTTAGAATGTAATTAACTATAGGGGATTGCCCCTGTAAGGAACTTAACAAACCTGATTTAAAATAAACCCTGCTTTACTTTTTCATGTAAAGCAGGGGAAGAATCTTTGGTATATTCTGAATACCCGTAGTTCTTAGGAGTCCTTATTGAGATGATTAGGTCCATTGTAGGGTGGTGAGTTCTATCTTTTGAGATAGTACACCTCTCCTCAATGTCGTACCCGATCACTCTAATAAGAACATCTGTGGATCTACGTGGCATCCCAACAAGGTGTTTTATATTTCTATTTTCATTTATCCTCTTATACAAAAGATAAGGGGATAGATGAAGGCAGGAATATATAAATATTCACCACAGATTTTTCTGGCTACTCTGATGGGGATCATTCCTCTCTCCATCTTTGGTAAATGATCATTGTATCTAAATATCGATAGTGGGTTTGTACTTTTGTATGAATCCAATACTATCTTTCTTTTTCGTTGGCACTTAGCTTATTTCATCCTTACGTTAAGTTAGCCAACATCTTTAGGTTTTATGACCTTACCCAGTGTTGGTCTTAAAACTCCCGTTGGGTTCCCCAATAGATGAAAAATAAAAATTTAATAAAAAGAAAATAATTAAAGATGCCCTCCTTACCATTTTTATGGCAAGGAAAGGTTCATTATAAAAAGTAAATACAAAACCAATCCTTCATAAAAGTCTTGCTTTTCAAAAGCACTTTTTCAAAATACACTTAATAAAATATTTCCACTACATGTAACAATTTTCAAAATTATTACATGTAGGGACATTTCAAAAATAAAACCAACAATCATATTTTCCAAAAACACAAATGAATACCTTCACTCATTTTACTTGAATGAAGATTTCATCTTCAAATAAAAATAATAATTATATTTCCAAAAATAAAATTCCAACAATCATGTCTTCAAAAAGGACAAACTTTGAAGATGGGCCTTTCCATTCAACACATCCAAATGTGTTGGATGGATGTTACATATTCAAGAAAAATCACAACTTTAAAATTCCACTCAACACATTCCACATGTGTTAGGTTAGAATTTTCACCTTTTCAAAAAGCACATATGAAACCTCTCCATTCAATATACCCATATTTATTGAATGGAGGTTTCATTTTCAATCAAAATCAAAAATAAACTTTCAAAAAGCACATCTCCATTCAATATACCCAAATTTATTAAATGAAGATTTCATTTTCAAATACAATGACACTATTTTGAAACCCCAGTTAACATATTCCATATATGATTAGGTTGGGATTTCCTCTTTCAAAAATTGATTTCCATTTTACATACCCAAATTTGTTAAATGGAAATCTCCATTTTCAAAATCAACAAAACACAAAATTTTCAAAACACATTTGGAACTTCATTTTAGCATACCATATTTGCTAAAGTGAAGTCTCCATTTTCAAAAAAAAAAAAAAAACAAAAAAAAAAAAAAAAATCAAAAAAACAAAAAAAACAAAATGAAATTTTTTTTGAATTTCATTCAACATACTCAAATTGCTGTAAAATCTCCATTTCAAAAAATTTTCAAAACACATTTGGAACTTTATTTTAGCATACCATATTTGCTAAAGTGAAGTATCCATTTTCAAAAAAAAAAAAAAACAAAATTTGAAACACATTTTAGGAATTTCATTTAGCATACTCAAATTTGTTAAGTGAAATCTCTATTTCACAAAATTTTAAAAACATATTTGAAACTTCATTTTAGCATACCATATTTGCTGAAGTGAAGTATCCAATTTTAAAAACAAAATTTGAAACAAATTTTAAGAATTTCATTCAGCATACTCAAATTTGCTAAGTGAAATCTCCATTTCACAAAATTTTAAAGCACATTTGGAACTCTATTTTAGCATACCTAAATTTGTTAAAGTGAAGTCTCCATTTTCAAAACAAAATTTGCAACACATTTTTGGGATTACATTTAGCATACTCAAATTTGCTAAATGAAATCTCCATTTCACAAAATTTAAAACACATTTGGAATTTCATTTTAGCATACTGAAATCTGCTAAAATGAAGCTTCCATTTTAAAAACAAAATCAAAAACAAAAAGCATATTTGGATTTCCTTAGCAAACCCAAATTTTCTAAGGGTCCTCTTTTCAAAATAAAACAAAAACATAAAACACATTACGACTTCCTTAACATACCTAAATTTGTTAAGAATCCTATTTTTCAAAAACAAAATCAAAAGAAATACATTAGGATTTTGTTAGCATACTTAAATTTGCTAGGAATCCTATTTTCAAAAAAAATTTTGAAAAATAAAGTACACTTGAATTCTTCATTTGGCATACCTAAATTTACTAAATGAGGATTCTATTTTTAAAATCACAAGTGATTCTTAAAAGAAAGCAAACAAAGAAAAAAAAAGAAATTATTTTCAAACACCCACTTAGCATACCAAAATTTGCTAAATGAGTGAATTCCAAAAATCACTAATCAAAAATAAAATCAATTGACCCTTTACTTTAACATACTCAAAATTATTAAATAAAGGGTCCTCAAAATCAGAAATCAAAAATCAAAAATGAACCTATGAAAGCATCTCTCCAAAAATATTTGAACCCATTTTCAACATACCCAAATTTGTTGAAGGTGGATTCTACATTCAAAATTTTTTTCTTTTCAATCAAATCTCAAAATCTCTTCTAAATCCATTTGAGCTCGACTTAACACTTTCAAGATGTTGAGTGTGGGTTCAAATTCTAAATTCAAATTCAAAAATCAATAAAATAGGAATCTGATTTAAGTTTATTTTCAACATTGCATACTACGGCTTTAGTTTTAATTTTAGTTTCTGTTGATTGCAATGGCAGCGCAAAAGTATGTTTTCACGTTTCCTCATGGGATGGACTTAGCTCTGGATCATTTCAGCCTTCCACGATCTGACTATGCCTACCTCATCCACTTTGGCCGAGGCTTCAAGGGGGCCAGTATTACATGTGAGGGAACCCCCCTTACCACAGTTAGTAGGAGCATAGTGACCGGGCAGAACCCGGTCATCCAGATCGACATGCCATCTGACTCTGACATTCTCTCACTGAAGAGGAAGGTAGTGGCGATTCCCACAGTAGCAGTATCACTACCAGTGTCATTGTGCTCGATTGTTCCCCATGCTACAATTAGGGCTAGCACCCACTCACTAGCACCCTCCAATGGGTAGGCTCCCCTGATCCCAGGGATTGTCTCCCCTGCTTTTGAGTTTGGATCTAGCTCTTACTCTGCTTGACCTACCTAGACCTAGTGAAGAAATAATAACTGCATGATAAAGTAGTATCACACTCACATTGCCAAGGAGTTAGAGGCAGCTACTCAGTCTGTTGTAGAGGAGTTGTCTGAGATGGTTTCCCAGCTGGTTATAGAGAACTAGTTTCACCCTCTATCTAGATCTAATAGAGAGGATGCTAGGATGATTTTTTTTGCTTCAGCTCTGCTAGCGATTCAATTTCACCGTCGGTGAGAGGGAGGTCATGAGGCCCATCGGTTTTACAGGCGGTGGAGCTATAGATGATTTGAGTCAGGGGCTAATTTGATTTGAGATCTCATTCCGGTAGAAGTAGGGGGGAGGCTTGAGAGTCCCTTCAGGTTACTAGTAGTATATTGGCGGTTCACTGTGTGGATTTTCTAGATCGACGTGCTACCCACACCAACCATACAAACAATATCTTACTCATAGGGACCACACATCATAGGAGAGCAACTACTATCCCAAGAGAGTCAGTGATGCCTCCAACACACCGCTCTTCTCCCTGTTCATCGTCTCCTGTACATGTCCCAACATCTACTATTCCAGCCAAAGCCATGAAGGCCTCATCGGGGGAGAAGAGAACCCTATTGGTGATTCAACTACGGCCGAGAGATCTCATCCTATCTACACCACCTACTATGGCGAGGCCGAGCTCTCCTGCTCGACTTTCTGCCCCAGTAGTGGTGAGGAAGGAATGGCAACCTCAAAGTATTGTAGTCATCCCATCACCACCACCACCACCTCAGCAGGCTATGGAGATAGTCCCAATAGTTGAGGGAGAAGGAGACAGTTCAGTCTCCTCTATGGCCATAGATCTTCCTAAGAGTACTACTCCATACAGATGCAACAACAATCAGGAGTACCTTTTCTCTAGTGAGTATAGACCTCATAAGATCAGCTTACCAGTAGCTTTGGAGGTTAAGTGCCTATCTGTGCATGATAGTGACCCTACTATCGGTCAGACACGATCTTTCATGCTTGTGCAGTTGGATTGATCCCTAGATGATATAGTAGCTCAATATTTAGTGGAAAAGAAAGAAATCTTAGGATATGCTTGGTCCAATTTAGAGGATAAAAAGGTCAGTTTTGATCCAAATGAAGATGATATATTATAGGATTCAGCGGGGGTACACATGGTAGATACCTGGGGTTGTCTCCTACATGAGCAGTAGACTATGGAAAATGCTGAGGCCGAGCAGGAAGACACAGCCTACTCGGCCCAACACTTCCTTTAGTAAATAAAGCAGAAAGATGATCAAATAGATATGATGGGGAAGCAGCTCATGGACTTGTTAGCAGTAGTCTTAGCACTTCAGAAACAAGCATCGATAGTCCATCCCATTATAGGTGAGACTAGTCAGCCAGAGTTGGTGCATGTCTTGGATCCAGCCAAGAATTTACCTCTAGTAGAGTAGGGTAGCACTAGTCTGTATAGGAAGGTAGTGGATAGTACCTCCATATAGAAAAAAGATATCAAGACTATGGTTGACCAGTAAGTGGAGAAGCATTGGCTGAAGCCTAAGGAGGATCATCAGTTCTAAAGGATAGACCCTACCCAGAGGAATTTGATGACATCAAATATCATAAGGGTTTCATGCCTCCTCATTTCAAGGGCTTCGATGGCAATGGGAACCCGAGATAGCATATTGCACACTTTAGGACCAGTTGTTGCAATGCCAGTGGTAGTGACGCTTTACTCTTCCATCTCTTTGTCAGTAGCTTAGCAGGCATAACATTTGATTGGTATGTTAAACTTCCCAATAATTCAGTGAAGCCTTTGCTGAGTTGGAGTAACTCTTCATCAAGAGGTTTCCTGGAGCTCAACAAAGGGTGACTATAGGCGATTTGTTGTGGCTCAACAAAACCTCGGTGAGTCCCTCGTTGATTACATTCTCAGGTGGCATAATTTGAGTATAAAATATGGACCACAGCTATCTGAACAACACGCCATTGAGATTCTGCTTAAGAATTTCCATGGCTCGGTAGCCTTCATGCTCAAAGTTTTCACCATTAAAATATTTGAGAAATTAATCAACAAGGTGGCTAGCTTACAAGGAGAAGCCAAACAGTCACCTTTTCTAGACCAATCAATAAAGTAAAAGCCACAGAAAGCTTTTGAGAAGAAGCTCAGGGTAGTGATAGCAGTAGATAAGGGGAAATAGCTGGCCAGAGACCAATTTGAGAGACCTCGTGCTCCATAGCCATCACTTCCACCTCCTCTACCACCATCGAGGCAGCCCTACCAGCCACCATAATAGCCTCCACAGCCTGCACCACCTCCTCCTCAGCCACATCATCATCAGCAGCGGTACACATACCCGTCGCCAGGTAGCTATGATCTATCTACTCTTTTGAATAAACTTAATAAGCCTTATTATTTTAAGAGGGATGTAATCAATAAAATCTTTAAGAATATCTTAAAGAAGACTAATTTCTAGCTACCCAAACCAAGGAGACCGGAAGAAGTGAGCAAAAGCAATGATCCTAACTTTTGCCCCTACCACCGTATGCTAGGTCATGTTTTGGAAGATTGCTTCACATTCAAGGACTGGCTTAAACATAGCTTCAAGACTGGTGTTATGGTTATCCTGAAGAAATACCTTATGGAACAACCATCCAGTTCCATTAGGGTAATCTTTAGGGATACTTGTGATCCTTCCAAAACCAAAGAAGTTTGGGATATCTCCTTATCCCGTACCTCTAAGAAAATTATCTCAAAAATCAAGAAACGTTCCTTACAGGTGCCTGAGATAGCTCAAACCTCCAACATCAAGGAAGGTTTGCAAGTTGCTAGAGCCAACTCAGAGAAAGGGGGAGCTCAGCCACAGTAGTAGCTTGTGCCAACCCGAGATAGCCAAGTAGCAACCAGCGACCGAGTCTAGTCTCCAGTCCACCATTGCAGCTACTACATTAGCGAATACCTCTACTTAAGCTAGTTATTCTTCTAGTAGACATCTTTTATTGGTGGATGAGGGCATTAAATCACTCACCTCACTTATTTTAATTAATTTTTACTATGTATCGCCTTCAAAATCTAAGAAATTGAAGAATAAAGCTAGCTTGAATTATATCTGTTCAGTTCTGATGGGTTGTCTAAATCTATTCCTAATGATAACTCTTCAAGTCTTAAATAATAATTATAATAATTTTGATCTTCCTCTTTCTGATTCAGAGTTAGATCTTCCTTCTCTGAATACTACGAGTTTGCTTTATGAGAAAGAGTTGGAATCATCTGATTCTGAGGGTCCCATAGGAGAAGCTGTAGGTGAGCCTGACGTGCTAGTAGAATCTTCCATTACCCTGCAACAAGAAATCACCAAAATTAACCTCCATAGTGGCAAGGTTCTACCTCCTAAGGTAGCACCTCAAGATAAATGGAAATAAGTCATTAGTTCAGAGGATTGAGAAGCCCGTCCACGGGATGCTCCACCCTTGGATATGCTTATGGAGGATTAGCCCAAGGTGGACTACAATGTCCTCTCTCACTTAAGAAAGTTGCCATCTAGGCTAAGTATATACGATGCCCTTATCTTATCTAAAGAGATGAGGGAATCATTATCAAGGCTCTCCTTGATTATGAGATATGCTTAGCTCAGCTGACCATTATTGGAAAGGAGACACATTATTTTAGAGAAGCTCAGGGAATCACTTTCACAGATGAAGACCTATTTCTGGGGGACATGGAGCACAATCGTCCCTTCTACATTACAGTTGACATGGGTGGATTCAGACTTGCCAGAGTTCTCGTCGATCTAGGTGCATCGATGAACATTATGAGTCTAAAAATCCTTGCCTATTTGAGGATCGACATCTCCACACTTTGAGGAGATCGAATGATGTAAAAAGGATTCAGTGAACAAGGTGAGAGGGCTTTAGGTTCCATAGTGTTACCTTTAGAGATAGATGACTAGAAAATTGAAGCCACATTTTATATCATTGATTCAAATACTTTGTTCATTGCTTTGCTCAGTAGGTCATGGATACATCAAAATAAGATGATTTCATCCTCCCTCCATTAGTGCATTAAGTTTAGGAAGGATGAGATTGAGTACTATGTCAAAGGAGATGAAAAGCCATTTTTAGTCAGAGAGGTTGAGATATATGAGGATGTGATGTACTATCTTTCTCAAAACACCTTTTTGATGAACTTGGGCAAAATTAAAATTTAAAAGAAAAAGAAAAAAAAAGAAAAAGAAAAAGAAAAAGAAAGAGAAAAGAAAAATGAAAATCCAAGGGAACGAGAAATGGAAATTGAAGAAGAAATAGAGCTGCATATCACATTCCACCCACAGTTCATTCCATCATATGGACATGTGGGTAGGATGACTCGACCTCCACAGGCAAGGTAGAGTGAGAGGTAGTTCTAGAGGTGGAAGACCCGGTTGGCCATCGAGGGTTATGTTAATTCATAGAGTACCCTACTATTCACAGACTTGGAATCTAACTCGGATGATGAGTCTAATGTGATTAGTATACCAGCCAACCCCTCTCAACGTGTTTCATTAGAGGTGACACTTGAGCTGGACAGTGATGTAGACCAGGTCTCCAGACAAAGCAAAGTATTCAAATAAAATGCATGTAAAACTAGCAGGAAGCAGTTAGGAACCTTAACTCTAACTTCACTTTCATCTCAAAAAGTTGAAGGTTTAGTAGTTAAGGAAGCCCCTCAGTCTTTCAAGGATGTCAAGCTAAAGAGATTCTTTTTAGGATCATCATCGTCAAGTCCTGAAGTTGATGTAGAACTTGAGGATGATTCATATAAAGAATTAATGGAATTATCTTTTGATTGGTGCTCATCTTGTGTTATAAATCTTGCAAAGAAGGGTTTGATTCCTTATTCATGGTCTAAGCATATGTTAGAGTACCTCAAAAAGCTATGGAACAACGAGGATGCACAATCAAGATCGATTAGGATTGATAGTGGGTCCATGATGATGATTACTGCTTGTTCACCAACCATCTGAGTCCGATAGGTTCTTTTTACACCAAACCAACTCTTTTGAGGATGTGTATTTAAAAACTTCAGATGATCCAGATGATCTCCAAATAAAAGATGCACCACTAGAATTTGAAGAGGAGATCCATTCAATAATTGACAAGCTTAAAGAAATCAACCTGGGACAGAAGAAAAGTCACGCTCGACATACATCAGTTCGTTGTTGAATGAAGAAGAAACCAATGACTTAGTTAGACTATTGATTGAGTTTAAGAATTGCTTTGCATGGAGTTATGAAGAGATGTCAGATTATCCCTGTGTAGCAAGCTCATAGCAAGCGATTAGAAATTGAACAACATGTCATTTTTGAAGTCAAGAAATTGATCGATGCTTGTTCCATTAGGGAAGAAAAATATCCTACCTAGTTAGCTAGTGTCATCTCAATTAAGAAGAAGAATGGCCAAATTCACATTTACGTCAATTCCAGGGACTTAAACAAGGCATGTCCCAAGGATAAGTTCCGTCTTCCTATACTAGAATTAATGGTGGACATCACCTCATCTAATGCAGTTTTCTCCTTCATGGATGGGTCATCTAGTTACAACCAAATCAAGATGGTCCTTGAGAATGAAAGAAACACTGCCTTTCGAACTCTGATCGAAATCTATTGTTATAAGGTCATGCCTTTCAGCCTTAAAAATGCTGGTGCTACATACCAATGGGCCATGACTCATATATTCAATGAACTTATCCATCATCAGGTTGAGTGCAATGTTGATGATCTAGTAGTGAAGAGCAAAGATAAAGAAGACCAGTCTTTGACTTGAGAGTAGTTTTCGAATGGTTAAGGCAATCTAACCTCAAAATGAATCCCCTGAAGTGTGCATTCGTAGTAGCTTCAGGGAAATTCCTCGGGTTTGTTGGCCGACACCAGGGAATAGAAATAGACCCAAAAAAGATCAAAGCTATTTAGAAATGTCACCTCCTAAAAGTTAAACTCAACTCAGTTCTTTCCAAGGATGGTTAGCGTATCTAAGACACTTTATTTCTAACCTATCAGGGAGATGCAAGCCATTCTCAGCATTTGTTAAAAAGGATGCCAAGTTCAAGTGGGATGACAAGTGTGAGCATGCCTTTGAAGATATCAAGCTGTATTTGGTAAAGCTACCAGTTCTAATAGCCCCTATCTCGGGCAGGCCACTCATCCTCTACACTACTGCATTGGATGACTCTCTCAGTGCTCTGTTGGCCCAAGCCAACCACAAAGAGAAGGAAAGTGCTCTACTACCTCAGCCGTCGTCTGATTCCTGTTGAAGTGAACTACCCACCTGTTGAGAAACATTGCCTAGCTTTGATCTTTGCATCCCGGAAGATATGACACTATATGCTTTCTCATTAAGTGAACTTAATTTTCAGAACCAATCCACTGTAGTATCTCATGACATGGCCAATGCTATCTAGATGTTTAGCTCAATGGTCAATGCTCTCACAGTTTGATTTCACATTAATACCCTTCCGTGCGGTGAAAGGATAAGTACTAACAGATTTCTTAGTAGCACACCCACAGCTTGCTGATTCCCCGCTTAGTGACAATCTCCCTGACGAATAAATCATGAACTTAGGGGAGGTTGACAACCACCGATGGGAGATGTATTTTGATGGTGTGACTTCCTTTCATAAAGGGGAAGAACCACGATCTACTCTTCCAGGAAAGGCAGGGGTAAGAATAGTTCTCTTAACTCCAGATCACGATGTGATGAGATTCTCATACTATCTCTCTAATCCCTGCACCAACAATGAAGTTGAGTATGAGGCTTTGATTGTCAGTCTGGAGTTAGCTATTAAAGTGTGTGTCAAGAGCGTCAACATCTACGGGGATTCTCAGTTGGTCATTAATCAGATTATCGGGTCCTATAAGGTTCTTAAACCCAAGCTTAGTCATTACCATGAGTATACTATGAAGCTGTTGCCCAAATCCCTGAAGTCACCATCTATAATGTTCCCTGGCTAGAGAATGTAGTAGTAAAAGCTTTGGCCAAACTTGTCAAGGAATTGACTTGTCTGGAAGATGAGTCCATTCCAATCAGGGTCCAAAATAGACAAGTACTATCCCTTATTGATGCTGAACTCATCAAGAAACTTTCTCTTGAAGGGGAGGTTGTCGTTGCCTATAAAGATAAGGAGCTGGATTAGAGGCAACCGTTCATAGACTATTTGAACATCGACAAACTACCTCAAGAAAAATTCACAAGCCCATAAGGTGAAATAGAGAGCTCTCTCTTATGCTCTTGTTGATGGCACCGTGTACCGATGGTCTTTCAATTAAATGTGGTTACTCTGTTTGGACAAACACGAAGCTCATTGGATTGTCATCAAGGTACATTCAGGTCAATGCGGAGCACATCAATTCGGTCCGAAGATGAAGATGAAGATCAAGAGACTAGGATACTACTGGCCTTCGATGATTACAGATTGCATGGATGTAGCTAAGAGATGCCATCAGTGTCAGGTACACGGTGTGGTCTTACATCAACCACCCAACATTCTACACCCTACATTGGCCTCATGGCCATTTGAGTGTTGGGGTACCAACATTGTGGGTCCAATTGATCCTCCTTCTTTCAAGGGTCATCGGTTCATCTTAGCTTCCATCGACTACTTTTCCAAGTGGGCAGAGGCAATCCCATTCAGAGAGCCCACAGCTTAGCATGTGCTTCAGTCTTTTAGGAACCATATCGTATATAGGTTTGAGGTACCTCGATGAATTATATTCGATAATGGTATTGCATTCAAAAGCACAAAGATCAATAGCTTCACCAGAAGACACAATATAGATTGGAGATACTCCACCATCTACTACCCAGAGCAAATGGCTTAGTAGAAGCATTCAACAAAACTCTCATCCAAATATTAAATAAGACACTTGAAAATAATAAGCGACGGTGGAATGAGCAGTTGGTTGAAGCCTTGTGGGCATACCGTACCACATACCAAACTCCAACTCAATCTACCCCATTTTCCTTAGTGTATGGCTCCAAAGCTATTCTACCTTTAGAAGTTCAACTCCCATCACTAAGGATTGCATTGGGTAGCAAGACCACAATAGAGCAGAATGCAAAGTTGCGGTTAGAAGAGCTTGAAAGTTTGGAGGAGAGTCACCTACGAGCATGCCAAAATCTCGAGTTGTATAAAGCCAAAATGATTCAAGCTCACAACAAGCTGGTCCGCCCTAGGTCTTTCTAAGTAGGAGAACTTGTGTTAGTCTTAAGGAGACCAATTATTGCCCATCAAAAGATGGGAGGCAAGTTTGAACCCACTTGGAAAAACCCCTATGTCATAGAGAAGGCGTATAAAGGAGGATCCTATCAGCTCATTGATTGTAAAGGGGAACACCCAATGCTTCCAATTAATGGGCTCTATTTGAAGAAATATTGTCCATAATATATGTTTGAAAATAATTATCAACAAAAGAACAAAAATCTGATTCCATTTCATCAAAATCTTTTCTTCTTTCGAAGCATTGTTTGCTTATCTTGTGGATCCCCCATGACATGTTTAGGACAGGTGTAAGAGAACCCAAGAGGCATCTTTTCCCTCTTTCACAACACAAACATAAACAAACACAATCTCCTAGCACTATTAGAATAGGTATTAGAGAACCCAAGAGGCATTCTATTTTTATTAGCATAACTAAGTTAGGTATAAGAGAACCCGAGCGACATCCTTTCTTAGTCGAAATTCCCAGTTTCCATTCGTGGCACCATTTCATTAAATTCCCCAAGTGTGTTTAGGGTAGGTGTGAGATAACCTAAGCAGAATCTTATTCCCTTTAACACACAAGCACAAAAACAAACACATATCTTTTATCCCGAGCTATTTTGATGTAGGAGCAAGCCCTTGTGGCACTCACTTATTAGCTTCTCTAGGTCGGGTTTACATGCTACCTTACTAGGATGTCACCCCAGTGGTTCTTTGTTTGGAAGATGTGAGTCCCCACACTTTCTTTCGATCTTAACCATTGCAAACCAACGAGCACCTTATTAGTTTGGTAGACTTCACTTCCCAACCAGTAAGCTACCTCATGTTGATTTTGTTTAAGAAGATGTGAGTCTCCGAGCTTTCTTCTTAAACTAATCATCATGATCTGACAAGGTCGAGTATATTCGAGGTTTAGGATAAGTTCCCCAGAGGCTCCTTTCCTCTTGACTACTTTTGAGTTGACATAACTCCTCCAGTGGCATTCACTCAGTATTCGCCTTAGGTCGGATAGCACCGGTCGAGCCGAAGATAGACTATCCCAGCAATCAGTTTCGCTATAGGAGGATGTGAATCCTCGATCTTTCTTCCTAGGCTGATTGTTGCAAACTGATAGGCACCTTAGGTTGGTTGATCGCTATGCTGACAATGACTCACCTGGTGGATACACCACTCTTGGCAGATGTGAGTCCCTGCACTTTCTCTTTGAGTTGGCCACCAAATATCTATTTGATATATAACTAGCCATGTCATCTTCTCCAGGGTTTTGGATCAAGCCCTTAGCGACCCCTCTCCCTGTGCGCATTCTATTTGGATCACATCCTTTGTGACCCCATTTAGACAATACCCAGGTTACTTTTGGATTGGACAGTTCCCCTTTCCAAGTAGCCAACCCTGTGGTTGGAGAATTTGTTCAGCGGATGCACAGATTCTCCCTTGGTTCAATAAATCTGAGATAAGTCTAGGCTAATATAGGCTCCTTCTCAATTTGATCCCTCATAAACTAACAGGGTCCATAATAAATAACTAAGCAAATAAATAAAATATTCACTTGTGGATTAGGAATTCAAGCCCCACAAAAAGCTCCTTTTCCCAAGCAAATATCCTATCTTTAGGGCAGTATCAGCATAACTCCCTATAGAAATTATCTGACTACCTGAATTGAGATAAGTCCCCAGGTTAGCATTCACTCCGTAGTCACCCTTAAGTTGGGTTCAATCTATTTTGCAACAAGCATATTACGCTTTGCTTTGGAAGATGACACATTTTTCTAGCATGATGGCATAAAATCGACGGGTAGTCTTAGGTTAGGTTCGATTTGTTTTCCAAAGCAACCAATCACCCCACTAGTCTTTTGTAGTGGAAGATGTGAGTCCCTGTGCTTTCTTCCCCTGAATTGATCATTGCAAACCAAAAGGCACTCCTTTGGTTGGATAATTTTCCCTTCGCCCCGGAAGCTACTCCCTTTGGTTCAATAAATCTAAGATAGGTTTAAGCTGATATAAGCTCCTTCTCAGTATGATCCATTGCAAACCAATGAAATCCATCAGAATAAATAAATTAAAAAAAATAAAACTAATCTTGACTATCTTTGAGTTGATTTAAGTCCCCCAGTGACATTCACTCAATAGTCAGCCCTAGGTCGTTTGATTTGTTGCCTTGCCAACAGATCACCCCAGTGGTTCCTTATTTTGGAAGATGTGAGTCCCCACACTTTCTTCCTAACTTGACCATTGCAAATTAAAAGGCACCCTTTTGGTTGGATAGTTCTACTATGTGGTTGGTAGACTACTCCCTTTAGATTGGTAAATCTATGTTAGCTCTAGGCCTCCATGGCCTCTACTCAGTGCAGTCCAATGCAAACTAATGGGATCCATCAAAATAAACTAAAAAATGAAATCAATCTTGACTTTCTTTAAGTTGGTTTAAGTCCCCCAGTGACATTCACTCAATAGTCAGCCCTAGGTCGGATTTAATCCTTTGCCTTGCCAATGGATCACCCTAGCAACTAGTCCCTACTTTGGAGGATGTAAGTCTATTACGATTTCTTCCTAGTACAGCTGCTATATACCAAAAGGCGATCCCTTCGATTGGCTAGTCCTACTATGTGTTTTGTAGACTACCCCATTGGATTGGTAAATCTGAGTTAGGCCTAAGCCTCCATGACTCTAACTCAGTGCGATCCATCGCAAACCAACATGATTCATCTCAAAAAAAATCCAAAATCTAAGAATTAAAAAAATCCAATCAATATTCTTCAATGAAGCCAAACAAACAAAAATAAACAATAAAAATAAATACAACTAAATAATCAACAAATCAAATCAATTTCTCTCCCTAGTGAGACTCAAATCAAATCACACCTCTCATCCCCTTGTGGATGAACCTTCTTCCCTGGAAGGTATACTCTACAGGATTCTTTTCTCTTCTCATGTCTTCGGCTATAAGTGAGTCACATGCACTAAAGCTGGATTCCTCTACACTCGCTAGGAGTAGATCATTTCTATTAGTGCTTACGATCGTTCGGTATTGTTGATCATTTCGGTCAACACCAATATGTGTGGTGTACCTTGTCAGTCACACCACACCTATTGGGCAACCTTTGTTGACCTCATTTTCAGGATGAGATCTCAACCCCTCCATCTTAGACATAGGATTTCTCTTAGACACTAAGAGTCTCCTTAGTCTTAAGACACTTTTAGTGATTAGGTGGACATTCAACCTAACTCTAGAGACTTAAAAGAGTTAGCCACAGGAATAGGTCATGCCTTAGGGGTGTTAGGAAAATTTGCCTACCCCATAGCATGAACCAAATCCTCACTTCCTCCTTTCAAAGTCAAACTCCAAATCAAATCAACTTCAAACTCAAATCAATTCCAACTTAATTGATTTTCTTAAACTCAAATGTTTTCCAAATGGTTAAAACCCATGATTGAATTCAAAATTTCAAAATCTTTCCTAAGTCACTTTGATTCTATCTTATGGACTTAACCTAAATCAAATCTAAATCAATTCAAATTCAAGAAATTTTCTCATAATCCATTTATATTCTCATTTATGTTCACAAATATAAATAAAATATAAATTCAAATATCCAAAAATAAATTCAAAATTCAAATCAAAATTCAACCAAAGTTCAACCTAAGCCTTTCAAGTCAAACTTTTGAACTTAGCCAAATCAAATTCAAATCAAGCCAAACTCTTGATTTTTCCTTCATGATTCAATCAATCCTTCAATCATGAATCTAAATATAAACATAAATTTTAATTATCAATCCAAAAATTAATTCAAAAATCAAATCCAAATTCAATCAAAATTCAACCTAAGCCTTTCAAGTCAAATTATTGAATTTAGCCAAATCAAATTCAAATAAAGCCAAACTCTTGATTTTTTTTTATGATTCAATCAATCCTCTAATCTTGAATCCAAATATAAACATAAAATTCAATCAAAAAATCAAAACTAAATCTAAAAATCAAACCCAAGTCAAACTCATGTTCACCCTTTGAACATGAAATTGTCAAGTGAATCAAAACCCATTTGACTCCAAACCAGTTGCAAATAGATTTATAGGTGAGTTCAACCAAACCTGATTCAAGCCTTGATCAAGTCAATTGATCCACTTAGGCTCACTTGAAACAAAGTGACCGAAAGTATTCCTTTTGAGCCAAATTCTAATCCTACCTATATTAGATTGAACTAAGCTCAACTAAGCCTCACAATGTGAGCAACAATCATCATGAAATGATCAATCACTCAAATTAGGTCAAACTAAGTCAAACCTAAGGGTTGACCAAGTCAACACTTAGCCAAAATGAAATCTAAGCTAGCCAAAATCCATCATAGGCTAAATTGATTGAAACCATTGATAAAAAATCATTCATAATCAATGTTTGAACTTGACCAAGTCATCATTTGAGCCTAACCTAGCCCAATTGGCCATTTGACCCAAGTTGACCCAACTTGACATAAAAAGTCAATATGTGTCAAAACTTTATCTAAGATAAATTGATTGAAACCAACGGGTCAAGTTCATTCCAAATCACTTGTTAAATTTGACCAAAGCCCCAAT
Organism: Cymbidium sinense; assembly: GCA_021442155.1. Lineage (NCBI taxonomy): Eukaryota > Viridiplantae > Streptophyta > Magnoliopsida > Asparagales > Orchidaceae > Cymbidium > Cymbidium sinense. The sequence goes on along the minus strand of CM038214.1, from coordinate 293,811,177 downwards.
TGGCCAACTAGACCCAACTTAGCGCAATTGACCTTGAACCCAACTTGACATAAAAGGTCAAATTGAGCCAAAATAAAATTAAACCAAAATTGATTAGAAACAAAGATACCAATACATTTTATATGACCAATGAAACCTAAACCAACCCATGACCTAACCCAAAAAGGTCAAATGGATCAAATTGGTCAACTTGACCCATTTGACCTAAATGAAATCAAATGAACCAAATACAAATATAAATCAAATTGAACTAAACCAATGATGCCAAAATATTTCAAATGGTCATATGAACTTGACCCAACCTTTGGTTTGACCCAATTTGACCAATTGGTCAATTTGATCCAAGTTGACCCATTTTGACCTAAATGGGTCAGCATCAGCTAAATCATATCAAACCAACTTCAAATTCATTGAAACTTGGACCAACCCATTTTTCTATCATACCAAACATACGCAAACTAAAATTAAAGCCAAATGACCATTTTACCCCTAGGTCAAGGGGTAACCTATGGCCAATTCCACTTAGAATTTGGCCATATCCTTCTAGTGGCCACTTGGCACCCTTTTATGGACCAAGTGGACACTTGTGAACATGGTGCACTTGACCAAATGGGTTTGGGTCAGCCAAACCCAACCTAAGGTCAAAATCGACCACTCCCTCTACTTCTAGCACATGGCAATCACTCCTTCCTCCATTTCAATCACATGGCACTTCTCCACTACCTTGCTCTGCCAAAATCAAACCATGTGTAAGCCAAAACAACCTAACAAACTCATCCAATTTGGCCAATTGATCAAAAATGGCAAAGGGAAGTAAATTATCCGATCCACCTGGGGAGAGATAATTTGATTTCACACACTCACATTTGAAGTTAGGGAACTTAGGGCAAGCATTTGTAGGCCTCCCCAAGCTTCCTAGAGCAATCTCCAATTCTCCTTTTCTCGGTTTCTTCAAATCAAAAATAAGGGAGGCTAAGGGAAATACCACTTTGCTCATTACTCAATATCAACTCAATTCCTCTTGCAAGCATCTTCGTGAGGAGTCAAATCGAGTTGATCCAAACCTTCTTCCAAGCTTCTCAAAGGGAAGGGAGCTAGACCAAGCGAATCCATTTGAAGGTGAATTTCCATTGGAAGATCTACTCAACCTCACCCTCAAACCTTCAATGTCTTCGCCTCCACTGCGACCTAAGCTACCTCAATGGTTGGGAGCGTCGGTGATAGCCTCCGGTGAGGTACAGTTCAAAATCGAGCATAGTTTGAATTTTTCTTGATCCTTTTCGAAGGAAAGTTTTACCCCAAGTGAAATGGACCGTTAGATTTTCATCCCCTTACATGATGATGGTGTGGGCTAAGTTTAAGATCGATCCGAGCTCAATCGAGCTCAGATCTTGCCTTAAGGAGAGTGGACGGCTCCTCCCATGTGTGAGCTCGATGGATCATGACCGCCCATCTGTTTTGTTTTGGATGGATGATCTTGATGCCAGGATGCTCACATTTAAGAACCGGGCTCGATCTCAACCATCGATGATTAGACGACAGAGAAGCACAAGACCGACGCCACGCGCTTCAATGTGACAACTTGAATAACCAATCCCGTCATGCCACATGGAAAGAGCGCTTCGCGTCAGCGGTCCACGTGGCACCAGCGTCATTAGTTAATAATTAAGGGTTTTAATTAATTATTAATCATTGAATCTTCAAATATTCATAACTAAATGTACAAAAATTAGAAAAATACAAAATAAAAAGTATTGTGAAGATAATTCAAAGAGGAATAATCTAAAATTAAATTAAATTGATTTGAATAGTGATATGTTCTGAATTTGAGTTTTTTTAGGAATATGATTATGCTAATTACTCTTTAATTGTCCCAATGATTAATTCCAAACTTCTCATATACATTAGTGGTATGACTTCTGCCTCCCCTATTTTCTTAGAATTTATTAATAGTTTAATTAAGGGAATTGCTTGAGTCATTCCTAATTACCCTCTTAAACTATTAAGTAATTAATTAACCTTTTAAATAGTGATAAATTAATTAATTAGGTTTTCTAATTACCATAGAACAGTGAATGGACTTAGGGAATGAGATTATGAGTTCTTTCGCATATCTTTTTTCTTAAGTTTATTTTGTTTGAATAAAAATCTAATTAAAGTGCAAATTAATTAAATAATTTAATCACTTAATTAAATGGCTTAATTAATCAAACTTTTCAAAATTAAAACATTCCAGAACTTAACCAATTCATCTTAGGTAGGTGCTTAGGTGTTCAATAACCTAAGTAACTCAAGGAAATCAAAAATCCAACCCACATGTGTGGGAAGGGTTATGAAAGTAATTAAATTAAACCCTTTAGCTTAATTAATCACTAATTATGAGCCAATTTCATTAGGCCCTTTCTTTCCTAGGTGCATTATTGATTAAATTTCTTGTGTGGTTTTATTTCATAGATTGGATCATAATTATTTGATTAAATATGTTAAAGTGGTGTAGGTAAGGGGTTATTAATGCACTTAATTCACACCTTAATCTAAATAAAATATACAAAAATTATCTAATTGTTTTAAAATTAAACGAAAACAACATACACATATGAAAATGGGTTAGGACTAGCAAACCTCTTCACATTTCCTAATTCAAATCAAACTCAAACAAAATTAAAAATCTCTTTAAAAAATAAATTTGATTTGCTTTAAATGATTCTATTTCATAAGATTATCTTTAGGAATTAATTAGGGTGAATGAATTTACATGATTTCATCACTTTATTTCTTTTCCAATATGCTAAATGTGTATGTCATATGAAAATCATGCATTCATGCTTTTTTTTTTAAAAAAAATCAAATTAAAAATTAAATGTTTCCTTTATGTCAGATTGCATGTTTTGGCTAAAGTAATAATATGAATGGCTATTATCACTATTAAATCCAAAATTATTTTCAAAAATTATAAATCAAATAACATAACTGAAAGGTATGCTTCTTATAATTATCTATAAACTTGCATGTGAATATAAAATGTGTTATGTGATTCCCCCTCTCTTTCTTAACATAGAAATAGGATTTGCAAAGCATATAAACCATTTGAAAAAGACCTAACACTTGCTTAAATCCATTCCTATACACTCCTATGTCATGATTCAAGAGGAAATTTCACATCACACATATAAACTAAACAATCAAACCAAAAATCAAACAAATATAAACTTTGCACGATTCTCCTTCCATGCATTTCTTTTTGTATATGCACATGTATTTAATAAAAGTGGGATATTAGTTTGGATAACCCCGGGGTTGCGAGGTTTTAAGTAGCCCTAAGTAGGTCTTGTACCTTATACTCTTGGTGCTAACAATGGCATCGTACTCACTTATGTCTTTTATACTTGTAAATGTGCAAATGGATAAAAGAATCACTCTTTTTCCACTTAACAAAATCATGCATCATGAAGCATCCAAATTTTCTTTAGCAACTCTCTTAGTATTGATCATTAAGGTGTGCTAAATATTTTCATTTGCATATATAGATATGCCTAAGGTCCATCCATATGCATATTACACATGTTGGAAAAGAAATGAAGTGATGTGTTTTTTGTGATAGTATTTCACTTTACTTAATCTTAAAATGCCTTTCTTTTTGAAAAGGTTTGTTTAGGAAAAATCTAAACTTAGGATTAATAAAAACACATAATAAAATATTCAATAAATAAAAATCAAATATGAATCTACCTTGGAAATTACTTAGGGAAGAAAGAGAAGTTCTCTCTCCTCTCTTTTACAACTTAGTAATTAATTGTAGGATTCATTCAAACCAAATCAAAATACAAAATGAAATCAACCAAAGCAACTAAATCACTTACATGAAACAAAACCTCTAAGTTGAACATTTTAAAACTTAAAAAACTTCAACCTTAAAGCCTAGCTAAGCATACCACACAAACATTAAATAGCACACACATTAGACTAAGTCCCGCTTCTAGCTTTAGGTTAGGGCGGTGTATGGTTTGATATTTTCTTTTATTTTGTAATGTAATATTTTAGTCTGGATTTTAGGGTGTATGTGCATAGACTAAATGGTAGGGAGATCTTAGTCTAATTATTATCTTCTATAGGGGATTATGCTTAAGGGGCGCTGTAATAAAAATATAACTACTTTTGTTGTTCAGGTGTCTATTCCCCTAAGCATAATCCAAAATAAGCCAAGCGGATTTGGTTACCTATGTGTGGGGTGCTAAGTCCAATTTATATATATACATGCTTGGGATTTTATGGTTTGTTTGGTTAATCTCTATTTTGCAGGTTTTAGTTAGCTTTTCTTTTTTCCATTTTCATATAATTTTGCAATTAGAATTTTGGAATGATTGTTATGGGATATTAGGATGAACATTGGTCATAAGACTATGTCTTATGTACCATCTGGAGCAACCACATTCCAACCAACCAAAAGAAGAAAGAAGAAAGAAGAAAGAAGAAATGATGAATGAAGTCTCCCATAACGATGAATTCCTTCTTGATTGTGTTTAATTAATTTGTAATCCGGGTCATATAAGGGTAGTGCTCGGCTACCCAATTTGTTTTCTGGTTTGTGCGATGGAGCCCGACCATAAATGACCTCTTATTCTTTTGCACTAGCTTTATAAATTGATTGATGTTTGTTTAGCTTGTGCATTAAGATGTCATCTTTTCCTAGTTTATTCCTTGCTTTGATGTATGGCCTGGATGACAATTAGGCTCTTAGGAAAATAATTTTTCTATCCAACATAAATAATTCAAACTAAAAATAAATAACTCATAATCTCACCTAAAGCTTAGGTTATAAATCAAGACAAAAGAATTAATAACCCCTTAGCTAGATGTTGTACTTTCTTTCTCACATCATGCATAAAAAGCATACTGTTTCACTCTTGATTGGAGGGCTTCCACCTTTGTTTAAGAACTTAGCTTGATTTTTGAGAGCCATGGTAAAAAAAAACCTCCTTATCTTACTGATTATGGCCCATAATCTAATTTCTCATGCATTAGGCATAAGAATCCTAAAGCCTGTGTCAAATTGATTGTCCAAAATAAAAATAAAATATAACAAAATTTGCATTAAATTTAAGTCATTAAACATGCCCTACGTGATCTAGTCTCTTAGGGAGTATGTTTAAGGACTTAGTCTCTTTCTAAATAAATAATAGCGTAGCTATCTTACAAAAGCAAATGACTTTCCTACATATTTTTAAAATCATAGGAGGAGTTAGTTGCCGGCCACCCTCAGGCTATTGTAAGTCCAATAGTTAGGTGATTTATTCTCTCTTGTGGAGATAAACCAAATACCCATTTTTGCCTTAGATTTAAGTCATGTTTTTGGCCCTCACCAAAGCTCCCTAGATTTAGGTTCAGAGGTTGCTACTTTTCTTTGTGGGCTACGAGCATAAATTCTCACCTCTTAGGCATTTCCATGACCTTGTATCATGGAATTGTAAGCCCTAATGTTCTAATAAAAATTCAACTTAAATAAAATCAATTCAATTTCAAAAATGTAAAGTCCAACCATATTATAGTTTGGGGTGCTTACTAGGCTTCCTAGTATCATAAGCATCCCCTACTTAATCCTCTTTTTGAATCGATAAAAACTCCCTCATCTTAATCGATCCCACTTATCTTTTCTAAAAATAAACCAATCGATTGATAGTTTTATCTTTCGAAATCTTTGGAGATAATGATCATTTATCTTAATTGAGAGTATTCCTAAGGGATCCTATTCTGTAGGATGTAATTAACTATGGGGGCTTGCCCCTGTAGGGAACTTAACGAACCCGGTTTAAAATAAATCCTGCTTTACTTTTTTATGTAAAGTAGGGGAAGAATCACTGGTATATTCTGAAGACTATAGTGCTTAGGAGTCCTTATTGAGGTGATTAGGTCCATTGTAGGGTGGTGACTTCTATCTTTTGAGATAGTACACATCTCCTCAATGTCATACTCGATCACCCTAATAAGAACATCTGTGGATCTACATGGCATCCTAATAAGGTGTTTTATATTTCTATTTTCATTTATCCTTTTTTCCATAAGGGAAGGGGATAGATGAAGGTAGGAATATATAAATTTTCACCACATCTAGCTGACTGCTTTCCTCTGTCCACTGACACAACTGTCCCTGTTTCTTCTCAAACACCTTCTACGGCTTGGGTCGAGATGATTGGTTGGGAAAGGGCAACTGTTTGGTTTCCTCTTGCAGGATAGCCATCTTGTTGATTAATTTCTCAAATGTTTTGATGATAAAGCCCTTAAGCATGAAGGAGATTGGGCCATGGATATTCTTAAGAAAAATCTTAATGGCATGTTGTTCAGATAGTTGCGGCTAGCATTTCATGCTCAGGTTGCGCCACCTGAGAATATAACCAACAAGGGACTCATTGTGATTTTACTTAGCTACAATGAGGTCACCTATAGTCACTCTTTGTTGAGCTTTAGCAAACCTCTTAATAAAGAGGTGCTCCAACTCAGAAAAATTCTTTACAAAACCATTTGACAGTTCAACGTACCAATCATATGCAACCCCTGCTAAGTTGCAGACAAAAAGTCTAAACAGGAGTGTGTCGCTGCCATCAGCATTGTAACATCTGACCTTAAAATATGCAATATATTATCATGGGTTCCTACTGCCATCAAAGATCTTGAAGGAAGGTGACACAAAATCCTTGGGGTATTAAAATACATTAACTTTCTCAAGGTATGGTCTACCCTTTGGAATGGATGAGCTCCCTCTAGCTTGCGCTATCGCTTCCCTCACCTACTATTCGACCATATGCTTGATGTCCTTTTCATGCATGGAGGTGCCATTTGTGACCTTTCTATGCAAATTACCAGCATCATCATTTATGGGAGTGCACCTAGGATGGTCTAAAGTATGTACCAACTTTGGTTGGTCGATTACCATAGGAGAAGGCTACAAGACTGAGGCTGAGTTCTGCAATGCTAAGACAACTACCATCAACTCCTCTACCTTCTTCTACATCATATCTATATGATCATCCTTTTGCTTGAGCTGGTGGAGGAGGTGTTGAGTCAAGTGAGAAGTGTCACCTTCTTCTAACATGACACTTTCCTAGCAATGCTGATCCTACTATAAGGACCCTCATGTGTCGACCATGTGGACCTCGACTGTGTCCTCCAACATGTCACCTTTGTCAGGATCAAAGCAGACTCTATCCTTTTCCTGATCTAAGTGATCACTGCCAATAATCTTCTTGACTGTAGTGTAGTAGTCCTCTATGATACTATTTAAGGAACCATCATCTATCCTGCTTGGCTCTATGGGAATGTAGACTGGCTGTTGACTGACCACGGGATTATGCTCTACTGACTAAATAAACTAAATCCTATGTGCTGGCGGGGTGCACTCCTTGACTAGCTCAACTGCCATGGGGACTATGTCTGTGTCCCCTCCCATCTCTCCCTCTAACTGTGATAGAGGTGGTGCAACCATGACATTCTTGGGTCGCCACTCCTTCTTAACCCTGGTTGAGGTAGAAGGTCGAGCATGGGAGCTCAATCTCACCTCAACAGGTGGAATGGGTGGAGCGGGATCCTTAGCCCGTAGGTGGTGTTCAACTCATTTTTTGAATGAGTTCTCAACCCCTCCATCTTAGACATAGGACTCATCTTATACTTTAAGAGATCCTTAGTCTTAAGACACATCTAATGATTAGGTGGACACTTAACCTAACCCTAGAGACTTAGAAGAGTTAGCCATAGGAGTAGGTCATGTCTTAGGGTGTTAGAAAAATCTGCCTACCCTATAGCTTGAACCACTTTCCTTATTTCATTCCTTTAAGTCAAACTCTAAATTCAAATTTCAAGTTCAAAATATTTCCAAAGTCCTTTAATTCCCTCTTAAGGACTTAGCCAAAATCATCTTCAAATCAATTCAAATTCATGAAATTTTCTCATGACTCATTTAGATTCTATTTATATTCACATCTATAAAGGAAATATAAATTCATATCAATCAAATGAATTCCAAATTCAAATTTCTAGTTCAAAATATTTCTTAAGTCCTTTAATTCCCCCCTAAGGACTTAGCCAAAATCATCTTCAAATCAATTGAAATTCATGAAATTTTCTCATAACTCATTTATATTCTCATTTATATTCACATATATAAATGAAATATAAGTTCAAATCAATCAAATGAATTCCAAATTCAAATTTCAAGTTTAAAATATTTTCTAAGTCCTTTAATTCCCTCTTAAGGACTTAGCCAAAATCATCTTAAAATCAATTCAAATTCATGAAATTTTCTCATAACTCATTTATATTCTCATTTATATCCATATATATAAATGAAATCTAAATTCAAATCAATCAAATCAAATTCCTAATTTAAAATCCTTCTTAAGTCCTGAATTCTATCTTAAGGACTTAGCCTAAAATCAAGTCTAAATCAATTAAAAGTCATAAAATTTTCTCATAACTCATTTATATTCTCATTTATATTCACATATATAAATGAAATATAAATTCAAATCAATCAAATGGATTCCAAATTCCAAATCTTGCCTAAGTCCTTTGATTTCCCTTCATGGACTTGGCCTAAATGATCTTTAAATCAATTTAAATTCATAAAATTTTCTCACAACCCATTTCTATTCTCATTTAAATTCACACATATAAATGAAATATAAATTCAAATCAATCAAACTAAAATTCAAGTTCAAATTCAATCCAAATCTAGCTTGAGCCTTCCAATTCAAAATCTTGAACTTAGCCAAATCAATTTCAAATCAAACCAAACCCTTGATTTTCCTTCATTATTCAATCAATCCTTCAATCACGAATCCAAAATATAAATACAAACATCAATCACTTAACCAAAACTCAATTCAAAAATCAAGCCAAAATCCATTTCATGTTCACCCTTTGAACTTAAAATTCTCAAATGAATCAAAACCCATTTGACTTCAAGCCACTTGCAAATGGATTTATATTTCAATCATAAGTCCATATGTCAGTTCAATCAAACTCAAATCAAGCTTTCACCAAGCCATTTGACCCACTTAGGTTCACTTGACCCAAAGTGACCTAAAGTGCCCTTATGAGCCCATTTCTAATCCTAACCAAATTGGATTGAATCAAACTCGCCTAAGCCTCTCATCATGATCACCAATCATCATGAGACGATCAACCACTCAAATTGGGTCAAACCAAGTCAAACCTAAGGGTTAACCAAGTCAACACTTAGCCAAAATGAAGCTCAACATAGCCAAAATCCACCATAGGCCAAATTATTTGAAACCATTGATCTAAGTTCATTCATGATAAATGTTTGGACTTGACCAAGTCAACATTTGAGCCTAACCTAGCCCAATTAGACACTTGACCCAAGTTGACCCAACTTGACCTAAAAGTCAAAATGTGTCAAAACTTGATCTAAGCCAAATTGATTGAAACCAATGAGTCAAGTTCATTCTAAATCACTTGTTGAACTTGACCAAAGCCTCAATTGGCCAACTAGACCTAACCTAGCCCAATTGACCTTGAACCCAACTTGACTTAAAGGGTCATATTGAGAAAAATTTAAACTTAACCAAAATTGATTGGAAACAAAGTTACCAATCCACTTCACATGACCAACCAAACCTAAACCCACCCATGACCTAGCTCAAATAGATCAAATGGGTCAAATTGGTCAACTTGACCCATTTGACCTAAATGAAGTCATATGAACCAAATTCAAACCTAAACCAAATTGAATCAAATCAAAGCCACCCAAATATTTCAAATGGTCATATGAACTTGACCCAGCCCTTGGTTTGACCCAATTTGACCAATTGGTCAACTTGACCCATTTTAACCTAAATGGGTCAACATGGGCCAAACCATACCAAATGAACTCCAAATCCAATCAAACTTGGCCAAACCTATTTTCTCAACATACCAAACATACCAAAATTCAAAAATTAGCCAAATTACCATTTTACCTCTAGGACATAGGGTAAATTTTGGCCAATTCCACTTGGAAATTGGTCAAATCCTCCTCATACCCACTTGATACTCTCCTAGTGGATCAAGTGAACACTAGGGAGGATGGTGCACCCAACCCAATGGGTTTGGGTCAGCCAAACCCAACCCAATGGCTAAATCGAGCACATGCTTCGAAATGGCCACATGGGAATCTTCCTTACACTTAATTGAAGTACATGGGGAGTTCACCATTCCACTCCCTAAAAAAAATTGAACTCAAGGACACTCCTAACAACCTAACAAACCCTTTGAATCAATGCAATTAGATCAAAATGGCTTCTCCTTACTTGACCGTCCGATTGCCAAAGGGGAAGATATACTCCCCCTAATTCATTTTGAATCCACATAGAGCCATTGTCGATTGAGTGTTAGGAAGTCAGAGGAGCCATTTGCAAGTTATCCTAAGCTTCCTAGAGGGAGATTAAAAGTTCATCTTCTCGATTTTCATACACTGAAAATAAGGGAGCTCAGCTTGATTGCCAACTTGTTCTACACTCAACCTTAGCCTAATTCCCTTTGCAAACACTCTTAGGGAGCTTAGTCGAGCTCACCTAAGTTCTTTCCAAAGCTCCAAAGGCCAAGGAAGGGTGCCCTAGACCAAAGCCGAGCTCACTTGGAGGAGGAGTTGGTCCATAGGAGAAGTTACTCGACCTTAACCCCTCAAACTTTCAGCAAAGCTTCATCTCAACCAGATGAAGCTTCTCCAAAGGAATCAAGCGCCGTTGATCACCTTCGGTGAGGTTAGCCATTTTTCTGAGCTTAATTTTAATGTGTGTTGGTCCTTTGTGAAATTAATTTTAATCCCATGGAATTTCAACCGTTAGATGTGCTTGCCATTAGGTTTAGATGGCATGGGCTAAATTTTAGCCCAATCCAGCTCAATCGAGCTCAGATAATACCCTAGAACATGGATGACCTCCATTGCTCATAGGGGAGAATAAGGACAGATCTCTGATCATCCATCCACACATTTTGGATGGACGACCTAGATTAAAATGTGCGATATATTTATATTTTATCCTCTGATCCGTGACTTTAATCTCAACACTCCGATCCTTGATTGGACGGCTGAGGAGAAAGCGCGTAGTGCCACTGCCATGTGGTGCTATGATGTGATGTTTTAAATATCCAATCAGGCCATGCTGTGTGTAAAGCGCATGCCGCGTCAGCGGCATGCATGGCGCCAGTGGATTAATAATAGGATTAGGGAATTATTTAATTCCTAATTAATCACCTAAGATTCTAAAATTTAAATTGCAACATAGAAAAATCAAAAAAATATGAAATAAATTGCATTAGAATAATAATTGAACGTAAAATATTCTAAATTGATTTTAATTAATTTTGAAAAGTACGTCTCTATAAATTTGGGTTTTATTAAAAATGTTAATTTGCAAATTACTCTCTAATTAATCTACTGATTAATCTCAAACTTCTTGGGTGTAATTAGAGGGATGACTGCTACCTCCCATAATTTTCTTGGAATTTATTAGTGGCTTAATTAAGAGAATTGCTAGTTTATTCCTTAATCACTCCCTTAATATAAATAGACTTAATTAAGGGTATAATTAGTGATTTAACAATCTAATTGAGCCAATTAAGTTTTAATTAAGTGAATTTGAGGTTTTGAGAATAATTTTAGATACTCTCCTTAAGATATTCTTTAAACCCCCTTTATTCTTTAATCTTACCTTAATTAAAGGTTAATTCACTAATTATCCATTTAATTAATTTCCTAAAATTCTAAAACTTTCCAGAACTCAATTAATTCTTCTTGGATAGATGCTTAGGTGTTCAAGAGCCTAAATAAAATTAAGGAAATCAAAATTCAACTCATATGTGTGAAGGGTATTTTGGAATTACTTAAGTTAAACCCCTTAGCTTAATTAATCATTAATAATGAGTCAAACTACGTTAGACTCTTTTTCTCCTAAGTGCATTACAAATTTAAATTTCTTGTGAGATTTTATGTCATCTCATTGGCTCATAATTATTTGATTAACTATGCTAAGGTGGTGTAGGTAAGGAGTAGTTAACATGCTTATTCATACCTTAACCTAATCAAAATATAAAATGGATCTAATCACCTAAAAATTAAACAAAAATATCAAACACACGTGAGAATGGGTTAGGAATAGAAAACTCACCTCACATTTTCCAAATTAAATCAAACTCAAAATCAGACAAAAATTACATTAAAAAACTGAGTTACTTTAAGCATTCTTATTTCATAAGATTGACTTTAGGAATTAATTAAGGTGAATGTATTTACATGCTTTCATTACTTTAGTTCTTTCCTAACACAGTAAATGTGTGTGTCATATGATTTCAAACATTCATAATTTTTAAAAATCAAATTTAAAATGAAAATGTTTCCTTTATGGTAAATTGCATGTTTTGGTTACAGTAAGAATATGAGTGGATATTATCACTATTAAATCCTAATTATTTTTAAAATATATGAATTAATTATCAAACTAAAAGTGTGTTACTTTTATCTTACTTATAAGCTTGCATGTGACTAAAATATAAGGATGTGCTTAGTGTAATTTTTCTTCTCCTCTCTTTTGATAAAATTTTGAATAGGATTTGGCAAAGTGTATGGTTCATTTGAAAAGAACCTAAGACTTGCCCAATTCCATCTCTTATTCATTCCTATGCTATTACTTAAAAAGGATACCTACACTTGTACATATAAATTGTATAAATAAAAATAAATCAACCAACACAAACTTTTGCATTCTTTCTTTTTCCATTTATTTTTTTTGTACATATGCTTGTATTTAAGGAAAGTGGTTTATTAGTCTGGACAACCCCGGGGTTACGAGGCTTTAAGTAGTAGGTCTTGTACCTTACACCCCTAGTTTACAATGGCATCATACTCACTTATGCCTTTCATACATTCATATGTCCATGTGAAAATTGGATAAGAAACCCCCTATGCTGCTTAATGAAAATCATGCATCATAAACATTCAAATTTTCTTAGGTAACTTACTTAGCATGATTCATAAAGTGTGCTAAACATTCTCATTTGGTATGTATAGACATGCTTAGGATTCATTCATGTGCATGCTATACATGTTGGGAAAGAAATGATGTGATGTGTATTTTGTGATCTTAACTCACTTTATTTAATCTTAAAATATCTTTCTTTTTGAATTAGTTTGTTTAGAGTTCATCTAAACTTAGTATTAATTAAAACAAATAATAAAAATTTCACTAAACAAAACTAAAACATGAATCCACTTTAGAAATTACTTAGATTAGAGAAGAAAAGAGAAGTTCTCTTCTCTTTCCCTCTCTTTCCCTCTCTTTACAACTTAGTAATTAATTGTAAGATTCACTTGAACCCAATAAAAACATAAATTAAAATTAACCCAAAACAACTAAACCACTTAAATGAAACTCTCCTCTAAGTTGAACATTCTTCACACTTAGAAAATTCTAACTTAAAGCCATAGCTTAGCATACCACACAAACCTTAAAAGCACACACTTTAGACTAAGTCACCACTTCTAGCTTTAGGTTAAGGTGGTGCATGGTTTGATGCTTGATTTTTTTTGTAATATATGCTTTAGTCTAGATGTTAGGGTAAATGTGTGTAGAATGAATGATAGGATGATTTAGTCTAATCATTATTTTCTGCAAGGGATTGTGCTTAAGGGGCACTGTGATAAATAAAAATATAAATGCTTTTGCTGTGCAGGTGCTTATACCCCTAAGCATAGTCCAACAGGCCAGGTGGACTTAGTAACCCATGTATGGGGTGATAAGTCCAATATACATGCTTGGGATTTGTGTAGTTTGTTTAGTTAATCTCTATTTTGCAGGTGTTAGCTAGATTTACTTTTTCTTTTCATGTAATTTTTACATTTAGGATTTTGGAATGATTGTTATGGGGATTAGGATGAGCATTGGTTATAAGATCTCATTTTATGTATCATGTGAAGCCTTTGGAGCAACCACCTTCCAACCATCCAAAAGAAAGAATCAAAGAAGAAAGAATAAAAGGAGAAGAAAGAAGAGAAGAAGAATGAAGAAATGAAGCTTGAAGACCACCATAACAATGAGTTTCTTGTTTAATTATATTTAATTCATTTATAATTCAGGTTGTATAAGGGTAGAGCTCGGCTACCCAATTTATTTTTAGGTTTGTGCGGTGGTGCCCAACCATAAATGGTCTCTTATTCTTTTGTGTTAGCTTTATAAATTGATTGATGATTTGTTTAGCTTGTGCATTAAGATGACATCTTTTTTCTAGTTTCTTCCATGCTTGATGTATGGTCTGGATGTGGATTAGGCTCTTAGGGAAAAAATAAATCCTCTACCAAATTTAACAATTCAAAATTAAAATAAAGAACTCACAACCTCACCTGAATCTTAGGCTAAAAATCAAGATAAAAGAATTAGCAACCCCTTAGCTGGATGATTATTTTTTTATAACATCATGCACAAATGCATATTGTTTTCACTCTTGATTGAAAGGCTTCCACCTTTGCTAGAGAAACTTGGCTTGACCTTTGATAGCCATGGTGGAAATACGCCTCCTCCCTTATCACTACTTTTGGCCAATAATCTCATTTCTCATGCATTAGGCATATGAATCCTATTAGCTTGAGTCAAATGATTGTCAAAAAATGAAAAATAAAATGTAATATGATTTGCATTAGATTTAGGTCATTTGAAGCATACCCTTACATGATCTAGTCTCTTTAGGGAGTGCATTTAAGGACTTAGTCTCTTTCTAAATAAATATAGTTGAGCTATCTTGCATAAAGCATATGATTTGCCTACATGAATTTAAAATTATAGGAGGAGTTAGTTGGTTACCACCCCCATGCAGTTGTAAGTCCAAGCAGTCAAGTGATTTGTCCTCTCTTGTGGAAGCAAACCAAATACCCATTTTGACCTTAAATTTAGGTTGTGCTTTTGGCCCTCACCAAATCTCCCTAGATTTAGGTTCTGAGGTTGCTTCTCCCCTTTGTGGGGCATAAGCATAAATACTTACATCTTAGGCATTTCCATAATCTTGTGTTGTGAAATCATAAGCCCTAAATTTCTAATGAAAAATTCAACTCAAACAAATTAAATAAATTTCAAAAATGTGAAGCCCAATCATATGATAGTTTGGGGTGTTCGCTAGGTTTTCTAGCATCATGAGCATCACCTACTTATTAACCTTTAGCTTTGATAATAACTCCCTCTCTTTGATCAATCCCATTTGTTCTTCTGAAATAAACTAATCGATTGATAGTTCTACTAATTGAAATCTTTGGAGACAATGATCATTTATCTTAATCAAGAGTATTACTAAGTGATCTCATTCCTTAGGATGTAATTAAATATGGGGGCTTGCCCCTGTAGGGAACTTAACAAACCCAATTTAAAATAAACCCTACTTTACTTTTCCATATAAAGTAGGGGAAGAATCTTTGGTACACATCTAGACCCTGTATCCTTAGGAGTCCTTGTTGAGGTGATTAAGTCCATCGTTGGGTGGTGACTTCTATCTTTCATGATAATACACATATCCTCAATATCTTACCTGATCACCCTCAATAAGAAACAACTGCGGATCTACGTGGTATTAAAAATGCATAAAAAGAAGAAAGTATATTTTAATCTTCATTTTATTCTATATAGATTAAAGATGGAAGTATATTTATTCTCTAGAAATATAAAAATTTTACCATAGATTTTTCTGGCGACTTCACTGGGGATGGTTCCTCTCTCCATCTTTGGTAAATGATCATTGTCTTTAACTATCGATAGTGGATTTATACTTAACATAATTTGGAAATCCCACTTAAACATATCCCATATATGATTAAGTTAGAATTCCCTCTTTCAAAAAGCAATAATCACACATAAAGCAAAATTTTCACATTTGCAAAATAGGATTGACTTCCATTCCTACATACCCAAATTTGTTAGATGGAAGTCTTCTTTTCAAAAATCAAAACTTAATAATCATATTTTCAAAATTCAAACACATTTGGAACTTCATTTAGCACATTAAAATTTGCTAAGTGAGGTCTCTAAATTTGAAAAACAAAATTTTCAAAAAATACACATACCCAAATTTGCTAAGTGTAAAATATTCCATCCACAAAATTTTTTTTGAAACATATTTGGAATTTCAATTTAGCATACCCCATTTGCTAAAATGAAGTCTCCTTTTTTCAAAATCCAAACAAAAACTTGAAACACCTTTGGAATTCCATTTAACATACTCAAATTTGAAACACCTTTGGAATTCCACATCACAAAATTTCAAAAAAGCACTTTTTGAACTTCACTCTTTAGCATACCAAATTTGCTAAAGTCTCTATTTTCAAAATCCAAAATACAAAAATTTAAACACATTTTGAATTTTTTATAGATAAATTTGCTAAATGAAATTTCCATTTCACAAAATTAAGTGGAACTTCATCTTTAGCATACCAAATTTGCTAAAGTGAAGTCTCCATTTCAATCAAAATAATAAAATAAAATGGAAACACATTAGGATTTCCTTAGCATACTTAAATTTGCTAAGGATCTTACTTTTCAAAAATAAATCAAAACCAAAAAGAAACACATTTAGGATTCTCTTAGCATACTTAAATTTGCTAAGGATCCTGCTTTTCAAAAATAAATCAAAAGCAAAAAGGAAACACATTAGGATTCCCTTAGCATACTTAAATTTGCTAAGGATCCTACTTTTAAAAAATAAATCAAAATCAAAAGGAAACACATTAGGATTTCCTTAGCATACCCAAATTTGCTAAGGATCCTACTTTTACAAAAATCAAAATATCCAAAACAAATGAAACACTTTAGGATTTCTTAGCATACTCAAATTTGCTAGAACTTATTTTCAAAAATCTTTCAAAAAAAAAAAAAACACACTTGGGTTCTTCACTTAGCATACCTAAATTTGCTAAGAGGAAATTCCAATTTTCAAAATCAACAACAATTCACAAAGAAGAAAAACTTATTTTCAAATGCTTCACTTAGCATACCCAATATTATTAAGTGAGTGAATTTTAAAATACCAAATCAAAAACTAAACCAATTGACCCTTACTTTAACATAACCAAATTTGTTAAAGGAAAGGGTCTTCAAATCAAAATATAATTTCAAACATGAACTAATGGAAGCATCTTTCTAAAAATATTTAAATCCATTTTTCAACATACCCAAATTTGTTGAAGTTGGATTCATATTCAAAAATTCCTCTTTCCAATCAAATCTCTAAATCTTCTAAATCCATTTGAACCCCACTTAACACTTCCAAGATGTTAGATGGGTTCAAATTTTAAATTCAAATTCAAAATCAACAAAATAGAAATCGATCCAAGCTTATTTCCAACATTGATTCTCATCATCACCAATTATAGCTACAGTCCTTCAATTTAGTTGATTATAAATGGCAAGTTCATAGTTTGTGTTTCACTCCCATGGACTTAGCCTTGGCCAAATCTCCCAGCTCACACCCATCTCATCCATTTTGGCAGAGGTTTTGAGGGGGTGAGGATCACCTGTGAGGGCACTCCCCTCACAAATGTTAGTAGACGCAGGGTCGATCATTCACGTTACCATTGGATTTTGACATCCCCTCATTAAAGAGGAAAGCAGTGGTAGTCCCATTAGTTCCAGTAGTGCCAATGATAGTGATAGGGCCTACATGCCCCATGGGTTCCTGTGCTGCCTCAGTAAGGGCTAGCACCCACTCATTGGCACCATCTAAGGGTAAGGCTCCTATGATCTCAAAGATTGCTTCCCTAGCCTTTGAGGTTGGGTCTAGTTCTTACTCCACTCACCCTACTAGGACTCATAGGAGAAATAAAAATTGCATGATTACACGGTATCATACCAGGATTACTAGGGAGTTGGAGGCCACTACACGGTCAGTTATGGAGGAGGTACCCACTCTGATCACCCTACTAGTTACAGTGAACCCATTTCATCCTCTCTCTAGGTCAAACAGAGAGGATGCTAGGAGGATCCATACTTCATCTCCACCAGTGGTTCAACACCAACCCCCAATTAGCTAGAGCAGGAGGTCGTATGCCAGCCTCCAATTAGTTCTATGCCAGGTTGGTGGAGCTTACAGACGTTCTGAGTCTGGAGCTCAGTTCGATTTGAGATATGTCATTCTCCACAGCGTGGGGAAACACCTATGAGAGAGGAGGCCCACACCGCACATTATCACTAAGAGAGGCGAGGTTTGATTGGTCGGCATCCTCGCATTGATTTCCTTGACGCCGCCCGCCATCACATAGATAGAATTTTACTTATGGGATGACCCATGGAAGAGGTCCTTGTCAGAGAGAGTGGTCCACCACACCGCTCTACCCCCTATCCTCCATCACCTATTCATGTCACAGCATCTCCAGTTCCATTGAAGGTCGTGAAGGCCACATCTAGGGAGAAGCATACCCCATTGGATCCGCCATGGTCAGGGATCCTATTCCATCTACACCGCCTCGTGTGGGAGCTCTTTTGACCTTCGCTCGAGGGGAGGAATGGCGACTCAAGCATATGGTCATCCTTCACCAACACCACCAATTTAGTATGACATGGAGATGGTGGTAGCTATTACAGAGAGAGCAGATGATAGTCCAGTCGCACCGATGATAGTAGAACCTCCTAGGAATGTCACCCATTTTAGAGTCAATGACAGTCAGGAGTGTGTCTCTTCTAGTGAGTATAGTCCTCATAGGATTGATTCTCCAGCAGCAGGGGAGGTTCGGTGCCTCTCAATATATGATAGTGATCACATCGATCAACCAAAATCATTTGTGTCTGTTCAGATTGATCATTCTCTTGAGGAGATAGTAACACATTATCTTATTAAAAAAAAAGAAAATTCTAGGGTATGATTGGTCTGATATGGAGATGATCAGCTTTGATCCCAACAAAGATGATTTGTTGGGAGACTCAGTTGAGGTTTGCATGGTGGATACCAGGGGATCCCTCCTCAGAGAGCATCAGACTATGGAAGTTAATGAGGTTGAACAGGAAGACATAGCCCAATCAGCCCAACACCTTCAATATCAGTTAAAGCAAAAAGATGAAAAAATAGATAGGATGGCATGGCAGCTTGACAACTTGTTACCAAGATTGAAATATGCCCAACAATTCATCCTACTACAAATGAGCATTAGTTAGCCGAGTAGTGCATGGACCCAAGACCTTACCTCCCGTCGTGCAAGGTAGCACTAGCATGTATAGGAAGGTAGTGGAAAGTATCTCCATACAGAAGAAAGACATCAGATCTATGGTTGAGTAGCAAGTGAAGGAAGTGTTGGCTCAAGCCCAGGGAGGATCATTAGTTCCAAAGGGTAGACCCTACCCAGAGGAATTTGATGCAATCCAATACCAATATCCTATGGTTTCATGCCACCTTCCTTCAAGATGATGGCAAGTGGAAACCCGAGGCAAAAGAAATAATTATTGCAAACCGGTGGTAGATGCTTAATTTTTTCTCCTTTTCATCAAGTAGCCTAGTGGATAGCTTTGATTGGTATTGAACTTCCAATGATTCAAGAAGACATTTGTCGAAGTTGGAGCAACTCTTTATCAAGAGGTTTTCTAGAGCTCAACAAAGGGTTACTATTGGTGATCTCATTATAGCACAACAACACCCAGGTGAGTCCCTTATTGGCTACATTCTCAGATGGTGTAACCTAAGTATGAAATGCGAGCCACAGCTATCTGAGCAGCATGCCATTAAGATATTTCTAAAGAATATCCATGGCTCGGTCGCCTTCATGCTTAAGGGCTTCACTATTAAAATATTTGAGAAGCTAATCAATAAAGTGGCTAGTCTACAAAGAGGCTAAACAGTTGCCTTTTCAAGACCAGTTGCCCAAAGCAAAGCCACAGAAGGTCTATGAGAAGAAGTTCAGAATAGTGATAGTGGTAGCTAAGGGGAAGCAACTAGCTAGAGATTAGTCCGAGAGACCATGACTTCAGTAGACTTCAGTTCCACCACATTTACCACCATAGAGGTAGCCCTAACGGCCTCCATCGCAGCCTCATGGCGCCACACACCTCCCTCATATCATAACAAGTGGCACATACCATCACTAGCTATGGTCCACCTACTCTTTTAGATAAGCTTAACAAACCTTATTCATTTAAGAGGGAGATAATCAGGAAGATATTTAAGAATCACTTAAAGAAGCCTGATTTTTAGTTACCCGAACCTAGGAGACCGGAGGAAGTGGGGAAAAGTCATGATCCTAACTTTTTCCCCTACCACTATATGCTAGGTCATGTTTTGGAGGATTGCTTCACATATAAGGATTGGCTTGAACCTAGCTTCAAGACCAGTGCTATAGTTATCCTGAAGGAATACCTTATGGAACAACCATCTAGTTCGAACCTCCAAACCTCCAACATCAAGGAAGGTTTGCAAGTTGTCGCCAAACCTGTGGAAAGGTGGAATTCAAGAAGAAGAATTTGTCGACTGATACAAATAGCAAAACATCGATCGAGTCCAGCCTCTAGTCTACTGTTGTAACTACCACATCGGTGACTTCCTCCACTTTAGCTAATTCTTATTCTTCTACTAGTACAACTCTTGTATCGATGGATAAAGGCATCAAATCCCTTACCCCACTCACTTTACTTGATTTCTACTTTGCACCTCCTATCAAATTCAATAAATTGAAGAATAAAGCTAGTTTGAATTACATCTGTGTCACTTTTGATGGGTTGTCTACTTCTATTCTTAATGATAACTCTTCAAGTCAAAATAACTATAACAATTCCCATCTTCTTTTTCTAATTCAGAGTTAGATTTTCCTACTCTGAATGTTACGGGTTCACCAATTGAGATAGACTTGGAATCATTCGATTTTGAGGGTCCCATAGGAGAAGCTTTAGGTGAGCCTGATGTGCAGGTAGAACCTTCCATTACTCTGCCACAAGAGATAACCGAAGTCAACCTCCATAGTGGCAAGGTTCTACCACCTAAGGTAGCACCTGTAGGTAGAGGGAAACAAGTCATTAGTACAGAGGATCAAGAAACCCCTCCACAAGATGCTCCACCCTTGGATATGCTTGTTGAGGATCAGCCCAAGGTGGACTACAATGTCCTCTCTCATCTCAGAAAGTTACCATCTAAGCTAAGAATATACGACGCCCTTGTCTTATCCAAAGAGATGATGGAATCACTAATCAAGGCTCTCCTTGATCTTGAGATATGCTTAGCTCAGCTGACCACTATAGGTGGAGAGGCACATTACATAAAAGAAGCACAGGGGATCACCTTCACAGATGAAGACCTTCTTCTGGGGGACTTGGAGCACAACCGTCCCCTCTACATCACAGTTGACATGGGAAAATTCAGACTTATTAGAGTTCTTGTCGATCTAGGTGCATCGGTGAACATTATGAGTCTATAGACCCTTACCTACTTGAGGATCGACATCACCACACTCTAAGGATATCAGATGATGTTGAGAGGATTCAATGAACAAGGCGAGCATGCTTTAGGTTCCATAGTGTTACCTTTAGAGATAGGTGACTGGAAGACTGAAGCCAAGTTTTACATCATTGATTTGAATACTTCATTCATTGCTTTGCTCAGGAGGCCTTGGATACATCAAAAATAAGATAATTCCATCCTCCTCCATCGCATCAAGTTCGAAAGGATGGGATTGAATACCATGTCAATGGAGATGAAAAGCCATTTTCAGTTAGAGAGGTTGAGATTTATGAGGAAGCGACCTACTATCTTCCTCAAAACACCCTTTCTCATGAAATTGGGCAAAACCAAAATCAAAAGAAAAAGAAGATGAAGAAAAAAAAAAGGAAAAAGAAAAAAAAATGAAAATCCAAGTGAACAAGAAAGGGGAATTGAAGAAGAAATAGATCCACATATCACATTCCACCCACAATTCATTCCATCATATGGACATGTGGGTAGGATGACTCAACCTCCACCAGGCAAAGGCAGAGGCAGAAACAGAGGCAGCCTGTAAGGTGAAGACCCCTGGCCAGCCATAGAGTCATGTTCCAGTTCATAGAGTACCTACTATTCACATAGACTTAGAATCCAGTGAGGATGAGTCTAATGTGATTAGTATACCACCCAACCCCTCTCAAGGTTTCCATTGGAGGTGACTTTAGATCCGTAAGAGATGAAGACTGGGCCTCCGCATAAAGCAAAGTATTCAATCGTTTATGTGAGACTATTAGGTAGCAGTTGGGAACCTTAGCTCTAACCTCACTTTCATCTCAAAAAGTTGAAGGCTTAGTAGTTAAGGAAGCCCCTAAGACTTCCATTGATATGAAATCAAAGAGATTCTTTTTGGGATCATCATCCTCAAGTCCTGAAGTTGATGTAGAACTTGAGGAGGATACATTTAAAGAATTAATGGAATTACCATTTAACTTTTACTCACCTTGTGTTCATAATCTAATACAGAAAGGTTTAGTTCCTCATACATGGTCCAAGCACATGTGAGAGTACTTTGAAAAGCTATGGAACAATACAGGTAGGGAAGCACAATCAAAAGCGGACTAGATTCGAGTGGGTCCAAATGATGATGACGACATCGCTTGTACCAATCATTTGAGTAGGTTCTCACACAACACTAACTCTTATAAGAATGTGTATTTAGAAACCATATGATCCAGATGATCTCCGAATCAAATATGCACCGCCGGAATTTGAAGAGGAGATCCATTCAATAATTGACAAGCTTAAAGAAATCAACCTCAGAAAGGAAGAAAATCCATGCCCGATGTACATCAGTTCGTTGCTGAATGAAGAAGAAACCAATGACTTAGTTAGGCTATTGACTTAGTTTAAATATTACTTTGCTTGGAGTTATGAAGAGATGCCCACATTATCTCCTGACGTAGTAGTTCACAAACTAGCAATAGATTCTAGTGCTAACCCTATCAAGCAAGCTCCTAGATGCATGCGATTAGAAATTGAACAACATGTCATTTTTGAAGTCAAGAAACTGATCGATGCTGGTTTCATCAATGAAGGAAAATACCCTACCTGGTTAGCCAGTGTCATACTAATTAAGAAGAAGAATGGCCAAATTTGTATATGCATCAATTTTAAGGACTTAAACAAGGCATGTCCTAATGATGAGTTTTCTCTTCCTATACTAGAATTAATGGTGGACATCGCCTCATCTCATACAGTTTCTATTTCATGGATGGGGTCATCTGGCTATAACCAAATCAAGATGTCTCCTAAAGATGAAAGAAACACTATTTTTTGAACCCTGATTGAAATCTTTTGTTATAGGGTCATTTCGCCTTAAAATGCTGCTACATACCAATGAGCCATGACTCTGATCTTCAACAAACTCATCCATCATCAGGTTGACTGCTATGTTGATGATCTAGTAGTTAAAAGTAGAGAAAAGGAAGACCATCTCTTTGACTTGAAAGTAGTTTTCGAACGTTTAAGATAATATAACCTCAAAATGAATCCCTTGAAGTGTGCATTCAGAGTAACTTCGGGGAAATTCCTTCTATTTGTTGTCCAACACCGGGGAATAGAAATAGATCTTGAAAAGATTAAAGCTATCTTAGAAATGCCACCTTCTAAAAATTTAACTCAGCTCAGATCCTTCCTAGGATGGCTGGCATATTTAAGATGCTTTTTCTCTAACCTATCGGGGAGATGTAGGCCATTCTCAGCACTTGTCAAAAAGAATGCCAAGTTCAAGTGGGATGATAAGTGTCAACATGCATTTGAAGACATCAAGCTTTATTTAGTGAAGTTACTAGTTCTAGTAGCCCCTATCCCGGGCAAGCCACTCATCCTCTACACGGCTACATTGGATGACTCTCTCGGTGTTCTATTGGCCCAAGCCAATGATGAAGGGAAGGAAAACACTCTCAACTACCTCAGCCGTCATCTAATTCTCGCTGAAGCAAACTATCCACCTATTGTGAAATATTACCTAGCTTGATCTTTATCTTTCAGAAGTTATGACACTATATGCTTTCTTATAAGGTGAACTTGATCTCTAGAACAAACTAATTCTCATGACACACCAATGCTATCCTGATGTTTGGCATGATGGTCCATGATTCTCTCAGCTTTGATATCACATTTGTACCCTCCATGTAGAAGGACATACACTAGAGTTTCTTAAAGACACCCACTTCGTTGATTCTCTGCTTAGTGATGATCTCCCCGATGAACAAATCATGAACTTAGGGGAGGCCAACAACCGCCGATGGGAGATGTATTTTGATGGTGCAGCTTCTTTCACAAAGGAGAAGCACCATGATCTATTCTCCCAGGAAAGGCAGGGGTGGGAATAGTTCTCCTAACTCTAGACTGCTATGTGATGAGATTCTCATACTATCTATCCAACCCTTGCACTAACAACAAAGATAAGTATGAGGCTTTGATTGCTAGTCTAGAGTTAGCCATCACAGTTAGTGTCAAGAGCATCAACATCTTTGGGGATTTTTAGTTGATCATCAATCAGATTGCTAGGTCTTACAAGGTTCTCAAACCCAAGCTTCATTATTACCATGAGTATACCATGAAGTTGTTGGCCCAAATTCCCGAAGTCACCATCTACAAGGTTCCCCGAGTAAAGAACACAATAGTAGATGTTTTGACCAAACTTGCCAAAGAAATGGCATGTCTGAAAGATTAATCTATTTTAATAAGGGTCTAAAATAGACAAGTCCTATCCCTTATTGATGTTGAACACTTTGAGAAACTTTCTCTTGAAGGAGAGGTTATCGTTGCCAAAATGGATAAGGAGCTGGATTGGAGGCAACCATTCATAGACTATTTGAAAATTGATAAATTACATCAAGAAAAGTCACAAGCCCATTAGGCGAAACAGAGAGCTCTTCTATGATCTCATTGATGGCATCCTGTACCGATGGTCCTTTGATCAAAAATGGTTATGCCGTTTAGACAAACATGAAGCCTATGGCATTATAACTGAGGTGCATTTAGTTCATACGAGCATCAATCCAAACAAAGATGAAGATGAAGATCGGCTAGTGTGGTCTCCACCAACCACCCAACATTCTACACCCTACATTGGTCTCATGGCCATTCAAATGTTGGGGTACTGACATTGTGGGTTTGATCGATCCTCCTTCTTCCAAGGGGCATCAGTTCATCTTAGCTACCACCAATTACTTTTCCAAGTGGGTGGAGGCAATCCCACTCAGAGAGGTCACAACTCTGTATGTGCTTCAATTTTTTAGGAACCATATTGTATATAGGTTCGGGGTGCCTCGATGAATTATATTCGATAATGGTACAACATTCAAAAGCATGAAGATCAATTTTGCTTTGAAAGACATAGATTGGAGATACTCCATCTCTACTACCCTAGCAAATGGCGAAGCATTCAATAAAACTCTCATCCAAATACTAAAGAAGACACTTGATGATAATAAGTGGCAGTGGAACGAGCAGTTGGTTGAAGCCTTGTGGGCCCACCGCACCACATACAGAACTCCAACTTAGTCTACCCCATTTTCCTTAGTGTATGGGTCCAAAGTCATTCCACCTTTAGAAGTTCAACTCCCATCACTAAGGATAGCATTGGGTAGCAAGATCACTATAGAGTAGAATGCAAAGTTGTAGTTAGAAGAGCTCAAAGGTTTGGAGGAAAGTCACCTATGGGTGTGCCAGAACCTCGAGTTGTACAAGGCCAAAATGATTCAAGCTCACAACAAGCTGGTTCACCCTAGGTATTTTTGAGTAGGATAACTTGTGTTAGTCTTAAGGAGACCAATTGTTGCCTGTCGAAAGATGGGAGGCAAGTTTGAATCCACTTGGGAAGGCCCCTATGTCATAGAGAAGGCCTGCCATGAAGGATCTTATCAGCTTATTGATTGTAAAGGGGAACACTCGATGCTTCTAATTAATGGCCTCTATGTAAAGAAATATTACCCATGAGATAATTCATGTTTAAAAATAATTCTATCAAAGAACAAAAATCTAATTCCATTTCATCAAAATCTTCTCTTCTTTTGAAGCATTGTTTGTTTGTCTTACGAATCCACCATGATGTATTTAGGGTAGGTGTAAGAGTTCCCCAGTGGCATCCTATCCCTCTTTCACAACACAAACACAATCTCTCGATGTTATTAGAATAGGTGTGAGAGATCCCAAGAGGCATCCTATTTTGATTAGCATAACTAAGTTAGGTGTGAGAGAACCCGAGCAACATCCTTTCATAATAAGAATTCTCGGTTGCCATCCGTGGCACCATTTCATCAAAATCCCCAAGCGTGTTTAAGGTAGGTGTAAGAGTCCCTAGAGGCATCCTATTCCTTTTAATACATGCACAAAAATAAGCACAAATCTTTTATCTCGAGCTATTCTGATGTGCGAGCAAGCCCCACTTATGGCACTCATTCATTAGTTGCTCTAGGTCAGGTTTACATGCCTCGCTAGTATGTCACCCAAGTGGTCACTTATTTGGAGGATGTGAGTCCCTGGGCTTTCTTCCTAACTTGACCATTGCAAACCAATGAGCACCTGGTTAGTATGGTAGAGTTTATTGCCTAGCCAATAAGCTATCTCATGTTGATTTTGTTTAAGAAGATGTTAGTCCCTATGCTTTCTTCTTGAACTATTCATCATGATCTAACTAGGTCGAGTATATTTGAGGTTTAGGATAAGTACCCCAGAGGATCCTTTCCTCTTGACTATAATTGAGCCAATATAAGTCCTCCAATGACATTCACTTAGTAGTCGCCCTATGTTGGATAACACCTGTCGAGCCAAAGATAGACTATCCCAGCAATTAGTTCTGTTATAGGAAGATGTGAGTCCCCGAGCTTCCCCGATTATTACAAACCGACAGCACCTTAGTTGATGGATGTCGACAATGACTCACCTGATGGATACACCACTCTTGATAGATGTGTGCCCCTGTGCTTTCTCCTTAATTTGGCCACCGAATACCTATTTAATATATGACTAGCTATGTCATCTTCTCCAAGATTTTAGATTAAGCCTTTGATGGATGCTCTCCCTGTGGGCGCTCTATTTGGATCACGTCCTTAGCGACCCCATTTAGACTCTACCCAGGTTACTCTTGGATTGGACAATCCCCCTTTCCTAGTAGCCACCCCTATGGTTAAAGAATTTGTTCAGCGAATGCACAAATTCTCCCTTGGTTCAATAAATTTGAGATAGGTCTAGGTTAATATAAGCTCCTTCTCAGCTTGATCCCTTACAAATTAACAGGGTCCATAATAAATAAACTAAATTAAAAAAATTATTTAATTCACTAATGGATTAGAAATTCAAGCCCCTAAAGGACCCCTTTTCTCAACTAGGCATCCTATTTTTAGGGTAGTGTCAGTAGAACTCCCTATAAGAATTGCCTGACTACCTGAGTTGAGATAAGTCCCCATGTCTGCACTCACTCCGTAGTCGCCCTTAGGTCGAGTTCAATCTATTTTGATTAAAAGCAGGTTACCCCGGCAATTATTCTGCTTTGAATGATGTAAGACTATAACACATTCTTTCTAGCATGATTGTAGCAAACCAACGGGCAGCCTTAGGTTGGGATTGGTTTGTTGCCCAAAGCAACCGATCACCCTAGTGGTCTATTATAGTGGAAGATGTGAGTTCCTGAGCTTTCTTCCTTGATCATTACAAATAAAGCGCCTTTTGGTCGATAGTTCCCATCCCGGGAAGCTACTCCCCAAGTAAATTTGAGATAGGTCTAGGCTTATATAAGCTCCTTCTTAGCATGATCCATTGTAAACCAATGAAATCCATAAAAAAAAATCTAAAAATAAAATTAACCTTGACTATCCTTGAGTTGATTTAAGTCCCCCAGGGATGTTCACTCAATAGTCAGCCCTAGGTTGGGTGAATCTATTACCTTATCAATAGATTACCCTAGCAACTGGTCCCTACTTTGGAGGATGTAAGTATACTATGCTTTCTTCCTAGTACAACTGATGCATACTGAAAGGCATCCCTTTGGTTGGCTAGTATTACTACGTGTTTAGTAGACTACCCCTTTGGATTAGTAAATCCAGTTAGCCCAGCTCCTGGCTCCCCGCCATGGCAAAACCAATAGGGTCCATCTCAAACATCCAAAATCTAAAAACTGAAACAAATTCAACCCTCTTCCCTAGTGGAACTTTCTCCCCAGCGAGACTCAAATCAAACCAAACCCCTCATCTTTTTGTGGATGACTTGAACCTGCTTCCCTAGTGGAAGGTTCAGGTACTCTATCTATAGTAGATTCCTCCTTCCCTCTCTTATGTCCTTGACATAAATAGAGCCACATTGCATTAAGTTCTGGATTCCTTCTACACCTCGAGTTAGGACTAGATCATCTCTATTTGTGCTTGTGATCGTTCGGTGTTGTTCATCGTTGCGGGCAACACCAACATATGCAGTGTTCCTTGCCAGTCGCACCACACCTATTGGACGCTCTTTGTTGACCTCATTTTTGGAATGAGTTCTCAACCCCTCCATCTTAGACATAGGACTCCTCTTAGACTTTAAGAGATCCTTAGCCTTAAGATACATCTAGTGATTAAGAAGACACTCAACCAAACCCTGGAGACTTAGAAGAGTTTGTCATAGGAGTAGGTCATGCCTTAGGGGTGTTAGAAAAATCTGACTACCCTATAGATTGAACCACTTTCCTTATTTCCTTCCTTCAAGTCAAACTCCAAATTCAAATTCCAAGTTCAAAATATTTTCTAAGTCCTTTAATTCCCTCTTAAGGACTTAGCCAAAATCATCTTCAAATCAATTCAAATTCATGAAATTTTCTCATAACTCATTTCTATTCTCATTTATATTCACATATATAAATGGAATATAAATTCAAATCAATCAAATGAATTCTAAATTCAAATTCCAAGTTCAAAATATTTCCTGAGTCCTTTAATTCTCTCTTAAGGACTTAGCCAAAATCATCTTCAAATCAATTCAAATTCATTAAATTTTCTCATAACTCATTTATATTCTCATTTATATTCACATATATAAATAAAATATAAATTTAAATCAATCAAATGAATTTCAAATTCAAATTCCAAGTTCAAAATATTTCCTAAGTCCTTTAATTCCCTATTAAGGACTTAGCCAAAATCATCTTCAAATCAATTTAAATTCATGAAATTTTCTCATTTATATTCACATATATAAATGAAATATAAATTCAAATCAATCAAATCAAATCCAAAACTCAAATTCCTAATTCAAAATCCTTCTTAAGCCTTGAATCCTATCTTAAGGACTTAGCCTAAATTCAAATCCAAATCAATTGAAAGTCATAAAATTTTCTCATAACTCATTTATATTCTCATTTATATTCACATATATAAATGAAATATAAATTCAAATCAATCAAATGAATTCCAAGTTCCAAATCATGCCTAAGTCCTTTGATTTCCCTTCATGGACTTAGCCTAAATCATCTTTATATCAATTCAAATTCATAAAAATTTCTCACAACCCATTTATATTCTCATTTATATTCATACATATAAATGAAATATAAATTCAAATCAATCAAACTAAATCCAAAATTCAAGTTCATATTTAATCAAAATCTAACCTGAGCCTTTCAAGTCAAAATCTTGAACTTAGCCAAATCAATTTCAAATCGAACCAAACCCTTGATGTTCCTTCATGATTCAATCAATCCTTCAATCATGAATCCAAATATAAATACAAACTTTAATCACTTAACCAAAACTCAATTCAAAAATCAAGCCAAAATCCATTTCATGTTCACCCTTTGAACTTGAAATTATCAAATGAATCAAAACCCATTTGACTTCAAACCACTTACAAATAGATTTATATTTCAATCATAAGTCCATATGTGAGTTCAATCAAACTAAAATCAAGCTTTGAACAAGCCATTTGACCCACTTAGGTTCACTTGACCTAAAGTGTTCTAAAGTACCCTTATGAACCAAATTCTAATCCTAACAAATTTGGATTGAATAAAACACACCTAAGCCTCTCATCATGATCAACAATCATCATGAGATGATCAACCACTCAAATTGAGTCAAACCAAGTCAAACTTAAGGGTTGACTAAGTCAACACTAGCCAAAATGAAGCCCAACATAGCCAAAATCCACCATAGGATAAATTGTTTGAAACCATTAGTCTAAGTTCATTCATGATCAATGTTTAAACTTAACCAAGTTAACATTTGAGCCTAACCTAGCCCAATTGGCCACTTGACCTAAGTTGACCAAACTTGACCTAAAAAGTCAAAATGTGTCAAAACTTGATCTAAGCCAAATTGATTGAAACCAATGAGTCGAGTTCATTCTAACTCACTTGTTAAACTTGACCAAAGCCTCAATTGATCAACTAGACCTAACCTAGCCCAATTGACCTTGAACCCAACTTGACCTAAAGGGTCATATTGAGCCAAATTTAAACTTAACCAAAATTGATTGGAAATGAAGATATCAATCCACTTCAAATGACCAACCAAACCTAAAGCTACCCATGACCTAGCTCAAATAGGTCAAATGGGTCAAATTGGTGAACTTGACCCATTTGACCTAAATGAAATCATATGAACCAAATTCAAACCTAAACCAAATTGAATGAAATCAAAGCCACCAAAATATTTCAAATGGTCATATGAACTTGAACCAACCCTTGGTTTGACCCAATTTGACCAATTGGTCAACTTGACCCAAGTTGACCCATTTTAACCTAAATGGGTCAACCTAAGCTAAACCATACCAAATGAACTCTAAATCGAATGAAACTTGGCCAAACCTATTTTCTTAACATACCAAACATACCCAAATTCAAAAACCATCTAAATGACCATTTTATCCCTAGGCCATAGGGTAAATGTTGGAAAATTCCACTTGGAAATTGGTCAAATCCTCCTCATACCCACTTGAAACTCTCCTAGTGGATCAAGTAAACACTGGGGAGGGTGGTACACCCAACCCAATGGGTTTGAGTCAACCAAACCCAACCCAATGACCAAACTGAGGACATGCTTTGAAATGGCCACATGGGAATTTTCCTTACACTCAATTGAAGCACATGGGGAGTTCACCATTCCACTCCCTAGCCAAAATCAAACTCAAGGACACTCCTAACAGCCAAACAAGCCCTTTGAATCAAGGCAATTGGATCAAAATGGCTTCTCCTTCCTTAGCTGTCTGATTGCCAAACGGGGAGATATACTTCCCCTAATTCATTTTGAACCACACAGAGCCATTATCGATTGAGTGTTAGGAAGTCAGAGGAGCCATTTGCAAGTGATCCTGAGCTTCCTAGAGGGAGATTGAAAGTTCATCTTCTCGCCATACATCAAAATAGGGAGCTCACTTGATTTCCAACTGGCTCTACACTCAACCTCAGCCTAATTCCCTTTGCAAGCACTCTTAGAGAGCTTAGTCGAGCTCACCTAAGTTCTTTCCCAAGCTCCAAAGGCCAAGGAAGGGTGCCCTAGACCAAAGCCAAGCTCACTTGGAGGAGGTGTTGGTCCATAGGAGAAGTTACTCAACCTCAACCCCTCAAACTTTCAGCAAAGCTTCGTCTCAACCAGACGAAGCTTCTCCAATTGAATCGAGCGTCGGTTATCACCTCTGGTGAGGTTAGCCATTTTCTTGAGCTTAATTTCAATATACATTGGTCCTTTGTGAAAGTAATTTTAATCCCATGAAAATTCAACCATTAGATGTGCTTGCCATTAGGTTTAGATGGTGTGGGCTAAATTTTAGCCCAATCTGAGCTCAATCGAACTCAGATCTTACCCTAGAACATGGACAACCTCCATTGCTCATAGGAGAGAATAGGGATGGATCTCTAGCCATCCATCCACATATTTTGGATGGACGGTCGAGATTAAATTGTGTGATATATTTATATTTTATCCTCTAATCCGTGGCTTTAATCTTAGCCATCCGAGAAAGCAGCTCACCATAACACTACACGTGATATCCAATCGTCATGCCGCAGTAAAGATGCACATCGTATGCAAGTGGATTAATAGGGGATTAAATTATTTAATTCCTAATTAATTACCTAAGCTTCTAAAATTCATATCTCAACATAGAAAAATAATAAAAATATGAAATAAATTGCATTAGAAAGATAACTGAACATAGAATATTCTAAAGTTAATTTTCATTGATTTTAAATAATTTTTTTCTCTGAATTTGGATTTTATTGGGAATGTTAATTTGCTAATTACTCTCTAATTAATTCGATGATTAATCTTAAACATCTTGGGTGTAATTAGAGAGATGACTTCTACCCCTCCTAATTTTCTTAGGATTTATTGGTAACTTAATTAGGAGAATTGCTAGTTTATTCCTTAATCACTCTCTTAATATAATTAGACTTAATTAAGGGTAAAATAGTGATTTAATCCTCTGATTGAGCCAATTAAGTTTTGATTAAGTGAATGTGAAGTTTAGAGAATAATTTTGGGATACTCTCCTTAAGATATTCCTAAAACCCCCTTTATTCCTTAATCTTACCTTAATTAAAGGTTAATTCACTAATTTTCCCATTAATTAATTTCATAAAATTCTAAAACTTTGTAGAACTTAATTAATTCTTCTTGGGTAGATGCTTAGGTGTTCAAGAGCTTAAGTACAATTAAGGAAATCAAAATTCAACTCATATGTGTGAGGGGTATTTCAAAATTACTTAAGTTAAACCCCTTAGCTTAATGAATCATTAATCATGAGCCAAACTGCATTAGGCCCTTTTTCTCCAAAGTGCATTGCAAATTTAAATTCCTTGTGAGGTTTTATGTCATCTCATTGGCTCATAAATAATTGATTAACTATGCTAAGGTAGTGTAGGTAAGGGGTAATTAACATGCTTAATTCATACCTTAACCTAATCAAAATATAAAATGGATCTAATCACCTAAAAATTGAACAAAAATATCAAACATGTGTGGGAATGGGTTAGGAACAACAAACGAACCTCACATTTTTGAAATTAAATTAAACTCAAAATCAAACAAAAATTACATTAAACAAACTTTAATTTGCTTTAAGCTTTCATATTTCATAAGATTATCTTTAGGAATTAATTAAGGTGAATGTGTTTACATGATTTCATTACTTTAGTTCTTTCCTAACATGCTAAATGTGTGTGTCATATGATTTCATTCATTCATGATTTTCAAAAATCATATTTAAAATGAAAATATTTCCTGTATGTCAAATTACATGTTTTGATTAAAGTAAGAATATGAGTGGCTATTATCACTATTAAATCTAAATTATTTTCAAAATATATGAATCAATTATCAAAACTAAAAGTGTGTTACTTATATCTTACTTATAAGCTTGCATATGAGTAAAATATAAGGATGTGCTTAGTGTAATTTTCCTTCTTCTCTCTTTTGGTATAATTTTGAATAGGATTTGGCAAAGTGTATGGTTCATTTGAAAAGAACCTAACACTTTCCCAATTCCATCTCCTATTCATTCTTATGCTATTACTTAAGAAGGATACCTACACTTGTACATATAAATTGCATAAATAAAAAATCAACCAACACAAACTTTTGCATTCTTTCTTTTTCAATTTATTTCTTTTATACATATGCTTGTATTTAAGGAAAGTGGTATATTAGTCTGGACAACCCTAGGGTTGTGAGGCTTTAAGTAGCCCTAAGTAGGTCTTGTACCTTACACCCCTAGTTAACAATGGCATCGTACTCACTTTTGCCTTTCATACACTCATATGTGCATGTGAAAATTGGATAAGAAACCCCCTTTGCTGCTTAATGAAAATCATGCATCATAAACATTCAAATTTTCTTAAGTAACTTACTTAGCATGCATCATAAAGTGTGCTAAACATTCTCATTTGGTTTGTATAGATATGCTTATGATTCATTCATGTGCATATTATACATGTTGAAAAAGAAATGAAGTGGTGTGTGTTTTGAAATAATAACTCACTTTATTTAATCTTAAAATATCTTTCTTTTTTTAGTAGGTTTGTTTAGAGTTCATCTAAACTCAGGATTAATTAAAACACATAATAAAACATTCACTAAACAAAACTAAAATATGAATCCACTTTAAAAATTACTTAGGTTAGGGACTGAAAGAGAAGTTCTCTTCTCTTTCCCTCTCTTTACAACTTAGTAATTAATTATAGGATTCACTTGAACCCAATCAAAACATAAAATAAAATCAACCCAAAATAACTAAACCATTTAAATAAAACCCTCCTCTAAGTTAAACATTCTTCACACTTAGAAAGTTCTAACTTAAAGCCATAGCTAAGTATACCACACAAACCTTAAAAGCACACAGTAGACTAAGTCACCACTTCTAGCTTTAGGTTAGGGTGGTGCATGGTTTGATGCTTTCTTTTATTTTATGATATATGCTTTAGTCTATATGTTAGGGTGAATGTGCATAAAATGAATGATAGGATGATTTAATCTAATCATTATTTTCTGTAGGGGATTGTGCTTAAGAGGCATTGTGATAAATAAAACTATAAATGCTTTTGTTGTGCAGGTGCTTATACCCCTAAGAATAATCCAATAGGCTAGGTGGACTTAGTCACCCATGTGTGGGGTGACAAGTCCAATATACATTCTTGGGATTTGTGTGGTTTGTTTAGCTAATCTCTATTTTATAGGTGTTAGCTAGATTTACTTTTTCTTTTTATGTAATTTTTATATTTAGGATTTTGGAATGATTATTATGGGGATTAGGTTGAGCATTGGTCATAAGATCTCATATTATGTACCATGTGAAGCCTTTGGGGCAACCACCTTCCAACCATCCAAAAGAAAGAATCAAAGAAGAAAGAAGAAAAGAAGAAGAAAGAAGAAAAGAAGAATGAAGAAATGAAGTTTGAAGGCCCCCATAACAATGAGTCCTTGCTTAATTGTATTTAATTCATTTGTAATCTAGGTTGTATAAAGGTAGAGCTCGGCTACTCAATTTGTTTTTAGGTTTGTGCGGTGGTGCCCGACCATAAATGGCCTCTTATTCTTTTGCGTTAGATTTATAAATTGATTGATGATTTATTTAACTTGTGCATTAAGATGACATCTTTTTTCTAGTTTCTTCCTTGCTTGATGTATGGCCTGGATGTGGATTAGGCTCTTAGAGAAAAATAAATCCTCAACCAAATTTAACAATTCAAAATTAAAATAAAGAATTCATAACATCACCTAAATCTTAGGCTAAAAATCATGATAAAAGAATTAGCAACCCCTTAACTGGATGAGTATTTTTTTTTGTAACATCATGAATAAATGCATATTATTTTCACTCTTAATTGAAGGGTTTTTACCTTTGCCAAAGAAACTTGGCTTGACCTTTGAAAGTCATGGTGGAAACACACCTTCTCCCTTCTCACTGATTTTGGCCAATCATCTCATTTCTCATGCATTAGGCTTATGTATCATATTAACCTGAGTCAAATGATTGTCCAAAAATGAAAAATAAAATGTAATCTAATTTGCATTAGATTTAGGTCATTTGAAGCATACCCTTACATGATCTAGTCTCTTTAGGGAGTGAGTTTAAGGATTTAGTCTCTTTCTAAATAAATAATAGTTGAGCTATCTTGCATAAAGCATATGACTTGCTTACATGAATTTAAAATCGCAGGAGGAGTTAGTTGGCAGCCACCCCCAGGCGGTTGTAAGTCCAAGCAGCCAGGTGGTTTGTCCTCTCTTGTGGAGGCAAACCAAATACCCATTTTCTCCTTAATTTTGGTTGTGCTTTTGGCCCTTGCCAAAGCTCCCTAGATTTAGGTTCTGAGGTTGCATCTCCTTTTTGTGGGCCATAAGAATAAATCCTTACCTCTTTGGCATTTCCATAATCTTGTGTTGTGGAATCATAAGCCCTAAATTTCTAATGAAAAATTCAACTCAAGCAAATTAAATCAATTTCAGAAATGTAAAGCCCAACCATAGGATAGTTTGGGATGCTCATTAGGTTTCCTAACATCGTGAGCATCTCCTACTAATATTCCTTTGGCTTCGATAATAACTCCCTCTCTTTAATCAATCCCATTTGATCTTGTGAAACAAACTAATCGATTAATAGTTCTATCGATTAAAATCTTTGGAGATAACAATCATTTACCTTAATCAAGAGTATTCCTAAGGGATCTCATTCCTTAGGATGTAATTAACTATGGGGGCTTACCCCTGTAGGGAACTTAACAAATCTGATTTAAAATAAACCCTACTTTATTTTTCAATGTAAAGTAGGGAACCACAACAACCTTCTGAATCTTTGGTACACATGCATACTCATTATCCTTAGGAGTCTTTGTTGAGGTAATTAGGTCCATTGTGAGGCGGTGAGTTCTATCTTTTGAGACAGTATACCTCTCCTGAATGTCATACCCGATCACCCTCTATAAAAATATCTACAGATCTACGTGGTGTTAAAAATGTATAAAAAGAAGAAAGTATATTTTGATCTTCATTTCATTTCGTATAGAGTAAAGATGGAAGTATATTTATTCTTTAGAAATATAAAAATTTCACCACAACTGGATCACAAATAGAGATGGTCTTTCCCTAGATGGGGGCTTCTGAAGCTTGACGGGGGTGGTAGATGTTGTAAGCTGGATGGGTGATGGTGGATGGTGGGTGGAGCGGTGTGATGGCAAAGACACTGACTGCCTCTCAATCGAAGATCTCCTCCTACATCAAATTGTGCCCGTGAGGACAATGATGTCTAAATGATCAGCCTGTGGCCGTGAAAGTCCATCGTATGTAAGTCATCGATCACCTAGAGTACCTCCACCTCTCCCTCTTGCATGCTTGGGTTGTAACTTGAACCTTAGTGGCTATCTCCTACGGATCTAGTCATTGACACTCCAAGGAATCATGGACCTCAAATCAAATAATATGCCAGACTCTGAGCATCCGTAGGCTCTGCCAACTTGGTGAAGAATTGTCCTAAGACCGACATAAGGCTTCCTCCACTTCCTTGCCGGTACCACAAAGTGTGCTGGTGGTGGAGGCGATGCAACAATCCTCCTGTAGTCCTCCTCTCCATCCAAAGCTGAGAGGGGGTAAAACTTGCTGTCACTCAAGTGTGGAGAGGTCTCATGAGGAGAACCCTGCTCAAGGGTGTGGGAGGCAACATCAATCTCCCTGGTTGCCCGCTCATGGTGCCACTTGATCTTATTATTTTTGTTGAGGTGCTAAGTGCGAGTAAGCAAAGCAGAGCGAGAGCTGAAACCTACCTCAAAGGTAAGGGAGACTATCTCAGAGGCCAAGATAGCCTTCCCCTTTAGAGTGACCAAAGACAAGGTACTAGCCCTCATCGGAACTATGGCGGGGGCAACTAATTGAATATGTGCAGAAGAAACTGACACTGACACTGATACTAATCGGGGTTTTGGAACCACAACAACCTTCCTCTTTAGTGAGTAGAACTCAGGGTCAGATAGAATGTCAAAGCAGAGAAGTGGTGTCTATCTTGCCACCTTCTCCCTACTAATAATTATGAGGGCTGGCGAGTAACTTGGGCGGCCTTGAAGCCACGACCGAACTGGATCATATGAGTAGTAATCATGGTATGTATGGCCTGATCAAAGGCCATATACACACCCGACGGGAAAGAGAAAATAAACTTGCTGGAACCCATAGTAATTGAACTAATGATGGAAAAGGAACTAACTATGCTGATACCTCTGCCTTTGTTGAAATATAACTGAGTTAGACCCTTGCTTTGATATTTTTCTTCAAATATTAACTTCTAATTTTTTTGATTTGAAATTTTAACTCACTTAAAAAATTTAGGTATGATAAGTGGGGTTTATTGGAGAGATTTTAGAATGTGTGGAGAGACTTTTCCATAAGATTTTGATTTAGAACCCATACTCAATAAATTTAAGTATGTTGAGTACGATTCAAATATTTGGAGAGACTTTGAAGATATATGTGTTGTATGTTTTGTTTAAAATTTGATTTGGGAAAC
The DNA here is from genome assembly GCA_021442155.1 of Cymbidium sinense. NCBI lineage: Eukaryota > Viridiplantae > Streptophyta > Magnoliopsida > Asparagales > Orchidaceae > Cymbidium > Cymbidium sinense. The sequence goes on along the minus strand of CM038214.1, from coordinate 293,773,236 downwards.
TTTTATGTAGCAAATTTAGGTATGATAAAAGGTTTTAATTATATATTTGAAAATATTGTGAAAATATCTTTGTTTGTCATAATTGTTTATTATGTGTGTGATATATGTTGATTTGACTTGAAAATGGGACCTTTACTTAACAAATTTGGGTATGTTAAGTAGAGGTCAAATGTGTTTGATATATGTTTGTTGTTTCTTGATATATGTTGATTTGATATGATTTGGGAAACTCTCATTTAATAAATTTAAGTATACTAAATAGAGTTTAATGTATATTTGTTTGATATTTGTTGATTGATTACTCTTTTGAAAAGAGATATGTGATTATATTTATATGAAGTGAAATTTAGGTATGCTAGCTATAGCTCACTTATATTTTCATTTGTTTGTTGATATGTGGATTTGTTTCAGTTATGAAGATTGAATTCTCATTTAACAAATATGGGCATATTAAATGAAATCCAAAAATGTGTGTTGGATATTTTAGTTTTAATTTTGATTTTTTTGTTTTAAAAAGGGGATTCTCATCTAACAAATATGGGTATGTTAAATGAAATGCTAATTATATTTTGCTTGTCTTGATTTTGTTTTAATTTTGGAAAAGGGGACCTTCTCTTAATAAATTTGGTCATATTAAGTGAAGTCCATATGCTGATCATTTTGATTTTAGTTTGAAAAAAAAGGAACTCCCATTTAACAAAAATATGAATATGTTAAATGGAGTTCAGTTATATCTTGATTTTAGTTTTAAAAAGAAACTCTCATTTAACAAATATGGTTATGTTAAATGGAGTTTGATTGTTTGATTTTACTTTGAAAATGTGCTTTTTAAAAATTTATTTTTGAATGAAAGGATTTTAATGATGTATATTTTTTTAAAAAAACAAATGATTCTCATTTAAAAAAATTTAAGTATTTAAAAATTTTAAGTAAGTTAAATGAGGCTTGGTTGTTTTTACAATTTGGAAAGAGATTTGAAAATTTTATATTTTGCAAACTTTATGTTATGTGGAGTGCATGATTTTATTTAGAAAAAATACTTTTAAAATTTTTTGCAAAAGACTTTACCTATTTAGTTTGAATTTCATTGAAACTTTCTTAATTATGGGATGAACCTTGCCTCACCAAGCTAGTGGGAAAGAGATTTGTTGACCTCACTTTTGGAGTGAGCTCTTAACTTCCTTATCATAGATCTAGGGTTCTTGTAGACACTAAGAGTCTCTTAGTCTTAAGACACTCCTAGTTATTAGGTGAACACTTAACCTAAGCCTAGAGACTTAAAAGGATTAGCCATGGGAATAGGTCATTCCTTAGGGACTTAGGAAAACTTGCTTACCCTATAGCTCAAACCCAATCCATGCTTCCTTCCTCAACCTCAACCTCATATTCAAATCTAAATAATAAATCAATTCCAAATCAAATGATTGAAACTCATGATCAAATTCAAATTCAAATTCCAAAGCCCTTCCTAAGCCCTTTTATTTTATCTTATGGACTTAGCCTTAACCAAATTTGAACCAACCCCAATTCAATTGATTTTTTCTCAAATATCAATTCAATCTCAAATTCAAATCCAAATCATAAATCAATCCCAAATCAAATGATTGAAACCCATGATCAAATTCAAATTTCAAAAATCCCTTCCTAAGCCATATGAGCCACCTTAATATGCTTAGCCAAAACCCTCTTTAAACAAATCAAACTTGATTAATTTATTTATAAATCAATCATTCCTTCACTTATATTCATAAATATAAATGAAATACAAATTCAAATGAGCCAAGTAAAATCAAGCTAAATCAAACAAAATCAATTCTCTACTTAAGCCCTTTTGGCCTACATCCTTAAGATTGGACAAATTTGCTTCCAAATCATTCCAAACTCAAGTGATTTTCTCATCAATCATTTATATATTTATTTATATTCACAAATATAAATTAAATGTAGATTTAAATAGTCAAAACCAAACTCAAATCAAATCAAAATTTTAATTTTAGCCTTTTTAGCCATTTCCTTGAACTTAACCAAATGACATCCAAATCAACTCAAAACCCATGGATTTCTTCATGATTCAATCATTTAGCTAAATATAAATACAAACTATAATTATCAAACCAAACCTAAGTCAACTCAAGTCAAGCCCATGTTGACCCCTTTTGACTTGAAATTGTTATATGAACCAAAATCCATTTGACTCCAAACCAATTGTAATTGGATTTATAGTTTCATCCAAAATCCATGCATAAACCAAACTAAACTTGAATCAAGCCATGATCAAGCCATTTGACCCATTTAGGTCCACTTGACCCAAAGTGACCTAAAGAACCCTTTTTAAACTAAGTTCTAATCCAACCCAAATTGGATTGAACCAAGGCCATCCAAACCTCATAACATGATCAACAATCACCCTAGGATGATCAATCATCTTAATTGGGTCAAACAAAGCCAACTTGGCCCTTTGACCAAGTCAACCCTTAGCCCAAATGAAACCTAAAAAAGCTAAAACCCACTATATACCAAATTGATTAACACTATTGATTCAAACTAACTCATAATCAATGACTGAACATAATCAAACCCTCAATTAAGCTAAACCAAGTCCAACTGGCCATTTGACCCAAGTTGACCCAAATTGGCCTAAATAACTAAAATAGGTTCAAATTGATTGCAACCAATGGCTCAAGTTCACTCCAAATTGATTATTGAACTTGACCAAAGTCATGATTAAGCCCAATTTAACCAATTGGTCAACTTGACCCAACCTAGTCCAAATTGACCAAAAAGGTCAAATTGGCCAAAATCCAAATTAAATGAAACCAAGGCCTACAATCAATTTCAATCAACCAATTGAACATGAACCAATACCTAACCCAACCCAATATGGTCAAAGTGGTCTAATTGGTCAACTTGACCCATTTGACCTATTTGAATCCAAATGAGCCAACCAATACAAATCAATTGAACCAAAACACTCCAAATGGTCATGTGAACTTGACCCAACTCTTGGTTTGACTCAATTTGACCAATTGGTCAACTTGACCCAACCTAACCCAATTTGACCTAAATAGGTCAAATCAAGCCAAATTAAACCAAATGAACTCCAACTCACTTGAAATTAGGGCTAACCCACTTTTGACCCATTTCAAATCTGCCTAAATTAAATCCATTGCTAAATGACCAAGATACCCTTGGGCTAAAGGCATCACATGAGGCAAATCACTTGGGGGAATGGTCATTTCTCTTCCTTGGCCACATGACACCCATCCATTTGTACACTTAGGCAACAAGGGCACTGGTTAACCTAACCCAAGGGTGGTTGGGTCATCCATAACTCATGGGGAGGTGAAATCACCTCCCCATTCCAATTAGAACACTTGGAAAGCCATAATACACCCATTACTCCCATGGAAGCCACTCTCACATCCTCCTCCACTCAAAGGAAGCCAGCTAACATGATTCTCTTCCCAAATTGAGCTCCCCTTGATAGCCATTTGATCAAAATGGCCAAATAAGGCTAGCTGTCTAATCCAAAGTATGGGGGAGTATACTCCCCTCATTCTCCCTCAAACCAAGGCACACGCACTCGATTCAATCCTAACAGCCAAGAACGCACATCCCAGAGCAATTTCCAAGGTTTTTAGAGCTCCCCAACTTCTACTCTCTCAGTTTTACAAAAAATCAAAATAGGGGAGCCTCAATCTAATTGCCATTTGCTCAAACCTTTACCAAAGTGTAATTAACTTTGCACACACCATCCTTGGAGCCAAACGAGCGAGAATGAATCATCCCCCAAGCTTTTCGATGGCCAGAGGGTGGAGTTCGACTGAAGCCGACCACTTCTATTCCATTATTTAATCTTCCTAGCAATCCACTTCAAATCAAAGCTCGTGCCGCTCAACAAGGCTTCATTTCTATCAAACGAAGCTTCCTTAATCATTGGAACCACCGGTCATAAGCTCCTGTGAGGTATGCCATTGAAACTGATCCTTAAGCATAAAATAAGTTCATCTTTTATAAAGAAAAGTTCCATGTCATGAGATTTCCACAGTTAGATGTATTTGTCTCCTCCTCTTGATGTCGTGGGATCAATTTGATCTCCATTCAAGCTCGAGTGAGCTTGGATTGAGTGACGAATGACGGATGGTCTCCATCTCTCACTGCTCGGGAGGAGACAGATCATGGACCATTCATTCTGTGTGATCGGAACAGACGGTCTTGATCAAATCATACATAGAATCTTTTGATTTTCCTTCATAATCATGGATCTAATCGTGGCCGTTCGATCTTAGATCGGACTGTCCACAGGAAAGCGAGTCCACTACAATCTGAGTCAGTGTCCCGATTTGACAACTTAAATAACTAATTATAGAAAAATTGCATCGTGTCAGCAGCCACATGGCACGATGGAATTAGGGCTTTAATTAGGTTAATTAATCTATTTTTAAGGAAAAAAATTCCAAAATTAATAACTAATTGTAGAAAAATTCAAAATATACAAATGAGGGCTCGTTTTAAAGGTATTTCAAATAGGAATCCATTAAAATTATTAATAATTAATTTTAAATAGTATTTTCTACTTAATTAAGGTTTAATTAAAAATTTAATTAGCATAATTACTCTTTGATTATTTACCTAATCAGTCTCAAACTTTCCAGAGATGTTTAGGTGGATAACCTTTGCCTTCCCTATTTTTCTTAGGATTTATTAGATAGTTAATTAGGGAAATTAAAGGATTAAGCCTTAATTACTCTCCTACCTTAATTAATAATAATTAAGTAAATGAATAGTAAATTAATTAATTAATTAATCTTATTACCCTCTATTGATAGTAAAAAGTCTGAGGGAAATGGTTTAGGTTTATTTCTTATGACTGTTTGATTAAGCCTCTTCATTTGTTTCAAATTAATTAAAGCTTAAGTAATTAATTAGCCACTTAATTAATCACTTGAAATATACGAGAATCTAATTATTTCAGAGCCTAATTGATTATTTGAAGTGACTTAGGGATTGAGATTAAGGCCTCCTCTTTGATCTCTTTCTCTAAGTTAATTTCATCACCCTAATTAAAACATATTCAAAAATTTAATTAACCAATTAAAGACTTAATTAAATTAATTCAAAATCCAAATCATTCTTAACTTTGATTAATCAACTTTGGGTAGTTCTTTAGATGCTTAATAGTCTAAAGGAATTTAATGAAATTAGGATTGGCTTACATGTGTGAGAAAATCATAAAAGTAATTAATCAAATCCCTTAAGCTTAATTAATTATTAATTATGAGCCAATTGCATTAGGACCCTTTCATTCTTTAGGAGCATTGCTAATTTACTTTCCATGTGATTGCATATCATGTTGGCTCATCATTGATAAGTTAGTTAACTTAAGGTGATATATGTAAGGGTTTAATTAATTAATTTAATTCATATCTCAACCTAATTAATCCATAAAATCAATTTAATTTTTTTTCATTAAATCAAATTAACCCACACATAGGGAATGAGTTTAGGGTTAGCAAACCCCTTTCACATCTCTTAAATTAAATCAAACATGAAATCAAAATGACTTTAAGAAACTTTGGTTTATTTTAACTAAGCTTATTTAATTTGATTGTCCTTAAGAATTAGTTGGATTGAATGAGATTATATGCTTGTGTTTCTTTATTTCTTTCCAATCATATTAAAGTATTGTATGTCACTTGATTCATGCATTCATTTCTTCAAAGATAAATTGAAAATAAATGATTTTTTTACATCAATTTTCATGTGTTGACTTATTTAGAAATATGTGTGGCTATTATCACTATTAAATCTCAAATATATTTTCAAAAGCTTCTTAATGAATGATGAAATATATTATGACTTTAGCTATGTATACATAGGAGGTACATGTGAATATAAGCTTAGTGTATGAAGTGAAGTCTCCTTCTTACATTCATATGTTGATTTGCATAAGTTTGAATGTTAATGGGTATGTTGGTCTGAACATCCCTGGGACGCATGGCTTTAAGTAGCCCCAAAGATGTTCCTACCAAACTCCCCTGGTGCGAAACAATGGTGACGTATCTATTTGGTTTCATTCTTATGCATTTTGACATTAGAATTGGGATAGAGCTTTGATTCATGTACACAAATAAATAAAATAAATTAAACTCTACTTTTGCATGATTTTCTATTCTTATAGTTTCTTATGCATCCATATGTATTTAAGAATAGCGAGTATAATAGTTTGGATATTTCAGGGACGCATGGCTTTAAGTAGCCCTGAGGAGATTCCTACCTCACTCCCCTCGTGCAGAACAATGGCGACGTACTTGTTAAAAAATTTCATACATTTGAATGTGTATTTAGCTAATGAATGAAAACCCCCTTTTTTCTATAAAAAAGACATGCATCCGTATTTTGTTGAAGTGGTTGGGTTGATTAGTCATATGGTTTAGAGTTCTTTTCTTATACTTTTGTATAAGAATCTAGATAAAGCTTTAAATTTATATGACAAAATAATTCAACCAAATGAAACATCAATTCCAAGTACATTTACATACATTCATCATTTAAGTGTGCTAAGATATAAATTACATGTATAGTTATGTTTAGGACTTAATCATATGCATGCTATATATGATGGAAAGAAATGAACAAATATGTGTTATGTGATAGTAATTAAATCCAATTATATTAAGATGCATTTCTTATTGAATGAGTTTATTTAAAAGTGAACTTAAACTTAGGATTAATTAAAATATGTAATAAGCCATTCATTAAAGAGAATTCATTTAATTAATTTGCTTTAGATGTGACTTAAAGTAAAGATTAGAGAGAGTGACCCTCTCTTTTTTTCTCTTTATAACACTTAATTTTTTAGTATAGTCAAATGAAATAAAAGAAAACTCAAAATAAAATTTACAAATCAATTAAACCACTTAAAGTGAAACCACCCTTTATAATTAAATGTCCTTCACACTTATAGAATGATAACTCTAAAGCCTAGTTAGAACATACCACACAAGACTTAACACACACATTAGAATTAAGTCACCACTTCTAGTTTTATGTTAGGGTGGTGCATGGTTTGATGTATATTTTATTTTGTGATGTATTATTTTAGATTGGATGTTAGAGTGTATATTTCATAGATTAGATATTAGGCTACTATTAGCCTAATCATGTTTTCTACAGGGGATTATGCTTAAGGGGCCACTAAAAAATAAATATAAATGCTCTCTTTGCAAGTTTCTTGAGCTCCTAAGCACAGTCCAAGTTAGGATATGTGGGCTTAGTTATCCATGTGTAGGGTGCTAAGTCCAAATTATATATATAACTGATTGGGTTTTATGGTGTGTATAACTAACACTTGTTTTGCAAGTGTAGTTAGATTTACTTTTCCAATTTTTAATGTAATATTGCATTAGAAATTAGGATTAGTGTTATGGGGGATTAGAATGAGCGGTGACTAGAAGGCTTTATCTTGGGAGGCCCCCGTGATGCTTTCGACGCAAGCATATCCAAGCCAAATCGAAGAAACAAAGAGGAGGAAAGAAGACATGAAGATTTAAAGAAGATGAAGACCCCCATAGCATGTATTCATCTTTAATTGTAATTATTCTTTTGTAATCTAGGTTGTATAAGGGTAGAGTTTGACTACCCATTTTTCTTTTAGAGTTATACGGTGGCACCCAACCACACCGGCCTTTTATTCTTTTGCGATAGCTATAAAATGTTTGATATTATGTTTAGCTTGTGCATTAAAAATGACATGTCCTTTTCATAGTTTTTTTATGATTGGTGTTTGTTGTATGACCTAGATGCGATTAGGCTCTTAAGAAAAAAAAATTAATTTTCTACCCAACTACAACTCATAATTAAATTTCTAAATAACTCATAACCTCACATAAAGCCTAGGACATAATCAAGATAATTAAAAAATTTAGCAACCGCTTAGCTAAATAGTTAAATGCTTCATAACATGCATATCATAGTATTTTGCTCTTGAAAATAGGGGATTTCCATCTATGCATGACAGGAGAATGCTTGACTTTTGAGGGCATCCTTTATAGTGGAAAACACCTCTTCTTGCTGATTTAGCCAATAATCTAATTTCATCATACATATAGACATACAAAATCCCAAAGTCTTTGTCAAAATGAAGTGTTAAATAAAAATAAAAATAAAAATATTTGCATTAAACTAAGTCATTACTTTAGGGAGTGGGTTTAAGGACTTTAGCCTCTTTATAAATAATAACAACCTAACTATCATGCAAAATCATATAACTTACCTACATGGTTTTAAAGCGTAAGAGGAGTTAGTTGGTTACCACTCCAAGTGATTATAAGTCCAACAGTTGGGTGGTTTATCCTCTCTTGTGGAGGTAAACTATATACTTATCTTCGCTTAGACTTAGGCCATGCTTTGGCTTATGCCAAAGCTCCATAGATTTAGGATCCGAGGTAGTTATTTTCTTTGGGCTACAAGAATAAATCCTCATCTCTTAAGCATTTCCATAATCTTGTGTTGTAGAATTATAAGTCCTAGCTTTCTAATAAAATATCAACTTTAATAAAATCAATCTCTTCAACTTTAAACATATAAAGCCTAATTATAGGATAGTTTAGAATGCTTACTTGGTTTTCTAGTATCATGAGCATTCCCTACTCATCTCCCTTTGGCTTTGATAATAAGTCTCCCCTTTTTTATCTATCCCAATTGATTTTCCAAACATAGTCAATTTATTGATAGTCTTATCTTTAAAATTTTTGGAGACAATAATTTCCTACTTTAATCGAGTGTATTCCTAAGGAAATCACCTTCCTTAGGATGTAATTAATTATGGGGGTTTGCCTCCATAGAAAACTTTAGAACCCGATTTAAATAAACCTTGCTTTATTCATCCATGTAAGTAAAGAAAAAATCTCTAGTATATTCGAAGACCCATCATGCCTTAGGAGTCCTTATTAGATGATTAAGTCTATTTTAAGGTGGTGATTCCTATAGTTCAAAATAGTGCACCATTCCTTGATGTCGTACACAACCACCTTAATAAGTACACTCTCAGATCTATGTGGTGTCCCCCATACACATAAATTGAAAACAAACACCACAAGGTTCTAATATTCATCATCTCCTTTCATTAGTTGATTTGTTTTTATCTATTGGGGGACTAATAGGAGTTTTAAGATCTACTTGAAGTAAGGTCCTAAAACTTAAAGGATGTTGGCTAACTTTGCTTAAGGATGAAATAAGCTAAGTGCCAATGGAAAGAAAGATAATTTCAGGCTTATATAAAGTATAAGTCCACTATCAATGCTTGGAAACAATAATTATCTACTAGAGATGGAGTGAGGAACCATCCTGCTGTAGTCGCAAGAAAATCTTGTGGTGTTTATTTTTGGTTGTAGGGGGGACACCACGTAGATTGTAGGGGGTACTTATTGAAGTGATCAGATACGACATTGAGGTATGATGTAATATCTCTAAAGCTAGAGGCATCACCCTTTAATGGACCTAATCATCTAATAAGACCTCCTAATGCATGATGGGTCTTCGAATATACTTGATATTTTTCTCCTACTTTTCATGGATGAATAAAGTAGGGTTTATATTAAACTGGATTCTAAAGTTCCCTTTGGAGGCAAGCCTCCATAGTTAATTACATCTTAGGAAATGAAGTTTTCTAAGAATACTCTTGATTAAAGTTGATAATTAGGATCTCCAAAGATTTCAAGGTTAGACTATCAAAATAATGGTTATACTTGGAAAATCAAATGGAAAAGTTTAAGGAGAAGAGTTATTTTTGGAAGCCAAAGGGAATAGGTAGGAAATGCTCATGATACTGGGATACTTAGTGAGCATTTCAATCTATTATATGGTTGGGCTTTATAATTTTGAAAGTGAAGAGACTTATATGTTTTAAGTTGAAATTTTATCAGATTACTAGGGCTTATAATCCAGCAACACAAGATTGTAAAAATACCTAAGAGGTGAAGATTTATGCTTGTAGCCCAAAGGAAATAACTACCTCAGATCCTAAATATAGGAAGCTTTAATAAGAGCTAAAGCATAACCTAAATCTAAGTGAAGATAGGTACAAGGTTTAAACGACCTAATTACTAGACTTATAATCGCCTAAAGTGGCAACCAACTAACTCATCCTACGTTTTTAAATCCATGTGGTGTGGTCATATGAAATTGCAAGATGGTTGGGATATTATTAATTTAGAAAGAGACTAAAGTCCTTAAACCCACTCCCTCAGAGACTAGAGTATGAGTGGTATGAGTAATGACTTAATCTACAAATGCAAATCTTTTCAAATTTTATTTGATTTTTGACACTTCATTATGACAAAAGCTTTAGGATTTTGATGCTTGTATGCATGATGAAAATAGATTATTGACTATATCAATAAGAAGAGAATGTTCTCCACCATAATGGATGCCCTCACAGGTCAAGCATTCACCTATCGTGTAAAGATGGAGATCCCCCAATTTCAAGGAAGAAGGAATATGCATGCATGATGTGAGACATACAACATTCAACCAATGGGTTTCTAAACCTTTTAATTATCTTGATTTAATTTCTAGGCTTCATGGTGAAGTCATGAGTTGTAGTTGAGTAGAAAATTTATTTTTATCCTAAGAGCCTAACCGCATCTAGGCCACACATTAAAGCATCAATCATAAAAAACTATGAAAAGCATGTTATTTCTAAGTGTGGTGTTTATTTTTGGTTGTGTTGTGTGTATATATGAGGGGGACACCACGTAGATCTGAGGATGTACTTATTGAGGTGATCCGGTATGACATCAAGGAATAGTATACTATCTTGAAAGATATGAGTCACTACCCTACGATGGAACTAATCACCTAATAAAGACTCCTAAGGCATGATGGGTCTTTGTCTGTACTAAAGATTTTTTCCTCTACTTTATATGGAAGAATAAAGTAGAGTTTATTTATACTGGGTTCTAAAGTTTCCAATGGGGGGAAAGCCCCCATAGTTATTTACATCCTAAGGAAGGTGAATTCCTTAGGAATACTCTCGATAAAAGTAAGAAAGTATTGACTCCAAAGAATTCAAAGATAGGACTATCAATAAATTGGTTATATTTGGAAGATCAAATGGGATAGATCAAAATGAGAGATTTATTATCAAAGCTAAAGGAGATGAGTAGGGGATGCTCATGATACTAAGAAGCCTAATGAGCATTCCAATCAATCCTATGGTTGGGATTTATATGTTTGAGATTGAGGAGAAATTATATGTTTGAGTTGAAATTTTATTAGAGAGTTAGGACTTATAATCTAATAATACAAGATTGTTAAGATGCCTAAGAGGTGCGGATTTATGCTTATATCCTAAAGGGGAAATGATAACCTCAGATTCTAAATCTAGGGAGCTTTGGTGAGAGCTAAAGAATGACCTAAATTTAAGGCAAAAATGGGTATATGGTTTATCTCCATAAGAGAGAGTAAATCACCCGACCGCTGGACGTATAATCGCCTAGTGTGGCAGCCAGCTAACTCCTCCTATGGTTTAAATCCATGTGGTCAAGTCATACTCTTTGCAAGATGGTTAGGTTGCTATTTATTTAGAAAAGAAACCAAGTCCTTAAACTCACTCCCTAAGAGACTAGAGCATAAGGGGTATAAATAGTGACTTAATATAATGCAAATTTTTATCAAATTTTATTTAATTTGAAACTCTTTATTTTAATATAAGCTATAGGATTTTATATGCTAAATGTATGAGAATTTGATTATGGGCCAAATCAAAAGAGAAAGAGGTGTTCTTCCATCATAGGCTTTCAAAAGTTAAGCCCATTCTATCTAGTAAAGATGGAATCCCTCTCTTAATATGAGAGGAATAAGATAGTTATGCATGATATTAAACATACAATCATCCAGCTAAAAGGTTGCAAAATATTTTATTATCTTGATTTAATGTTTAGGCTTTTATATGAGGTTATGAGTTATTTTAAAAGTTTAGTTTTGAGTTGTTAATGGGGTAGAAAATTTATTTTTATCTTAAGAGCCTAAACAAATCCAGGCCACACAACAATCACTAATCATAAAGAAACTATGAAAAGACATGCTATTTCTAATGAATAAGCTAAACAAAATATCAAATAATTTTTATAAAGCTAACGCAAAAGAATAAGAGGTCGGTGCGGTCGGGTGCCGCCGTACAACCCGAAAAGAAATATGGGTAGCCGAGCTCTACCCTTATACAACCTAGATTACAAAAAATAATTATAATTATAAAATGATAAGTGTTATGGGGGTCTTCATTCTTCATCCTCCATTCTACACTCTTCATATTTCACTTCTTCATTTTGATTTGCTCCATTTCTTTCTTCCTTTTGGCTTTATTTAGATGTTGCTTGCTTCAAAGGCATCACATGGTATATAAGACTTGGTTTTATAACCAATACTTATCCTAATTTCCATAACACTCATCCTAATCCTAATGCAAAATCACATTAAAAGAATGAAAGTAAATCTAGCTACACTTGCAAAATAAATGTTAGCTAAACACATCATACAACCCAAGCAGTTATATGAATAATTTGGACTTAGTACCCCCACACATGGGTAACCAAGCCCACCTGTCATAACTTGGGTTATGCTTAGGGGTATAAGCAACCCCACAACAAAAGTATCTGCATTTTTATTTTATTATAACAACCCCTTAAGCACAACCCCTGCAGAAAGACATGATTAGGCTAATATTGATCTAACATCCAGACTACATACATACACTCTAACATCTAGTCTGCAATAATAGATCACAAAACAAACATATATCAAACCATACACCACTCTAACATAAAGCTAAAATTTGTGACTTAGTTTAAAGTGTGTAGATTAAAGTTTGTGTGGTATGTCCTAACTAGGCTTTAGAGTTTAAAATTTGCTAAGTGTGAAAGATTTAATTTATAAAGGGCTAATTTCTCTTTAAATGATTTAATTGATTTGAATATTTTTACTTAGTTATTTTATTTTGTTTCATATGACCTATACTTAACAACTAAATGTTATAAAGAGAAGAAAGAGAGGAGTCTCCTCTTTCATTCCTACCTTAAGTCACTTCTAAAGCAAGTTGATCAATTCCCTTTAGTGAATGGCTTATCACATATTTTAATTAACCCTAAGTTTAGGTTTACTCTAAATGACCTTATTCAATAAGAAATGTATCTTAAGATTAATTAAAATGAATTACTATCACATAACATATATTCATTCATTTCATTCCATCATGTGCGTCATGCATATGATTAAATCCTAAGCATAGCTATATATGCAATTGCCTCTTAGTACACTTAAATGATGAATGCAAAGAAGTGTGTTTGAAATTTAAACATTTCATTTGATTGAATTATGAATGCATGTCATTTTAATAGAAAAGAGGGGTTTTTCATCTATTAGCTAGATACACCTTCACATGTATAAAAGTTTGAAGTGAGTACGACGCCATTATTCTGCATTAGGGGCGTAAGGTACAAGATCTACTTAGGGTTACTTAAAGCCTCGTAGCCCCGGGGTGTCCAAACTAATATAAAACTTTTCTTAGATACATATGGATGTATAAGCAACTATAAGAATAGAAAAACCCATGCAAAAATTGTATTTGATTTATGCTTTATATTCATCGGTCATATCACACATACATATGCATAAGAGTTTTAAGTGAGTACGTCGCTATTGTTCTGCACTAGGGGCGTAAAGTACAAGACCTGCTTAGGGCTACTTAAAGCCTCACAGCCTCGGGGTGTCCAGAATAATATATTACTTTTCTCAGATACATGTGAATGTACAAAAGGAGCCTCAAGAACAAGAAGTCATGCAAGAAATCATATTTGATTTGATTATATGATTTACATATGTGATATGAATTTCTTTCTAAGTTTTGGCATGGGGATACATAGAAATAGATCTAGACAAATACTGTGTTCTTTTCAAATGAACTATACATTTGTAAGTCTCATGTAAATCCATGTAAGGTAAGGAAAGAGAACTTCATATTACATACCTTATGTTATTAACACAAACAAACTTATAGAGATATTTGTAATTAACATCATTCCATATATATTTCGTAGTTGATTTATGGGCTTTTGAAAATAACTTTTGATTTAATAGTAATAATAGTCACACCTATTTTTAATTTAAATCCCCGCATGCAATTTGACATAAAAGAAATCATTTCATTTAATTAATTTTAAAAGAAATGAATGCATGATTTCAGATGGAAATCAACATTTAACATGATTGGAAAGAAATAAAGAAATATAAGCACCTGATCTCATTCATCCCAATTAATTCCTAAGGATAATCATACTAAATAAGGCTATTTAAAATAATCCAAAGTTCTTTAAAGACATTTTAAATTTTGAGTTTAATTTGATTTAGGAAATATGAAAGAGGTTTTTTAATCTTAATCCAATTCCCCATGTATAAATTACTTTGGTTTAATGAAGAATACTTAGGTTGATTTTATGTTTTAATTAGGTTAAGGTATGAATTAAGTGAATTAATTAACCCTTACCTACATCACCTTAAGTTAATTAACTAATTAATAATGAACCAATATGATATACAATCACATGAAAAGTAAATTTGCAATGCTCCTAAGAAATGAAAGGGGCCTAATGCAATTGGCTCATGATTAATAGTTAATTAGGCTTAAGGGATCTCACTTAACTACTTTTATGATTTTCTCACACATGTGAACTAACCATAATTTCATTATCTCTCACTTTGGGTTATTGAACACCTAAAGAGCTATTCAAGATTAATTAAAGGTTGCTTAGGTGTGAAGTGGATTTTAGATTGAGCTAAATTAAGTTTATTAATTAATTGATTGAATTCTTTTAAAGATATTTTGATTAGAATGATGAAATTAACTTAGAGAAAGGGATCACAGACAAGGCCTCAATCCTTAATCCCTAAGCCATTTCAAACACTCAATTAGGCTCTGATTTTTATCTTGGGAATTAATTAATTAATTAAGCAATTAATTATCTCATTAATTATCAAATTAATTTAATTTCAAAAAGTGAAGGAAATCTAGGAAATGAATTAGGAAAAATATCCCAATTAGACTCCCTAAGTTTGCTTACTGTTCCACAGAGGTAATTAGGCTTAAATAATTAATTAGACCACTGTTCATTCATTAATTATCACTAATTAAATTAAGAAAGTGATTAAGGCTTGATCAATTGATTTACCTAATTGTGCAACTAATAAAATCCTAGAAAAATAGGGGGAGGTAGAAGTCACCCCCCCAAACATCCAAAGAAAATTGGGAATCAATTGGGTGATTAATTAATGAGTAATTAAGCTAAATAAGTTTCCAATTGAACATTAGTTAAAGCCAAAATCACTATTCAAAATCAATGAACAATAATTTTTTCTAGATTCTACTATGAAATACCTTTAAAATGAGCCAAAGTTTGCATTTTTTGAATTTTTTTCTGCAATTAGTTATGAATTTAAATAATTTTAGCCTTAAAAATTAATTAAAATAGCCTAATTAAAGCATTAATCCCATCAGGCCATGTGGCAGATGACGTAGGCGCTTTCCTCGTTATAGGAGAGTACTATTTGTAAGCAATTTTTGCATTTAGTGGACTCTGGTGGCTAGCGTTGACATAGGGTGGGGTTTGGCGAACCACATAAAATTATCACTATTGTCTCTCTTTACTTTGTTATACTTTTATTTTTGCTGCATTAAGAATTGTATCTTGTCATTATAAAATCAAAAATTAAATTCCTACTAAAACTTAAAAATTTAAGATTTAACTTTTAAAATTTTTAATATCACCCAATTCACCCCCCCTCTTGGGTGCTATAGTGACTCACAATTGGTATCAGAGCCTAGGCTCTTTTATTGGCTAAACATTCAAGAGTAGATATTTTCACTATGGCACAAGGTTTCCCAAAGGGTTCACTATCAGAGGGACAATCCACTCATAGAACTCCACTTTTAGATAGTGTACCATTTGATTATTGGAAAAATAGAATTAGTACATTTTTAAGAGGTCAAGATGCACGCATGTGGTATATGTTGACACATCAATATCATACACCCACAGTAGATGTAAATGGCATTAAAGAAGAAAAACCTTCTGAGGAATGGTCTGTGACTGAAAGAGAACTTGATGAATTAAATGCTAGGGCCTGTAATACTTTACATTGTGCTTTATTACCTGATGATTACATGAAAATTTCTATGTTCTTATACAACAAAATAAATATGGGATAAACTCATTATAACTGATGAAGGAACTACTGAAGTTAAAGATGCTCACATAAATAGACTTGTTCATGAATATGAGTTATTTCATGTCTCCTTCTGGATCTATTTCTGATATGTATACTTGATTCATGAAAATAATTAACATATTGCATTCTCTTGGAAAAACATATAGGAATCAAGACTTAGTCAATAAGATTCTTAGATGTATTCCAAAAGAATGGGAAGCTAAAGTAATAGCTATTAGTAAAGCTAAGGATTTATCTACTTATCCACTTGATCAGCTTTTGGGTTCTTTGATAGCACATGAATAGGTTATTGCTCAAAAAGATAAGATGGATAACTTAGCAAAAAGGGAGAAGGAGAAATGAAAAGCCATTGCATTACAAGTTGATGATAGTGATGAGCATAACACCTCAAGCTCAAATGGTGATAGTGATGAGGTGGTCATGCTATCCAAAAGGCTTGGGAACTTGCTAAGGAAGAAGAAGCAAAGGTATAAAAAAAAAAAATCTAAAAACTATAAATTTCAAACTAAAACATTTCCTACATGTGAAGGGACCATTTGCTACCATTGTAAAAATCCTGGACACATAAGAGGTGATTTTCAAGAACTTGTTGAATCAAAGAGGAAATAGATTGATGCGAAAAGAAGAAAAAATATGAAGGAGAAAAAGTACCATAAGAATAAGAAGATGGCTTTATGGGCCAATCCATATTCAAATAAATCAAGTACTTGCTCATCCGATGAAGAGTTCAACATATGTCTTATGGAAAATGGAGAATCTGACTTAGATTCTCAAAATGTATGTAATGATATATCTTATGATGAATTAGATGATGCTTTTAATAATTTACTAATTGAATATAAAAAATTAAAAAGAAAATACAAAACTTTAGAAAAATAACATAAAAATTTAGATATGCATTTTTGTGATTTAAATATGAATGTGATAATTTAAAATGTAAAAATACTTCTTTATTAAATTGTTCCTTACTTGTATGTAAACTTTAAGGAGAGAATATCTTGTTAAAAGCAATATTAGAATTATGTTTGAAATCAAAAGTTCATTATAATACTCCATCAAGAAAAACATTTAATAAAAATTATTTGCAGCATACACATCCCACTCATATACCTTATAATTTTCATGCTAAGTTATATACAAACACTAATGTTTGGTGCAACTATTATGATAGAAAAGGGCATATTTCATTTGATTGCTATTCACGTAAATTACAAAACACTAACCAATCATCAAAAGTATGGGTACCAAAAGGTATAAGCACTACACAAACTACGCATGCTAGATATCTTGCTTCAAATTTAGGATGTGGACCCAAACATGTTTGGGTTCCAAAAGTTAACATGTGAGTTTCTTTTGTAGGAATGCCTTCAAAGAAAAAACAAAGGAGGCATGTGGTACTTGGATAGTGGATGTTTAGGACATATGATAGGAGATTAAGATAAATTCACAACTTTAGAATCAAGTGATGGAGAATTTGTTACATATGGAGATAATGCAAAAGGAAAGATCATTGGCATTGGTTTTATTTGTAAAAATTCTATCACTTTATATAAAGTTTTTTTAGTAGAAGGATTAAAACATAATTTAATTTCTATTAGTCAATTATGTGATAAAGGTTTGAATGTAGTATTCCATGCATCATATTGCATTATAAAAAATAATGAAAATGTTTTTTTAGTAGGAAAAATATTTAAAAATATTTATGTCATTTATTTAGATAGCTTTCATGATGTGAATTTGAATTTACTTTTTTTTTGAAAGCACTCATGATGATATATAGTTATGGTATAGGAGACTATGTCATATTAACATGCACACACTTAATAAAATTGCCAAACTTGATTTAGTAGTTGGATTGCCTAAATTAAATTTTCATTTAAATTATGTTTGTGATACATGTATTCATGGTAAGCATTCTAGAAGCTCATTTAAAAGTAAAAATATTATTTCTACTTCTAGACCTCTAGAATTATTGCACATGGATTTATTTGGTCCTATTAGCACCACAAGCTTAGGTGGAAAAATTATGATTTTGTGATTGTTGATGATTTCTCTAGATATACTTGGGTTTTATTTGTAACTTACAAGGAAGATGTTTTTGGTGAGTTTAGAAAGTTTTCTAAATATATTCAAAGAGAACAAGTCCTTTTGATTAATAGGGTTCAAATTGATCATGGTTCCAAATTTGAAAATAAATTATTTGAGGATTATTATGATGAACATGGGATTAGACATAATTTTTTTGCACCTATAACTCCCCAAAAAATGGAGTAGTAAAGATAAAAAAAATAGAATATTAATTGAATTAAGTATATCTATGCTTGATGAGTATAAATTGCCAAAATATTTTTAGGCAGAAGCAGTAAATACTACATGCTATGTAATGAATAGGATCTATTTTAGATCAATTTTGAAGAAGACATCCTATAAATTGTTTTTTTTGGAAAGAAGCCTAAGATTGAACACTTTTATGTATTTGGATGTAAATACTTTATTTTGAATAATGGAAAAGAGCATTTAGGTAAGTTTGATTGCAAATTAGATGATGGTATTTTCTTAAGATACTCTCTTTCTAGTAGAGCTTATAGAGTTTTAATAAGAAAAATGATTGTAGAAGAATCAATACATGTTATTTTTGATGAAAATTTAATTGATCCCATTAAAAATGAAGTGATTGATGAAGAGATTGATAATTTTAAGAAAATATCTTTAGAAGATAATGTGGATGATTCATTGCCTAAAGAATGGAAATATAATAAAAATCATCCAAAGGAACTAATTATAGGAGATCCTTCAAAAGGAGTTATGACCAGAAGACATAGTAGAGAGGTTGTAGATCATTCATCATTTTTATCTGAGGTTGAACCTAAAAATTTAGAAGAAGCATTAAATGGTAATTTTTGGATTATATCTATGGAAGAGGAGTTGAATCAATTTGTAAGAAATGATGTTTGGAAATTAATCACAAGACCCCTAGATCAAAATGTCATTGGAACAAAATGGGTCTTTAGGAATAAGCTAGATGATTCAGGTTGTATTGTTAGAAATAAAGCTAGGTTAGTTGCATAAGGGTACACACAAGTTGAAGGTATAGATTTTGAAGAATCTTTTGCACCTGTAGTAAGACTAGAACCTATCAGGTTACTCCTTGAATATGCTCATTTTAGGAATTTTAAACTTTTTCAAATGGATGTCAAAAGTGCATTTTGAATTGATTTATTGAACAAAATGTATTTGTAGAGCAACCACCTGGATTTGAGAGCCTTGATTGTCCAAATCATGTGTATAAATTAAAGAAAGCCTTATATGGTTTAAAACAGGCTCCTCATGCTTGGTATGATAGGTTAAGTAACTTTTTGATAGATCATAGATTTAGAAAGGGTAGAGTAGATACCACCTTATTTCTTAAGAGCATAGATGATGATTTGATTGTGGTACAAGTGTATGTAGATGATATTTTATTTGGAAGTATAAATGAATCTTTGTGCCATGAGTTCTCATCTTTGATGTCTAAAGAGTTTGAAATGAGTATGATGGGAGAACTCAATTTTTCTTAGGTCTTCAAGTGAAGCAACAAGAAAATGGCTCATTCATCTGTCAAACTAAGTACACAAATGAATTGCTTGAGAGGTTTTCCATGAAAATATTTAAACCTAATAAAACTCCTATAAGCCCATTTACAAAATTGGATTTAGATGAATTAGGAAAATCTGTTGATCAAAAACTTTATAGGAGTATGATAGGTTCACTTTTATACCTTGCTGCTAGTAGGCCTAATATTATGTTTGCTGTTTGTTTCTATGCTCATTTTTAGGCCAACCAGAAAGAATCTCAATTAATAGCAGTCAAGCGTATCTTTCGATATTTGATAGGCACTACTAGGTTAGGTTTATGGTATCCTAAAAAATCTTTATCATGTGATTTGGTTGCTTATTCTGATGCTGATTTTGCTAGATGTAAAATAGATAGAAAAAGCACATTAGGCACATGTCATTTTTTAGGATCATCGCTTGTATTTTGGTCATCTAGGAAACAAAATTCTATAGCTTTATCCCATTTCGAGGTACATAGTGAGGTTGTGTTGCTCAGGTCCTTTGGTTAAAGTAATAATTAGAAGATTTTGGTATTAAACAAGATCATATTCTAGTTCAGTTTGATAATACTAGTGCTATTAGTTTGACTAAAAATCCAATCCAGCACTCACGAACTGAGCATATAGAAATTAGACATCATTTTATTAGGGATCATGTTTCGAAAGGTGATGTTAATATTAATTTCATTAGCACCGATTTGACAAATTATAGATATTTTTACAAAACCATTACTAGAAGAATGTTTTTGTACTTTAAGATGTATGCTTGGAATGTTAGATCCTAATATTTAAAATTATATGTAGTTTGTTCTCACTTTTTGATGTTGTCAAAAGGGGAGAAGAGTAAACTATTGGTTAGTATTAAAACTATTTTATGCATACATTTAGGGGCAGCAACATTACTCATCTCTTGTGAATAAATTTTTTTTAGAAGAATTTTTTTTTTCAAAAACTATGATGAAAGGTCAATTTTCACCTTCATCAAAGTCAATACCCAACATTAGTTTGTCATCATAAAAAAAGGGGAGATTGTTGGCTTAATGAGCCTCATGTTCAATCCAATCAATTTTGATGATAACAAACAAATGTTTGGATGTTCTAATGAATATTTTTATGCATTTTAGATATATCAATTGCTAATTACATATCCAATACATCTCACAATATGTTTGAGGAAATTACAAGACTAGAAGAATGAAAAATAGATCAAAATGGATAATTTGAAGCTCAAGATACAATATTTTAGGTTATATGCATTTATAACTATCTTAGAAATTCATATGAGTTCATTAGCATGAATCAATTTGCTCAAAACTTAACATATTATTTTAATAGGTTAATTTATATAAATCTCTATCTAATTAACATTCAATTATATGTTTCATACATAGCATTTGAATAGTCAAAATAATAAATGATAATAAATTATGACTATTAAGTGTAATTATTTTATTTACTTAATATAATTAAATATTTTAATTTATTTTGAAGGTTATATGATAACTAACATATGTATGATTATATATAAATTATATCATAATATTTAAATATCATATTTCAAAATTAACAAAAATATGTGAAATTCTGTATTTTAGCCAAAGTTATTTTATAATCAAGGAATTTATATCAGATTTCATCTCCAACGGATTCCTTGGATTTTTGCCTTTAATTTGATAGGTTACATGACCCACGAATGATTTAAATTGAATTTATTATGACTTTTCAAACATGAGCTGATTTTAATAATGAATGTATGCTAAATGCTTTGAATATATTAAGAGCCATATTTGATTATTTTTGACTTGCCCATGTGAATAGCCAAATTTTGGCTGCTTAAATTTAATATTTATTTAATATAAATTATATTTTTATTGAATATTAAATTATTAGATGATAACATGATGTTAGAATTATATATTTTTTTTGAAATAATTAAAAATGACCTTCTTGCCTATAAATAACCCTCATTCTCTTCATGAAAGCCTTCCTCATTCAAAATTCAAAATCCCTCCAACAAATATAAAATAAAAATTATTATATTTTCCTTCCAAGTGCTCTCCAAATATTGCAAGATCAAATCCTTGGTCTGGAAGCTTCAACATCTTGAACAAAGCAAGCTTTCTCAAATTATTTGAGATTATTTTCTTGATCTTAATCCTTTTTAGTTGTTCATGCTATTTTTACCATCTATTTATTCTTTCCAATTTATACTTTTTGGTGGATTAGTCTTTGAATATTATTTTTCACATCAAAGTTTCTCAATCATTTTTTTGTGAAAAACTCTTGAGATAGTTTGTAAGATCTATTTCAACTTGTTGAAATTTTTAACTTCCTACAAATTTTTTTAGTTTATTGAAATATTTCTTCATTAATCTTATTTTGAAAGATCATTAATTCTTAGATCTATTTTAGAACTATATTTTAAGCATTTTAAATTAAATTATTATGCTGAAATTATTTTTATATTTGTTAGATCTCTCTTTTTAATTAAAAGCTTACTAGCCTACTTAGATCTATCATATACTCATTTTATTTAAGTATTTTGTGATCATTAGCTTTAATTGAAATAATCTTTTTGGTTAAAATAAAACAAATTATTCCTTGCTGAAATTTATTTTATTGTGTAAAAGAATATTGTGAATTTTTTTCAAAATCATTTTTATATTAGTCTACAAATTGTAATAACATAAACATCTTAGTAAGATCAATTTAAGATATTTATTTTATTATTTCTTATCAATATTAAGTGAGCATTTTATCTTGCCAAAAATTTTAAGTTGTAAGTGATCATTTATAAGTTGTGAGATCATTTTTTGAATTGGATAGCTTGGTATGTTTGTGAGAGATTTATTTTATCAAAATTTATTATTTTGTATTTTTCTTTTTGTGCTATAATTTATATTGGGGTTGTACTCACCCCTTTGTAGGAGAGTACATATTATTATTGGGGTTGTACTCACCTCGTTATAGGAGAGTACTATTTATAAACTATTTTTACATTTAGTTGATTCCTAGCTAGGGGTGGCTGGGCTTGGACGTAGGCCGGTTTTGGGGTTTGGCCGAATCACGTAAAAATTATGTACCTATTTTCTCTCTTTACTTTACTGTACTTTTATTTTTTACTTCATTAAGAATTGCATCTTGTCATTATAAAATCAAAAATTAATTTTCTATTAAAACTTAAAATTTAAGATTTAACTTTTAAAATTTTTAACATCACCCAATTCACCCCCCTCTTGGATGCTATAGTGACTCACATACTCTGCTTACTTTACTTACTTTTTATCATGTACCTCCACCAAAAATAAAATTAATGAAGAAAGCTAATTCTACTTATATATTATTTTCTTCTGATGCTCTTGATTTTATTCATTTTGATAGCTCTCCAACTCTAAATAAAAATAGGCCCACATGTGGGAAAAGTAAATCAAACAATACCTGTGAAATAGAGGTTAGCTAAATATACATATAATACCAAGCAATTGTATTTATAATTTGGACTTAGCACCCTACACATGGGTAACTAAGCCTACCTGTCCTAACTTGGATTATGCTTAAGGAAATAAGAAACTTGCAAAAAGAGCATTCACATTTATTTTTAAGCATCCCTTAAGCATAATCCCCTACATAAAACATGTTTAGGCTGATATTGGCCTATCATCCAGTCTACAAAGTATACACCCTAACATCCAATCTAAAATAATACATCATAAAATAAAACATACATCACATCATACTCCATCCTAACTTAGAGCTAGAAGTGTGACTTAATTTTAATGTGTGTATTAAAGCTTGTGTGGTAAGTCTTCATAGGAATTAGTGTTGTATTTTCTAAGTGTAAAAGGATTCAATTTAATATGAAAGTTTGATTTTACTTGAATTAGTTTAATTGATTTGAGAATTTTAATTTGTGTTTTCTTTTATTTCATTTTTACACTTAGCAACTAAGTGTTATAAGAGGAAAAGAGGATTGCCCTCTTTCATCCCTACCTTAAGTCACTTTCTAAAGTATATATTGATTTGATTTAGTTCTCTTTAGTGAATGGCATACTAAATGATTTAATTAATCCTAAGTTTAGGTTCACTTTAAATAATCCTATTCAAAATGAAAGGTATCTTAAGATTAATTTAACTCAATTACTAACACATGACATATATTAAATCATTCTTTTCCATCACATGTAACATGCATATGATTTAATCCTAAATGTATCTATACATCCAACATATTTTATCACACTTAAATGATGAATGTACGTGTATGTTTAGAATTTCTATTTTATTTGATTGAATTATTTAAACATATTAATTTAAAACTTTATCCAAATTCTTATACAAAAAAGACGTAAGAATGAAATTAAATAGGAATGTGTCCTTGTTAAACTAGGGAAGTGAGGTAATCAAATGACCTCCTTGGAGCTAGCTAAAGCCTCATATTTTTGGGATGTCCATACTATATACCCATTTGTATTTAAACATATGTAAATTCGTATACATGAACATAGGAAGTAAGCTCCAAATCATATGGCTAATTAATTAAACCACTTAGTCAATTATGAATGCATGCAATTTTAATGTAAAATGGGATTTTCATTCACTAATCACATATACATATACATGTACAAAGATATAGGCAAGTACGTGTTGTTGTTAAACCAGTGAAGTGAAATAATCAAATGACCTCGTTGGGGCTAACTAAAGCCTTGTATTCGGGATGTCCAGACTATGTACTTGCTTTTCTTGGACATACATGGATGTATACATAAATGATGGAAAGAAAACCATGCAAAATTTGTATATTTTTTCTTGAATCATTTATATATATGAATTAAAGCTCTATCCAAATTCTAATGTTGAAATACATAAGAATGAAATCAAATGGGTATGTGCCGTTGTTAAAATAGGGAAGTGAGGTAATCAAATGGCCTCCTTGAGGACAGCTAAAGCCTCGTGTTCCCAGGAAGTCCAGACTATATACCCATTACCATTCAGTCTTATCTAAATCAACACTTGAATCAAGGAAAGAGAACACAACATTCATACACTTAAGCTATAAGCACATGCATTTCTTATGTATTTATAACTAGCATCATAGCACATATTATGATTCATTTATAAGCTTTTAAAAAATATATTTGGATTTAATAGTGTTAATAGTCATGCATATATTAATTTAAATCAACACATGCAAACTTACAAAAAGGAAATCCATTTTATTTTACTTGATTTTGAAAAGATGGATGCATGAATTCAAATGACATACCAAATTTAACATGATTAGAAAGAGGACAATCAAATATAAGCATGTGATTCATTCAACAAAACTAGTTCTTAAGGATAATCAAATCAAATAAGATTATTTAAAGTAAACCAAAGCTTCTTTATTAATTAAGTTTTGGATTTGATTTGATTTAAAGTGGTGAAGAGAAATAATCACTTGCTATTTTAAACCCATTCCCACATTTGTGATTTGATTTAATTTAAGGAAATGTAAGTAAGTTGATTTTATTGGTTAATTAAGTTGAACCCATAATTAGATGAATTAATTACCCTTACCTATGTCACCTTAAAGTAATTAACTAAATATTTATGAGCCAATATGATATGCATGGAAAATAAACTTTCAATGATCCTAGGAAATAAAAGGGGCCTAATTAAATTGGCTCATGATTAATAGTTAATTAATTGATGGGACTTAATTAATTACTCTTATGGTTTTCCCACACATGTTGACTAACCATAATTTCATTAAATTCCTTTAGGTTATTAAACACCTAAAGATATATCCCATGATTTAATTAATTAAGGTCTGATGTGATTATGATTTCAATTTGATTAAGTGATTTAATTAATTAGTTAAATCTTAATTAATTTCATTTTGAAAAAGGGTAAAATGAGCTTAGGGAAAGGGGTCCCAACCCTATTCCTTAGTTCACTTACTGTTGAATAATGATTAATAAACTTAATTAACTAATTTATTACTGTTCATCAGATTAATTAATCATTACATAATTTAAAAGAGTAGTTAAGGTTTAATTTATCAATTTTCCTAATTAAGTGAGCAACAAATCCTAAGAAAATCATGGGAGGTAGAGGTCATCCAATTAAATTAACCTACAAAATTTGGGATTAATTGCTCAAGTAATTAATGAGTAATTAAGCTAATTATTTTGTAATTAAACCTTAATTACTATTCAAAATTAGTTAAGATCATTTTTAATTAATTCTCCTCTGAAATACCTTTAAAATGAGTGTTTATTTGGATTTTTTATTTTTCTATGATTGTTTATGATTTTTAGAAGTTTCAACCATTAGAAATGATTAATTAAGCCTTATTAAAGCCTAATCTTATTGGCGCCATGTAGCGCACTAATGTGGCATGCTTCCTACGTGGCACCGTGAGATTGGCTACTTAAAACTTATATGGCTCAGAGCCTATGTGGCGGCAGTAGATGTGCTTTTTCATCAGCCATCCGATCTAAGATTGGATGACTATGATTAATCCCATAACTTAATAGGATTAAATCATATTGATCTAGTGGATCTAATCACGATTGTCCATTCTGATCACACAAAATGGACGGTGCATGATCAAACGTCATGCGAGTGAGGGAGAATGGAGTTTATCTGCCATTACTCACTTGTTCTGAGCTTACCTGAGCTCAGATCAACTCCAAATGGATTCCACACCTTTATGACATCGATAGGAGGGGATTCAACAGTCAAGATCACATGAGATGCAAGTTTTCTTCAAAAAGCTCCAACCCATTTTTGTCTAAGAATCAGTTTTGGAAATATACCTCACTAGAGCTCAAGGATGGTGACTTGAATGATTGAGGAAGCTTCATCTAGTGGAGATAAAGCCTTGTTGAGCAGCAATTGGATCAATTCCTTGACATTCGCTCAGAAGGCCATGAACCGATGATTTGGAGCTTGGCTTTGATCAAAGTCCCACCTCGGTGCTCAGAAAGCTTGCAAGATGATTCATTATTGCTCGATGAGGCCTAGGGAAGGTGTGTGAAAAGTTAATTTGAGTTTGATGGAGAAATGGAGAAGTTGGGTCAGAAATTAGAGTGTCTTATCCTAAGAGGGATGCGAAGGGAATTGTTTGATGGAGGAATGAGCTTGGGAGCTTAAGGAATGGCTCTAGCAGCTCATCTTGGGTAGCTAGGGCTCTAAAGCATGATTTTTGTGTGTGTTTGAGTGGAAACGAGGGGGTGTATACCCCACTTCATCTTAATTGGCTGGTGGGATTATGTTTGTCCTCTAGTGGTCATCCAACCATCTCAGGGAGTCATGAGTGGCAGGGAGGAGGTGAGTTGGCTCGACTTGGTTGGTTAAAGTTATGGAGGTGGCTGCCAAGGAGGAATCATGGGTGTCATATGGGTTTCAAATGCTCCAATTGGGAGGGTGAGGTGATTTCACCTCCCATGGGTCATGGCTGACCCAACCACTCCTTACGTTAGGTTGGATAGTATCCTAAGTGCCTAGATGGACCATTAGGAGAGTTCTAAGTGGCCAAGGATTTGAAATGACCACTAACATGGGTGATTTATCTCATGTGATTCCCTTGACCCAAGGGTAGAATGATCATTTAGCATTGGATTTGATTTAGGCAAATTTGAAATGGGCCAAAAGTGGGTTAGCCCAAATTTCAAGTTAATTGGAGTTGATTTAGTTAGGTTTGGCTTAATTTGACTCATTTAGGTCAAATTAGGTTAGGTTGAGTCAAGTTGACCAATTGGTCAAATTAGGTCAAACCAAGGGTTGGGTCAAGTTCATATGATCATTTGGGATGTTTTGGTTCAATTGGTTTGGTTTAGATTGGCTTAGATTTGATGTTGGCTCATTTTAATTCATTTGGGTCAAATGCATTAAGTTGACCAATTTGACCAAATTAGCTTGGGTTGGGTGTTGGTTTGGATTTAGTTGACCAATTGAAGATGATTGTATGCTTTGGTTTCAATTAAATTAGATTTGGTTCTGATTTAGGCCAACTTGAACCTTTAGGTCAATTTGGGCTAAGTAGGTCAATTGATTTCAATTAGGTCATGGCTTTGGCTTTGGTCAAGTTCAACAATCAATTTGGAATGAAATTGAGCCATTGGTTGCAATCAAATTGGTTTATATTCTGATTTGACTAAATTTGGTTTTTTAGGTCAATTTGGGTCAACTTAGTTCAAGAGGGATAATTGGGTTTGGTTTGAGTTAATTGAATGTCAAGTCTTATTCAAATATTGATTTTGATTTGCTATGAATCATTGGTTTATAGGGATTTGGCTTAGGTTGTAGTTTGGCTAGTTTGAGTTAATATGGGTTAAGGGGTTGACTTGATCAAATGACCAAGTTGACTTGGTTTGACTAATGATAATTTATCAAGCTAGGGTGATCAACAATCATGATGGGAGGTTTTGATGGGCTTGGTTCAATCTAATTTGGGTAGGATTAAAACTTGGCTCAAATAGGTCAAATTAGCCACTTTGGGTCAAGTGGACCAATTGGGTTTAGTTGGCTTGATTTTGGGTTGAGTTTGATTTAGTTGAGTTTATATATAGATTTGGGATTGATATATAAATTCAATTTGTAGCTTGGGTTCAAATGAGTTTTGGTTCATTTGAACATTTCAAGTCAAAATGGTTAAGTTGGGTTTGACTTGGGTTGATTTTGGTTTGGCTTTATGATTGTAGATTTCATTTATATTTTTGAATATGATTGAAGGTATGATTGATTCACAAGAATATCAATTGAATTTGGGTTTTGGAATGAAAGAATTTCGCTAAGTCCATGGAGTTGGGACATGTTGCTTAAATTTGTATTTTAATTTGATTTGATTTAGTTTTGATGGTTAAAATGTATATTTCATTTAAATTTGTGAAGATGATTGAAAATTTGATTGATTTGTGAGAAAATCAATTGAGTTTGACTTGATTTGGATTAAGATTTAAGTCCATGGGATAGGTCATATGGCTTAGGAAGGGTTCTGATTTAATTTGATTTAGTGTGATTTAGTTTTGATCATTTGAATATATTTGATTTATTTTTAGGAAGTTGATTGAAGATATAAATTGATTATGAGAAAATCAATTAATTTTGGATTGATTTAGATTAATATTTGGCTAAGTCCATGGATAGGTCATATGGCTTAGGAGGGTTTCAAGTTTGGATTTGATCATGGGCTTTTCATTTGGTTTTGAAATTTGGGTTTGGATTTGGATTTTAATTTAATGTTTGAATTGAACTTGAGGTTTGGTTTGAGAAGGTGAACATGGATTGGATTTGGGTTGTATTTTAGGTGGATTATCCTAATCCCTAAGGTGTAACCTAATCCTATGGTTAACCTTCTAAGACTTTTAGCTTAGGTTAAGTGTTTACCTAATTGTTAGAAGTGTCTTATGACTAGGGAAGTCTTAGTTTCTAAAAGACTCCTAATTCTAAGATGGGAAGATTGAATCTACACTCCAAAAGTGAGGTTACTAGGCCTTAGGCTCCATAGTGTTGCCCTCGGAGATCGATGATTTGAAGACTGAAGCCAAGTTTCACATTATAGACTCGGATACATCTTTCAACGCTTTTCTTGGGAGACCATGGATACATGAGAACAACATTGTTCTATCTTCTCTACATTAGTGTATGAAGCTCGTGAGAGTTGGGATCATCTACTATGTCAAAGGAGATCTCAAGCCATTTACAATTCATGAGGTTGGCATATATGAGGATGCGACTTACTACCTCCCACAAAATTAATAATTATATTCTCATGAACTTGGCCAATGTTTAAAAATCAAAGAAAAGAAAAGAAAAGAGAAGAAGAAAAGGAAAAAGAAATGAAAAGAGAAAATGAGAAAGAAAATGAAAGGGAGCGGAAATAGACTTGGATGAGGAAGTGGAGCCTAATATTAGATTCCACCCACAATTCATTATTCCATTTGAACATATGGGTAGGATGATCTAACCTCCACGGGAAGAGGCCCTTGGAGGTAGTCCTAGGGTGGAAAACCTCCTTATTGGCCACCAAATAGAAGATATGTCCAGAGTACACTGCTATCCATATAGACTTACAATCTAGTTCATAGATTGAGTCTCATATGGTTAGCACACTAGCCAACTCTTCTCAGTAATAGATTTCCTTGGAGGTGACACTTGAGCCAGATAGCGATGAAGATCAGGCCCCAAAGCAAAGCATAAGTGTATCCAACTTTATATGTAAAATAGTTAGGAATCCATTTGGAAAGTTAGCTCTAAGCCCACTTTTCTCTCAAAAAGCTAAGAGTTTGGTTGTTAAGGAAGCCCCTAAGTCATCCACAGGGGTGAAGACTTAGAGGTTCTTTTTGGGAGCATCATCCTCTAGTCAAGAAGTTGATGTAGAACTTGAGGATGATTCATATAAAGATTTAATAGAATTACCTTTTGATTGATACTTGCCTTGTGTTCATAATTTAGCAAAGAAAGGTTAATCCCATATACCTAGTCAAAGCGTAGGTTAGACTACTTTGAAAGATAATGGAAGAACAAATGCAAAAGCTCTCAATCAAGATCGACTAGGATTTGATGGGTCCGGTCGATGATGATTATTAGTCATCATTAATCATTTGGAATCGATAGGTTCTTTTCAAATCACATTAACTCAATTAAGAGGTGTGCTTAAAACTTGGATGATTCAGATGATTTTGAAGTCAAAGATGCACTGTCCGAGTTCAAGAAGAGACCAAGTCAACCATCGATGAGCTCAAGGAAATCAACTTAGGAACTAAAGAAGATCCACACCTGACATACATCAATTCTTTGTTGAATGAAATTGAAATCAATGACTTAGTTATGCTATTAACTGAGTTTAAGAACTTCTTTACATGGAGTTATGAACAGATAGAAAGATTGGCATTTGACATAATGGTCCATGAACTAGTAATAGGGACTACTATAAACCCTATCAAGCAAGCTCCTAAACACATATGATTAGATATAAAACAACAGGTCATTTATGAAGTCAAGAAATTGATTGATGTTGGCTTCATTTGAGAAGAAAAATACCCTACCTAGTTAGCTAGTGCATTTAAGAAATAGAATGGCCAAATTTACATATGCATTGATTTCAAGGATTTAAATAAGTCATGTCCAAAAGATGAATTTCTGCTACCATTATCGGAGCTGATGGTGGACATTACTTCATCTCATACAGTCTTCCCTTTCATGGATGGCTCACCTGGACATAACCAAATAAAGATGTCCCCTAAAGATGAAAGAAACACTGCATTTAGGAACCCCATTCAGAATCTATTGCCACAAGATCATGCCTTTCACCTTAAAATGCCCTACATACCAGCTATGACTCGAATCTTCAATGAACTCATTCATCATCAAGTTGAGTGCTATGTTGATGATCTTGTGATCAAAAGTAGAGAAAAGGAATACAATCTCTTTGACTTGAGAGTAGTTTTTGAACAGTTAAGATAATTTATCCTCAAAATGAACCCCCTAAAGTGTGCATTTAGAGTAGCTTTAGGGAAATTCCTTGGGTTTATTGTCTTACACCAGGGCATTGAAATCAATCCAGAGAAGATCAATGCGATATTAGAAATGCCACCCCCTAAAAGTTTAACTCAACTCAGATCATTTGAAGGGCAGTCGGCGTATCTAAGATGCTTTATATCCAACATATTGGGAAGATGTCAGCCATTCTCAGCACTTGTCAAACATGATGCCAAGTTCAAGTGGGATGACAAGTGTGAGCATGCCTTCAAAGACATTAAGCATTACCTGATGACATCGCTAGTTCTAGCAGGCCCTATCCTGGGCAAGCCACTCATACTTTACATTGCTGCATTAGACAACTCTCTTGGTGCTTTGTTCACCCAAGCCAATGATGAAGGAAAGGAAAACACACTCTACTATCTCAACTGTCATCTAATACCTCTTAAGGCTAAGTATCCACCCATTGAGAAGCATTGTCTAGCTTTAATCTTCACATCCCAAAAGCTACAACACTACATGCTTCCTCATAAGGTGAACTTAATCTCTAGGATCAATCCACTATAGTATCTCATGGCACAACCGATGCTATCTGGATAGTTGGCACGATGGTCCATGATCCTCTTGTAGTTTGACATTACCTTTGTACTCCTTTGTGTGATGAAAGGGCAAGCGCTAACGGATTTGTTAGCGGCACACCCACTTCATGCCGACTCTTCACTTAGTGATGATCTCCCAGATGAATAAATTATGAACTTAGGAGATACTAGAATTCACTGCTGGGAGATGTACTTTGATGGTGCGATTTCCTCTCAGAGAGGAGAAGAACCACAATCTACTATTTCAGAAAAGGTAGGGGTATGAATAGTTCTTTCAACTCTGGACCGTGATGTCATGAGATTTTCATATCATCTGTCCAATCCTTGCACCAATAATGAAGTTGAATATGAGGCTCTAATTTTTGATCTAGAGTTAGCCATTACTCTAAGCATCCAAAATATCAACATCTTAGGGGATTCTCAGCTAGTTATCAATCAAATTGTTGGGTCCTATAAGATTATAAAGCCCAAGCTCCATCACTACCACAAGTACACAATGGAGTTATTGGCCCAAATCCTAGAGGTTTGCATTTATAAGATTCCTCTAAGAGAGAATACATTAGTGTATGCTTTAGCCAAGCATGCTAATGAGTTGACATGTCTAGAGGATGAGTCCATATCAATAAAGGTCTAAAATAGACAAGTCGTATCCCTTATTGATATTGAACTCATCAAAAAGTACTCTCTTGAAGGGGAGGTTGCCATTGCCAGAAGGACGATGAGTTAGATTGGAGGCAACCATTCATGGATTACCTAAATAAAGGCAAACTACCTTAAGAGAAGTCCCAAGCCCAACATATGGAGCAGAGTGCACTTTCCTATGCTCTTGTGGATGGTGTCTTGTACCGATTTCGATCACAAAGCTCATAAGATCATGACCGAGGTACACTCAGGATTATGTGGAGCCAACCAATCCATTCCAAAGATGAAAGCCAAGATCTGGAGACTAGGATACTACTGGCCATCGATGATCAAAGATTGCATGGATATGATTAGGTGTTCCACCAATGTTAGATACAAGGTGTGGTCCTAGTCCTACATCAACCACCAAAAATTCTACCTCCTACATTGGCTTCATGGACATTCTAGTGTTGGGGTACTGACATAGTGGGTCTGATTGATCCTCCTTCTTCCAAGGGTCATCGAGTTCATCTTAGCTACTAAGTACTTTTTCCAAATGGGGTGATTACCTCGAGAGGCCACACCTTGATGTGTTCCGGTTCATATCATATATCGGTTCGGAGTGCCTTGAAGAATTATATCTGATAATAGTACCACATTTAGGAGCACCGAGATCAAAAAATTTTCTCGAAGACACAACGTATATTAGAGATATTCTACCATCAACTACCCTAGGTCAAACGGCTTAACAAAAGCCTTCAATAAAACTCTCATCCAAATATTAAAGAAAACACTTGACAATAATAAGCAATAGTGGCATGAGCAGTTAGTTGAAGCCTTGTGGGCCTACCGCATCACATATAGAACTCCAACTTAATCTACTCCTTTCTCCTTAGTGTATTGGCCCAAAGCTGTTCTACCATTAGAAGTCCAACTCCCATCACTAAGGATAGCTATGGGTAGCAATATCACAACACAGTAGAATGCCAAGTTACAGTTAGAAGAGCTTGAAGGTTTAGAGGAGAGACGCCTGCAGGCATGCCAAAACCTCAAGTTGTACAAACCTAAAATCATTCAAGCTCACAACAAGTTGGTCCATACTAGAGCTTTTCAAGAAGGAGAACTTATTTTGGTTCTAAGGAGACTGATTATTTCCCATTGTAAGATGGGAGGCAATTGAACCCACTTGGGAAGGCCCTTTTCCCCTAGAGAATGCCTACAAAAGAGTATCTTATCAGCTTATTAATCATAAGGGAGAGTACCCAATGCTTCAAATCAATGGGATCTACTTAAATAAATATTATAAATCATGTTTGAAAATAATTATCATCAATGAAAATTCCATTTCAAAATTAATCTCTTTCATGTTAAAAGTATTCTTGTTTGGGAATTTTCCATGATGTGTTTCGAGTAGGTGTAAGGAACTAAAGTGACATCCTATCCTTCATCAACATAACAAAAATACAAACTATACACAAACATATAAAATAAACACATATCTTTCATCTCTAGTTGAGATAACACCCCAATGACACTCACTTTCGATGTTGCTTTGGTCGGTGACGTCTAACCTTAGTGTGTCACCCAACAGTCTTCTTGCTTTGGAGGTTGTAAGTTTTCTATGCTTTCCTTGCTTACTTGGACACTACACACTGATGAGTGCCTTGCTAGTTTGGTAGGCCTTACTGCGTGGCTTGTAAGCTACCTCATGTTAATTACGATTAAGAGGATGTGAGTCTGCTATGCTTTCTTCTTGGATTAGTCTTTGTGCACTAACTAGGTCGAGTATATTTGAGGTTTAGGATAAGTCCCCTAGTGGCTCCTTCCCTCCTGACTGCTTCAAGTCTAGGTCTAGTCCTTCCTCGGGCTCCTCGCTTAGCAGTCGCTCTAGGTCAGATAGCATATGTGCTACCGACGATAGACTATCCTGATGATTAGCTTCGCTTGAAAAGTTGTAGGCCTACACACATTCTTTCCAGATTGATTGTTGCACACTGACGGGAACCTTAGGTTGGTTGGTTCTTAGTATGCTAATGGATACACCACTCATGCTGACGGATACACCTTAGGTTTGTTGGTTCTCGCACCTTAGGATACACCACTCATGACTAATGTAAGTCTGTTATGCTTTCTCCTTGTGTTGGCCACCGTACACCCATAGGATTTATTTTTTTAGGGCTCAGGATAACATCCCTAGTAGCACCTCCCCTATGGGTGCTATATTTGGATCACATCCTTTGCAAACCCATTTATACACTACCCAAATTACTATTAGATTAGACAATTCCCCTTTCCTAGTAACCACCCAGTGGTTGGAGAATCCATCTTATGGATGTGCAGATTCTTCATTACTGTAGTAAATCTGAGATAGACCAAGGCTAACATAACCCCTTCTCAGTGTGGTCCCTTGCTCACCAACAGGGTCCACACAAACAAATAAACAAAATATATATTCACTTATGGATTAGGAGGACACCCCTAGTAGTACATTTTCCCAAGCATGCATCCTATCTTTAGGGCAGTGTCAAAAAAACTCCCAATAGGAATCTCCTAACTACTCTTGAGTTGATATAAGTCCCCAACAACATTCACTCAGTAGTGGCCCCTAAGTTGGGTTCTATTTGTTATGCTACCAATAGGTCACCCCAGCGATTGTTCCATGCTTTAGAAGATGTAAGTCTACTACTCCTTCTTCCTAGCATAGCCATTGCACACCGAAAGGCAACCCCTTAGGTTGGATAACTCTACCCCACGATAAGTAGACTAACCCTTTGGATTTGTAAATCTGACATAGGACAAGTCCGATATAGCCCCTTCTCAGTGGGTCCATCGCACACCAACATGGTCCATAAATTAAATCTATCAAATTTTACTGAGCTCACATCCCCAGTGGATATACCCTCAATTCTAAATTAAATTAAACTAAACAAACCATATCAAATCACATGAAATTAAGATAAAATTAATTTTGACTACTTTTAAGTTGACATAAGTCCCCAGTGGCATTCATTCAGTAGTTGCCCTAGGTCATATTCGATTTATTATGCATCCAATATGTCATCCCAATAGTTTTTCCCCGCTTTGGAAGATGTAGGTCTACTATGCCTTCTTCCTAACACAACTGTTGCATGCTGAAAGGTAACCCCTTAGGTTGGCTAGCTCTACACACCGATAGACTATCCCTTTGGATTTGTAAACTGGTAGGTGTATATAGCCCCTTCTCGGTGTCCATCACACATAGGGTCCATACATTAACTCATTAAATTAAACTTAATATGATTATCCTTAGTGGAGTCAAATCACACCCTTCTCCTGGATAAATCATATATAAATAAGTCAAGCAAACAAATTAAATTCAAAACCAACCTTCTAAGTGAAGCCAAATTAAACCAACTCCCCTAGCAGAGTCTAAATCAAAAAAATACAATCAAACTCTTATTCCTAGTAGATACATCCCAGCCCAAACCTACTTCCCTAGTGGAAGGTTCATATAGCCAATTCCTGTGAAATAGAGCCCATATCTCTAGTAGATGTGCCCCAAAATCAATTAAAACATTAAAAATTAAAGTCAATTTGATCTTAATTCCTGGTTGATTATAGATTCTTATCCCTGACGGATCTTCTTTCCACAAATCATATAATCAAATCAAATTCAAACCTTATCCCTAGCATATTTTCTTCTTATATGCCCTCGACATAGACCCCTCACATGTCATGTCCAATGCATGTGTGATCCCCTAGCGGATCTCCCTCCATGTCCTTGACATGGAATTCTCATCAAATCTTATTTCTTCTCTTATGCAAACCATTAATACTTTAACCAAAAGCCTAATAATGTATTCATTCAAATTACATCATCTTAGCATTGTAATCAACATTTTATGATTTGTGATGGTGCAAGCTCAAACTAACTATATAATATCATGCTAAACATATTATAGTGTGAATTAACACACTATATTATATTATAATATATGATGTTATGTTATAATTTGCTATAATATAATATATTGTCTAACATTACACCTCATTAGAATCACTTAAAAGGAACAAATAACAAAATTTTCTCAAAATATGAATAATGTTCATTTTGGATGTAAAATTGTTATTTTTTATTAGAAATGGTACAAAATAGCATAATTTTGGTGTTGCTTCTAGGTGTGTGTTGTGAATTTGGCCAAATTCTACCATCTCAACCTTCGAATTAACATTTTTGTGAGTTTTGGTCCAATGTATTATAACAAAAGTAAAACATACAAAAATGTTTTAGTAACACACCACCACATTCATATATATATATATATATATGTGAAGTTATATTGTTATGTACTTTATATTTTAATATGCTTTCATATAAAATATTATCTTACATTACACCTTAAAATGAATCACTTTAAGTAAAAAATTTATAAACTTTGGTTGAAAAATGAACATTTATTTTGGATGCAAAATTCCATTCTTTCGATTAATTGACACAACATAGCACACCCCCAATGATGTTCCCTAAAGCTTACCATAAATTTGGACAAATCCCATCATCTCAACCTATAAATCAAGTATTTTTTAGAACTTATACTAAAAAACTCTACTACATCATACTATAATAAACTAAAATATGCTAAACAACAAGTAGTAATACACAATAGTATGCTATAATGCATGATGCTACATTATGTTATGGCATCCTATATTATAATACACTACAACATATTATATTATACTATATTGCATATAACATCACAAGGGATTGCTTAAGATAAAAAATCATAAACTTAGTCTAAATAATAAAAAACTATATATTTTAGTCGTATCACTTACATATTTTAAATTGAAACAATAAATTATGATGCCATGCTCTACCTATTATGAATTTGGCCAAATTCCACGATTAAAGTCTAAATCAATATTTTTACAAATAACGCTAGTGTAGGTTCAACTGCATGATTGCAAAATACTAAAATAATTTAAAATCAACATTTATTTTATTTTAGTTTTTTTTTTATCTTTTTAGGTTTATGTTTAGCTTTAGGTTTAGGTTTAGGTTTTAGTTTATGTTTTTATTTTATTTTATTTTTTATTTTTGTTTAGGTTTTATTTAGTTTAGGTTTATGTTTTTAGCTATTTAGGGTTTAGGGTTTAGGGTTAGTTTAGGGTTTAGGGTTTAGTGTTTGGGGTTTAGGGTTTAAGGTTTATGGTTTAGGTTTTAGGTTTAGGGTTTAAGTTTTAGTTTAGGGTTTAGGGATTAAGGTTTTTTAATAGAGAACAAATCTAGATTTAACATTTCTTCTTTTTGATTTCATCAACCAAGTAGCACCCCAAGTTTTCTAAGACACAAGCGACAACATAGATAAAAAATGAGCACCCATAGAGCAAATCATAAACCATAGATAAGTAGAACTGTGTCTACTATAAAGACAGTTCCATAAGCACCATATCAGTTTGATTGTTCTTCAGTTTCTCCTATTCCCATTGGAACCACCCCCTGCCTCTCAAGTAGCAGGATCCGCCATCATATTCTCAATCTCTGCCTCCATCACCACCATGGCTGAAACCTCCATCGCTCCTCCTACCTCTATAACCAGCACTACTTTGACCACCACCTCCATATCCACCAACACCTTTAGATCCCCCACCACCACTTCGATAATCGCCGCTTCTACCTTCGCCTCCACTGCCAGATCTAGACTGTGCCTAGTTGACGGTGATGTTCATGCCATCAAGGTTCTTCCCATTCTTAGGGTTTAGGGTTAGTTTAGGATTTATGATTTAGAGCTAGTTTAGAGTTTAGGGTTTAGGGTTTGGGGTTTAGGGTTTAAGGTTTAGAGTTTAGGTTTTAGGTTTAGGGTTTAAGTTTTAGTTTAGGATTTAGAGTTTAAGGTTTTTTTCCTTAACATAGAACAAATTCAGATTCAACATTTTTTTCCTTAACATAGAACAAATTGATTCAACATTTTTTAATTTTGTCATCCCAAGTTGTGAAAAGTGGAGGGTTGCATAGGTAGTCGAGTAAAACTTGTCAAAATAATCATGACATGAATCCTTTAAATCATTGTGTGTTAATCGGGCCTCCCAGCATTTGTGGCTTGAATACATTGAAAATATGCAGACGTGCATGACTGTGTAGTGTTAAATAAGCAAGGGTTTCCACATTATGTATGAATGTTAGTCCATGAAACTAGAATTAGGTTGGGATCTTGGAATATAGGTACTCTTACAGGTAAATTAATGGAATTAATAGATATTATGGTTGATAGAGAAATAAATATTTTCTGCATTCAAGAAACTAAATGGGTTGGGGAGAAGGCCAAGGAGATTGATAGTTTAGGTTTTAAACTTTGGGTATAAGTCAAACTAGAAATGGTGTAGGTGTGATTATAGATAAAAGTTTGAAGGATAATGTTATAAATATTAATAGATGTGGAGATAGAATTATAGCTTTAAAAAATATTATTGATACTAAGATTATCAATGTTATAAGTGTTTATGCTCCTCAAGTAGGTTTGGATGTAAGCTCAAAAGAAAAATTTTGGAATGAATTAGAGGGATTAATACAAAAGATACCTCTTCAAGAAAAAGTATTTATTGGAGGAGATTTAAATGGACATGTTGGTAGAGTGGTAGAAGATTTTAAAAGTGTTCATGGTGGTTATGGATTTGGAGTGACTAATGAAGAAGGTAGGACTATATTAGATTTTGCCTTAGCTTATGATTTTGTAGTTGCTAATACTTTATTTAAGAAAAGAGATGAACATATTATTACTTATAAAAAATGGATCTAGTAAAACATATTGATTATTTTTGATAAGAAAAATAGATCATTTAGATTGTAAAGATTGTAAGGTCATTCCAAGTGAAAGTTTAAGTACCCAATGTCGATTAGTTTTAGATTTTAAGATGAAAGATTGTAAGAGGAAAAATAATCAAATTTATCATTAGGATTAGATGGGGACACTTAAAGAACAAAATAAAAATATTTTTAAGAGCAAGCTACAAGAGCTTAGAATTTGGGATGTTCATAAAAAAGCTAATGTTATGTGGGAAAAAGTAGCAAGTGAAATTAAGCAAGTTGCTAAAAATGTGCTTGGAGAATCAAAAGGAAAAGCTTCTTTTAATAAAAAATAGTTGGTGGTGGAGTCAGAGTGTGCAAGAAAAGATAAGAAATAAGAAGCATTGTTATAAAACTTAGTTTAGATGTAAAACTTGGAGAATTGGGAAAGATATAAAGTGGTTTGTAGAGATTCTAAGAAAGCAATATATGATGCAAAAAAATTTAGCTTTAGTGATTTATACAATAGATTAGATACCAAATAAGGTGAAAGATGTATGTATAAGTTAGCCAACCAAAGAGACATGAGAAGTAAAGACCTGGTGTATTAAGGATGAAGATAATAAAGTATTTTCTTAGAAAAGGATATTGAAAATAGGTGGATGAGATATTTTGATAAACTTTTCAATGAAGGATGGAATGTATGATTGATTTTAGCAACCTTAATACCCTAAACAAAATAGAGAATTTTATTTTATCATCATTAGTAAATATGAAGTTAGAGAAGCTTTAAAGAAAATGAAATGTGAAAAAGTAGTAGGACCTGATGATATTAGAATAAAAGTGTGGAAATGTTTAGGAGATCAAGGAATTTATTATCTTACAGATCTTTTTAATGTTAGTTTAAAGACTAAAAAGATGTCAGATGAGTGAAGAAAGAGTTTGTTGGTTTCTTTTTTAAGAATAAAAGTGATGCACAAGAGTGTGCAAATTATAGAGGAATTAAGTTAATGTGTCATACATTAAAATTATGGGAGAGAGTAATTGAGCAAAGGTTACGATGTGATACAAAGTTTCTTAATCGGGTTTTCATGCCGTAGATCTACTATGGATGTATACATTTGTTAAGAGGTTTTATGGAGAAGTATAGAGAAAGTAAGGAGGATTTACATATGATATTATTTTATTTAGAGAAAGCTTATGATAAAGTTTCAAGAAATGTTCTTTGGAGATTTCTAGAATAGAAAGGAGTTAATATTGGTTATATTCAAGTCATCAAGGATATGTATACTAGTCATTAGTGTGTCCAAACACAAGGAGGATTGACAAAATATTTTCCCATTTCAATTGGATTACATCAAGGATCAACTTTAAGCCCTTATCTTTTCTTTAGTAATGGATGTTCTTACTAGGCATTTATAGAAGATGTACCTTGTATATGTTGTTGATAAGACTAGAGGGAGTCCAAGAGAAACTTGAATTATGGAGGTCAACATTAGTCTAAAGGTTTTCATTTAAGTAGATCTAAAATTGAATATATGGAGTGTAATTTTAGTTGTAGAAGTTCTAATGGTAGTGTTGTGACATTAGGTGAACTAGTCATTAATAAGAGTGAGTTTATTCAAATATTTAGGCTCTATTGTTCAAAATGATGGTGAAATAGATGGAGATGTTATTAGTAGAATTCAAGTTGGATGGTTGAAGTGGAGGAATGCATCTGGCCTGTTGTGTGATAGAAAAGTTCCACTTAAACTTAAGGTAAAATTTTATAAGATGGTGGTAACACTTGCAATGACTTATGGTGCAAAATGTTAGCCAATAAAAGAGAAGCATAAGACTAAGTTAAGTGTTACAGAGATGAGGATGCTCAGGTGGATGAGTGGCTTTACTCTTAGAGATAAAATGCGAAGTGAGTATGTTAGAAAAGTTGGAGTAGCTCGTGATATAAGATTAGAGAGAGTCCTTAGATGGTTTGGCCACATAAAGCCTCGTGATGACGATTAAGAGGTAGTTACATTAGATTTGCCTTATGTCAAGAAAGGTAGAGGTAGACCTAAAAAAGACTTGGTTAAGATGTATAAAAAATGACCTTAGTATACTTGAATTAAATGAGATTAAGACATAATAAGACACAATGGAGATGAAGGATTCATGTAGCTGACCCCACTTAGTGGATAAAGGCTTGTTGTTGTTATTATTGTTGTTGTATTTTTTTTAATTTTTTTAATTTTTTTTTAAATTAAGTAAACTAGTAGCTTTATCTTTATTTAGTTAATTTTTTTATTTTTTTTAGTTTGTTTTATTTTTATAATGATTTATTTTATTTTTATTTATTTTATTTTTTATTTATTTACATTTAGGTTTTAAGTTTTAGTATTAGGGTTTAGGTTTGGGGTTTAGGGTTTAGGTTTATTGAGGTTTATTTAGGGTTTAAGGTTTTTTGTAGGTTTTAAGGTTTAATTTAGGGTTTTATTTTATGGTTTAGGGTTTAGGCTTTAGTGTTTTGGGTTTCAGGGTTTAGGTTAGGTTAGGTTAGTTTTGGGTAGGATTATTTTATTATAATTTTAAATTTTTAAAATTTTAAATTAAGTAACCCAGTTTAGTTTATTTAGTTTATTCTATTTTTTTTTTTAGTTTATTTTTATTTTTATTTACTTTAGTTTATTTATTTTTGGTTTATTTATTTTTATCTAGGTTTTTTATTTTAGTCTATTTTATAGGTTTAGGTTTAGGTTTAGGTTTTATTTTCAATTTATTTTTAGGTTTATTGTTTAGGTTTTGGTTTTTCTTTAGTTTTTATTTTATTTCAGTTTTATTTTTTTTAGTTTAGTTTCTTTTATTTTATTTATTTTAGTTTAGTTTTATTTTATTTATTTATTTTTTATTAGGTTTAGATTTTAGTTTATGTTTTATTTTATTTATTTTATTTTGGTTTTGTGTTTTTTTTATTATTATTTTAGGTTTATTTGGTTTTAGCTTTAAGTTTTAGTTTATGGTTTAGTGCAGTTTAGGGTTTTGGGTTTTGGGTTTAGGGTTAGTTTAGGGTTTAGAATTTAGGGTTTTAGGGTTTAGGGTTTAGGGTTTAGGTTTAGGGTAGGATTGGGTTTGGGGTTTTTGGTTAGCATTTTAGGTTTAGGGTTTAAGGTTTTTTTATTTACTTTTATTCATTTTTATTTTATTATTATTATTTTAAATTAAGTAAAGTGGTAGGTTTATGTTTATTTAGATAATTTTTTTATTTATTTTAGTTTTTTTATTTTTTAATTTTATTTAGGTTTATTTTTTTATTTTATTTATTTTAGGTTTATTAATTTTATATTTTAGGTTTATTTAGGTTTAAGTCTATTTTCTAATTTATTTTATTTTTATTTTGTTTTTAGGATTAGATTTTAATTTCATTTTTTAGGTTTAGGTTTTTATTTTATTTTTTATGCTTAGGTTTTATTTTTTATTTATTTTGGTATTATTTTATAGTTTAGGTTTAGATTTATTTTTAGTTTAATTTCTTTTATTTAGTTTATGGTTTAGTTTTACTTTATTTTAGGTTTAGGTTTAGGTTTTATTTATTTTAGTTTAGGTTTTGGTTTATTTTATTTTGTTAATTTTAGTTCATGGTTTATGTTTTTTTTTTTTTAGTTAGTTTAGGTTTATTTTATTTTATTTAGGTTAGGGTCTAGGTTTAGTTTATTTTAGGTTTAGGTTTTATTTATTTTAGTTTAGGTTTATGTTTTTATTTTATTTTAGGTTTAGGTTTTTTATTAGTTTAGGGTTTAGGTTTTATTTTTTATTTATTTTTTGTTTTATTTTTAGATTTATTTTTTAGGTTTAGGTTTTTATTTAGTTTTTTATTTTATTTAAGGTTTTGTGCCACCATCCTTAAAGTTCTTCGATGGCAGTGGGAACCCACGATAACACATTGCACACTTAGTCATCATATTAGGCTAACGCCTCTCTTTTTTGTTATCTCATGCGTTGCATTTGAAGGGTAACTGCTTTGGTGAAGACTTTTGCTGAGTTGGAGCACCTCTTCATGAAGAGGTTTGTTGGAGCTCAGCAGAGGGTAATTGTAGGTGACCTCATTGAAAAGAAACAAAAACTTAACGAGTCCCTTATTGATTACATTCTCAAGTGGCACAACCAGAGCATGAAATGTGAACTGTAGTTGTCCTAAGAGTATGCCATTTAGATTCTTCTCAAGAATATCCATGGCCCGATCTCTTTCATGCTTAAGGGCTTTACCATCAAAACATTTGAGAAATTAATCAACAAAGTAGCTAGCCTACAAGAGGAAGCTTAATAGTTTCCCTTTCTCGACCAATCATCTAGGCCCAAGCCATAGAAGGTGTCTGAAAAGAAGCCAGACATAGTTATATCAGTGGACAGAGGGAAGCAACCATCTAGAGTTTAGTATGAGAGACTACGATCTCAGCAGCCTCATTTACCACCTCCTCTTCCACCACCTCGCCATATCATTCGCAACCGCAGCCACACAATGACCAATTCCACCACCTAGGCCTACCTAGTGGTATTCATATCCATCGCTTACTTTCCACCTACTCTTGCCAATATATTGAATAAGCCATATTCATTCAAGAGGGAGATAGTTAGAAAAATCTTTAAGAATCTCTTAAAGAAACTTAACTTTAATTTACCAGAGCCTAAGTGGCCAGAGGAAGTGGGCAAGAGCAATGATCCTAGCTATTTTCCCTACCACCACATCTTAGGCCATTTCTTAGAGGATTATATCACTTTTAAAGACTAGTTTGAGCGCAGCTACAAGTTGGGAGCATAGTTATCCCTAA
This sequence comes from Cymbidium sinense, assembly GCA_021442155.1. NCBI lineage: Eukaryota > Viridiplantae > Streptophyta > Magnoliopsida > Asparagales > Orchidaceae > Cymbidium > Cymbidium sinense. The sequence goes on along the minus strand of CM038214.1, from coordinate 293,729,109 downwards.
AGGATACTTATTAGAACAACCATCCAGTTCTATTAGAGTAATCCTTGGGGATACTTGCGATCATCTTAAGAACAAAGAAGGTTAGGATATCTTCTTATCCCAAACCTCTAAGAAGATCATTTCTAAGATCAAGAAGCTTTTTGTAGGTTCTTGAAATAGCTCAAACCTCCAACATCAAGGAAGATTTGCTAGTTGCAAAGGACAACTCAGGGAGGGTGACAGCCCAGTAGTAATAATAGCTCACCATACTTGCCTAGGATAGTCCAGTAGCTCAGCCACTATCCGAGTCCAGTACTCCCTCCACCGTTGCAGCTATCACCTCTTTTGCTAGATCCTCTTGTACTGATAGGAGCATTGTACTTGGATAAGGGCACTAAATTCCTTACTCCACTTACATTACTTGATTTCTATTATCTACCTCCACCCAAAAAGAAATTAATGAAGAAATCTGATTCTACTTATATATTATCTACTTCTGATGCTCTTGATTTTATTCCAATTGAGGGCTCTCTGAGTCTAAATAAAAATAATAGCTCTAATAGTTTATCTTATAGGAGAAGCTGTATGTATGCTCGATGAGAAGGTAGAACTTTCCACAAGCTCATTATTCCAAGAAGTCACTGAAGTCAATCTACATAGTGGCAAAGTTCTACCTCCTAGGGTAGCACCACAAGATAAGGGTAAGCAAGTCATTGGTTCTAGTGAGGAGATAGCCCCTTCATAGGATACTCCACCTATGGATATGCTTGTGGAGGACCAAGCCAGAGTTGCTTACAATGTCCTAGTTCACCTTAGAAAGCTAAGTTAAGGATATACATGCCTTGTCTTATCCAAAGAGATGAGGAATCTATAATCAAGGCCTTACTTGATCTAAAGATATCCTTAGCTTAGTGCCATTAAAGAGAGAGGCTTGCCACTCGATGGACATCTTAAGAGTTCAATGATGAAGACTTACTCCTGGGATAACCGCACAACCACCTCTTTACATTATTATAGTGATGTTGGCACACAAAGCTATCCAGAGTTCTAGTTGATCCAGGTGTATCAATCAATATTATGAGTCTAAGACCCTTGCCTACTTGAGGATCGACATCTCCAAACTCCAAAAAAAAATGATGTTAAAAAGATTCAATGAACAAGGCGAGAGGACCTTGTGGTGATTATTTTTTGGATGTATGGGAGGGGGGGGGTACACCATGCATGTAGGGGTATATTTTGAGGTGATTGGGTATAATATTGAGGTATGATGTACTATCTTGAAAGATAGAGGCATCACCCTAGAATGGACATAATCATGTAATAAGGACTCTAAGGCATGATGGATCTTCGAATGTACCAGAGATTTTTCCACTACTTTATATGAATGAATAAAGTAGGGTTTATGTAAAATTAGGTTATTAAGTTCCCTATGAAGGCTAGCCTCCATAGTTAATTACTTCTTTGGAAATGAAATTTTTTAAGAATACTTTCAATTAAAGTAGACAATTATCATCTCCAAAGATTTCAAGGTTAGACTATCAAAGGATTAGTTGTATTTGAAAATCAATTGGGAATGTTCTAGGAAAAGAGTTATTTTTGGAATCCAAATGAAGTGAGTAGGAAATGCTCTTGATACTGGGAAGCCTAGTGAGCATTCTAATCTATCTTATGGTTGGGCTTTATAATTTTGAAGTTGGGAGATTTATATGTTTTGAGTTAAAATTTAATTAGATTACTAGAGCTTATAATCCACCAACTTAAGGTTGTGGGAATGCCTAAGAGGTGAGAATTTATGTTCATAGCTTGAAGGAAATAGTTACCTCAGATCCTAAATCTAGGGAGCTTTAGTACCTAAATTTAAGCGATAAGTGGACATAAGGGTTTACCTCCACAAGAGAGAATAAATTGTCTGACTTCTGGAATTATAACCATCTGGAGTGGCTGCCAGCTAACTCCCCCTACAATTTCAAAACCATGTAGTCTGGTCTTATGAATTACAAGATAGTTAGGGTATTTATTTAATTAGAAAGAGACTAAAGTCCTAAACACACTCCTTAAGAGACTAGAGCATGAGTAGTATGAGCATATAACTTAATCTATAGATGCAAAATCTTTTCAAATTTTATTTCATTTTAAACACATCATTTTGAGAGAGGCTTTAGGATTTATTATGCCTAAATGCATGATGAAATAGGTTATGGGTCAAATCAGCTAGAAGAAGGTGTTCTCCACCACAAGGGATGCCCTCATAGGTCAAGCATTCCTTTATCATGCAAGGATGGAGATCCTTCCTATTCAAGACAGAAGAATATGCATGCATGATGTAAAACATACAACCATATAGCTAAGGGGTTGCTAAAACTTTTAATTATCTTATTTATGTCTTAGGCTCTATGATGAGGTTATGAATAGTTTAAAATTTATTTATGTGTGATTAGTTGGGTAGAAAAGTTATTTTTATCCTAAGAGCCTAATCGTATCCAAGCCACACATTATAGCTTCAATCATTTAGGAAACTAAGAAAAGCATGCCATCCTAATGTACAATGTAAACATAACATAAAATAATTATATAAACTATCATAAAAGAATAAAATGTCCAGTGCACCATACCAAGAGAGAAAAGGTGTGTAGTCGAGCTCAACCCTTATACAACCTGGAATATGAAAGAATTATTATAATTATATTAAATATTTTTGGGGTCTTTTTTCTTCATATCTCCAATTTTGATTTGGTTCCTTCATTGATTTGGATGGTGCTTTCTTCAAAGGCATCACACGGCACCCCAGGATAAAGCCTTCTGGTCATTGCTCATCCCATAGCACAAATCCAAATTACTATTATAAAAATTATATTTATGTGGGAAAAGTAAATCTAACTACATCTGCAAAATAGAGGTTAGCTAAATATACATATAATCCCAAGCAATTATATTTATAGTTTGGACTTAGCACTCTACACACATGTAACTAAGCCCACCTATCCTAACTTGGATTATGCTTAAGGATTTAAGCAACCTACAAAAAGAGCATTCACATTTATTTTAAGCATCCCTTAAGCATAATACCATGCAGAAAACATGATTAAGCTAATATTAGCCTATCATCTAGTCTACGAAGCATACACCCTAACATCCAATCTAAAATAATACCTTATTAAACAAAACATACATCACATCATACACCATCCTAACTTAGAGCTAGAAGTGATGACTTAATTCTAATGTATGTATTAAGGCTTGTGTGGTAAGTCTTGTTAGGCATTAGTGTTGTATTTTCTAAGTGTAGAAGGATTCAATTTAACATGAAAGATTGATTTCACTTGAAGTAGTTTAATTGATTTGAGAATTTTAATTTGTGTTTACTTTTATTTCATTTGATTACACTTAGCAACTAAGTGTTATAAAGAGAGGAAAAGGGGATAGCCCTCTTTCATCCCTACATTAAGTCAATTTCTAAAGTATATTAATTTGATTTAGTTCTCTTTAGTGAATGGCTTATTAAATGATTTAATTAATCCTAAGTTTAGGTTCACTTTAAATAATCTTATTCAAAATGAAAGGCATCTTAAGATTAATTTAATTGAATTACTACCACATGACATATATTAAATCATTCCTTTCCATCACATGTAACATGCATATGATTTAATCCTAAGTGTATTTATATATGCAATATATTTTAGCGCACTTAAAATGATGAATGTATGTGTCTGTTTAGAATTTATATTTTATTTGATTGAATTATTTAACCATATTAATTTAAAACTTTATCCAAATTCATATACAAAAAGGACATAAGAATGAAATTAAATAGGCATGTGCCATTGTTAAACTAGTGAAGTGAGGTAATCAAATGACCTCCTTGGAGCTAGCTAAAGCCTCGCATTCTCGGGATGTCCAGACTATATACCCATTTGTATTCAAACATTTGTAAATTTGTATACATGAATATAAGAAGTAAGCTCCAAATCATATGGCTAATTAATTCAACCACTTAGTGAATTATGAATGCATGCAATTTTAATGTAAAATGGGATTTTTATTAACTAATCACATATACATATACATGTACAAAATATAGGCAAGTACATGTCATTGTTAAACTAGGGAAGTGAGGTAATCAAATGACTTCCTTGGGGCTAACTAAAGCCTTGTATTCTCGAGATGTCCAGACTATATACTTGCTTTTCTTTGACACACATGGATGTATACATAAATGAGGGAAAGAAACCCATGCAAAGATTGTTTATAATTTTTTGATTGAATCATTTATATATATGAATTAAATCTCTATCCAAATTCTAATGTTGAAATACATAAGAATGAAATCAAATGGGTACATGCCATTGTTAAATCAGGGAAGTGAGGTAATCAAATGACCTCTTTGGGGCTAGCTAAAGCCTCATTTTCTTGAGATGTCCAGACTATATACCCATTACCATTCAATCTTATATAAATCAACACATGAATAAGGAAAGGAGAACTCAACATTCATACACTTAAGCTATAAGCACATGCATTTCTTATGTATTTACAACTACCATCATAACACATATTATTATTCATTTATAAGCTTTTGAAATGTATATTTGGAGTTAATAGTGATAATAGCCATGCATATATTAAATTAAATCAACACATGCAAGCTTACATAAAGGAAATCCATTTTATTTTACTTGATTTTGAAAAGATGGATGCATGAATTCAAATGACATGCAAAATTTAACATGATTGGAAAGAGGATAAGCAAATATAAGCATGTAATTCATTCAACCAAACTAGTTCTTAAGGACAATCAAATCAAATAAGATTATTTAAACCAAACCAATGCTTCTTTATTAATTAAGTTTTGGATTTTATTTGATTTAAAGAGGAGAAGAGAAATCATCACTTGTTATTTTAAGCCAAGTCCCACATTAGTGATTTGATTTAATTTAAGGAAATGTAATTAAGTTAATTTTATGGGTTAATTAAGTTGAACACTTAATTAGATGAATTAATTACCCTTACCCATGTCCCCTTAAAGTAATTAACTAAATAATTATGAGACAACATGATATGCATGGAAAATAAACTTGCAATGATCCTAGGAAATAAAAGGTGCCTAATGCAATTGGCTCATGATTAATAGTTAACTAGATTAAGGGACTTAATTAATTACTCTTATGGTTTTCCCACACATGTGAACTAACTATAATTTCATTAAACTCCTTTAGGTTATTAAACACCAAAGATCTACCCCATGATTTAATTAATTAAGGTCCGATGATTATGATTTCAATTTGATTATGATTAATTATTAGTTAAATCTTAATTAATTTAAAAAGGGTGAAATGAACTTGGGGTCCAAACCCTATTCCTTAGTTCACTTACTGTTGAACAATGATTAATAAAATTAATTAACCAATTTATTACTATTCATGGGATTAATTAATCATTAATTAACTTAAAAGAGTAGTTAAGGTTTAATTAGTCAATTTTCCTATTAAGTGAGCAATAAATCCCAAGAAAATCATGGGAGGCAAAGGTCATCCCATTAAATTAACCAACAAAATTTGGGATTAATTGCTCGAGTAATTAAGGAGTAATTAAGTTAATTAATTTTGTAATTAAACCTTAATTAAACCTTAATTACTGTTCAAAAATAATTAAGATCATTTTTGATTAATTATCCTCAGAAATACCTTTAAAATGAGTATTTATTTGCATTTTTTTTATTTTTCTATGATTGCTTATGATTCTTAGAAGTTTCAGGCATTAAAAATGATTAATTAAGCCTAATTAAAGCTTAATCCTATTGGCGCCATGTGGCGTGCTGATGTGGCATGCTTTCTATGTGGTGCCATTGGATTGGTTACTTAAAACTTATCCGATTTAGCACTAACGTAGTGGCGACGGACATGCTTTCTCGTCTACCATCCGATTTAAGATTGGATGGATACAATTAATCCCACAACTTAATAATATTAAATTAGATCAATCTAGCAGATCTAATCACGACTATCCATTCCGTTCATGAAGAATCGATGGTGCATGATCTAACATCATGCGAGTGAGGGAGAATGGAGTCCTTCTGCCATTGCTCACTTTATCTGAGCTTACCAGACCTCGGATCAACTTCAAAAGGATCCCATGCCTTCAAGACATTAATTAGAGGGGGTCCAATGATCAAGATCACATGAGATGCAAGTTTCTTCAAAAATATCCAACCCAATTTTGCCTAAGGATCGATTATGGAAGCATACCTCACTAGAGCTCAAGACTGGCAGTCGAACGATTGAGGAAGCTTCATCTAGGGGAGATGTAGCCCTATTGAGCAGCTATTAGATCAATTCCTCGACATTCGCTTGAAAGGCCATGAACTGATGATTTGGAGCTCAGCTTTAATCAAAGTCCCACCCCCTAGTGCTCAGGAAGCTTGGGAGATGATTCATTACTCGACGAGGCCTAGGGAAGGTGCGTGCAAAGTTAATTTTAATTTGATGGATAAATTGGGAAGTTAGGTCAAAAATGGAAGTGTCTTATTTCGGGATGGACAGGAATGGCATTTTTTGATTGAGGAATGAGCTTGAAGCTTAGGGAATGGCTCTAGTAGCTCATCTTGGGTAGCTAAGGCTTTAAGAATGATTTTTATGCGTGTTTGACAGGAAATGAGTGGGTGTATACCTCCCTTCATCTTGATCAGACGGTGGGACTAGGTTTGGCTTCTAGTGGTTGTCCAGCCATCTCAAGGAGTCGTGGGTGGTAGGGAGGAGGTGAGTTGGCTCTACTTGCTTGGTTGAAGGTGTGGAGGTGGCTCCCAAGGAGGAATCATGGGTGTCCTATGGGTTTCAAATGCTCCGATGGGTAGGGTGAGGTGATTTCACCTCCCATGGGTCATGGCTGACTTACCCACCCATTGGGTCTGGTTGGCAGTGTCCTAGGTGCCTAGGTGGACCATTGGGAGAGTACCAAGTGGCTAAGGAATGGAAATGACCACTTACATGGGTGATTTGTCTCATGTGATGCCCTTGACACAAGGCGAGAATGATCATTTGGGATTGGATTTAATTTGTACAGATTTGAAATGAGCCTAATGTGGGGTAGCCAAAATTTCAAGTCAATTGGAGTCAATTTGGTTAGGTTTAGTTCAATTTGACTAATTTTGGTCAAATTGGGTTAGGTTGGGTCAAGTTGACCAATTGGTTAAATTGGGTCAAACCAAGGATTGGGTAAAGTTCATATGATCATTTGGGATGTTTTGGTTCAATTGGTTTGGTTTAGTTTTGCTTAGATTTAATTTTGGCACATTTGAATTCATTTGGGTCAAATGGGTTCAATTGACCAATTTGACCAAATTGGCCAAATTGGCTTGGGTGTTGGGTTGGGTTTAGTTGACTAATTGAAGATGATTATAGGCTTTGGTTTCAATTTTGGTTTTGTTTTGATTTAGTCCAACTTGAACCATTAGGTCAATTTTGGCTAAGTAGGTCAGTTGGGTTCAATTGGGTCAAATCATGGCTTTGGTCAAGTTCAACAATCAATTTGGATTGAACTTGACCCATTGGTTACAATCAATTTAGTTTATATTTTTATTTGAGCCAATTTGGGTCAACTTGGGTCAAGAGAGCCAATTGGGTTTAGTTTGACTCAGTTGAAGGTCAAGTCATATTCAAATATTGGTTTTGATTTGGTGTGAATCATTGGTATCAAGTGATTTGTCTTAGGATGCAATTTGGCTAGTTTGGGTTCATATGGGTTAAGGGGTTGACTTGGTCAAATGACCAAGTTCGCTTGATTTGACCTAATTTGTGAAAATTGATAAACCTAGGGTGATCAACAATCGTGATGGGAGGTTTTGATTAGCTTGGTTCAATGCAATTTGGGTAGGATTAGAACTTGGCTCAAATAGGTCAAATTGGCCACTTTGGGTCAAGTGGACCAATATGGTTTAGTTGGCTTGATTTTGGGTTGAGTTTATATATGGATTTGGGATTGATATATAAATTAAATTGCAATTGGCTCGTGTTCAAATGGGTTTTGGTTCATTTGAACATTTCAAGTCAAAAGGGTTAAGTTGCATTTGACTTGAGTTGATTTTGGTTTGGCATGATGATTGCAGATTTTATTTATATTTGTGAATATGATTGAAGGTATGATTGATTCATGAGAAAATCAATTGAATTTGGGTTTTGGAATGAAATAATTTGGCTATGTCCATAGAGTTGGGTCATGTGGCTTTGGTTTGGATTTTGATTTGGTTTGATCTAGTTTTGATGATTTAAATGTATATTTCATTTAAATTTGTGAAGATAATTGAAAATATGATCGATTTGTAAGAAAATCAATTGAGTTTGACTTGATTTGGATTAAGATTTAGCTAAGTCCATGTGATAAGTCATATGGCTTAGGAAGGGGTTTTGATTTAATTTAATTTAGTTTGATTTAGTTTTGCTCATTTGAATGTTGATTTAATTTATATTTAGGAAGATGATTGATTATATAAATTTATTATGAGAAAATCAATTGATTTTGAATAGATTTGGATTATTATTTGGCTAAGTCCATGGGATAGGTCATATGGCTCAGCAAGGGTTTCAAGTTTGGATTTGATCATGGGCTTCAATCATTTGGTTTTGGAATTTTGGTTTGGATTTGGGTTTGAATTCTATGTTTGAATTGAACTTGAGGTTTGGCTTGAGAAGGTGAACATGGATTAGATTTGGGTTGTAGGATATATTTATTATCCTAATGCACGGCATAATCTAATCATATGGTTAACCCTTCTAAGTCTTTAGGATTAGGTTAAGTTCTTACCTAATTGTTAGAAGTGTCTTATGATTAGGGAAGTCTTAGTGTCTAGAAAACTCCTAAGTCTAAGATGGGAAGATTGAATCCGCACTCCAAAAGTGAGGTCAACTTGCCTTAGGCTCCATAGTGTTGCCCTTGGAGATAGATGATTGGAAGACTGAAGCCAAGTTTCACATTATAGACTCAGATACATCTTTCAACACTTTGCTTGGGAGACCATAGATACATGAGAACAACATAGTTCTATCCTCTCTAGATCAGTGCAAGAAGTTTGTGAGAGGTGGGATCCTCTACTGTGTCAAAAAAGATCTGAAGCCATTTATAGTTCACTTGGTTGGCATATATGAGGATGTGGCTTACTACCTCTCTCAAAATCAACAAGTCTATTCTTGTGAACTTGGCTTAAGTTTAAAAATAAAAGAAAAAGAAAAAAAAAGAAAAAGAAAAATAAAAAGAAAAGATAAGATAAAATGAAAAAAAAAATTAAAGGGGGAGAAAATTAACTTGGAGGAGGAAGTAGAGCCTAACATTAGATTCCACTCATAGTACGTTACTCCATTTGAATATATGGGTAGGATGACTTGAGATCCACTAGGTAGAGGAAGAGGCCAGTTCAGATGCAGTCCCATGGGTGGAAAACCTCCTTATTGGCCACCTAATAGAAGATATATCCCAACTACCAGGAGTACACCTACTATCCATATAGATCTAGAATCTAGTTCATAGGATGAGTCTTATATGGTTAGCACACCTTCCAGCTCTTCTCAATAGTAAATTCTCTTGGAGGTGACACTTGAGCCAGATAGTAATGAAGACACTTAAGCTAAAGCAAAGCATAAGTGTATCCAAGTCTATATGTGAAGCAATTAGGCATTAGTTAGGAACCTTAGCTCTAACCCAACTTTCCTCTCAAAAAGTTGAGGGTTAGGTAGTTAAGGAAGCCTAAGTCATCCACGTGTGAAGACTGAGGTTATTTATGGAGCATCATCCTCAAGTCAAGAAGTTGATGTAGAACTTGAGGATGATTCCTATAAAGATTTAATAGAATTACCTTTTGATTGGTACTTGCCTTGTGTTCATAATTTAGCAAAGAAAGTGTTAATCTCACATACTTGGTCAAAGCATAGGTCAAACTACTTCAAAAGAATATGGAAGAATAAATGCAAAAGCTGTCAATCAAGGCCAGGACTAGGATTCTGAATAGTGGGTCCAATCAATGATAACAATTACTACTTAATCATCACCAATAACTTAGAATCTGATATGTTCTTTTCAAATCATATTAACTCATATGAGGAGATGTTCTTAAAAACTTTAGATGATCCTGATGATTTTGAAGTCAATGATGCACTGCCAGAGTTTGAAGAAGAGATCAAGTCAACCATAGACAAGCTCTAGGAAATCAACTTAGAATTGAAGATCCATGCCCCATACATCGCTTCTTTTGTTGAATGAAATTGAAACCAATGACTTAGTTAGGCTATTGATTGGACTACTTTGTATAGTGTTTGATGAGATTCTGGATTCTCGATGGCCCATAAACTTGCAATAGAGCTTACTAATTCAAAACAAGCTCTTAGATGAATATGATTAAACATAGAACAACAGGTCATTTATGAAGTCAAGAAACTGATCGATGATGGCTTGATCCAGGAAGAAAATACCCTACCTAGTTATCTAGCATTGTCCCAGTTAAGTAAAAGAATGGCCAAATCACACATATGCATTTTATGGATGTCCAAAAGATGAATTTCCACTACCAACCGAGTCGATGGTGGACATTGCCTCATCACATGCAATCTTATTTTTTATGGATGGCTCATCTGGATATAACCAAATAAATATGGCCCTTGAAGATGAAAGAAACACTGCTTCAATCGAAATCTATTACTATAAGGTCATTCCTTTCAGCCTTAAAAATGCTGGTGCTATATGATAGTGGGCTCTGACTCTAATCTTTGATGAAATCATTCATCATCAAGTTGAGTTCCATGTCGATGATCTCGTATTCAATAGTAGAGAAAAGAAAGACCTCTCTTTGACTTGAGAGTAATTTTTGAATAGTTAAGATAATTTAACCTCAAAATGAACCCCCTAAAGTATGCATTCAGAGTAGTTTTAGGGAAATTCTTTCGGTTTATTGTTCAACACTAGGGAATTAAAATTGATCCAGAGAAGATCAAGGCGATATTAAAAATTCCACCCCCTAAAAGTTTAACTCAACTGAGATCATTCCAAGAGCAGTTGGTGTATCTAAGATGCTTTATATACAACTTATCAGGAAGATGTCAGCCAATCTCATCACTTGTCAAAGAGGATGCCAAGTTCAAGTGAGATGATAGGTGTGAGCATGCCTTCAAAGACATCAAGCATTATTGATCACCGTTCTAAAACTATCCTAGGTAAGCCACTCCTACTTTACACTACAACTTTGGTGCTTTGTTGGCCTAAGCCAATGATGAAGGGAAGAAAAATTCACACTACTACCTTAACCGTTATCTAATACCTAGTGAGGCTAATTATCCACCCATTGAGAAGCATTGCTTAGTTTTAATCTTTGCATCCCAAAAGCTACAGCACGTGCTTCCTCTAAGGTGAACTTAATCTCTAGGATCAATTCACTACAGTATCTCATGACACATCTGATGCTATCCAGATGGTTGGCATGACGGTTCATGATCCATATGTAGTTTGATATTACCATCATACCTCTCTATATGGTGAAAGGATAATAGCAGCTTTTTTAGCAGTACACCCACTTCCTGCTGACTCTCCGCTTAGTGGTGATCTCCTTGATGAACAAATCATGAAGTTACGGGATGCTAGAATTCACCACTGAGAGATGTACTTTGATGGTGCGACTTTCTCTCAAAGAGGAGAAGAACCACAATCTACTATTCCATGAAAGGCAGGGTAGGAATAGTTCTCTTAACTTTGGACCACGATGTGATTTGATTCTCATATCATCTGTCTAATCCTTGCACCAACAATAAAGCTGAATATGAGGCTCTAATTGCTAGTCTGGAGTTAGTCATTACTCTAATCATTTAGAACATCAACATCTTCTAGGATTCTTAGCTAGTTATCAACCAAATCACTAGGTCCTATGAGGTTATAAAGCCCAAGCTCCATCACGACCACAAGTACACCATAGAGTTATTGTCCCAAATCCCAAAGGTTACCATTTATAAGATTCCTCATGGAGAGAAAGTTACAGCATATGCTTTAGCCAAGCTTGTCAAGGGGTTGGCATGTTCCAAGGATGAGTCCATATCATTAAAGGTCCAAAATAGACAAGTCTTATCCCTTATTGATAATGAACTGATTAAAAAGTACTCTCTTGAAGGGAGGCCATTTTAAGAAGGACAAGGAGTAAGATTAGAGGCAACCATTCATGGATTACCTAAATAAAGACAAACTACCTAAGAAGTCTCAAGCCCATCGATGAAGCAATTTCTTGATGGTGTCTGTCTCTGATCATGTGTGATTATGTTTTAGACACAAGCCCATAAGATGACCGAGGTACCTGTGATTATGTGGAGCTAAACAATCTGTCCAAGATGAAAGCCAAGATCAAGTGACTAGGATACTATCGCCATCGATGATCAAAGATTGCATGGATACCTTTAGCGATTCCACCAATGTCAAATACACTTTTACACTAACCACTCAACATTCTACACTACACATGATGGACATTTGAGTGTTAAAACATAGTGGGTTTGATTGATCCTTTTATTCCAAGGGTCATCGTTCATCTTAGCTGTTACTAATTACTTTTCCAAATGGGCGAAGGGGATTTCGCTCAGAGAGGTCACATTTCAGCATGTGCTCCAATTTTTTAGGAACCATATCGTAAATAAGTTTGGAGTGCCTTGATGAATTATATCTGATAATGGTATTGCATTTAAGAGCATTGAGATCAACAACTTTGCCTAAAGACATAACATAGATTAGAGATATTCTGCCATCAACTACCTGAGGGAAAATGGCTTAGCAGAAGCCTTCAATAAAACTCTCATCCAAATACTAAAAAAGACACTCAACAATAATAGTGGCATGAGTTAATTGAAGCCTTGTGGGCCTACTACAAACATATAGAACTATAACTCGCCCACTCTTTTCCTTAGTGTATGGGTCCAAGTCGCTTCTACCATTAGAGTCCAACTCCCATCACTAAGGATAATTGTGGTAGTAAGATCATAACAAAGCGTAATGCCAAGCTCTATTAGAATATCTCAAAGGTTTGGAGGAGAGACGCCTATGGGCATGACAAAACCTCAAGTTATACAAAGCTAAAATGATTCAAGCTCATAACAAGTTGGTCCACCCTAGAGCTTTTCAAGTAGGAAAGCTTATTTTATTTCTAGGGAGATTGATTATTGCCCGTCATAAGATGGGAGGCAAGTTTGAACCCACTTGGGAAGGACCTTTTGCCATAAAGAAGGTCTACCAAGGAGAATTTTATCAAATTATTAATCATAAGGGAGAGCGCCCAAAGCATCCTATCAATGGGTTCTACTTAAATAAATATTAAAAATCATTTTTAAAAATAATTATCATCAATGAAAATTTTATTTTGAATTCAATCTCTTCAATGTTGAAAGTATTCTTGTTTACGAATCCATGATGATGTGTTTAGGGTAGGTGTAAGGAACCCAAGCAGCATCCTATCCTTTATCGACACAACAAAAACACAAACTACACACAAATATATATCTTTTGTTTTGGGCTACTCTGGGTTGGGATAATGCCCCCAATGTTACTCACATAGTAGGCTTGATTACTCACAAGTGTGTCACCCTGGTCTTCTTGCTTTGGAGGATGTAAGTCCGCTATGCTTTCCTTCCTTACTTCTACATATTGATGAGTGTTAGTTTAGGCCTTACATGGATGGTGTTAACTCATGTTGGCTTCATTTAAGAGGATGTGAGTCTACTACATCTTCTTCTTGGATTATCCTTTGTGCACTAACTGGGTTGAGTATATTTGAGGTTTAGGATAAGTCCCCTAGTGGCTCCATCCCTCCTGACTGCTTCAAGTCTGGGTCCAGTCCTTCCTCGAGGCTCCCCGCTTAGTAGTCGCTCTAGGTCAGATAACATCTGTCTCATCGATGACAAACTATCCCAATGATCAGTTTCGCTTAGAAAGTTATATGCCTATACACTTTCTTTGTAATTTAATTGTTGGACATCGATGAGCACGTTAGGTTGGTTGGTTCTTACTATGCTGATGGGTACACCACTCATGCTCACGGATACACGTTAGGTTGGTTGGTTCTCACACGTTAAGGTACACCAATCATGGCAGATGTAAGTTTGCTATGCTTATTCCTTGATAACACACCCCTTTTCTTTTCCAAATGACCTCCTATATTTTGGATCACATTTTTTGCGACCCCATTTAGACACTACGCTATTGGATTGGACAATTCCCTTCCTAGTAACCACCCCCCGTGGTTGGAGAATCCATCTTGTGGATGTAGATACTCCCTTGGTATAGTAATGAGATAGGCGACATATCCCCCTTATAGTGTGGTCCCTCACACAACTGTCCATGCAAACATATAAACAAAATATGTATTCACTTGTGGATTAGAGGACACCCTAGCTACCTTTTCCCATGCACATCCAATCTTTAGGGTAGTGTCAAAGAAAACTCTAGAGACACCCTAGCGGTACCTAACATGTCATGTCCAATGCATGTGTGATCCCCTAGCAGATCTCCCTCCATGTCCTTGACATGGAATTTCATCAAATCTTATTTCTTATTTTATGCACACCTTTAATACTTCAACCAAAACCCTAACAATGAATTTATTCAAATTACATCATCTTAACATTGTAATCAACATTTTATGATTTTTGATGGTGCAAGCTCAAACTAACTATACAATATCATGCTAAACATAATATAGTGTGAATTAACACACAAGATTATATTATAATATTTGATGTTATATTATAATTTGCTATAATATAATAAATTGTCTAACATTACACTTCATTAGAATCACTTAAAAAGAACTAATAAAAATTTTTTCTCAAAATATGAATAATGTTCATTTTGGATGTAAAATTGTTATTTTTCTTTTATAAATGGTACAAAATAGCATAATTTTGGTGTTGCTTCTTGGTGTGTGTCATGAATTTGGCCAAATTCTTCCATCTCAACCCTTCAAATTAACATTTCTGTGAGTTTAGACCCAATGTATTATAACAAAAATAAAACATACTAAAATGTACAATAATATTAGAAACACATAACCACATTCATATGTGTGTGAAGTTATATTTTTATCTACATTATATTTTAATATGCTTTCATATAATATATTATCTTACATTACACCTTAAAATGAATCACTTTAAGCAAAAAAATTATAAAATTTGGTTGAAAAATGAACATTATTTTGGATGCAAAATTTCATTCTTTTGATTAAATGACACACCATAGCACACCCTAATGATGTTCCTTAAAGCTTACCTTAAATTTGGCCAAAACCCATTATCTCAGCCTATAAATTAGTATTTTTATGAATTATACCACTACAAACTCTACTACATCATACTATAACCAACTAAAATATGCTAAACAATAAGTATTAATACACAATAGTATGTCCTAATGGATGATGCTACATGCTATGTCATCCTATATTATAATACATAATATATTATATTATATTATATTGCATATCACATCACAAGTGGTTGCTTAAGATAAAAATCCTAAAATTAGTCTAAATAATAAAAACTATATATTTTAGTGTATCACTTACATATTTTAAATTGAAACAATATATTATGATGCCATGCTCTACCTATTATGAATTTGGCCAAATTCTACCATTTTAAAGTCTAAATCAACATTTTTATAAACAATGCTAGTTTGGCTACATGATTGTAAAATACTAAAAGATTTTAAAATGTTCAGAACAATATATTCTGATATATGATGCTATACTATGCTGCAACATATAATATTTATTTTGAACATAAAATCTTACTTTTTAGACTACAAGTGGCATAACACACCTTTGGTACTACAACCTAATTCCCACTTTAAATTTAACAAATTTCATCATTGGATTTATTAAATCAATATTTTTATGATTTATATTAACATAGGTAATATAGCACAATACCATAATATACTAAAATATTTCAAAAACATCTTATAACATCTGATAAGAATTCACAAAATGCTCAAATATATGATAGTACATTATATTGTAATATATGGTATTATAATATAATTTAGGGTTAGGGTTTAAGGTATTTAGATCTCTAATAGTCAAGGGAACATCCCTTGAAAACATTTTATTTAGCTACCATAATTATGTTAGGATAAGGTCATTCTTTAGATCTACTCCTAATGACATCTTTATTCAAGGTTTAGGGTTTAGGGTTTAGGGTTATGATTAGGGTTTAAGGTTTATTTAGGGTTAATTTAGGGTTAAAGGTTTAGGGTTAAGATTAGGGTTTAAGGTTTATTTTGGGTCAGTTTAGGGTTTAAGGTTTAAGGTTTAGGGTTTAGGGTTTAGGTTTTAGGGTGGTTTGGGTTTTTAGGTTTAGGTTTAGATGGTCTTAGGGTTTTAGGTTTAGGTTTTTTTATTTTATTTATTTTATTATTAGGTTTTAGATTTTTTAGGGTTTAGGGTTTAGTTGTGGTTTTGTGGTTTAGAGTTTAGTTGGGTTAGTTTGGGTTTAGGGTTTAGGGTTTTTAGGGTTTAGGGTTTAGGGTTTAGGGTTTAGGGTTTAGGTTTTAGGTTTAGGGTTAAAATTTAGTTTAATGTTTATGGTTTTTTTTAATAGAGAACAAATTTAGATTCAACATATCTTCTTTTTGATTTCATCAACTAAGTAGCACCCCAAGTTTTCTAAGACATAAGTGACATCTTAGATAAAAATGAGCACCCATAGAGCAAATAAAAAACCCTAGATAAGTAGAATCGACTCTACTCTAAAGAAACAGTTACATTAGAAGTAGATTAGATTGACTATTCTTTAGTTTCTCCAATTCCCATCAGAACCACCCCCACCTCTTGATACCTGGATCCACCATCATATCCCCGATCTCTCCCTCAACAACCACCATGGTTGTAACTTCCATTGTTCCTCCTGCCTCCATAACCACCACTGCTCCGACCACCACCTCCATATCCACCAGCACCTCCAGATCTCCCACCACCACAGCAATAACTGTCTCCTCTGCTTTCGCCTCCACCACCAGATCAATAATGAGCCTAGTTGATTATGATGTTCCTACCATCAAGGTTCTACCCATTCTTATGGTTTAGGGTTAGTTTAGGGTTTAGGATTTAGGATTAAGGTTTAGGGTTTAGGTTAGCAGGGTTTGTTTGGGGTTTAGTGTTTTGTGTAGGTTTTTGGGTGGTTGTGGTTTTTTTAGGTTTAGGATTTAGTTTAGGGGGTTTAGGGTTTAGGTTTAGGGGTTTAGAGGGATTAGGGTTTAGGGTTTAGTTATAGGTTTAAGGTTTTAGGTTTAGGTTTAGCTTTATTTTGGGTTTAGAGTTTATGTAGATTTGGAAGTTTTTTAAAAAAAGCAAAACAAATAGGTTAGTTTATTTTTTATTTGAATTTTATTTATTTTTATTTAGGTTTATTTATTTATTTAGTTTAGTTTATTTATTTTAGTTTATTTATTATTTATTTTAGTATGAGGTTTAGTTTTTTAGTTGAGTTTTATTTTATTTTTTTAAGTTTAGGTTATTTTTATTTTTTAGGTTTATGTTTATTTTAATTTTAATTTTAGGTTTTAGGTTTTATTTTAGGTTTTTAGGTTTATTTTAGTTTAGTTTATGATTATTTTAGATTATTTTATTTTATTTAGTTTAGGTTCAGGTTTAGGTAAAGGTTTAATTTATTTTAGGATTTGGTTTAGGTATTATTTATTTTAATTTAGTTTATTTTAGTTTAGGTTTAGGTATATTTTATTTTGTTTATTTTATTTTATTTTAGGTTTTAGTTTTTTAGTTTAGGTTTATTTTAATTATTTTAAGTTTAATTTTTAGGTTCATGTTTTTATTTAGTTTTTATTATATTTTATTTTAGGTTTATTTTTTTATTTTAGGTTTAGTTTTTATTTTATTTAAGTATTTTTTTTAATTTAGGTTTTTATTTATTTTATTTTTGTTTAGTTTTTATTTTTTATTTTATTTTCTTTTTAGGTTTTGGTTTAGGTTTAGGTTTAGGTTTTAATTTATGTTTTTTATTTTATTATATTTTTCTTTATTTTAGGTTTTATTTATTTTATTTTTAACTTTTATTTAGTTTAGTTTAGTTTTAGTGGGGTGGTTTTTGGGTTTAGGTTAGTTAGTGGTTTAGTTTTATGGTTTGGGGTTTAGGGTTTAGGGTTTAGGATTTAGAGTTTGGCTTTAGGGTTTAAGTTTTAGTTTAGGGTTTAGGGTTTAAAGTTTTTTTTTAATAGAGAACAAATTCAGATTCAATATTTATTCTTTTTGATTTCATCAATCAAGTAGCACCCTAAGCTTTCTAAGACACAACTGATGACATAAATAAAAATGAGCATTGATAGAGCAAATAAAAACCCCCATGATAAGTAGAATTGTCTTTACAGTAACGACATAGTTCCATAAGAGGTAGATTAGATCGATCACTCTTCAACTTCTCTAATTCCCATCAGAATCACCCCCACCACTCGAGTAGCGGGATCTGCCATCATATCTTCGATCTCTCCCTACACCACCACCATGGCTGTAACCTCCATCGCTCCTCTCACCTCCATAACCACCACTGCTCTGAGCACCACCTCTATATCCACCAGCACCTCTAGATCCCCCACCACCACTGGGATAACTTTCGCCTCCACCTTCGACTCCAACACCGTGATCATCAAGCCAAGTTGACGGTGATGTTCCTATCACGGTTCTACCCATTCTTAGGGTTTAAGGTTAGTTTAGGGTTTTAGGATTAGCTTAGTGTTGGTTGGGTAAAGATTAGGATGTGTTTAGGGTTTGGTAAGATTGGGGTTAAGTTTAGGTTAGTAGGGTTTGGGTTTAGAGTTTGGGTTTAAGATTTAGGTCAGGTTTGTGGTTTAGGGTTTAAGGATTAGGGTTTAGGGTGTGGTTGTGGATTATGGGTTTATGGTAGTTAGGAGGGTAGGTTAAGGGATCTATTTAGTAGGTTTAGGGAGGTTAGGTTTAGAGTGCAGGGTTAGGGTTTAGGTGGTTTAGGGTTTGGTTTTTAAAAAAAAAAGTACAAAGTAGGTTTATTTATTTAATTTTATTTATCCCAGTTTTATTTTTTATTTTTATTTAGGTTTATTTTTTATTTTTATTTAGTTTATTTATTTTAGTTTAGGATTTTAATTTTAGTTTATTTTATAGGTTTAGGATTATTTTTTAGGTTTAGGTTATTTTTATTTTATTTGGTTTATTATTATTTATTTTTTTAGGTTTAGTTTTAGGTTTATTTTTTAGGTTTTATTTGTAGTTGATTTTATGTTTATTTTAGTTCATTTTATTTTATTTAGTTTAGGTTTACCTTTGGTTTATTTTATAGTTTAGGTTTATTTATTTTATTTTAGTTTTATTTTAGTTTATTTTTATTTTGTTTATTTTATTTTAAGTTTTAGTTTAGGTTTTATTTTTTTTTTATTTATTTATAGGTTTTATTTATAGGTTTATTTTTTTTAGGTTTTTTCATTTAGTTTTATTTTACTTTTATTTTTGGTTTTTATTTTGATTTAAGGTTTAGTTTTTATTTTATTTAGGTTTTTTATTTTTTTAGTTTAGTTTAAGTTTTTATTTATTTTATTTTAGCTTTTATTTTGTTTAGTTTTTTAGGTTTAGGTTTAAGTTTAGGTTTAGGTTTAGGCTTTAATTTATGTTTTTATTTTATTATATTTTTATATTATTTTGGTTTAAGTTTTTTTATTTATTTATTTTCTTTTTAGGTTTTATTTAGTTTAGGTTTAGCTTTTTAGCTTTTAGGGTTTTGGTTTTAGGGTTTAGGGTTTAAGGCTAGTTTAGGGTTTAGGGTTTAGGGTTTGGGATTTAAGGTTTAGGGTTTAGGGTTTAGAGTTTAGGTTTTAGGTTTAGGGTTTAAGTTTTAGTTTAGGGTTTAAGTTTTTTTAATAGAGAACAAATTCAGATTCAACATTTCTTCTCTTTGATTTTATCAACCAAGTAGGACCCTAAGTTTTCTAAGACACAAGCGACGACATGGATCAAAAATGAGCACCCATAGAGCAAGTAAAAAAATCCTAGATAAGTAGAATAATCTCTACAATAAAGAAACAGTTCCATAAGTAGCAGATCAGATCATCTATTCTTTAGATGTTCTAGTTCCCATCAAAACCACCCCCACCTCTCAAGTAGTAGGATTCACCATCATATCCCTAATCTCTCCATCCGCCACCACCACGGCTGTAACCTCAGTCGCTCCTATTGCCTCCATAACCACCACTACTCTAACCAGCACCTCCATATCCCCCACCACCATTGTGACAACTTTTTCCTTCGCCTTCACTTTCACCACCATCTAAAAGCCAGTTACGATGTTCTCATGTCTCTATCCAGGGTTTAGCATTTAGGGTTTAAGGTTTAGGGTTAGTTTAGGGTTGAGGTTTAGTTTAGGGTTTGTGGTTTGTGTTAGTTTGTGTAGGTTTTTTTTAGTTTGTGGGGTTTAGGATTTAGGGTTTGTGTTGTGGTAGGTTAAGGGTTTAAGGTTTAGGGTTTAGAATTTAGGGTCTGGGTTTTTGTGGTTTAGGTTTATATGTTAGTTTTAGTTTAGAATTTAGGGTTTAGGCTTTAGGATTTATGGTTTACATTCTTTTTTAAATTAAGTAAACTAGTAGGATTAGGTTTATTTAATTTATTTAGCTTATTTTTTATTTATTGGAGTTTATTTTATTTTATTTATTTTTATTTAGGTTTATTTTTATTTAGTTTTATTATTTTTAATTTTAATTTAATTTTAGGATTAGATTTATTTTTAGATTTAATTATTATTTTATTTTTTAGTTTACATTTTATTTTTTTTTTAGGTTTAGGTTTAGGTTTTAATTTTATTTTAGGTTTAGGTTTTAGGTTTTATCTAGGTATATTATAGATTTTTTTTTAGTAGTTTATTTTTGTTTATTTTATTTTAGTTTATTTTAGTTTATTTTAGGTTTAGGTCCATTTATTTAGTTTAGTTTATTTTAGTTTAGGTTTAGGTTAATATTTTATTTTATTTTAGCATTTTATTTTATTTTGATTTATTTTATAGGCATGGTTTTAGTTTAGCATTTATTTCTTTATTTTAGTTAGATTTTATTTTATTTTATTATTAGGTTTTATTTGGTTTAGGTTTAAGTTGGGTTTTGAGGGTTTAGGAGTGGTCATGGCTCAGGATTTAGGATAGGTTTTAGGGTTTAGGGTTTAGTGTTT
Source organism: Cymbidium sinense (assembly GCA_021442155.1). Lineage (NCBI taxonomy): Eukaryota > Viridiplantae > Streptophyta > Magnoliopsida > Asparagales > Orchidaceae > Cymbidium > Cymbidium sinense. The sequence goes on along the minus strand of CM038214.1, from coordinate 293,707,925 downwards.
TCTTTAGGGTTTAGAGTTTGAGAGTTTAATGTTTGAGCATTTAGGGCTCAGGTTTGGGGCTTTAACTTTTAGGTTTAACAAGGTCAGGTTAATTTAGGGAGATTTAGGGCTGGGTTTTAAGGTTTGGGTGGTTTAGGGTTTAGGGCTCAGTTTTGGTTTAGAGGGTTTAGAGAGGTGCCCAGTGTGGGCTAGTTTGGGGCTAGGGTTTTGTTATTTTAGTGGTTATATTTAGGTTTGGGTTTAGAGTTAATTTTAGGGTTTAGAGTTTAGGTGGGTTTTATTTTGTTCTGTTTTAGGTTTTTAGTATTTTCTTTAAAAAAAATTATGAATCGACAGTTTTGGTTTATTTATTTTATTTTATTTTTTATTTCATTTAAGTTTATTTTTTTTATTTATTTTAGTTTAGTTTATTTTATTTTATTTATTTGTTTGGTTTAGGTTTAGGTTTATGCTTATTTTTTGTTTAGTTTTATTTTTATTTTATGTTTTAGGTTTCATTACTTTTAGTTCTAGGTTTAGGTTTTAATTTTATTTTTTTAGGTTTAGATTTCAGGTTTTTATTTTAGGTTTATTTTTAGATTTTATTTTTTAGTTTAGGTTCAGGCTTATTTTTAGTTTATTTTATTTATTTAGTTTAGGTTTAGGTTTAGGTTGTATTTATTTTAGTTTAGGTTTAAGTTTATTTTTTTATTTATTTTATTTTTTATTTTAAGTTTAGGTTCTTTTTTAGTTTAGGGTTTAGGTTTTATTTTTTATTTATTTTTTGGTTTTCTTTTTAGGTTTCTTTTTTAGGTTTAGGTTTTTATTTAGTTTATATTTTATTTTATTTTAGGTTTATTTCATTTTTATTTCACGTTTAGTTTTTATTTATTTTAGGTTTTTTATTCTTAGGTTTATTTTATTTTTTAGTTTAATTTAGGTTTTTTTATTTTATTTTAGTTTTTTTATTTTTTATTTTATTTTATTTTTTAGGTTTAGCTTAAGGTCTTAGTTAAGGTTTTTATTTTATTTTATTTAGGTTTAGGTTTTTATTTTATTTTATTATTAGGTTTTATTTAGTTTAAGTTTTTAGGTGTTTAGGGTTTAGGGTGTAGGGTGGTAGGTTTTACAGTTTGGGCTTTAGCATTTAGGGTTTTAGGGTTTATGATTTAGGGTTTAGGGTCTAGGGATTAGGGTTTAGGGTTTAGGGTTTTTAGGGTTTAGGGTTTAAGGTTTAAGGTTTAGGTTTTAGGTTTATGGTTCAATTATTAGTTTAGGGTTTAGGGTTTTGATTTTTTTTAATAGAGAACAAATTCAGATTCAAAATTTCTTCTTTTTGATTTAATCTACCAATTAACACATTAAGTTTTCGAAGACACAAGCGATGACATAGATAAAAAATGAGCACACATAGAAAATCAAAACCTTAGATAACTAGAATCATCTCTAATGTAAAGATAGTTCCATAAATTGTAGATCGGATCGCCAATATTTAGTTAGTCCGGTTCCCATCGAACCACCCTAGCCTCAGTAGCATGATCCACAATCATATCCCGATCTCCCTCCACCCACCACCACGACCGTAACCTCCATCTCTCCTCGGCCTCCATAACCACCACTACTCCTACCACCATCGCTATACCTCCCGCTTTGGCTCCACCTCAGATCTGAGCCTGCTGGCTGATGTTGTCATCAGGTTATGCCCATTCTTTGGGTTTAGGTTTATTAGGTTTTAGGGTTTAGGTTTATTTTTAAATTTATTAATCTACTTTTGGGTTAGGTTTAGGGTTTAGGGTTTAGGGTTAGTGTTTAGGGTTTAGGGTTTAGGGTTTTAGGCTTTATGCTTTTAGGGTTTAGGGCCTAAGGTTAGTGTTTAAGGTTTAGCATTTTAGGGTTGAAGGTTTTAGGGGTTTAGGGTTTAGGGTTTAACGTTTAGGTTTAGGAGTTTAAGATTTGGGGTTTTGGATTTTTAGGGTTTAGGGTTTAGGGTTAGCTTATGGTTTAGGGTTAGTTTAGGGTTTAGGGTTTATGTTTTAGGGTTTATGGTTTTTAGGGTTTAGGTTTAAAGGTTTAGGGTTTAAGGTTAGGGTTAGGGTTTAGGGTTTAGGATTTATAATTATAGGTTTAAGGTTGTAGGTTTATGGTTTCGAGTTTAGGGTTAGTTTTATGGTTAAGGGTTAAGGGTTTAGGTTTTAGGGTTTAGGGTTTTTTTTTTAAATTAAGTAAACCAACAAGTTTTGGTTTATTTAGTTTATTTTTTATTTATTTTAGTTTATTTTATTTTTTATTTCTTATTTTCATCTAGCTTTATTTTTTATTTTTATTTAGTTTAGTTTATTTATTTTAGGCTTATTTATTTTAGTTTAGGTTTTTTATTTTAGTTTATTTGTTAGGATTATATTTTTTTTTTAGTTTTAGTTTTATTTTATTTTTGAGTCTAGGTTTTATTTTTATTTTTGGTTTAATTTATTCTTATTTTACATTTAGTTTTTATTTTATTAAAGTTTTTTTTAATTTTTAGGTTTATTTTAATTTATTTAGTTTGGTTTAGGTTTTTATTTATTTTATATTTTTATTTGATTTTATTTTGGGTCCAGTTTAAGTTTTAGTTTAGGTTTTTTTATTCTCTATTTTATTTTATTTATTTTAGTTTTAGGTTTTAATTTATTTTATTTTAAGGTTTTATTTAGTTTATGGTTTAGGATTTTAGGTTTTTAGGGTTTATGATTTAGGGTTTAGAGTTTAAGGTTTAGTGTAGGTTTAAGGGTTTTATGGTTTTAGGGTCTAGGGTTTAGGGTTAGGGTTTAGGGTTTAGAGTTTAAGATTTAGGGTTTAGTGTTTAGGCTTTAGGATTTAGGCTTTCTAGGGTTTATGGTTTAGGGTTTAGGGTTAGCTTAGGGTTTAAGGCTTTTAGGGTTTAAGGTTTGGGGTCAGCTTAAATTTTAGGGTTTAGGTCGTAATGGTTTAGGGTTTAAGATTTAGGGTTGTATGTTTAAGGTTGTAGTTTATGGTTGGCTTATTTGTTGAGGTTTAGAGTTTAGGGTTTAGGGTTTAGGGTTTATTTTGGATTTAGGGTTTAAGGTTTTAAAAAAAAAATTAACTAAATCGATAGGTTTAGGTTTTTTTTAGTTTATTTTTAATTTATTTTATTTTATAATTTTAATGTAGGTTTATTTATTATTTTTATTTAATTTAGTTTATTTATTTTAGTTTTATTTATTTTAGTTTAAGTATTTTTATTTTATTTATTTTTAGTTTATAGGTTTATATTTATTTTTAGTTTAGTTTTAATTTTATTTTATTTATTCTATTTAGGTTTCTTTTATATTTTAGGTTTAAGTTTAGATTTTATTTTTTTTTAGGTTTAGGTTTAGGTTTTGATTTTAGGTTTACTTTTAGGTATTATTTTTGTTTAGTTTATGTTTATTTTAGTTTATTTTATTTTATTTAGTTTAGGGTTTAGGTTTTGTTTATTTTAGGTTTAGGTTTAAGTTTTACTTATTTTAGTTTATGTTTAGGTTTATTTTATTTTATTTATTTTGGTTTAGTTTTTTTAGTTTAGGGTTTAGGTTTATTTTTTACATTTTTAGGTTTAGATTTTATTTAGTTTTATTTTATTTTATTTTAGGTTTAGTTTATTATTTATTTTATGTTAATTTTATTTTATTTAAGTTTTTATTTTAGGTTTATTTTATTGTTTAGTTTATTTTATGTTTTATTTATTTATTTTAGTTTAGTTTTATTTATTTTATTTTAGGTTTAGGATTAGGTTTTAGTTTAAGTTTTGATTTTATTTAATTTTATTTAGGTTTAGGTTTCTTTATTTATTTTATTTTAAGGTTTATTTAGTATAGATTTTAGGTTTTATGGTGAGTGGGTTAGGTTTAGGGTGGGTTGGGAGAGGTTAGGTTTAGGGTTTAGAGTTTAAAGTTTAGGTTTAGTATTTAGCTTTATGGTTTAGGGTTTTAGGGTTTAGGGTTAGTTTTAGGGTTTAGGGTTTAGTGTTAGGTTTATTTATTTATTTTTAATTTTTATCTGGTTTGATTTAGGGTTTAGGATTTTTTTTTAGGGTTTAGGTGGTAGGTTTGAGCAGTAGGTTTAGGATTTAGTTTTAGGGTTGAGGTTTTAGTTTAGGATTTAGGGTCTGGGGTTTAATGTTTTTTTTTTAAAAAAATTAAGTAAACTAGTAGGTTTAGTATTATTTAGTTTATTCTTTTATTTATTTTAGATTATTTCATTTTTTTGGTTTTATTTAGGTTTAATTTTTATTTTTATTTAGTTAGTTTATTTATGTTAGGTTTATTTATTTTAGTTTAGGTTTTTTATTTTAGTTTGTTTTTTGTTTAGGTCCGGTTTTGTTTATTTTTAGTTTAGTTTTATTTTATTTTATTATTATTTTTTTAGATTTTAGGTTCTTATTTTAGGTTTATTTTAAGGTTTTTTTTAGTTTAGGTTTAGGTTTATTTTAGTTTATTTTATTTTATTTAGTATAGGGTTTAGGTTTACTTTATTTTAAGTTTAGGTTTAGCTTTTATTTATTTTAGTTTAGTTTGTTTTAGTTTAGGTTTTTTAATTTATTTTATTTATTTGAGGTTTAGGTTTTTCTTAGTTTAGGGTTTAGGTTTTATTTTTATTTATTTTAAGTTTATTTTTAGGTTTAAGTTTTATTTATTTATTTTATTTTATTTTTTTATTTTATGTTTACTTTTTATTTTATTTAGGTTTTTTATTTTTAGGTTTATTTTATTTTTTTTAGTTTAGTTTTGGCTTTTATTTATTTTATTTTAGTTTAGTTTTAGTTTTTAGTTTTTATTTATTTTTAGGTTTAGGTTTAGGTTTAGTTTAGGTTTTATTATATCATTTATTTAGGTTTAAGTTTTTATTTATTTTATTTTTAGGTTTTAGTTTAGGTTTAGGTTTTTAGGTTTTAGCATTTAGGGTTTAGGGTAGGGTGTAGAGCTTGGGTTAGGGTTTTGTAGGTTTTGTGGTTTTAGGGATTTAGTTTAGGTTTAGGGTTTATGGTTTAGGGTTTAGGGTTTAGGTTTGTGTAGGGTTATAGTTTAGGTTTTTTTATTATTATTTTTTTATTTTTTTATTTTTTGGATTTGGGTTTAAGATTTAGGGTTAAGTGTCAGTTTTAGGTTTAGGGTTAGTTTTAGAGGTTAGGTTAGTTTAGGTTACAGGGTTTAGGAATTAGGGTATTGTTTTTAGGGTTTAGGGTTTACTTTTGGGTTTAGTGTTTAGATTTAGTAGTTAGAGTTTAGGTTTAAGGTTTAGGATTTAGGGTTTAAGGTTTTTAAGATTAAGTAAACCCGTTTAAGATTATTTAGTATATTTAGATTATTTATTATTTATTATAGTTTACTTCATTTTTATTTTATTTAGGTTTATTTTTCTTAGTTTAGGTTTAAAAATAAAAGGTTTAGGTTTTTTTAGGGTTTAGAGGTAGAGTTTAAGGTTATTTTTTTTTTAAATTACAAACCGATTTGGTTTAGGTTTATTTAGTATTTTAGTTTATTTTTATTTTATTTAGGTTTATTTTTATTTTTATTTATTTTAGTTTATTTATTTTTGGTTTATTTATTTTAGTTTAGGTTTTCTTATTTTAGTTTATTTTTTAGGCTTAGGTTTTGGTTTTGGTTAATTTTTTAGTTTAGTTTTATTTTTATTTTATTTCTTAGGTTTAGGTTTTATGTTTAGGTTTAGGTTTTATTTTTTATTTTTAGGTTTAGGTTTAGGTTTTTATTTTATTTTTTTAGGTTTAGGTTTTAGGTTTTTATTTTAGGTTTTATTTTTAGTTTAGGCTTAGGTTTATTTTTAGTTTATTTTATTTTATTTAGTTTAGGGTTTAGGTTTTATTTATTTTAGTTTAGTTTATTTTATTTGTTTATTTTAGGTTTAGATTTTGTTCTTTTAGTTTCAAGTTCGGTTTTTTTTTAATTTTGGTTTTGGGTCTGTTTAGGGTTTAGGGTTTAGGGTTTTAGGGTTTAGGTTGGAGGTTTAGGGGTGTAGATTTAGGGTTTAGCATTTAGGGTTAGTTTTAGGGTTTAAAGTTTAGGGTTTAGGGTTAAGGATTTAGGGTTTAGATTTCTTTTAAAAAAAAATTAAGTAAACCGATTGGCTTAGATATATTTAATTTATTAAGTTTATTTTTAATTTATTTGAGTTTATTTTATTATTTTATTTTATTTAGTTATTTTTTATTTAGTTTATTTATTTATTTTAGTTTAAGTTTCTTATTTTAGTTTAATTTTTTAGGTTTAGGTTTATTTTCTAATTGAATTTCATTTTATTTTATTTTATATGTTTATGTTTTATTTTATATTTTAGGTTTAGGTTTAGGTTTTATTTTTTTTTTTTAGGTTTAGGTTTTAGATTTATTTTAGGTTTTATTTTTTAGTTTAGGTTTAGGTGTATTTTTAGTTTATTTTATTTTATTTAGTTTATGTTTAGGTTTAGGTTTTGGTTTAGCTAATTTTAGGTTCAAGTTTAGGTTTTATTTATTTTAGTTTAGTTTATTTTAGTTTAGGTTTATTTTATTTTATTTATTTTATTTATATTTTAGGTTTAGGTTTTTTTTTTTAGTTTAAGGTTTAGGTTTTAACTATTATTTATTTTAGGTTTAAGTTTATGTTTTAGTTTAGGTTTTATTTTATTTTATTTTTCATTTTATTTAGGTTTAGGTTTTATTTATTTTATTTTTAGATTTTATTTAGTTTAGGTCTATGTTTTTAGTTTTAAGGTTTAGGGTTTAGGTTTTAGGGTTTAGGGTTATAGGGTTTAGGGTTTAGTGAGAGTTTAGGGTTTAGGCTTTAGGGTTTAGTGCTTTAGGGTTTAGGATTTTAGGTTTGGTTTAGGGTTTAGGCTTTATTTAACTAAAAGGAATTTATTGCTCAGAAAAATAGGTACAAGAAGACCATATTATATACTAAACTTAAAGGGAAAAAACTATTGCTCAAATGAGCTAAAGAAAAATCCTAAAGAGTTTAGTCTCTAAACTAATACATTAAAGAGCAATAAAGAAAAAAAACAAAGATAAAACTAAACAAAGCCAAGCAAAAGGCAGCAAAGTGTAAGAATCCACAGTGCTCCAAAAGAACCTCCAAAGAGATGAAGATCCGTAAGAAAAGGAAACTTGCAACCTACAATGGAAGGCAACTCTAGCCATCTAAGAAAAGGGACCATCAAGAAGACCTTCCTCCAAGAAGAAGAAGAGACCAACTGAAAAAGTGAACCTATGACTTGCAAGAAATCTCAGCCAGAAGGAGATCAAGAAACATAAAGAGAAAAAAAACTCAGGCTCAGATATGAGGAAAAAAAGGATAATCACAATAATGAGGGGCATCAAATCCTAAGTGTATCCAACTTCAAAGAAGGGTTACAAATAGGAAAAGTCACTAGCCACAAAAATATCAAGAAAAAAATCCATCATATCATCATAGCCATCCCAAATAAAGAAAAATACAAACCTATCATAATAACCACCCACCAAAGAAAAGAGCTAGAAAGAGAGAGGAGTGCAACATATAAAATTAACATAAATCAATCCCAACAAAACCAATATGAACACCTCTTTAAAAAGAGGGGAAAAGAAGCTCACACAAAAAAAAAAAAAGAAAAAAAACCTTCAAAGAAGGTTTAGGGTTTTAGGTTTGGTGTCTAGGGTTTTAGAGTTTAGGGTTTAGGCTTTAGGGTTGTAGGTTTAGGGTTTAGAGTTTAGCATTTTTTTTTAAATTAAGTAAACCAATAGGTTTAGGTTTATTCAATTTATTTTTATTTATTTTTATTTTAGGTTTATTTCATTTTATTTCACGTTTAGTTTTATTTATTTTAGGTTTTTATTCTTAGGTTTATTTTATTTTTTAGTTTAATTTAGGTTCTTTTTTATTTTATTTTAGTTTTTTATTTTTTATTTTATTTTATTTTTAGGTTTAGGTTTAGGTCTTAGTTAAGGTTTTATTTTATTTAGGTTTAGGTTTTTTTTATTTTATTTTATTAGGTTTTATTAAGTTTAAGTTTTAGGTGTTTAGGGTTTAGGGTGTAGGTGGTAGGTTTCAGTTTGGGCTTTAGCATTTAGGGTTTTAGGGTTTATGATTTAGGGTTTAGGGTCTAGGGATTAGGGTTTAGGGTTTAGGATTTTTAGGATTTAGGGTTTAAGGTTTAGGGTTTAGGTTTTAGGTTTATGGTTCAGTTTTTAGTTTAGGGTTTAGGGTTTTGATTTTTTTTAATAGAGAACAAATTCAGATTCCACATTTCTTCTTTTTGATTTCATCTACCAAGTAACACATTAAGTTTTCTAAGACACAAGCGATAACATAGATAGAAAATGAGCACACATAGAGAAAATTAAAAACCTTAGATAACTAGAATCATCTCTAATGTAAAGATAGTTCCATAAATTGTAGATCGGATCAGCCAATATTTAGTTAGTCCAGTTCCCATCAGAACCACCCTAGCCTCTCGAGTAGCATGATCCACAATCATATCCCTGATCTCTCCCTCCACCACCATCATGACTGTAACCTCCATCTCTCCTCCGGCCTCCATAACCACCACTACTCCTACCACCACCACTGCTATAATCGCCGCCTCCGCCTTTGGCTCACCTCCAGATCTTGATTGAGCCTGGTGATATGATGTTCTGTCTGCCCCATTCTTTGGTTTTAGGTTTATTAGTTTTAGGGTTTAGGTTTATTTTTAAATTTATTAATCTACTTTTGGGTTAGGTTTAGGGTTTAGGGTTTAGTTATGGGGTTTAGGGTTTTAGGTTTTATGCTTTTAGGGTTTAGGGCCTACAAGTGTTTAAGGTTTAGCATTTTAGGGTAAGGTTTTAGGGTTTGGTTAGGTTTAGGGTTTAGGGTTTAACCAGGGTTTAGGGTTTAGAGTTTAAGATTTAGGGTTTGGGTTTTGGATTTTGTGGGTTTAGGTTACCTATGGTTTAGGGTTAGTTTAGGTTAGTTTAGGGTTTAGGGTTTATGTTTTAGGGTTTTTTTAGGTTTAGGTCAGTCTAGGTTAGGTTAGGGTTTAGGGTTTAGGATTTATAATTGTAGTTTAAGGTTGTAGGTTTATTTGAGTTTAGGGTTAGTTTATGGTTAAGGGTTAAGAGTTTAGGTTTTAGGGTTTAGGGTTTTTTTAAATTAAACCCAGACAAGTTTTGGTTTATTTAGTTTATTTTTATTTATTTTAGTTTATTTATTTTTTTATTTTTTTTATTTTATCTAGCTTTATTTTTTTTATTTTATTTAGTTTAGTTTATTTATTTTAGGCTTATTTATTTTAGTTTAGGTTTTATTTTAGTTTATTTGTTAGATTATATTTTTTTTCTTTTAGTTTTAGTTTTATTTTATTTTTGAGTCTAGGTTTTATTTTTATTTTTGGTTTAATTTATTCTTATTTTACATTTAGTTTTTATTTTATTAAAGTTTTTTTTTTATTTTTAGGTTTATTTTATTTTATTTAGTTTGGTTTAGGTTTTTATTTATTTAATATTTTTATTTGATTTTATTTTTGGGTCTAGGTTTAAGTTTTAGTTTAGGTGTTTATTTTATTCTATTTTATTTTATTTATTTTTTTAGTTTTAGGTTTTTTAATTTATTTTATTTTAAGGTTTTATTTAGTTTAGGTTTAGGATTTTAGGGTTTATGATTTAGGGTTTAGACTTTAAGGTTTAGGGTTTTAGGTTTTTTATGGTTTGGGTCCAGGGTTTAGGGTTAGGGTGGGTTTAGAGTTTAAGATTTAGGGTTTAGTGTTTAGGCTTTAAGATTTAGGCTCAGGTTTAGGGTTGTGGTTTAGGTTAGCAGGGTTTAAGGCTTTTAGGGTTTCCTGGGGGTCACTTAAATTTTAGGGTTTAGTTCACTGTAATGGTTTAGGGTTTAAGATTTGGGGTTGTATGTTTAGGGTTGTAGGTTTATGGTTTAGGCTTAGTTTTAGGTGGTTTAGATTTTAGGGTTTAGGATTTAGGGTTTAGGGTTTTGGATTTAGGGTTTAAGGTTTTAAAAAAAAATTAACTAAATCGATAGGTTTAGGTTTTTTTAGTTTATTTTTAATTTATTTTATTTTATAATTTTAATGTAGGTTTATTTATTATTTTTATTTATTATTTTATTTTATTAGTTATCTAGTTTAGGCCTTTTTGTTTAGTTCCATTACTTTCCATTTTCCTTTTATTTTGCCTTTAGCTTCAGTTTTTTATTTTATCTCATTTCTTTCATTCATTTTAGGTTAGGTTTCTTTTATTTTATCTTTATTTTAGTTTTATTTTATTCAGTTTAGTTTTTGTGGTTCAGTGGTTTTGTGTTTTAGGTAGGTTTAGGGTTTAGGCTTTAGGTTTAGGTTTTTAGGTTTAGGTTTAGGGTTGTGGTTTAGGGTTTTAGGTTTTAGGGTTTAGGTTTTTTTATTTTAACTAAAAGGAATTTATTGCTCTAAAAAAATAGGTACAAGAAGACCATATTATATACTAAACTTAAAGGAAAAACTATTGCTCAAATGAGCTACAGGAAAATCCTAAAGAGTTTAGTCTCTAAACTAATACATTAAAGAGCAATAAAGAAAAAAAACAAAGATAAAACTAAAAAAAGCCAAGCAAAAGGCAGCAAAGTGGAAGAATCCACAGTGCTCCAAAAGAACCTCCAAAGAGATGAAGATCCGTAAGAAAAGGAAACTTGCAACCTACAATGGAAGGCAACTCTAGCCATCTAAGAAAAAAGAGACCATCAGTAAGACTCCAGCTTCCTCCAAGAAGAAGAAGAGACCAACAAAAAAGTGAACCTATGACTTGCAAGAAATCTCGAAGGAGATCAAGAAACATAAAGAGAAAAAAAACTCAGGCTCAAATATGAGGAAAAAAAAGGATAATCACAATAATGAGGGGCATCAAATCCTAAGTGTATCCAGCCTCAAAGAAGGGTTACAAATAGAAAAAGTCACTAGCCACAAAAATATCAAGAAACAAAATCCATCATATCATCATAGCCATCCCAGCTAAAGAAAAATACAAACCTATCATAATAACCACCCAGCCAAAGAAAAAGTGAGCTAAGGAAATAGAAAGAGAGAGGAGTGCAACATATAAAATTAACATAAATCAATCCCAACAAAACCAAATATGAACACCTCTTTTAAAAAGAGGGGGAAAAGAAGCTCACGCCCAAAAAAAAAAAAAAAAAAAAGAAAAAAACCTTCAAAGAAGGTTTAGGGTTTTAGGTTTGGTGTCTAGGGTTTTAGAGTTTAGGGTTTAGGCTTTAGGGTTGTAGGTTTAGGGTTTATAGTTTTTTTTTTTTTAAATTAAGTTAACCGATAGGTTTAGGTTTATTTATTTTATTTAATTTTTTTATTTTAGGTTTATTTCATTTTATTTCACGTTTATTTTTTTATTTATTTTAGGTTTTTTATTCTTAGGTTTATTTTATTTTTAGTTTAATTTAGGTTTTTTATTTTATTTTAGTTTTTTATTTTATTTTTATTTTATTTTAGGTTTAGGTTTAGGTCTTAGTTAAGGTTTTATTTTATTTTATTTAGGTTTAGGTTTTATTTTATTTTATTATTAGGTTTTATTAAGTTTAAGTTTTAGGTGTTTAGGGTTTAGTGTAGGGTGGCAGTTTTGTTTGGGCTTTAGCATTTAGGGTTTTAGGGTTTATGATTTAGGGGTCCAGGATTAGGGTTTGGGTTTAGGATTTTTGGATTTAGGGTTTAAGGTTTAGGGTTTAGGTTTTAGGTTTATGGTTCGCTTTTAGTTTAGGGTTTAGGGTTTTGATTTTTTTTAATAGAGAACAAATTGATTCCACATTTCTTCTTTTGATTTCATCTACCAAGTAACACATTAAGTTTTCTAAGACACGTTTATAACATAGATAGAAAATGAGCACACATAGAGAAAATTAAAACCTTAGATAACTAGAATCATCTCTAATGTAAAGATAGTTCCATAAATTGTAGATCGGATCGCCCAATATTTAGTTAGTCCAGCTTCCCATCGAACCACCCTAGCCTCTCGAGTAGCATGATCCACAATCATATCCCCGATCTCTCCCTCCACCACCACCACGACTGTAACCTCCATCTCTCCTCTGGCCTCCATAACCACCACTACTCCTACCACCACCACTGCTATAATCGCCGCCTCCGCCTTTGGCTCCACCTCCAGATCTCGATTGAGCCTGGTTGACGGTGATGTTGCTGTCATCAAGGTTATGCCCATTCTTTGGGTTTAGGTTTATTAGGTTTTAGGGTTTAGGTTTATTTTTAAATTTATTAATCTACTTTGGGTTAGGTTTAGGGTTTAGGGTGGGTTATGGTTTAGGGTTTAGGGTTTTAGGTTTTATGCTTTGGGTTTGGCCTAAGGTTAATGTTTAAGGTCAGCATTTTAGGGTGATTTTAGTTTTTTTAGGGTTGGGTTTAGGTAGGGTAACGTTTAGGTTTAGGGTTTAGAGTTTAAGATTTAGGGTTTTGGGGTTTTGTGATTGTGGTTTAGGTCATTATGGTTTTAGGGTCAGCCAGGGTTAGTTTCAGTTTATGTTTGGGTTTATGGTTTTGTTTAGTGGTCATTTAGGGTCAGGTTAGGGTTTAGGGTTTAGGATTTATAATTGTAGGTTTAAGGTTGTAGGTTTATGGTTTCCAGTTGGGGTTAGTTTTATGGTCAGGTTAAGAGTTTAGGTTTTAGGGTTTGTTTTTTTTTAAATTAAGCAAACCCGACAAGTTTTTATTTAGTTTATTTTTTTATTTATTTTAGTTTATTTTATTTTTTATTTTATTTTTTATCTAGCTTTATTTTTATTTTATTTAGTTTAGTTTATTTATTTTATTATTTATTTTAGTTTTTTTTTATTTTATTTGTTAGATTATATTTTTTTTCTTTAGTTTTAGTTTTATTTTATTTTGAGTCTAGGTTTTATTTTTTTTGGTTTAATTTATTCTTATTTTACATTTAGTTTTATTTTATTAAAGTTTTTTTTTATTTTAGGTTTATTTTATTTTATTTAGTTTGGTTTAGGTTTTATTTATTTAATATTTTATTTGATTTTATTTTGGGTCCAGGTTTAAGTTTTAGTTTAGGTGTTTATTTTATTCTATTTTATTTTATTTATTTTTTTAGTTTTAGGTTTTAATTTATTTATTTATTTAGTTTAGATTTTAGGTTTATGATTTAGGGTAGACTTTAAGGTTTATGTTAGGGTCATGGTTTTAGGGTCCAGGTCAGTTAGGGTGGTAGAGTTTAAGATTTAGGAGTGTGGCAAGATTTAGGCTCTGTGGTAGGGTTAGTGGGTTTGGTGGGCCTTTAGGTTTAAGGTTAAATCATAAATCTTAGGGTAGGGTCAAGAATGGTTTAGGTAAGATTTAGTTTATGTCAGTGGGTATGGCCCATGGCTTTAGGTCTGTGGTTTAGATTTTGTGGTTTAGGATTTAGGGTTTGTGGTTTTGATTTAGGTTTAAGGTTTTAAAAAAAATTAACCAAATCGACAGTTTAGGTTTTTTTTAGTTTATTTTAATTTATTTTATTTTATAATTTTAATGTAGGTTTATTTATTATTTTTATTTAATTTAGTTTATTTTATTTTAGTTTTATTTATTTTAGTTTAAGTTTTCATTTTGTTTATTTTTTTAGTTTAGGTTTAGTTTATATTTATTTTTAGTTTAGTTTTAATTTTATTTTATTTATTATTTTTTTTTAGGTTTAGGTTTATTTTGATTTTAGGTTTACTTTTAGGTATTATTTTTAGTTTAGGTTTATGTCCATTTTTAGTTTATTTTATTTTATTTAGTTTAGGTTTTGTTTGTTTTAGTTTAGGTTAAGTTTATTTATATGTTTTGTTTATTTTATTTTATTTATTTTTGGTTTAGTTTTTTTAGTATTTTAGGTTTTATTTTTACACATTTTTAGGTTTAGATTTTATTTAGTTTTTATTTTATTTTATTTTAGGTTTAATTTATTTTTATTTTATGTTTCAATTTTATTTTATTTAAGTTTTTTATTTTTAGGTTTATTTTATTGTTTAGTTTATTTTAGGTTTTTATTTATTTATTTTAGTTTAGTTTTTATTTTATTTTATTTTAGTTTTAGGATTAGGTTTTAGTTTAAGTTTTGATTTTATTTAATTTTATTTAGGTTTAGGTCTTTATTTTTATTTTATTTTAAGGTTTATTTAGTTTAGTTAGGTTTTTAGGTTATGGTTTTTTTAGTGGCTCAGTGTTGTGGTTAAGGTTAGGGTCTGTGGTTAGGGTTAGGGTTTAGGGTTTAGAGTTTAGGGTAGTATTTAGCTTTATGGTTTTAGGGTTTTAGGTTTAGTGGTGGGTTTGTGTTTTAGGGTTTTTCAGTGTTTATTTATTTATTTTTTTAATTTTTATCTGGTTTGATTTAGGGTTTAGGATTTTAGGGTTTAGGGTTTATGTGGTAGGGTTTGTGAGTCAGTAGGCCAAGATTTAGGTTTGTTTTAGGGTTGGGTTTTAGGATTTAGGGTCCTGAGGTTTAATGTTTAAGGTTTTTTTTAAAAAAATTAAGTAAACCAAGAGTTTAGTATTATTTAGTTTATTCTTTTATTTATTTTAGATTATTTCATTTTGTTTTTTATTTAGGTTTAATTTTATTTTATTTAGTTTAGTTTATTTATGTTAGTTTATTTATTTTATTTTAGGTTTTTTATTTTAATTTGTTTTTTGTTTAGTCCTGGGTTTTGTTTATTTTAGTTTAGTTTATTTTATTTTATTATTATTTTTTTGTTTTAGATTTTAGGTTCTTATTTTAGGTTTATTTTGGGTTTTTTTTAGTTTAGGTTTAGGTTTATTTTAGTTTATTTTATTTTATTTAGTATAGGGTTTAGGTTTACTTTATTTCAAGTAGGTTTAGCTTTATTTATTTATTTTAGTTTAGTTTGTTTTAGTTTAGGTTTAGGTTTAATTTATTTTGTTTATTTGAGGTTTAGGTTTTTTCTTAGTTTAGGGTTTAGGTTTTATTTTTTATTTATTTTAAAGTTTATTTTTTAGGTTTAAGTTTTTATTTAATTTTTATTTTAATTTATTTTTATTTTATATGTACTTTATTTTATTTAGGTTTTTTATTTTAGGTTTATTTTATTTTTAGTTTAGTTTGGCTTTATTTATTTATTTTAGTTTAGTTTTAGTTTTTCTTTTATTTTATTTTTTAGGTTTAGGTTTTAGTTTAGGTTTTTTATATATCATCTTTATTTAGGTTTAAGTTTTATTTATTTTATTTTAGGTTTTAATTATTTAGGTTTATTTTAGGTTTTAGCATTTGGGTCAGGGTAGGGCGCAGAGAGGTGGGGTCAGGGTAGGTTTGTGGGTTTATGGCTCAGGGATTTAGGTTTAGGGTTAGGGTTTATGGTTAAGGTGGTAGTTTTAGGTTATAGGTTTAGGGTGGTCAGTGGAGGGTTTTATTATTATTTTATTTTTATTTTGGATTTTGGGTTTAAGATTTAGGGTTAAGTGTTGGTTTAGGGTTTAGGGTTTAGAGGTCAGGGTTAGTTTTGTCAGTGTAGGTTTAGGAATTACAGCTTGGTGGCTCAGTTTAGGTTTTGGCCTGGTTTAGATTTGTGTTTAGTTTAGAGTTTTAGGGTTTTTTAGGATTTAGGGTTTAAGGTTTTTTTTTTAAGATTAAGCAAACCCAAGAGTTTAAGATTATTTAGTATATTTAGATTATTTATTATTTATTATATAGTTTACTTCATTTTTATTTTATTTAGGTTTATTTTTCTTATTTAGTTTAAAAAATAAAAGGTTTAGGGTTTTTTTGTATTTAGGGTTTAGGTCAGTAGGTTTAAGGTTATTTTTTTAAATTAAACCGATTGGTTTAGGTTTATTTAGTATTTTTTAGTTTATTTTTTATTTTATTTAGGTTTATTTTTATTTTATTTATTTTAGTTTATTTATTTTATTTTATTTATTTTAGTTTAGGTTTTCTTATTTTAGTTTATTTTTAGGCTTCAGGTTTTGGTTTAGGTTTATTTTTAACTTTTATTTTTATTTTATTTCTTAGGTTTAGGTTTTATTTTAGGTTTAGGTTTTATTTTTATTTTGGTTTAGGTTTAGATTTTATTTTATTTATTTTGTGTTTTAGGTTTTATTTTAGGTTTTATTTTTAGTTTAGTTTATTTTAGTTTATTTTATTTTATTTAGTTTAGGTTTAGGTTTTATTTATTTTAGTTTAGTTTATTTTATTTATTTATTTTAGGTTTAGATTTTGTTCTTTAGTTTCAAGTCTCAGTTTTTTTTTTAATTTTGGTTTTGGGTTTGGGGTTTAGGGTAGGGTTTAGGGTTTAGGGTTTAGGGTTGGAGGTTTAGGGTGTAGATTTAGGGTTTAGCGTTAGGGTTAGTTTTAGGGTTTAGAGTTTAGGGTTTAGGGTTAAGGATTTAGGGTTTAGATTTCTTTAAAAAAAAATTAAGTAAACCGATTAGATATATTTAATTTATTAAGTTTATTTTAATTTATTTGAGTTTATTTTATTTTTCATTTTTATTTAGTTATTTTTATTTAGTTTATTTATTTATTTTAGTTTAAGTTTTATTTTAGTTTAATTTTTAGGTTTAAGTTTATTTTCTAATGAATTTCATTTTATTTTATTTTCTATGTTTATGTTTTATTTTATATTTTTAGGTTTAGGTTTAGGTTTTTTATTTTATTTTTAGGTTTTAGGTTTTAGATTTATTTTAGGTTTTATTTTTTAGTTTAGGTTTAGGTTTATTTTAGTTTATTTTATTTTATTTAGTTTATGTTTAGGTTTAGGTTTTGGTTTAGCTAATTTTAGGTTCAAGTTTAGGTTTTATTTATTTTAGTTTAGTTTATTTTAGTGCAGGTTTAGGTTTTATTTTATTTATTTATTTATTTATATTTTAGGTTTAGGTTTTTTTTTTAGTTTAGGGTTTAGGTTTTAACTATTATTTATTTTAGGTTTAGGTTTATGTTTTAGTTTAGGTTTTTTATTTTATTTTATTTTTTTCATTTTATTTAGGTTTAGGTTTTTTTATTTATTATATTTTTAGGTTTTATTTAGTTTAGGTTTATGTTTTTAGGCTTTTAAGGTTTAGGGTTTAGGGTTTAGGGTTTAGGGTTTAGGGTTCGAGTTTAGGGTTTAGTGTTTAGGATTTAGTGTTTAGGCTTTAGGGTTAGGGTTTTAGGGTTTAGGGTTTAGGCTTTATTTAACTAAAGGAATTTATTGCTCAGAAAAATAGGTACAAGAAGACCATATTAGATACTAAACTTAAAGGGAAAAAAACTATTGCTCAAATGAGCTACAGGAAAATCCTAAAGAGTTTAGTCTCTAAACTAATACATTAAAGAGCAATAAAGAAAAAAAACAAAGATAAAACTAAAAAACAAAAGGCGACAAGTGGAAGAATCCACAGTGCTCCAAAAGAACCTCAAAGAGATGAAGATCCAGAAGAAAGGAAACCTACAATGGAAGGCAACTCTAGCCATCTAAGAAAGAAGAGACCATCGAAGACTCGACTTCCTCCAAGAAGAAGAAGAGACCAAGCGAAAAGTGAACCTATGACTTGCAAGAAATCTCAGCTAGAAGGAGATCAAGAAACATAAAGAGAAAAAAAACTCAGGCTCAAATATGAGGAAAAAAAGGATAATCATAATAATGAGGGGCTTCAAATCCTAAGTGTATCCAGCCTCAAAGAAGGGTTACAAATAGAAAAAGTCACTAGCCACAAAAATATCAAGAAAAAAATCCATCATATCATCATAGCCATCCCAGCCAAAGTAAAATACAAACCTATCATAATAACCCCAGAAAGAAAAGTGAGCTAAGGAAATAGAAAGAGAGGAGTGCAGATAAAATTAACATAAATCAATCCCAACAAAACCAAATATGAACACCTCTTTTAAAAAGAGGGGGAAAAGAAACTCACAGCCCAAAAAAAAAAAGAAAAAAACATTCAAAGAAGGTTTAGGGTTTTAGGTTTGGTGTTTAGGGTTTTAGAGTTTAGGGTTTAGGCTTTAGGGTTGTAGGTTTAGGGTTTAGGGTTTAGCATTTTTTTTTAAAATTAAGTAAACCAATAGGTTTAGGTTTATTCAATTTATTTTTTATTTATTTTAATTTAATTTATTTTTTATTTTAATTTAGGTTTATTTTATATTTTTATTTAGTTTGGTTTATTTATTTTAGGTTTACGTTTTTAGTTTAGGTTTTTTAATTTAATTTTATTTTTTAGGTTTATGTTTAGGTTATGTTTATTTTTTTAATTTAGTTTTATTTTGATTTTATTATTTATTTTTAGGTTTTGGTTTTTATTTTATTTTTTTAGGTTTAGGTTTTAGGTTTTTATTTTAAGTTTATTTTTAGGTTTTATTTTTTAGTTTAGGTTTAGGTTTATTTTTAATTTATTTTATTTTATTTAGTTTAGTGTTTAGGTTTTGTTTATTTTATGTTTAGGTTTAGGTTTTATTTATTTTGTTTAGTTTATTTTAGTTTAGATTTAGGTCTATTTTAGATTGTTTATTTTAGGTTTAGTTTTTTATTTTAGTTTAGGGTTTGGGTTTTAATAGTTTTAAGTTTTATTTTTTAGGTTTAGGCTTTTATTTAGTTTTTTTATTTATTTTATTTGAAGTTTATTTTATTTTAATATATGTTTAGTGTTTATTTTATTTAAGTTTTCTATTTTTTGGTTTATTTTATTTTTACTTTAGTTTAGGTTTTATTTATTTTATTATAGTTTAGTTTTTCTTTTTATTTTCTTTTACTTTAGGTTTAGATTTAGGTTTAGGTTTTAATTTAAGTTTTTATTTTGTTTTATTTTTTTATATTTCAGTTAGGTTATTTTATTTATTTTATTTTTAGTTTTAATTTAGTTTAGGTTTAGGTTTTTAAGTTTTTAGGGTTTAGGGTTTAGGGTTTAGGGTTTAGGGTTTAGGGTTATAGATTTTAGGGTTTAGGGTTGAGGGTTTAGGGTTTAGGATTTAGAGATTTAGGGTTTAAGGTTTAGGGTTTAAGGTTTAGGATTTAGGGTTTAGTGTTTTAGGGTTTTAGGGTTTAAGGTTAAGGGTATAAGGTTGTTTTATTTTATTTTTATTTTTTTAAATTAAGAACCGCATGTTTAGGTTTATTTAGTTTAGTTTTTATTTATTTTAAATTATTTTCATTTTAATTCTTATTTAGGTTTATTTTTTATTTTATTTAGTTTAGTTTATTTATTTTAGGTTTATTTATTTTAGTTTATTTTTTAGGTTTAGGTTTATTTTAATTTTATTTATTATGGTTTTTTTATTTTTTTTTTAGGTTTAGGTTTAAGTTTTATTTTATTTTTTAAGTTTAGATTTTAATTTTTATTATAGGTTTTTTTAATTTATTTTGTTTTATTTAGTTTTGGTTTAGGTTTAGGTTTAGTTTATCTTTGGATTGGGTTTAGGTTTTATTTATTTTAATTTAGATTATCTTAGTTTAGGTTTAGGTTTATTTTATTTTTATTTTAGGTTATGTTTTTTTTTAGTGTAGGGTTTAAGTTTTATTTTTAATTATTTTTAGTTTTATTTTATGTTTTTGTTTAGTTTTATTTTATTTTATTTTAGGTTTATTTTAATTTTTTTTAGGTCTAGTTTTCATGTTATTTAGGTTTTTATTTTTTTAGTTTTGTTTAGGTTCTTATTTATTTTATTTTAGTTTAGTTTTTATTTTTTATTTTATTTTTTTTAGCTTTAGGTTCAGGTTTAGGTTTTAGTTTATGTTTTTATTTTATTTTTTTTTCATTTTATTTTGGTTTAGGTTTATTTATTTATTTTATTTTTAAGTTTTATTTAGTTTAGGTTTTTATTTTCAGCTTTTTAGGGCTAAGGTTTTAGGTTTTTATTTTAGGACTATTTTTAGGTTTTATTTTTTAGTTTAGGTTTATGACTATTTTTATTTTATTTTATTTTTTTTATTTTAGGGGTTAGGTTTAGTTTATTTTAGGTTAGGTTTAAGTTTTATTTATTTTAGTTTAGGTTTATGTTTACTTTTATTATAAGTTTAGTTTTTATTTTTAGTCTAAGGTTTGGATTTTATTTTTTATTTATTTTTAAGTTTTATTTTATGTTTATTTTTTTAGGTTTAGGTTTTTATTTAGTTTTTATTTTATTTTATTTAGGTTTATTTTATTTTTATTTTATGTTTAGTTTTTATTTTATTTAAGTTTTTTATTCTTAGGTTTATTTTTTTTTTTTTAGTTTAGTTTAAGATTTTATTTATTTTATTTTAATGTATTTTTATTTTTCTATTTTATTTTATTTTTAGTTTTAGGTTTAGGTTTTAGTTTAAGTTATTATTTTATTTTATCTTTAGGTTTTAGTTTAGGTTTCTTATTTTATTTTATTTAAGCTTTTAGGTTTTTTGGGTTTAGGATTTAGGGTTTAGGGTTTAGGGTTTTAGGGTTTTAGGGTTTAGTGTTTTAGGGTTTAGGGTTAGGGTTTTGGGTTTAGTGTTTAGGGTTAGTTTTTAGACCTTAGGGTTCAAGGTTTTTAGGGTTTATGGTTTAGGGTGAGTTTAGGGTTTACAGTTTAGGTTTTCATCTTTAGGATTTAGGATTTATGGTTTTTAAGGCTTAGGGTTTATGGTTTAGGGTTAGTTGAGGGTTTAAGATTTTTGTGTTTGGGTTTCAGGTTTAGGCTTTAGGGTTAGGGTTAGGATTTAGAGTTTTAGGTTTAAGGTTTATGATTTAGGATTTAGTGTTTAGGGTTTAGGGTTTGTTTAGCATTTAGGGTTTTTTAAGGTTGGGGGTTTAGGTTTAGGGTTTAAGGTTTTAGGTTTAGTGTTTATTTTAGGGTTTGGAGTTTAGAGTTTAGGATTTAGGGTTTAGGGTTTAGGGTGCAAGGTTCAAGGTTTTTTTTATAAAAAAATTAATTAAATCGATATGGTTAGGTTTTTTTAGCCTATTTAGTCCATTTTTATTTATTTTAGTTTTTTATTCTTTTATTTTAATTTAGTTTTATTTTTTATTTTATTTTATTTATTTATTTTATGTTTATTTATTTTAGTTTAGGTTTTTTATTTTAGTTTGTTTTTTAGGTTTAGGTTTAGGTTTAGGTTTAGGTTATGTTTATTTTTTAGTTTAGTTTTATTTTTATTTTTATTTTTAGGTTTAGGTTTTTATTTTATTTTTCTAGGTTTAGGTTTTAGGTTTATTTTTGGGTTTTATTTTTTAGTTTCAGTTTAGGTTTATTTTTAGTTTATTTTTTTATATAGTTTAGGATTTAGGTTTTATTTATTTTAGGCTTAGGTTTAGGTTTTATTTATTTTTGTTTAGTTTATTTTAGTTTAGGTTTAGGTTTATTTTATTTTTATTTTAAGTTTAGTTTTTATGTTTAGTTCAGGATTTGGGTTTTATTTTAATTTATATCTAGGTTTTATTTTTAGGTTTAAGCTTTTATTTACTTTTTATTTTATTAAATTTTAGTTTTATTTTATTTTTATTTTATGTTTAGTATTTATTTTATTTTGATTTTTTTTATTTTAGGTTTATTTTATTTTTTAGTTTAGTTTAGGTTTTTATTTATTTTATTTTAGTTTAGTTTTTATTTTTTATTTAGTTTAGGTTTAGGTTTTAGTTTAGGTTTATATTTTATATTATTATTTTATTTAGGTTTAAGTTTGTTTATTTATTTTATTTTTAAGTTTTATTTAGTTTAGGTTTAGGTTTTTAGGTATTTAGGGTTTAGGGAATAGGGTTTAGGGTTTCGGGTATAGGGTTTAACATTTAGGGTTGTAGATTTTAAGGTTTAGGGATTTAGGGTTTAGGGTTAAGGGTTTAGGGTTTAGGGTTTTAGAGTTTACGGTTTAGGATTTAGGGTTATAGGTTTAAGGTTTAGGGCTTAGGGTTTAGGGTTTAGACGGTTTAGGATTTAGGGTTTATAGGTTTAAGGTTTAGGGGCTTAGGGTTTAGGGTTTAGTTTAGGATTTAGGGTTTATTTATTTATTTTTATTTTATATTTTGATTTAATTTTAAAATAAGTAAACTAGTTTAAATTTATTAAGTTTATTTTGTTTATTTTTTATTTATTTTGTTTATTTTAATTTAAATTTTTTATTTAGGTTTATTTTAATTTTAATTTAGTTTAGTTTATTTATTTTAGGTTAATTTATAATAGCTTATTATTTAGGTTTGGATTTAGGTTTATGTTTATTTTTTAGTTTAGTTTTATTTTTATTTTATTTTTTAGGTTTAGGTTTTATTTTTTTATTTTTAGGTTTAGGTTTAGATTTTTATTTTATTTTTTTTAGGTTAAGGTTTTAGGTTTTTATTTTAGGTTTATTTTTAGGTATTATTTTTTAGTTTAGGTTTAGGTTTATTTTTAGTTTATTTTATTTATTTTGTTTAGGTTTAGGTTTAGGTTTAGGTTTACTTTATTTTAGGTTTAGGTTTAGGTTTTATTTATTTCAGTTTAGTTTATCTTAGTTTAGGTTTAGGTTTATTTTATTTTTAGTTTAGGTTTAGGTTTCTTTTTTAGTTAGGGTTTAGGTTTTATTTTTTATTTATTTTTAGGTTTAAGTTTTTTTTTAGTTTTTAATTTATTTTATTTTATTTTAGTTTTAGTTTTTATTTTATTTAGGTTTTTTTAGTTTTTATTTAATTTTAGTTTATTTTTTATTTTTTATTTTACTATCTTATAAGGTTTAGGTTTCGGTTAGGTTATAGTTTATGTTTTTATTTATTTTTTCATTTTATTTTTTTTATGTTTTTTCATTTATTTGATTTTTAGGTTTTATTTAGTTTATGTTTTGGTTTTCAGCTTTTTAGGGTTTAGGTTTTAGGTTTTTAATTTTGGTTTTATTTTCTAATTTAGGTTTTTATTTATTTTTAGTGTATTTTATTTTTTTATTTTAGGGTTTAGGTTTAAGTTTTATTTATTTTAGTTTAGTTTATTTTATTTTCAGTTTAGGTTTATTTTTTTGTTTATTTTATTTTTATTCTTGGTTTTGTTTTTATTTTTAGTTTA
Organism: Cymbidium sinense; assembly: GCA_021442155.1. NCBI lineage: Eukaryota > Viridiplantae > Streptophyta > Magnoliopsida > Asparagales > Orchidaceae > Cymbidium > Cymbidium sinense. Next base: position 293,685,025 of record CM038214.1, on the reverse strand, counting down.
GCATTTGGGTTTTATTTTTTATTTATTTTTTGGTTTTATTTTTATGTTTAGGTTTTTATTTTATTTTATTTTAGTTTTCTTTTATTTTTAATTTTACATTTAGTTTTTATTTTATTTAGGCTTTTTATTCTTATGTTTATTTTATTTTTTAGTTTAGTTTAGGTTTTTATTTTATTTTATTTTATTTCTTAGTTTAGGTTACATTATTTTTAGTATTTTATTTTATTTTATTTTTAAGTTCAAGTTTAGGTTTTAGTTTAAGTTATTAGTTTATTTGATTTATTATTTTATTTATGTTTATGTTTTTTTATTTATTTTATTTTTAGATTTTATTTACATTAAGTTTAGGTTTTTAGGTTTTTAGGTTTTAGGGTTTAGGGTTTAGGGTTTAGTATTTTAGGGTTTTGGGTTTAAGGGTTTATGGTTAGGGTTTAGGGTTTAGTGTTTAGGGTTTAGGTATTTATTGGTTAGGGTTTAGTGTTTAGGGTTTTAGGATTTTTAGGGTTTAAGGTTGTAGGTTTAGCGTTTAGGGTTTAGGTTTTTATTTTTTTATTTTTTATTTTTTATAAATTAAGTAAACTAGTCAGTTTAAGTTTATTTAGTTTTTAAGTTTATTTTATTTATTTATTTTAGCTTATTTTTATTTTTATTTTTGTTCAAGTTTATTTTAATGTTAATTTAATTTAGTTTATTTATTTTAGGTTTATTTATTTTAGGTTTATTTATTTTAGTTTGTTTTTTAGGTTTAGTTTTAGGTTTAGCTTTATTTTTTAGTATAGTTTTATTTATTTTTATTTTTTAGGTTTAAGTTTTATTTTTTATTTTTAGGTTTAGGTTTAAATTTTTATTTTATTTTTCTTAGGTTTAGGTTTTAGGTTTTTATTTTCAGTTTATTTTTAGGTTTTATTTTTTAGTTCAAGTTTAGGTTCATTTTTAGTTTGTTTTATTTTATTTAGTTTAGGTTTTTTATTATTTTGGAGGGGTATTGTTTGGTTTATTATTTGGTTTAGCTTAAGTTTTTTTTAGGGTTTAGGTTTTTATTTAGTTTTTATTTCATTTTATTTTTAGTTTATGTTTAGGTTCTTTATTTTTAAGTTTATTTAATTTTTTTAGTTTAGTTTAGGTTTTTATTTATTTTATCTTATTTTAGTTTTTATTTTTAATTTTAATTTTTTTAAGTTATGGTTTTGGTTTTAGCTTAAATTTTTATTTTATTTAGGATTACGTTTATTTATTTATTTTATTTTTAGGTTTTATTTACTTTAGGGTTAGGTTTTTAGGTTCTTAGGATTTTAGGGATTAGGGTTTAGCATTTAGGGTTTAGGGCTTGGGGTTTAGGGTTTAGGGTTCAAGGTTGTAGGTTTTAGGGTTTAGGGTTTAGGGTTTAGGGTTTAGGGTTTAGGTTTTAGGGTCTTAGGTTTTAGGGTTTAGGGTTTAGTATTTAGGGTTTAGGGTTTACGATTTAGGGTTTTAAGGTTTAGGGTTCATGGTTAAGGTTTTATTTTATTTTATTTTTTATTATTTAAAAATTAAGTAAATTGGTAGGTTTAGGTTTATTTAGTTTATTTTTTATTTATTTTTGTTTATTTTATTTTTATGTTTATTTAATTTATTTTTATATTTATTTAGTTTATTTTATTTATTTTAGTATTATTTATTTTAGTTTTGGTTTTTTATTTTAGTTTATTTTTTAAGTTTAATCTTTATTTTTATTCTTCATTTAGGTTTAAGTTTTTTTATTTTTTTAGGTTTAGGTTTTAGGTTTTTATTTTAGGTTTATTTTTAGATTTTATTTTTTAGTTTAAGTTTAGGTTTATTTTTAGTTTATTTTAGGATTAGGTTTAGGTTTTATTTATTTTAGTTTTGTTTATTTTAGCTTAAGTTTATGTTTGTTTTATTTTTATTTTAAGTTTAGGTTTTTTTTAATTTAAGGTTTAGGTATTATCTTTTATTTATTTTTAAGTTCATTTTTTAGGTTTAAGTTTTTATTTTATTTTATTTTAGGTTTATTTTATTTTTATTTTAAGTTTAATTTTTATTTTATTTATGTTTTTAAATTTTTATTTTAGTTTATGTTTTTATTTAATTTAATTTACTTTAGTTTTTATTTTTTATTTTCTTTTAAATTTAGGTTTAGGTTTTAGTTATGTTTTTATTTTATTTTATTATTGTATTTTATTTTATTATTATATTTTATTTTATTATTTTATTTTATTTTAGTTTAGGTTATATTATTTATTTTATTTTTAGGTTTTATCTAGTTTATGTTTATGTTTTTAGCTTTTTAGGGCTTAGGGTTTAGGGTTTAGGATTTGGGGTTTGGGGTTTAGGGTTTATTATTTAAGGTTATTTTTTGGGTTTAGGGTTTAAGGTTTAGGGTTTAGGTTTAAGGTTTACAGTTTAGGGTTTATAGTTTTTACTTTTTTTTTAATAGAGAACAAATTCAGATTCAACATTTCTTCTTTTGGATTTTATCAACCAAGTAATACACCATGTTTTCTAAGATAAGTGATGAAATAGATCAAAAATGGGCACACATTGAGCAAATCAGAAACCCTAGATAACTAGAACTATCTCTATTGTAAAGACAGTTCCATAAGCTGCAGATCAGATTGGCTGTTCTTCAATTTCTCCAGTTTCCATTAGAACCACCCTGGCATCTCGAGTAGTGGGATCCACCATCATATCCCCGACCTCTCCCTCCGCCACCACCACGGTTATAACCTCCGCCCCTCCTCCCACCTCTATAACCACGACTACTCTGATCCCCACCTCCATATCCACCAGCACCGCCAAATCCCCCACCACCACTGTGATAACCAACTCCTTCACCTTCGCCTCAATGGCCAGATCTAGACTGAACTTGGTTAATGGTGAGGTTCCTGCCAACAAGGTTTGCCCCATTCTTATGGTTTAGGTTTACTACATTTTAGGGTTTAAATTTTAATTTTTAATTCATTTAGTTACTTTAAGTTAAGGTTTAGGGTTTAAAATTTAGGGTTAGGGTTTAGGGTTTATGGTTTTTAAGAGTTTAGGGTTTAGGGTTGTAGGTTTAGGGTTTAGGTTTTTCAGTCTATGGTTTAGGATTGAGGGTTTATATTTTTTTTAATTAAGTAAACTGGTAGGTTTAGGTTAATTTAGTTTATTTTATTTTTTATTTTTTATTTAGGTTTTTTTTGTTTTTATTTAGTTAAGTTTATTTATTTTCATTTAGGTTTTTTATTTTAGTTTATTTTTAGGTTTAGGTTTATGTTTAGCTTTACTTTTTAGTTGAGTTTTATTTATATTTTATTTTTTAGGTTAAGGTTTTATTTTTTATTTTTAGGTTTAGGCTTAGTTTTTTATTTTTATTTTAGGCTTATTTTTAGTTTTTATTTTATTTTAGCTTAGGGTTTAAGTTTTATTTTTTATTTATTTTTAGGTTTATTTTTTAGGTAAAGGTTTTTATTTTATTTTATTTTTAGGTTTTATTTTGTTTAGGTTTAGGTTTTTAGGTTAGCTTAGGGTTTAGGGTTAGTTTGGGGTTTAGGGTTTAGACTTTAGGGTTTAGGGTTAGTTTAGGGTTTAGGGGTTAGGGTTTTAGGGTTTAAGGTATATGGTTTAGAGTTTAGGGTTAGGGTTATAGTTTAGAGTTTAAGGTTTAGGGTTTAGGGTTTAGGGTTTAGGGTTTAGGGTTAGTTTATGTTTAGGGATTAAGATTGTGAGTTTAGGGTTTAGGGTTTAGGGTTGTAGGTTTTAAGTTTATGGTTTAGGGTTAGTTTTAAGGTTTAGGGTTTAAGGTTTAGGGTTTAAGATTTAGCCTTTAGGGTTTTTTTTTTAAAAAAAAAAATTAAGTAAACCTGTAGGTTTATATTTATTTAGTTTATTTTGTATTTATTTTAGTTTAATTTTTTTATTTAAGTTTATTTTTTATTTTTATTTAGTTTAGATTATTTATTTTATGGTTATTTATTTTAGTTTATGTTTTTTATTTTCGTTTATTTTTTACCTTTAGGTTTAAATTTATGTTTATTTTAGGTTTATTTTTAATTTATTTTATTTTTTAAGTTTAGGTTTTATTTTTTATTTTTAGGTTTATGTTTAGGTTTTTATTTTATTTATTTAGGTTTAGGTTTTAGGTTTTTATTTTAGGTTTATTTTGAGGTTATATTTTTTAGTTTAGGGTTAGGTTTATTTTTATATTATATTATTTTATTTAGTTTAGGATTTATGTTTATGTTTTATTTATTTTAGGTTTAGGTTTAGGTTTAGTTTAGGTTTAAGTTTATTTTATTTTATTTATTTTAGGTTTAACTTTTTTTTAGTATAGGGTTTATGTATTATTTTCTTTTTTTAGGTTTATTTTTCAAGTTTATGTTTCTATTTAGTTTTTATTTTAGGTTTATTTTAGTTTTATTTTACATTTAGTTTTTATTTTATTTAGGTTTATTTATTTTTAAGTTTATTTTATTTTTTACTTTAGTTTAGGTTTTTATTTATTTAATTTTAGTTTAGTTTTTTATTTTTTAATTTATTTTATTTTTAAGTTTAGGTTTAGCTTTAGGTTTTAATTTAGGTTTTTATTTTATTTTATTATTTTATTTTATTTAGGGTTAGGTTTATTTATTTATTTATTTTATTTTTAGGTTTTATTTAGTTCAGGTTTAGATTTTTAAGTTTTTTGGGTTTAGGGTTTAGGGTTTATTATTTACGGTTTGGAGTTTAGGGTTTTAGGGCTTAAGGTTGTAGGTTTAGGATTTATGGTTAGTTTTAAGGTTTAACATTTAGGGTTAGGGTTTTTTATTTTTTTATTTAGGGTTGAGGGTATTTAGGGTTAGTTTAGGGTTTAGGGTTGTAGGTTTAGGGTTTAGGGTTTAGGATTAGTTTTAGGGTTTAAGGTTTAAGGTTTCTGATTTACGATTTAGGGTATAAGGTTTAGGGTTCTTTTAAAAAAATTAAGAAAATCGATAGGTTTAGATTTATTTAGTTTAGTTATTTTATTTTATTTTATTTTTTTATTTAGGTTTATTTTTTATTTTTTTACTTTAGTTTATTTATTTTAGGTTTATTTATTTTAGTTTAGGTTTTTTATTTTAGTTTATATTTTATGTTTAGGTCTATTTTTTAGCTTAGTTATATTTATTTTTAAACTTTTAGGTTTAGGTTTATTTTTTTATTTTTAGGTTTAGGTTTAGATTTTTATTTTATTTTTTTTAGGTTTAGGTTTTAGGTTTTTATTTTAGGGTTAATTTTTAGGTATTATTTTTTAGTTTTAGTACAGGTTTAGTTTTAGTTTATTTTATTTTATTTAGTTTTGGTTTTGGTTTTATTTATTTTAGTTTAGTTTATTTTAGTTTAGGTTTAGGTTTATTTTAATTTTATTTTTGGTTTAATTTTTTTTAGTTTAGGTTTTATTTTTTATTTATTTTTGGTTTTTACTTTTAAGTTTATTTTTTAGGTTTAGGTTTTTAATTAATTTTCATTTTATTTTATTTTAGGTTTATTTTATTTTTATTTTTGGTTTAGTTTTTATTTTATTTAGGTTTTTTATTTTTTTATTTTGTTTAGGTTTTTATTTTTTTAAATTTAGTTTAGTTTTTATTTTTATATTTTCTTTTTATGTTTAGGTTTAAGTTTGAGTTTATGTTTTTATTTTCTTTTGGTTTAGGTTTTTTTATTTATTTCATTTTTAGGTTTTATTTAGTTTTGGTTTAGGTTTTTAGCTTTTTATGGTTTAGGGAAAGTTTAGGGTTACTGTAGAATTTAAGGTTTAGGGTTTAGGATTTAAGGTTTGGGGTTTTGGATTTAGGGTTTAGGGTTTAGGATTTAAGTTTTAGGGTTTAGGGTTTTAAGGTTTAGGGTTTAGGGTTTAGGGTTTAGGGTTTTAGGGTTTAGGGTTTAGGGTTTAGGTTTTAGGATTAGGGTTTAGGTTTTAGTTTAGGGTTGAGGGTGTTTGGTTCTTTTTAAAGAGGGAACAAATTCACATTCGACATTTCTTCTTTTTTATTTCATCAGCCAAGTAACACACCAAGTTCTCTAAGACATAAGTGACGACATTTATAAAAAATGACCACACATAGAGCAAATCAAAAACCCTAGAAAATTAGAACTGTCTATACTATAAAGACACAATTTGGTAAGCAGTAAATCAGAATGACTGTTCTTTAGTTTCTCTAGTTCTCATCAGAACCACCCCGGCCTCTTGAGTAGCAGGATCCACCATCATATCCCTGATCTCTCCCTCCACCACCACCATGACTGTAACCTCCATTGCTCCTCCTGCCTCCATAATCCAGCCTTTGCACACCTCCATATCCACCACACGAGATAACTCCCCTGCCTCCATAAGATCTAGAGCCTAGTTGAGAGTGATGTTCCTATGGTTAGGGTTCTGCACATTCTTAGGGTTTAGGTTTAGGTTTAGTTTTATTAGGTTTTAGTGTTTAGGTTTATTCTTTAATTTATTTAGTTACTTAGGTTTAGGTTTAGGGTTTGGGGTTTAGGGTTTATGGTTTAAGGTTTGGGTTTATAGTTTACAGTTTAGGGTTTAGGGTTTAGGGTTTAGTATTTTTGGGTTTATGCTTTTAGGGTTTTGAGTTTAGAGTTTTTTAGGGTTTAGCGTTTAGGGTTTATGGTTTAGGATTCTAAGTTTAGGGTTTAAGGTTTAGGGTTTAGGGTTTAGGGCTTAGGATATAGGGTTTATGGTTTTTTCTTTTAAAAATTGAAGTAAACGGGTAAGTTTAGGTTTATTAAGTTTATTTATTTATTTATTTTAGTTTATTTTATTTTCCATTTTTAAGGTTTATTTTTTATTTTTATTTAGTTTAGTTTAATTATTTTAGGTTTATTTATTTTAATTTAGTTTTTTTAGTTTATATTTTTATTTTATTTTTCAGGTTTAGGTGTTCTTTTTTATTTTTAGGTTTAGGTTTTTATTTTACTTTTTTAGATTTATGTTTTTATTTTTTATTTTAGGTTTATTTTTTGGTTTTATTTTTTAGTTTAGGTTTAGGTTTATTCTTTTGTTTATTTTATTTTATTTAGTTTAGATTTAGGTTTAGGTTTATGTTTTATTTATTTTAGATTAGTTTATTTTAGTTTAGGTTTAGGTTTAGGTTTGTTTTTTATTTTATTTTTATTTTAGGTTTAAGTTTTTTTTGTTTAGGGTTTAGGTTATATTTTTTATTTAGTTTTAGGTTTTATTTTTTGGTTTATCTTTTAAGTTTAGGTTTTTATTTAGTTTTAATTTTATTTTATGTTAGGTTTATTTTATTTTTATTTTACATTTAGTTTTATTTTATTTAGGTTTTTTATTCTTAGGTTTATTTTTTTAGTTTTGTTTAGGTTTTTATTTATTTTATTTTAGTTTACTTTTATTAGTTTATTTTAATTTATTTTTACATTTAGGTTTAGATTTTAGTTTAGGGTTTTATTTTATTTAGGTTTAGGTTTTTTATAAATTTTATATTTAGTTTTTTTTTAAATTTAGGTTTAGATTTTTTGGTTTTTAGGGTTTAGGGTTTAGGGTTAGGATTTTGGGTTTAGGGTTTAGGGTTTACGATTTTTAGGGTTTAGGGTTTTTAGGTTTTAGGGTTTAGTTTTTTTTTAAAGAAATTAAGTAAACTAGTAAGATTAGGTTTATTTACTTTATTTAGTCTATTTTTATTTTAGTTTAGTTTATTTTTAATTATTATTCAGGGTTTAGGGTTTAGGTTTTAGGGTTTAGGGTTTAGGGTTTAGGGTATTAGGATTTTATGTTTAGGGTTTAGGGTATAAGTATTTGGTTTAGGGTTCAGGTTTTAGTTTAGAGTTTAGGTTTTTAGTTTTTTTTAACAGAGAAAAAATTCATATTCAATATCTCTTCTTTACATTTTCATCAGCCAAGTAACACGCTAAGTTTTCTAAGACACAAGCAATCACATAGATCAAAAATGAGCAGGCATAGAGAAAATTGAAAGCCCTAGATAACTGAAATTGTCCCTACTATAATGACAATTTTGTAAGTAGCAGATCCGATCAGCCATTTTTCAATTTCTTCAGTTCCCATCAAAACCACCCCATGCTCTCGAGTAGTGGGATTCACCATCATATCCCCAATCTCTCTCTCTGCCACCACCACCACGGCTATAACCTCCGTCGCTCCTCCCACCTCCATAATCACCACTACTCTGAGCACCACAGCCATATCCAACAGCACCTCCAGATCCCCCACCACCATTATGATAACTGATGCCTCCTCGTTCATCTCTACCACCGGATCTAGATTAAGCCTGGTTGATGGTGATGTTCCTGTCATCAAGGTTTTGCCCATTCTTAGGGTTTAGGTTTATTAGGTTTTAGGGTTTAGGATCATTTTTTTAAATTATTTAGCTACCTTAGGTTTAGGTTTAGGGTTTGGGGTCTAGAGTTTAGGGTTTAAAGTTTAGGGTTAGGGTTTAAGGTTTAGGGTTTATGGTTTAGGGTTTTAGGATTTATTTTTTTAGGGTTTAGGGTTTAGGGTTAGGGTATAGGGTTTAGAGTTTAAGGCTTATGGTTTTTTAGGGTTTAGGGTTTAGGATTTAGAGTTTATGGTACTTTTTTAAATTAAGTGAATTGATAGGTTTAGGTTTATTTAGTTTATTTTTTATTTATTTTAGTTAATTTATTTTCTATTTTATTTAGGTTTATTTTTTATTTTTATTTAATTTAGTATATTTATTTTATCTTTGCTTATTTTAGTTTAGGATTTTAATTTTAGTTTATTTTTTAGGTTTAGGTTTAGGTTTAAGTTTATTTTTTAATTGAGTTTTATTTTTATTTTATTTTTTAAGTTTAGGTTTTATTTTTTATTTTTAGGTTTAGGTTTAGGTTTGTATTTACTATTTAGGTTTAGGTTTTAGGTTTTTATTTTAGGGTTATTTTTAATTTTTATTTTATAGTTGAGGTTTAGGTTAATTTTTAGTTTATTTTATTTTATTTAATTTGGGTTTAGGTTTAGGTATAGTTTTTTTTTAGGTTTAGGTATAGGTTTTATTTATTTTAGTTAAGGTTTAGGTTTATTTTATTTTGTTTATTTTATTTTTATTTTAGGTTTAGGTTTGTCTTTTAGTTTAGGGTTTATTTTTTATTTATTTAGGTTTATTTTTTAGGTTTAGGTTTTTATTTAGTTTTTATTTTATTTTATTTTAAGTTTATTTTATGTTTAATTTTTATTTTATTTAGGTTATTTATTCTTAGGTTTATTTTATTTTTTGTTTAGTTTAGGTTTTTATATATTTTATTTTAGTTTATTTTCAATAGATTATTCTATTTTATTTTTAGGTTTAGGTTTTAGTATAAGTTTTTATTTTATTTTATTATTTTTTTATATATTTTATTTTTAGGTTTTATTTAGTTTAGGTTTAGGTTTTTAGGTTTTTAGGGTTTAGGGTTTTATGGTATAGGGTTTTTGGGTATCGTGGTTTAGGGTTTAGGGTTAGGGTTCAGAGATTAGTGTTTAGGGTTTAGTGTTTAGGGTTTAGGGCTTAGGCTTTTTAGGGCTTAGGGTTATTTTTTAAAAAAATTAAGTTAATCGGTAGGTTTAGATTTTTATTTTTATTTATTTTATATTTTATTAATGATTAGGTTTTTATATATTTTATTTTTAGTTTTTCTTTAGTTTAGTTAAGTTTTTAGGTTTTTAGGGTTTAGGGTTTAGGGTTTAGGGTTTAAGGTTTTAGGGAGTTTATGGTTTTAAGGTTTAGGATTTTAAGTTTATAGTTTAAGTTAGGTTTATTTTATATTTTCATTTAGGGTTTAGGGTTTAGGTTTAGGGATTAGTTTAGTTTTAGGGTTTAGGGTTTAGGTTTAGGTTTAGATTTTAGTTTAGGGTTTAGGGTTTTAGTTTCTTCTTTAATAGGGAAAAAATTCAAATTCAACATTTCTTCTTGTCGATTTCATCAACCAAGTAACACACCAAGTTTTCTAGGACACAAGCGATGACATAGATAAAAAATGAGCACCCATAGGTCAAATCAAAAACCCTAGATAATTAGAACCATCTCTACTAAAAAGACATAGTTCCATAAGCACTAGATCGGATATACTATTCTTCAGTTTCTCTAGTTCCCATCAGGACCGACAAGGCCTCTCGAGTAGCGGCATCCACCATCATATCCCCAATCTCTCCCACTGCCACCACCATGGCTGTAACCTCCATTGCTCCTCCTGCCTCCATAACCACCACTGCTCTGACAACCACCTCCTTATTCACCAACACCTCCAGATCCCTCACCACCACTATGATAATCGCCACCTCCACCTTTGCCTCTACCGCCAGATTTAGATTGACCCTGGATGACCCTGATGTCCCTGCCATCAAGGTTTTTCCCATTATTAAGGTTTAGGTTTAGGTTAAGGTTTATTAGGTTTTATGATTTAGGTTTATTTTTTAATTCATTTAGTTACTTTAAGTTTAGGTTTATGGTTTGGGGTTTAGGGTTTAGGGTTTAGGGTTTAGGGTTTAGAGCTTAGGGTTTATGGTTTAGGGTCTAAGGTTTAAGGTTTTAGGGTTTATGCTTCTAGCGTTTAGGGTTTAGGGTTTAGGATTTAGGGTTTATGGCTTTTTTTTAAAGAAAGAATTAAGTAAACCTATAAGTTTAGGTTTATTTAGTTTATTTTTTATTTATTTTAGTTTATTTTATTTTTTATTTTTAATTAGATTTATTTTTTATTTCTATTAGTTTAGTTTGTTTATTCTAAGTTTATTTATTTTAGTTTAGGTTTTTTATTTTAGTTTATTTTTAGGTTTAGGTTTATTTTTTTTAGTTTAGTTTAATTTTTATTTTATTTTTTAGGTTTAGGTTCTATTTTTTATTTTAAGGTTTAGGTTTAGGTTTGTATTTATTTTTTTAGGTTTAGGTTTCATGTTTTTATTTTATGGCTATTTTTAGGTTTATTTTTAGTTTACTTTATTTTATTTAATTTAGGTTTACTTTTTCTCAGGTTTAGGTTAGGTTTTATTTATTTTAGTTTAGTTTATTTTAGTTAAGGTTTAGGTTTATTTTATTTTTATTTTAAGTTTAGATTTTTTTTTAGTTTACAATTTAGGTTATGTTTTTAGGTTTAGGCTTTTGTTTAGTTTTTATTTTATTTAATTTTAATTTTATTTTATTTTTTGGGTTTAGGTTTTTATTTTATTTTTTAGGTTTAGGTTTTTATTTATTTTATTTTATTTTTAGGTTTTATTTAGTTTAGGATTAGGTTTTTAGGTTTTTAGGGTTTAGGGTTTAGGATTTAGGATTTAGGTTTAGCATAGGGTTTAGGCTTTAGGGTTTATAGTTTTTAGTTTAGTGTTTAGGGTTAGTTTAGGGTTTAAAGTTTAGGGTATTAAGGTTTTGGGTTTAGGGTTTAGGGTTAAGGTTAGGGTTTAGGGTTTAGGGTCAGTTTGGTGCTTAGGGTTTAGGGTTTAGGGTTTAGGGTTTTTTAGGGTTTAGGGTTATAGGTTTAGGGTTTAGGATTTAGGGTTTAGAGTTTAGGTGTTAGCGTTTAAGATTTTTTAAAAAAAAAAGGTAAACCGGTAGGTTTACATTTATTCAATTTATTTTTTTATTTTAGATTATTTTATTTATTTTTATTTTTATTTATGTTTATTTTTTTATTTAGTTTAGTTTATTTTTTTTGGTTTATTTATTTTAGTTTAGGTTTTTTATTTTACTTTATTTTTTTGGTTTAGGTTTAGGTTTAAGTTTATTTTTTAGTTTAGTTTTATTTTTATTTTATTTTTTAGGTTTTGATTATTTTTTTATGTTTAGGTTTAGGTTTAGGTTTTTATTTTATTTTTCTAGGTTTTAGTTTTAGGATTTTATTTTAAGTCTATTTTAAGGTTTTATTTTTTAGTTTAAGTTTAAGTTTATTTTTAGTTTATTTAATTTTATTTAGTTTAGGGTTTAGGTTTAGTTTATTTGAGGTTTTGGTTTAGGTTTTATTTATTTTAGATTAGTTTATTTAGTTTAGGTTTAGGTTTATTTTGATTAGGTTTAGGATTTTTTTTAGTTTAGGGTTTAGGTTTATTTATTTATTTTTTGGTTTTATTTTTAGGTTTATTTTTAAGGTTTAGGTCTTTATTTAGTTTTTATTTTATTATATTTTAAGTTTATTTTAATTTTATTTCATGTTTAATTTTTATTTGATTTAGTTTTTTATTTTTAGGTTTATTTTATTTTTTGTTTAGTTTAGGTTTTAATTTAATTTAATTTATTTTAGTTTTTAGTTTTAATTTTATTTTTATTTTAGGTTTAGGTTTTGGATTAGTTTTTTATTTTTTTTATTTTTATTTAGGTTTAGGTTTTTTAATTTTTTATTTATTTATGGATTTTATTTAGTTTAGGTTGAAGTTTTTAGGTTTTTAGGGTTTAGGGTTTAGGGTTTAGAGTTTAGGGTTTATGGTTTGGGGTTTATGGTTTAGGGTTCAGGGTTTAGGGTTGTAGGTTTTTGTGTTTAGGGATTAATGTTTATGGTTTTAAGGTTTAGGGTTTAGAGTTTAGGGTTTAGAGTTTGGGGTTTTAGGGTTTAGAGTTTAGGGTTTAAGGTTAGGGTTTTTTATTATTTTTATTATTTTATTTTTTCATTATTTTTTTAAATTTAGTAAACTAGCAAGTTTAAGTTTATTTAGCTTATTTTATATTTTTTTATTTTTTTATTTAGATGTATTTTTATTTAAATTTAGTTTAGTTTATTTATTTTAGTTTAATTTATTTTATAGGTTTAGGTTTAGGTTTATTTTTTAGTTCAGTTTTGTTTTTATTTAATTTTTTATTTTTAAGTTTATCTATAGGTATTTTTGTTATTTTTTTAGGTTTAGGTTTCAGGTTTTTATTTTAGGTCTATTTTTAGGTTTTGTTTTTTAGTTTAGATTTAGGTTTATTTTCAGATTATTTTATTTCTTTAATTTAGGTTTAGGCTTAGGTTTTATTTATTTCAGTTTAGTTTATTTAATTTTAGGTTTTGATTTATTTTATTTTTATTTTAGGTTTAGTTTTTTCTTTTAGTGTAGGGTTTTAGCAATTTTTTTTTTTTTTAGGTTTTATTTTTAGCTTTATTGCTATGTTTAGGTTTTTATTTAGTTTTTATTTTATTTTATTTTAGGTTTATTTTATTTTTATTTTAGGTTTAGTTTTTATTTTATTTAGTTTTTTTATTTTTTTAGTTTAGTTTAGGTTTTTATTTTTTTATTTTAGTTTAGTTTTTATTTCATTTTTTTTTTAGGTTTAGGTTTTAGTTTAAGTTTAAGTTAAAGTTTTAGTTTATGTATTTATTTTATTTTATTTATTTTGGTTTAGGTTTTTCTATTTATTGTATTTTTTAGGTTTTATTTAGTTTAGGTTTAGTTTTTTAGGGTTTAGGGTTTAGGGTTTTAGGGTTTAGAGTTTTAGGATTTAGAGTTTAGGGTTAGTGTTTAGGGTTTAGGGCTTAGGGTTTTTTAGGGTTTAGGGTTGCAGGTTTAGGGTTTAGGGTTTAGGTTTAGGATTTAAGGTTTATAGTTTTTTTTTTTTTAAATTAAGTAAAAGGAAAGGTTTAGATTTATTTAGTTAATTTTTTTATTAATTTTAGCTTATTTTATTTTTTATTTTTATTTAGGTTTATTTTTTATTTTTATTTAGTTTAGTTTATTTATTTTAGGTTTATTTATTTTAGTTAAAGTTTTTTATTTTAGTTTATTTTTTAGGTTTAGGTTTAGGTTTAAGTTTATTTTTTAGTTGAGTTTTATTTTTTTTTTAAATTTTTAGGTTTAGGTTTTATTTTTTATGTTTTAGGTTTAAGTTAAGCTTTTAATTTTTTTTTTAAGGTTTAGGTTTTAGGTTTTTATTTTAGGTTTATTTTTAGATTTTATTTTTTAGTTTAAGTTTATTTAAATATATTTTATTTTATCTAGTTTCAATTTAGATTTAAGTTTTATTTATTTTAGTTTAGTTTATTTTAGTTAAGGCTTAAATTTATTTTATTTTGTTTATTTTATTTTTATTTTAGGTTTTGATTTTTTTTAGTTTAGTGTTTAGGTTTATTTTTTAGGCTTAGGTTTTTATTTAGTTTTTTTATTTTTGGTTTATTTTTTTCTTTTATTTTACATTTAATTTTATTTTATTTAGGTTTTCTATTTTTAGGTTTATTTTATTTTTTAGTTTAGTTTAGGTTTTTATTTATTCTATTTTAGTTTATTTTTATTATTTATTTTATTTTATTTTTAGGTTTAGGTTTTAGTTTATGTTTTTATTTTATTTTATTATTTTATTTAAGTTTATGTTTATTTATTTATTTTATTTTTCAGGTTTATTTAGTTTAGGTTTAGGTTTTTAGGTTTTTAGGATTTATGGTTTAGGGTTTTGGGTTTAGGGTTTAGGGTTTAGGTTTTAGTGTTTGGGCTTTAGGGTTTAGGGTTTTTAGGATTTAGGTTTTTGGGTTTAGGGTTTGCTTAGGGGTTAAGGTTAGTTTAGTGCTTATGGTTTAGGGTTTAGGATTTAGGCTTTAGGGTTTAGGGTTTTAGGGTTTAGGGTTAAGGTTTTGTTTAAGGTTTAAAGTTTCAAGTTTTATGGTTTAAGGTTTAGGGTTTAGGGTTTTGGGTTAGGGTTAGTGTTTAGGGTTTAGGATTTTAGGTTTAGGGTTAGTTTAGGGTTTTTAAGGGTTTAGTGTTTAGGGTTTAGGGTTTAGGGTTTAGGGTTGAAGATTTAAGGTTGTAGGTTTAGGGTTGTATGTTTAGGGTTTATGGTTTAGGATTTAGGGTTTAAGGTTTTTTAAAAAAAAATTAAGAAAACCAGTAGGTTTAAGTTTATTTAGTTTATTTTTTCTTTATTTTAGTTCATTTGATTTTACATTTTTATTTAGGTTTTTTTTTATTTAGCTTAGTTTATTTATTTTAGTTTAGGTTTTTTGTTTTAGTTTATTTTTTAGGTTTAGGTTTAGGTTTATTTTACTTTTTAGTTTAGTTTTATTTTTATTTTATTTTATGTTTAGGTTTTATTTTTTATTTTTAGGTTTAGGTTTAGATTTTTATTTTATTTTTTTAGGCTTAGGTTTTAGGTTTTTATTTTATGTTTATTTTTAATTTTTTTAATTTAAGTTTAGATTTATTTTTAATTTATTTTGTTTTTTTTAGTTTAGGGTTTAGGTTTAGTTTATTTTAGGTTTAGGTTTTATTTAGTTTAGTTTAGTTTATTTTAGTATAGATTTATGATTATTTTAGTTTGTTTATTTTAGGTTTAGGTTTATTTTTGGTTTAAGGTTTAGGTTTTATTTTTAGGTTTAGGTTTTTATTTATTTTTTATTTTATTTTATTTTAGGTTTATTTTATTTTTATTTTAAGTTTAATTTTTTGTTTCATTTGTAGGTTTAATTTTTTTTAGTTTAGTTTAGGTTTTTATTTATTTTATTTTAGTTTAATTTTTATTTTTTAATTTATTTTTTTTTAAGGTTTAGGCTTAGGTTTACGTTTACATTTTAGTTTAGTTTTTTATTTCATTTCATTTTTTTATTTTATTTAAGTTTATGTTTTTTTATTTTTTATTTTTTAAGTTTTATTTAGTTTAGGTTTAAGGTTTAGGCCTTAGGGTTTAGAGTTTAGGGTTTAGGGTTTGGGGTTTAGGATTTAGGGTTTAGGGTTGTAGCTTTTACATTTAATGTTTAGGTTTTGGGTTGAGGTTTTTGTTTAAGGTTTACGGTTTTTGATTTTTTTTTTAACAACAAACAAATTCAGATTCACCATTTCTTCTTTTTGATTTCATCAACCAAGTAACAAACTAGGGAAGTGAGGTAATCAAATGACCTCCTTGGGGCTAGCTAAAGTCTTATGTTCCTAGGATGTCCAGACTATATACTCATTACCATTCAACCTTATATAAATCAATACATGAATAAAGGAAAGAGAACTCAACATTCATACACTTAAGCTATAAGCACATGCATTTCTTATGTATTTATAACTAGCATCATAACACATATTATTATTCATTTATAAGCTTTTGAAAAATATATTTGGATTTAATTGATAATAGTATATATATTAAATTAAATCAACACATGCAAGCTTACATAAAGGAAATCCATTTTATTTTACTTGATTTTCAAAGATGGATATGAATTCAAATGACATACCAAATTTAATATGATTGGAAAGAGGTCAATCAAATATAAGCATGTGATTCATTCAACCAAACTAGTTCTTAAGGACAGTGAAATCAAATAAGATTATTTAAAGGAAACAAAAGCATCTTTATTAATTAAGTTTTGGATTTGATTTGATTTAAAGAGGAGAAGAGAAATCATTACTTATTGTTTTAGACTAATTCCCACATTAGTGATTTGATTTAATTTTAGGAAATGTAATTAAGTTGATTTTATGGGTTAATTAAGTTGAACCCATAATTAGATGAATTAATTACCCTTACCAATGTCACCTTAAAGTAATTAACTAAATAATTATGAGCCAACATGATATGCATGGAAATTAAACTTACAATGATCCTAGGAAATAAAAGGGGCCTAATGCAATTAGCTTATGATTAATAGTTAATTAGATTAAGAGACTTAATTAATTACTCTTATGGTTTTCCCACACATATGGACTTACCATAATTTCATTAAACTCCTCTAAGTTATTAAGCACCTATAGATCTGCCTCATGATTTAATTAATTAAGTTCTAATGTGATTATGATTTCAATTTGATTAAGTGATTTAATTAATTTCATTTAAAAAAAGGTGAAATGAACTTAGGGAAAGGAGTCCCAACCCTATTCCTTAGTTCACTTACTATTGAACAATGATTAATAAACTTAATTAACCAATTTGTTACTGTTCATGGGATTAATTAATCATTAATTAACTTAAAAGAGTAGTTAAGATTTAATTAGTTAATTTTCTTAATTATGTGAGCAATAAATCCCAAGAAAAGCATGAGAGGCAGAGGTCATCCCATTAAATTAACTCATAGAATTTAGGATTTATTGCTCAAGTAATTAAAAAGTAATTAAGTTAATTAATTTTGTAATTAAACCTTAATTACTATTCAAAATTAGTTAAGACCATTTTTAATTAATTCTTTGCCGAAATACCTTTAAAATGAGTATTTATTTGCAATTTTCATTTCTCTATGATTTTTTATGATTCATTAAGCCTAATTAAAGCTAATTCGGTTGGCGCCATGTGGCACGCTGATGTGGCGCACTTTCCACATGGTGCACTGACGCAATGCACTTTCCACGTGACACCGTTGGATTGGCTACTTAAAATTACGTGGCGGCAGCGGCGGACAAGCTTTCTCATCCGTCGTTTGATATAAGATCGGACTGCTACAATTAATCCCATAGCTTAATAGGATTAAATCAGATCGATATAGCAGATCTGATCATGACTGTTTGTTCCGATCATGTGGAATGGATGATGCTTGATCTAACGTCACGTGAGTGAGAGAAAATGGAGTCCGTCTACCATTGCTCACTTGATTTGAGCTTACTTGAGCTCGGATCAACTCCAAAAGGATTGCACACCTTCACGACATTAATCAGAGGGGATCCAATGGTCAAGATCACACGAGATGCATGTTTTCTTCAAAAATCTCCAACCCATTTTTGGCTAAGGTTTAGTTTTTGAAGCATACCTCATTGGAGCTCAAGATCAGTGGCTTGAATGATTGAGTAAGCTTCATCTATTGGAGATGAAGCCCTGTTGAGCAGTAATTGGATCAATTCTTCATCATTTGATTGGAAGGCCACAAACTGATGATTTGGAGCATGGATTTGATCGAATTCCCACCTTTGGTGCTCGGGAAGCTTGGGAGATGATTTGTTCTTGCTCAACGATGCCTAGGGTAGGTGCATGCGAAGTTAAATTGAGTTTGATGGAGAAATGTAAAAGTTAGGTCAAAAATGGGAGTGTCTTATTTTGGGATAGATGGGAATGACATTTTTTGATTAAGGAATGAGCATGGGAGCATAGGAAATGGCTCTAGTGGCTCATCTTGGGTAGCAAGGGCTTTGAGGAATGATTTTTGTGTGTGTTTGAGTGGAAACGTGGGGGTGTATACCCCCCTTCATCTTGATTGGATATGGTATCGAGTTTGGCTTCTAGTAGCGTCGACCATCTCATGGGTGGTGGGGAGGAGGTGAGTTGGCTCGGCTTGGTTAGTTGAAGGTTGGGAGGTGGCTGCCAAAGATGAATCATGGGTGTCTTATGAGTTTCAAATGCTCCAACGGGGAGGGTGAGGTGATTTCACCTCCGTTGGGTCATGGCTGACCCAACCACCCCTTGGGTCAGGTTAGGTAGTGTCCTAGGTGCCTAAGTGGACCATTGGGAGATTACTAAGTAGCCAAGGAATGGAAATGACCACTTACATGGGTGATTTGTCTCATGTGATGCCCTTGACCCAAGGGTAGAATGATCATTTGACATTGGATTGGATTTGGGCAGATTTGAAATGAGCCAAAAGTTGGTTAGCCCAAATTTCAAGTCAATTGTAGTTGATTTGGTTAAGTTTGGCTCAATTTAACTCATTTAGGTCAAATTGGTTTAGGTTCGGTCAAATTGACCAATTGGTCAAATTGGGTCAAACTAAGAGTTGGGTTAATTTATATGATAATTTAGGATGTTTTAGTTCAATTTTTTTGGTTTAGTTTGGCTTAGATTTAATTTTGGCTTTGGTTGGGTGTTGATTTGAGTTTAGTTGACCAATTTAAGATGATTGTAAGCTTTGGTTTCAATTAATTTGGATTTGGCTTTGATTTAGGCTAACTTGAACCTTTAGGCCAAATTAGGCTAAGTAGATCAATTGGGTTCAATTGGGTCCAATCATGGCTTTGGTCATGTTCAATAATCAATTTAGAATAAACTTGAGCCATTGGTTGTAATCAATTTGGTTTATATTTTGATTTGACCCAATTTGGTCTTTTAGGTTAATTTGGGTCAACTTAGGTCAAGAGGGCCAATTGGGTTTGGTTTGACACAGTTGAAGGTCAAGTCATATTCAAATATTGATTTTGATTTGGTATGAATCATTGGTTTCAAGAGATTTGGCTTAGGTTGTAATTTGGCTAGTTTGGGTTCATATGGGTTAAGGGGTTGACTTGGTTTGACCCAATTTATGGCAATTGATCAACCTAGGGTGATTAACAATCATGATGAAAGGTTTTGATGGGCTTCCTTCAATCCAATTTTGGTAGAATTAGAACTTGGCTCAGATAGGTAAAATTGACCACTTTGGGTCAAGTGGACCAATTGGGTTTAGTTGGCTTGATTTTGGGTTGAGTTTAATTTAGTTAAGTTTAAGTATGGATTTGGGATTGATATATAAATTCAATTGCAATTGGCTTGGGTTTAAATTAGTTTTATTTAATTTGAACATTTCAGTCAAAAGTTGGGTTTGACTTGATTTTTTGGCTTGATAGTAGATTTATATTTATAAATATAGTTGAAGGTATGATTGATTCATGAGAAAATCAATTGAATTTGGGTTTTGGAATGAAGGAATTTGGCTAAGTCCACGGAGTTGGGTCATATGGCTTAGGTTTGGATTTTAATTTGGTTTGATTTAGTTTTGATGATTTAAATGTATATTTCATTTAAATTTTAAAGATGATTGAAAATATGATTGATTTATGAGAAAATCAATTGAGTTTGACTTTATTTGGATTAAGATTTGGCTAAGTCCATGGGATAGGTCATTTGGCTTAGGAAGGGTTTTGATTTAATTTGACTTAGTTTGATTAAGTTTTGATCAATTGAATGTAGTTTTGATCATTCTCATATCATCTGTCCAATCCTTGCACCACAATGAAGCTGAATATGAGGCTCTGATTGCCTGTCTGGAGTTAGCCGTTACTATAAGCATCCCGAACATCAACATCTTCTGGGATTCTCAACTAGTTATCTACCAAATCGCTAGGTCTTATAAGGTTATAAAGCCCAAGCTTCATCATTACCACAAGTACACCATGTAGTTGATGGCCCAAATCTCAGAGGTTACCATTTATAAGATTTCTAAAGGAGAGAATGCCATAACATATGCTTTAGCCAAGCTTGCCAAGGAGTTGGCATGTCCGGAGGATGAGTTCATATCAATGAAGGTCCAAAATAGACAAGTCTTATCCCTTATTGATATTTAACTCATCAAAAAGTACTCTCTTGAGAAGAAGGTTGCCATTACAAAGAAGGACAAGGAGTTAGATTGGAGGCAACCTTTCATGGATTACCTAAATAAAGCCAAACTAGCTGAAGAGAAGTCCCAAGCCCGTCAGATGAAGTAGATAACACTTTTCAATGAGCTTGTGGATGGCGTCTTATATCGGTGATCTTTTAATCATATGTGATTACATTATTTATACAAGCATGAAGCCTGTAAGATCTTGACTGAGGTACACTCAGGATTATGTTGAGCCAACCAATCCGGTCCGAAGATGAAAGCCAAGATCAAGAGATTAGGAAACTACTTCCTTGCCCAGAGTGTTGGGGTACCAACATAGTGGGTCCGATTGATCCTCCTTCTTCTATGGGTCATCGATTCATCTTATCTATTGCTGACTACTTTTCCAAATGGGTGAAGGTGATTCCACTCAGAGAGGTCACAGCTCAGCATGTGCTCCAATTTTTTAGGAACCATATCGTATATAGGTTCAAAGTGCCTCAACAAATTATATCTGATAATGGTACTGCATTCAATAGCACTGAGATCAAAAACTTTGCCCAGAGACACAACATAGATTGGAGATATTGTACCATCAACTACATGAGGGAAAATGGCATAGCAGAAGCCTTTAATAAAATACTCATCCAAATACTGAAGAAGACACTTGACAACAACAAGCGACAACGGCCTGAGCAGTTAGTTGATTCCTTATGGGCCTACCTCACCACATATAGAACTCCAACTTAGTCTACTCCTTTCTCCTTAGTTTATGGGTTCAAAGCCATTCAACCATTAGAAGTACAACTCCCATCACTAAGGATAGCTTTGGGTAGCAAGGTCACAATAGAGTAGAATGCCATGTTGTAGTTAGAAGAACTCAAAGGTTTGGAGGAGAGATGCTTGTAGGCATGCCAAAACCTCGAGTTGTACAAAGCTAAAATGATTCAAGCTCACAACAAGTTGGTCTGTCCTAGAGCTTTTTAAATAAGAGAGCTTATTTTAGTTCTAAGGAGACCGAATGTTGCCCATCGTAAGATGGGAGGCAAGTTTGAACCCACTTTGGAAGGCCTTTTTTCCATAGAGATTGCCTACTAAGAAGGATCTTATTAGCTTATTAATCATAAGAGAGAGTGCCCAATGCTTCCAATCAATGGGCTTCACTTAAAGAAATATTATAAATCATGTTTGAAAATAATTATCATCAATGAAAATGCCATTTTGAATTCAATCTCTTCCATGTTAAAAGTATTCTTATTTGTGAATCCTCCATGATGTGTTTAGGGTAGGTGTAAGGAACTCGAGCGACATCCTATCCTTCATTGACATAACATAAATACAAAATACACACAAACATATAAAACAAACACATCTTTTTTCTCGGGCTACTCTGAGTTGAGATAATGCCCCCAACGACACTCACTCAGTAGCTGCTCTAGGTTAGGCTAACGTGCTACCCTGCTAGTGTGTCACCCTAGTGGTCTTCTTGCTTTGGAGGATGTAATTCTGCTATGCTTTCCTTCCTTGTCCTCTAAACACCGATGAGGGCCCTATTAGTTTGGTAGGCTATATTGCTTGGCTGGTAAGCTACCTCATGTTGGCATCATTTAAGAGGACGTTAATCTGCTACGCTTTCTTCTTGGATTAGCTTTCATGCACTAACTAGGTTGAGTATATTTGTGGTTTATGTTAAGTCCCCTAGAGGCTCCTTCCCCTCTGACTGCTTCAAGTCTGGGTCCAGTCCTTCCTCGGGGCTCCCCGCTTAATAGTTGCTCTAGGTCAGATAACATTTGTCCCGCCGATAACAGACTGTCTCGATGATCAATTTTGCTTGGAAAGTTGTAAGCCTACACACTTTTTTTCAGATTGATCATTGCACGCCGATGGGCACTTTAGGTTGGTTAGTTCTCACTATGCTGATGGATACACCACTTATGCTAATGGATACACCTTAGGTTGGTTCTCTCACCTTAAGATACTCCACTCATGGTAGATGTAAGTCTGCTGTGCTTTCACCTTGAGTTGGTCACCATACAACTTAGGAAAACACCCCTAGCAGCACCTCATTTGTGAGCACTATATTTGGATCACGTCCTTTGTGGCTCCATTTAGACACCACCCGGGTTACTATCGGATTGGAAAATTCCTCTTTCCTAGTAACCACCCTTGTGGTTGGAGAATATATCCGTGGATGTGCGTGATTCTCCTTGGTCCAAGAAAATGATAGGTCATGACATAGCCTCTTCTTAGTGTGGTCCCTCGCACACCAAAAGGGTCTATGAAAACATATAAAAAATATATATTCACTTGTGGATTATGAGGACACCCCTAGCAGTAACTTTTCCTAAGCAGGCATCTTATCTTTAGTTCAGTGTCAACAAAACTCTTTATAGGAATCGCCTAACTACTCCTGAGTTGATATAAGTCCCCAATGACATTCACTTAGTAGTTTTTTTAAGTTGAGTTATATTTATTGTGCTACCAACAGGTCACCCCAGTGGTTGTTCCTAGCTTTAGAAGATGTAAGTCTGCTACACCTTCTTCCTAGCACAGTTGTTGCACACTGAAAGGCAACCCCTTAGGTTGGCTAATTCCACCCCACGACCAGTAGACTATCCCTTTGGATTTGAAAATCTAGGATAAGATAAGTTTGATATATCCTCTTCTCAACGGTTCCATCACACACTGACATGGTTCATAAATTAAATCTATCAAATTTGACTGAGCTCACATCCTGAGCAGATATGCCCTCAATTTTAAATCAAACTAAACCAAATAAATCATTTCAAATCACATGAAATTAAGATAAAAAATATCCTGACTACTTTTGAGATGACATAAGTCCCCAGTGGAATTCACTCAGTAGTCACTCTAAGTCAAGTTCAATTTGTTGTGCATCCAATTGGTCACCTTAGTGGTTGTTCCTTGCTTTGGAAGATGTAAGTCTTCTACGCTTTCTTCCTAGGATAGCCGTTGCACACCAAAAGGTAACCCCTTAGGTTGGCTAGCTCTACTCCATAGCCAGTAGACTATCCCTTTGGATTTGTAAACCTGAGGTAGGTCAAGGCTAATATAGCCCCTTCTCAGTGGGCCTATCGCTCACTGATAGGGTCCATACATTAACTTAAATTAATTTAAACCTGATCTGAATTTCTCTAGTGGAGTTAAATCACACCCTTCTCCATAGTGGAGCCCTAAATCATATATAAACAAGTTAAGCAAATAAATCAAATTCAAAACCAACCTCCTTAGTGGAGCCTAATTAAACCAACTCCCCTAATAGAGTCTAAATCAAAGAAATCCAACCAAACACTTATAAATAGCTAATACAACCCCAAATAAATCTATGAAATCAAACTCAAATCTCAATCCTTAGTGGATAGCCTAAACCTGCTTCTTTAGTGGAAGGTTCATGTACCCGATCGCCAGCAGACTCGAGCCCATATCTCTAGCAGATGTGCCTCCACATCAATTAAAACAAAAAAAAAATTAAAGTCGATTTGATCTTAATCCATGGTTGATTATTGATTCTTATCCCTAGTGGATCTTCTTTTCACAGATCATATAATTAAATCAAATTCAAACCTTATCCCTAGCAAATTTTCTTCTTATATGTCCTCGACATAGACCCCTTACATGTCATGTCCAATGCATGTGTGATCCCCTATTAGATCTCCCTCCATGTCCTTGATATGGAATTATCATCAAATCTAATTTCTTGTCTTATGAACACCTTTAATATTTCAACCAAAAGCCAAACAATGTATTCATTCAAATTGCATCATCTTAACATTGTAATTAACATTTAAGATTTGTGATGGTGCAAGCTCAAAATAACTATATAATATAATGCTAAACATATTATAGTGTGAATTAACACACTATATTATATTATAATATATAATGTTATATTATAATTTGCTATAATATAATATATTGTCTAACATTACACCTCATTAAAATCACTTAAAAGGAACAAGTGACAAAATTTTCTTAAAATATGAATAATGTTCATTTTGGATGTAAAATTGTTATTTTTCTGTTAGAAATGGTACAAAATAGAATAAATTTGGTGTTGCGTCTTAGTGTGTGCTGTGAAATTGGCCAAATTCTTCCATCTCAACTTTCAAATTAACATTTTTGTGAGTTTTGACCCAATGTATTATAACAAAAGTAAAACATACTAAAGTGTACAATACCATTTAGTAACACACCACCACATTCATATATATGTGAAGTTATATTATTATGTACATTATATTTTAATATGATTTTATATAATCTATTATCTTACATTACACCTTAAAATGAATCACTTTAAGTAAAAAATTCATAAAATTTGGTTGAAAAATGAACATTTATTTTGGATGCAAAATTACATTCTTTTGATTTGATTAAATGCACACCCCTAATGATCTTCCCTAAAGAATACCTTAAATTTGGTCAAATCCCATCATCTCAGCCTATAAAGAAAATAAAAGAGGAAAAACAACATCTAAAAAGCATGAGAGCAAAATGATGCAGAGTAAAACAAAACAAAGCATGAAATCAGAAAAAGGTTGAGTCAACAACAGTTCACAATTTTTTAGAGAAAGCAAGATAAGCAAGCTCCATAGCAACAACAGTAGGGATGACTGAAAATTGACCAGGCCTATGGCAAAAGTTCCAACCTATGAAAGAATTCTGCAAAAAACACTACCAAGGAAAAAGTCATAGCTAAAAAATAAGGATAAACACAGTGAAAGGAGAGAGCTGAGAAAGAAAAGGCTCGTGCTCGTTAAGATCATCTCAATGGCACATATGAGCATCCAAACTTCATAAGAAGGGTTACATATGTAAAGCTACCAACCAAAGAGGGGAGGTGAGTAACATCAAAGCCATCATAGCCAGCATACCGAGCAGTAGCCATCCAAGGCAAGCAATCCATAGTGATTCAGTCCTGCACTAAACAAATAGAGAAAATAACTAGCCAGTAGCCATTCAGTAGCCAGCCCACCAACTAAAACACACAATAGGCCAATCACATAAAGCCAACAACCTAGAAGTTACGGTAGGATCATTGGTCAAGCTAATGGAACCAAGCAATAACACCACCAAAACCACCACCAACATACCTGCACAAAAGGAAGCCAAAGGTAGCCACCAACCACCAAAAACCAAATATCCAAACTTCATAAGAAGGGTTACAGTCATATGTAAAGCTACCAACCAAAGAGGGGAGGTAAGTAACATCAAAGCCATCATAGCCAGCATACTTGATACCTGTAGCCATCCAAGGCAAGCAATCCATAGTGATTCAGTCCTGCACCAAACAAATAGAGAAAATAACTAACTAGTAGCCATTCAGTAGCCAGCCCACCAACTAAAACACACAATAGGCCAATCACATAAAGCCAATAACCCAGAAGTTACGGTAGGATCATTGGCCAAGCTAATGGAATAAAGCAATAACACCACCAAAACCACCACCAACATACCTGAACAAGGCAACAACTAAGACCAGCAAACACAAAAGGAAGCCAAAGGTAGCCACCAACCACTAGAAACCAAAAATCCCAAATTAGAAGGATCAACAAAGGTTTGGCCAGCACAATAAAAGGCTGCAGAAAATTAGCTAAGAAGAAGAAAAAAACCAACAAAGAGAAAGGCAGTCAACCAAGATTCTAAGGATAAGTAAAAGTCCTCCCACCAAAGTAGTTAAGTAAAACATCCATAAGGCGGCCACCAAAGAATAGCCCATCATTAGTAACCAACAAAGGAACAATCCCCATCAGCGAGGAAAAAGTAGAAAACCAAGCAAAACACCACATAATAGAGAAACAACCAACCAATCCAACTAGCCAACATAGCCTCCTAACCAACCACCACAATAGCAAGAAACCCAAGTCAATGTAAAGACCAACAGCAATCATCAAGCCAAAATCACCCAAGATAACCAGGAAAATAATAGCCACCAAAAAGCCCACAACCAGCCATCCTAAAACAATAACCAAACCCAAAGTCACTATAGCCAAGAGAGGAAGGCTAAAATAAGAGGAGGACAAAACCAAAACCAAAAGAAACAAAACAAAATTAGTAAAACTGATCACCAAGCCCCAGTCAACAAGATAGAGAATGTAATAGCAAAAAAAAAACCTCAATAATTCTAAAATGAAGCCAAAGATAAATGACCAATAGTCCGCTAGATATGTCACCAATAGAAAAGGAAAAAATAGCCAAAATAACCAACTAGCTAGCCAACCTAACCAGCCAATACTGCCAGTCAACCCATCCAGCCAATAAAACCACCCATTCAACCACCATAGCAGCAGATCCAAAATAGTAAGTGAGCAACAAGCCTCAAAATGAGGTAAATACTTACAAGAGGAAAAACCAACTGTAGGCAAAGCCACAACCCAATAGGAGGTTATCAAAAATAGCTAAAAAATGTGGTAAAAACCTAGCCACGTAAATAAAAGCCACTTGGCCAAAAATACCAAATTAACCCAGACTACAATGATAGTAACCACCAGGGAGTAAACACCAGGCCAACCCAAAAGTAAAAGGTCAAAAGTAACAACCAGCTTCAGCTAAAGAGACAAAATAGGCAAATAACCACAACACAAAGAGGGTTTAACAAAGGAAAAACAAAAGCAAAGGCTTATCAAAAACTAACACAAAAGAAAGAAAGCTAAGAAATTATAATCTGAGATAAGGCAATCCAGTATTATCTAGATTAATCAAGCCACTTAATAGTTTAGGCAACATTTGGTTGTCAAATAAAGTGAACTTAGTTAAGTTGGCACCTAAATTAGCTAAGAAATCAGAACAAACATTACCTTGATGAAGGATGTGGGAAATTTTAAAACAAACTTGAGAAAGAAGAATTTTTGTATGATTAAGGAGATAAAATAATTTAGCATTCCCATTTCTATTGGAATTAAGCATGTCAAGAAGCAAGAGAGCATCAACTTTAATCCAGATGTTGAGAAAAACTTTATTCAAACAAATTTCATTAGCTTTATTAATAACCATAAGCTTAGCAAAAATAACAAAACAAGCTTTGAGATGATAGGAAAAAGCACAAATGACAGTACCTTTAGAATCCATAAGGTTACCACCATAGCCATATTTTTAGGTTGATCCAATGGATAATCCTAGGACATTTATAAAGGTCCAAGTCAGCCATAATGATACCCAATTTTTTAGCCACAAATTTATAGCCTCTAAAATGAATGTTACTAATAAGATTGGCATTAAATAGAGCATGAATTTTTTTTTTTTTTAGTTCTGGCCAAGATCCTTTTATGGTTCATAGGAGTGCCATAATATTTAGCATCATTTTTATCCATCCAGATGAACCAGAGAAGGGTAATAGCAATTAAAACTTTGATATGACCTTTCATAATTATTTTGAAACCAACATCAAGAAGTTGATATAAAGAAAGAAAACCATGAAAATAGTTAGTATTAAATAAATCCTCGTACCAAAGCCATAATTTAAAAGAAATAGCACCATTGACAAAAACATGATTTACATTTTCAATATGAAAGCAAAAATAACATTTTGATGGTAAATGAAAACCTTTAGTCTAGAGCAAAGAGTCCATATGAATAATGTTATCCAAAATCCTCCAAGCTAAATATGAATAGGAAATGGGAATGATATTGTTCCAAAGTTTAATAAATACATTGGAGGGGTTATGCTTAATTCTAATAAAATTCCAAATCTATTTAAGAACAAAATCACCATTTTAAGAAAGCTTAAAAAGAATTTGATCAAGTTTGTTAGAAGAAATGGGGATATTTCTAAAATTGTTAAAAAGAGAAATAGGGATATAATTCTCAAGTTTAATTTCATTCCAATTGTTATTAAGGCAAAAAGAGTTAACTTTGATAGCAACAGTAGAGTGGGTAGATAAAAGGGTGTCAATGGAGCCATTGCCAGTCAGTTGTCTTGCCAAAAGAAAGAAGTACCCGAATGAATACCCCAAGATATTAAAGATTCAGCAACCCATTTAATGTAGCAAAGCCTTTTCCAAACCGAAGAGTCACCAACTTTATAAGCATAGATAAGTGGGTGTTTACCTTGGCAATATTTTTCCATCATAAAATTAGCCCAAAAGCTATAATTCTTTCTAAAATTCCATTAGAGCTTATGAGAGAAGGCGGTGATAGCTTCACGAATAGGTTCACAACCTAGAGCACCTTCACCCAAAGGACCACAAAATTTATTCCAAGATGTCCAATGCATTCTTTAGGTAGAGTTACTGGAGCCCCCAAAAGTAAGCGATCAATTCTAATGGAGTAGCATTAGTGGGATAATAGTTTGAATTAAATAAAGAGTCATTGAATTGAGAGTGCTTTTAAGAATAGTTAGCTTTCCACCAAAGGAAAGTAAATGGAATTCACAAATGGAAATTTAATTTAAAATTTTTTTGAATTAACTCATCAAAGAGATGGGATCATTTTGGGCCATTAAAGAGAGGAGCACCCAAGTACTTTAGAGCTAATTGTTGATGCTTAAAATGAGTGATATGTAGGATTTGATTGATTTTATTATTAGAGATATGAGAGGAAGTGATAAAACAACTATTGTTATCATTGATAGAAAGGCCACATTCTCCACCAAATATTTTTAGAAAATACTTGAGATGATTTATATGATGAATAGAAGCATTGCAAAAAATAATGAAATCATCTACATAGCATAAATGGGAAATAGGAAGACCACCAAGTGTTCTGTAGTACATACTAGGATTATTAAATAATAAATCATTGATGCCCCTAGATAAGTACTCAACAATAATAATAAATAAATTAGGAGATAAAGGATCCCCTTGTCTTAATCCCTGGGAAGAGGGAAAGAAACCCAAGGCTTCTCCATTAAGCATTATTAATACAATTTTTAATAGGAAAAATAAATTTATTAGAAAACCCAAATAAATTCAGATTATGGAAAAGAAAGACCCAAGAAATGATATCAAAGGCTTTGGTAACATCTAATTTGAAAAGAATGACACCACCTCTAGTCTTGGCATCAAGATCTTTAATTAATTCTTGGGCCAGCAAAATATTATTAGAAATAGATCTACCTCCAATAAAACCAATTTGGTTGAGAGAGAGAATTTTATTAAGTAAAGGACTAAGCCTGTTGGTTAGAATTTTGGAAATCAACTTATCGAAGTAGGTGCAAAGATGAATAGATCTAAAATCACTCCAATAATCTAGATAATCTTTCTTAGGTACAAGAATGATAGAAGTATTAGAAAAATATCTAGGAAAAGTATTATCATTAAAAAAATCAACCATAGCTTCAATCAAATCATTTTTAATTATAAACCAACATTTTTGAAAAAATTGAGTAGTGAAACCCTCTAGACCAGCAATAAAATCTATATTCATGCTATTAAGGACATACAACATTTTCATCTTCATTAGGCACGATGGTAGACAAATCATTATCATCATTAGTAATAATAGAAAGAATCAAATGTGATTTAGAAAATTCTTCAAAAGAGCAACTCTTACTAAGCATATTTCTAAAGTAATTAATAATTGATTCCTTAATATCATTATTCTTCATAATCCAAACACCTTTATCAACTTTAATTTTTAGAATATTATTTAAAGCTCTCTTTTTATTAACTAAAGCATGGTAATATCTAGTATTCTTATCACCATCCTCAATATGCTTACAAGTAGCATTTTGGCACAAGTAAGTCTCTTCCATATTTTTGAAGTTACCAAGTTTGTCTTTCGCCTCAGTCAAGTCCTTAATCTTAGAAGGATTGAATATAACAGAGACTTCAAGATCACAAACCAAATTTTCCATATCTTTAATATTAGCAAAAAGGTTTTTAAAATAATGCCTATTCCACCAACCCAAATTTTGTTTAAGTATTTTAAGTTTAAACCAAAGTTATTCATCCCCATAATCGAATTATGAGGATGTAAAGGGGCTTTCCAATTATTAGCCACAACATCAAAAAAATCAATATGTTGAATCCACATGTTCTGAAATCTAAAAGGAGAGAATTTATATAATCTATTTGAATTATCTTTAATAGAAACCTGAAGAGGAGCATGATTAGACAAGGTTATGCTTAAATGATCAATAGAAGTAATAGGCCATTGAGTAATCCAATTAGTATTAAAAAGAATCCGGTCCAACCTTTGCCAAAGTCTAGAGTTTTGCCAAGTATAATTAGAACCCTTAATATCAATCAAATTACAATCAAGGATCATATTGGAAGAATGTTCCATGGAATGAATATTGGGATAGCAGCCACCACTTCATTCAAAAGAGAATAAAATTGTGTTGAAATCACCACCCACAAACCAAGGTTTGTTGATCGATGTAGCAAAATTCCTCAAATTATCCCAAAGAAGATTTTTACCAGATCTATAATAAGATGCATAAACAAAAGAACCCAAAACACAATAGTCACCATAAGAGATTTGAGCATTGAAAACTTGTTTAAAATCATCAATAATAGAAACCTCAATGAAATTATTCCAAAAATGTGAAGTCTTATTACTAACATTAGAGAAAAATTTATTGAAGCCAGTCATTCTAGCAACATGGTTAATTTTATTAGCATGGATAAGAAGCTCCAAAAAAATAAGTAATTAAATATTATGAATGCAACAAAGATTTCTAATAAGATTATGAATATAGAGGGTTTCGATCCCTCTAACATTCCAAACAAGAAAATTTAACATAATTAAAATAAAATGGGGTTAAGCAAAGGTTAATTAAGAGAAGAGTGAGAGGCCATGGTAGATCTAGTGTTTTTGAACAATTTGGGAGAGTAATTTTTAACACTTTTTTTTTTTCTTTTTAGCATGATAAGTTTGAAAACCATTTTCTTTTTTCCTAGAGTTGTCATCCGAGTAAGATTTAGTAACATTGGTCACATATTTAGAAGAGTTCTCCAAGTGTTTGGATGGGAGTTCACCCTCTTCCAAATCCATATTAAGTTGACAAGTAGGATTAACATGAATATCAAGATTAGAGATGAGAGATGGTGATTATTTAGAACCATTTAAATCACAAGAAGTTAAATTTGGATTAAAAATGTTTTTAGCATGCTCGACATCATTTAAATCTTCATTAAAAGCATCATTTTCAGTGATCAAAGCTGCCATATATGCAGGAATAGAATCAGAGGAAATAAAATCATCTTCCAATAACTTTGAAAATTTATTATTCTCTGCATTAGAAATATTCAAATTCAAAGAAGGAAAAAGAGGTAAATCATCCTTCCTATTTTGAAAATCCATCGAATCTATATCAATAGTGGAGTCAAAACTTGTTCAACAGGATTAACCCCGATATCCAAGAAATCAAACTCAATAATAGCCTTCATACCATTCTTTGGATCTAAGGTTGATTTTTGAACATAAGTAGGGATCGGCTTATGGTTAGGAACAACATTCTCTTTAGGAGGATTTCATTTTTTTAAGTGGGGATGGAGAATAAAACATTCCAAATTGTAATGACCATGAATTTTACAATGGGAAAAAAACTAGAAGGTTCTCTAATTCAACCTTTTGTAAATAACCATATTTTTCAGAGCCATTCCAAACTTCCTTAGGGTATTTTTTTAGTTATGTCTAATTACATGAGGATCTGAGCCATTAAAGGGTGAGATTGCTCAGCAGTTATTGGTCGAGTTGCAAAGGCCAACAAAATAAAGCCTCGATAGCAAAAAGCACATGTGGGTACCAAAATTAATGCACATATTAGGAAGAGATAACCACACAAGGATAATAAGAGATTCTTCCTTAATGTAAAAAAGGGGTGGCCACTTCAACAAACACATTTGATAATTAAAGATGAAGTAAGAACAATGCAAAAAAATACATGAATAATCCCGATCATTAGAAAGTTGAATCAAGATATGCCGAGGGTCAATAAGACCAATCAAGAAAGCACCCGCAAGCTTGGGATTATTGAAAAAAGAGCAAATCTTATCCAAATTTGGATGACACAGAAAATTTATCGACAAGAAAAAATTCAATGGGTTTTCCCAACTTTTCAACATCCACATCAAAGCACATTACAACCAGAATACCTCTAAAAGACATTTAAATGAGATTAATTGAATCAACAGAGGGAGTCTTACTAGAGAGTGCTTCCTTAAAAGATTTAGTACAAGAAGCAACATTTGGTCCACCAAGCCCCAAAGTGTCCGATGCCCTAGCCGAAGCATCCATAATTTGAGGTGGATCCCAAGGAGTAGAACTCACTGCAACCATGATCAATGATGAAGCATCATGAAAACAACCATATGTCATTCAAGCCTTTGAATTTAGTTGAAACCAAGGCCAAAGTCATAGAAATCCGCAGTCCGGGATGCGCCACCAAGAGGGATTCAAAAACTGCCAGAGAATGAGAGAGTGCTCGGGAAGGGATAGGGGTTTGTGTTTAGGGTTTTGGGTTTAGGGTTTAAGGTTTAGGATTTGTTAGGGTTTATGGTTTAGGGTTTAAGGTTTAGGGTTTAGGGTTTTGGGGTTTAAGGTTTAGGGTTTAGGGTTTAGGGTTTAGGGTTTAGGGTTTCAATTTTAGGGTTTAGGGTTAGGATTTTATTTATTTATTTATTTATTATTAAATTAAGTAAACTTGTAGGTTTAGGTTTATATAATTTATTTTTTATTTATTTTAGTTTCTTTTAATTTTTATTTAGATTTAGGTTTATTTTTATTTTTATTTACATTAGCTTATTTATTTTAAGTATATTTATTTTAGTTTAGGTTTTTTATTTTAGTTTATTTTTTAGGTTCTGGTTTATTTTTAGGTTTATTTTTTAGTTTAGCTCTATTTTTATTTAATTTTTTAAGTTTAGGTTTTATTTTTTATTTTTTGGTTTAGGTATAGGTTTTTATTTTTTTCCTAGGTTTAGGTTTTATGTTTTTATTTTAGGTTTATTTTTACATTTTATTTTTTAGTTTAGGTTTAGGTTTATTTTTAGTTTATTTTATTTTATTTAGTTTCGATGTAGGTTTAGGTTTAGTTTATTTTAGGTTTAGGTTTAGGCTTTATTTACTTTTGTTTAGGTTTAGGTTTATTCTATTTTTATTTTAGGTTTAGTTTTCTTATTTTAGTTTAAGGTTTAGATTTTATTTTTAATTTATTTTAAAGTTTTATTTTTAGATTTATTATTTAGGTTAAGGTTTTTATTTAGTTTTTATTTTATTATATTTTAGTTTTATATTATTTTTATTATAGGTTTAGTTTTTATTTTATTTAAGTTTTCATTTATTTTAATTCAGTTTTATTTTTATTTTTTATTTTAGTTTCTTTTTAGGTTTAGGTTTAGGTTTAGGTTTTAATTTATGTTTTTATTTTATTTTATTTTTTATTTCTATTTAGTTTAGTTTTATTTATTTTATTTTTAGGTTTTAATTGGTTTAAGTTTAGGTTTTAAGCTTTTTAGGGTTTAGGGTTTTTTTGTCTTTAGGGTTTATGGTTTAGAGTTTAGGGTTTAGGCCTTAGGGTTTAGGGTTTAGGGTTTAGGGTTTAGGATTTTAGGGTTTATAGTTTAGGGTTTAGGGTTTTTACAGTTTAGGGTTTAGGGTTTATGGTTTAGAGTTTAGGATTTAAGTTTAGGGTTTATGTTTTATTTTAGGGTTTAGGGTTTTCTAATTTTTTTTATCGATAGAGAACAAATTTAGATTCAACATTTTTTCTTTTCAATTTCATTAAAAGTAACACACCAAGTTTTTTAAGATACAAGCAATGACATAGATAAAAAATGAGCACACATAGAGTAAATAAAAAACCCTAGATAACTAGAACCGTCTCTACTAGAAAGACATAATTCCATAAGTAGTATATTGGATCAGTAGTTCTTCACTTTCTCCAGTTCCCATCAAAACTACCCTTGCCTTTGTAGTAGTGGGATCCAACATCGTATCCCCGATCTCTCCCTCTGCGACCACCTCGGTTGTAACCTCCATCACTATTCCCTCCTCCATAACCGCCATTGCTCCGACCACCACCACCATACCCACCAGCACCTCTAGATCCCCCACCACCACTGCTATAACTCGCCTCCACGTTCACCTCTACCACTAGATCTGAGCCTAGTTGACGATG
This sequence comes from Cymbidium sinense, assembly GCA_021442155.1. Lineage (NCBI taxonomy): Eukaryota > Viridiplantae > Streptophyta > Magnoliopsida > Asparagales > Orchidaceae > Cymbidium > Cymbidium sinense. The sequence goes on along the minus strand of CM038214.1, from coordinate 293,650,839 downwards.
ATGTTCCTATCATGAAGGTTCTGCACATTTTTAGTGTTTAGGTTTAGGTTTATTAGGTTTTAGGGTTTAGGTTTATTTTTAAAAATTTATTTAGTTACTTTAGGTTTAGGTTTAGGGTTTAGGGTTTAGGGTTTAGGGTTTAGGGTTTTAGGTTTTATGATTTTAGTGTTTAGGGTTAAGTTTTAGGGTTTAAGGTTTAGTGTTTAGAATTTAGGGTTTAGGGTTGTAGTTTTAGGGTTTAGGGTTTATAATTTAAAAAAATTATTGTAAATCGATATGTTTAAGCTTATTTAGTTTATTTTTGAGATATTGTAATTTATTTTATTTTTATTTTTATTTAGGTTTATTTTTTTATTTTTATTCAGTTTAGTTTATTTATTTTAGTTTAGATTTTTTATTTTATTTTATTTTTTAGGTTTATGTTTAGGTTTAGGTTTATTTTTTACTTGAGTTTTATTTTAATTCTATTTTTTAGGTTAAGGTTTTATTTTATTTTAAGTTCCGATTTAGGTTTTTATTTTATTTTTTTATGTTTAGGTTTTAGGTTTTATTTTAGGTTTATTTTTAGGTTTTATTTTTTAGTTTAGGTTTAGGATCATTTTTAGTTTATTTTATTATATTTAGTTTAGGTTTAGGTTTAGGTTTAGTTTAGTTTAGGATTAGGTTTAGGTTTTATTTATTTTAGTATAGGATTAGGTTTATTTTATTTTATTTATTTTATTTTTATTCTAGGTTTAGGTTTTCTTATTAGCTTAGGGTTTAGGTTTTATTTTAAGGTTTATTTTTTAGGCTAAGGTTTATATTTAGTTTTTATTTTATTTTATTTTAGGTTTATTTTATTTTTATTTTATGTTTAGTTATTATTTTTTTTAGGTTCTTTATTCTTAGGTTTATTTCATTTTTTAGTTAAGTTTAGCTTTTTATTTATTTTATTTTAGTTTATTTTTATTAGTTTATTTTATTTTATTTTTAGGTTTAAGTTTAGGTTGTAGTTTAGATTTTATTTTTTTTATTATATTTTATTTAAGTTTAGGTTTATTTATTTATTTTATTTTTAGGTTTTATTTAGTTTAGGTTTAATTTTAGCTTTAGGTTTAGGTTTATTTGGGTTTAGGGTTTAAGGCTTTAATGTTTAGTGTTTTAGGGTTTAGGGTTTAGGGTTTAGGGTTAGGGTTTAGAGTTTAGGGTTTAAGGTTAAGTGTTTAAGCTTTAGGGTTTCGGGTTTAGGGTTAGCTTAGGGTTTTGGGTTAGTTTAGGGTTTCAAGTTTAGGGTTTAGGGTTTAAGGTCTAGGCTTTAGGGTTTTTAGGGCTTAGGGTTTAGGGTTTAGGGTTATGTTTAGGGTTTAGTGTTTAGGATTTAGGGTTTAGGGTTTAGGGTTTAGTATTTAGGGTTTTTTAGGGTTTAGGGATGTAGGTTTAGGTTTTAAGGTTTAGGGTTAGTTTTATGGTTTATGATTTAGGGTTTAGAACTTAGGGTTTAGGGTTTGGGGTTTAGGTTGTAGGGTTTTTTTTTTTAAATTAAGTAAATTAGTAGGTTCAAGTTGATTTAGTTTATGTTTTATTTATTTGAGTTTAATTTATTTTTTATTTTTATTTAGGTTTATTTTGTATTTTTATTAAGTTTAGTTTATTTATTTATTTATTTTAGTTTAGGTTTTTAAGTTTAGTTTATTTTTTAGGTTTAGGTTTATTTTTTAGTTGAGTTTTATTTTTATTTTATTTTTTAGGTTTAGATTTTATTTTTTATTTTTAGGTTTAGGTTTAGATTTTATTTTATTTTAGGTTTAGGTTTTATTTTATATTTATTTTAAGTTTTATTTTAGTTTTATTAGGTTTATTTTTAGTTTATTATGTTTATTTAGTTTTTTGGTTTAGGTTTAGGTTTAGGTTTTATATTTCTTAGTTTATCTTTTAGGTTTATTTTATTTTGTTTATTTTACTTTATTTTTAAAGTTTTTTTTTTTTAGTTTAGGGTTTAGGCTTTATTTTTTATTTATTTTTAGGTTTATTTTTTAGGTTTAGGTTTTGATTTAGTTTTTATTATATTATATTTTAGGTTTTATTTTATTTAGGTTTTTTATTCTTAGGTTTATTTTATTTTTTAGTTTAGTTTAGGTTTTTATTTATTTTTATTTTAATTTATTTTATTTTATTTTATTTTATTTTATTTTTTTATATTTATTTAGTTATTTAGTTTGGGTTTTAGGTTTAGTGTTTAGGGTTTAGGGTTTAGAGTTTAGGTTTAGTTTAGGGTTTTAGTTTAGGGTTTAGGGTTTAGGGTTTAGGTTTTAGGGTTTTAGGGTTTAGAGTTTAGGGTTTGGTTTATAGTTGGTTTAGGTTTAGGTTTAGTGTTAGTTTAGGTTTAGTTTTAGTTTGATTTGAGTTTAGGTTTAGGGTTTAGTTGGTTGATTTATGGTTTGATTTTAGGTTTGGGTTTAGGTTTAAGGTTTTAGGTTTTATTTGTAGTTTAGGGTTCAGGGTTTAGGTTAGTTTTAGGGTTTAGGGTTTTTAGGGTTTAATTTAGGTTTATGGTTTAGGTTATGATATTTTTTTAAGTTTATTAATATGTTTAAGTTTTAGTTAATTTTTAAATATTTTAGTTATTTTATTTTTATTTATTTAGTTTATTTATTTTAGGTTTATTTATTTTTTGTTTAAGTTTTTTAGTTTATTTTTTAGGTTTAGGTTTAGGTTTATGCTAATTTTTTTTAGTTTAGTTTTATTTTTATTTCATATTTTTTGTTTAGGTTTTATTTTGTTATTATTAGGTTTAGGTTTAGGTTTTTATTTTATTTTTTTAGGTTTAAGTTTTAGGCTTTTATTGTAGGTATATTTAAGTTTTTTTTGTTTAGGTTTAGGTCTATTTTGAGTTTATTTTATTTTATTTACTTTAGGCAATTAGGTTTAGTTTATTTTAGGTTTAAGTTTAGGTTATTTTTATTTTAGTTTAGGTTTAAGTTTATTTTATTTTATTTATTTTATTTTTATTTTACGTTTAGGTTTTATTTTAGTTTAGGGTTTAGGTTTTATTTTTTATTTAATTTTAGGTTTATTTTTTAGGTTTAGGTTTTTATGCAGTTTTTTTTATTTTATTTTAGGTTTAGGTTTTAGTTTAGGGTTCAGGGTTTTTAGTTTTTTTTAATAGAGAACAAATTATTTCTTCTTTTTTTCAACCAAGTAACACACCAAGTTTTACAGATGACATATAAAAATGAGCTTAAATAAAAATTCTTATCATTACAAAGAAAATAGTTCCATAAGCAGAGATGGATCAAATTCTTATTTCTTATTATGAACCAATTTGATCCACCATCATATCTTTTTCCATGGCTATAACATCATTGCTCCTTATAACTACCTTTACCTAGTTTTTATAGCCTAACTTCTCCTCCATTTTTTATGACATTTTATGATGTTTACCATCGTGGTTTGATTCTTAGGGTTTATGTTTATTAGGTTTTAGGGTTTAGGTTTAGGGTTTAGGTTTATAGGGTTTAGTTTTAGGTTTAGGGTTTAGGGTTAGTTTAGGGTTTGGTTTAGGTTTAGTTTTGTTTGGTTTAGGTTTTGAGGTTTAGGTTTAGTGTGGTTTATAGTTTAGGTTTTAGAGTTAGGTTTCTTTAGTTTAGGTTTAGGGTTTAGGGTTTAGGGTTAATTTACTATTTAGGGTTTAGTGTTTTAGGGTTTAGGCAATAGTATTTAGGGCTTAAGGTTTAGGGTTAGGGTAAGTATTTAGGGTTTTGGGTTTATGGTTTTAGGGTTTAGTTTTAGTTTAGTTGTTGGAATAAATTTGTATTTTAGGGTTTAGTTTGATAGTTTAGGGTTTGTTTAGGTTTATAAGCATCGGTCTTTAGGTTTATTTAATTTAATTTTTATTTATTTTATTTTTTATTATTATTTGGGTTTATTTTTTATTTTAATATAGTTTAGTTTGTTTATTTTAGGTTTATTTATGTTAGTTTCTTCTTTAGGTTTTGGTTTATGTTTATGTTTATTTTTTAGTTTAGTTTTATTTTTATTTTATTTTTAAGTTTTGGTTTTATTTTTTATTTTTAGGTTAAGGTTTAGGTTTTTATTTTATTTTTTTAGGTTTAGTTTTATATTTTAGGTTTATTTTAAGGTTTTTTTTTTTAGGTTTAGGTTTATTTTAGTTTATTTTAATTTATTTAGTTTAGGGTTTAAGTTTAGTTTATTTTAGGGTTAGGTTTAGATTTTATTTATTTTAGTTTAATTTATTTTAGTTTAGGCTTATGTTAATTTTATTTTGTTTATTTTATTTGTATTTTAGGTTCAAGTTTCTTTTTTAGTTTAGGGTTTAGATTTTATTTTTTATTTATTTTGAGGTTCTATTTTTAGGTTTATTTTTTAAGTTTAGGTTTTTATTTAAATTTTACTTTATTTTATTTTAGGTTTATTTTGTGTTTATTTTTTATTTTATTTAGGTTTTTTATTCTTAGGTTTATTTTATTTTAGTTTATTTTATTTTTCATTTTGTTTTATTTTTAGGTTTAGGTTTAGGTTTTAGTTTAGGTTTACATTTAGGTTTAAGTTTTAATTTTGGTTTTAATTTTTTTTTATTTTTTTATTTTTTAGGCTTAGGTTTTATTATTTATTTTATTTATTTGGTTTTATTTAGTTTTATTTAGTTTAGTTTATTTATTTTAGGTTTATTTATTTTAGTTTAGCATTTTTATTTTAGTTTATTTTTTAGGTTTAGGTTTAGGTTTATGTTTACGTTTTAGTTTATATTTTTTTATTTTATATTTTAGGTTTGGTTTTATTTTTTTATTTTTAGGTTTAGGTTTAGGTTTTAATTTTTTTTAGGTTTTGATTTTAGGTTTTTATTTTAGGTTTATTTTTTAGGTTTTATTTTTTAGTTTAGGTTTAGGTTTATTTTTAGTTTATTCTATTTTATTTAGTTTAGGGTTTAGGTTTTGTTTATTTTAGGTTTGGGTTTAGGTTTTATTTATTTTAGTTTAGGTTTAGATTTTTTTATTTTAAGGTTTGAGTTTTACTTTTTATTTATTTTTAGGTTTGTTTTTTAGGTTTAGATTTTTATTTTATTTATTTTGAATTTATTTTTAATTTTTGTTTAGTTTTTATACTATGTAGGTTTTTTTTTATTTTTTTGGTTTATTTTATTTTTTAATTTAGTTTAGGTTTTTATCTATTTTAGTTTAGTTTTATTTTTATTTTAATCTATTTTTTGGTTTAAGTTTAGGTTTAGGTTTTAGTTTAGATTTTTATTTTATTTTATTTTGGTTTATGCTTTTTTATTTATTTTATTTTTAGGTTTTATTTAGTTTAGGATTAGGTTTATATGATTTTAGGGTTTAGGATTCATGGATTAGGGTTTAGGGGTTTAGGGTTGTGGGTTTTAAGGTTTTGGGATTAGGGTTTATGGTTAGGTTTTCTATTTTTAATTTTTTATTGTTATTTTTTTAGGGTTTAGGGTTTAGGTTTTAAGTTTAGGGTTTAAGTTTTAGTTTAGGGTTTAGGGTTTTCATATGTTTTTTCCAACACAGAACAAATTCAGATTCAACATTTCTTCTCTTCAATTTCATTAACCAAGTAACACACCAAGTTTTCTATGACATAAGCGACGACACAGATAAAAAATGAGCACACATAGAGCAAATCAAAAATCTTAGATAACTAAAACTGTCTCTACAATCAAGACATAGGTCCATATGTAGTAGATTAGATCAGCTGTTCTAGAATTTTTGTAGTTCCCTTCAGAATCACCCTAACCTCGCGAGTAGCAGGATCCACCATCATATCCCTTATCTCCACCACCACTGGCTATAACCTCGCTCCCGCCTCCATAATCGCACTCCACCACCACCTCCATATCCACCAAGATCTCTAGATCTCCCACCACCGGATAATCGCTCCCTTCACTTCCATTTATATCTAGACTAGGGTTTGGGGCTTATGTTCTGTCAGTTTATTCTTAGGGTTTAGGTTAGGTTTATTAGGTCTTAGGGTTTAGGTTTTTTTAAAAATTTATTTAGTTACTTGAAGTTTTGGCTTAGGGTTTAGGGTTTAGGGTTCAGGGTTTAGGTTTAGGGTTTATGGTATAGTGTTTAGGGTTTAGGGCTTAGGGTTTAAGGTTTAGGGTTTAGGTTTTATAGTTAGGGTATTTTTTTAATTTTTAAAATTTTTATTTTTAGGTTTTAGGATTTAGGGTTCAAGTTTTAGTTTAGGGTTTAGGGTTTTTGGTTTTTTTAATAGAGAACAAATTCATATTCAACATTTGATCTTTTTGATTTCATCAACCAAGTAACACACTAAGTTTTACATAACACAAGCAACGATATAGATAAAAAATGAGCACACATAAAGCAAATCAAAAACACTAGATAACTAGAACAGTCTCTACTGTAAAGACATAGTTCCATGTGCAGTAGATTGGATTAGCCATTCTTTAGTTTCTCTAGTTCCCATCATGAACCACCCCGACCTCTCAAGTAGTGGGATCCACCAGCATATCCTCAATCTCTCCCTCTACCACCACCACAGTTGTACCCTCTATTGCACTTCCCACCTCCATAACCACCACTTTTTGGACCACCACCTTCATATCCACCAGCACCTCCAGATCCCCCACCACCAATGCGATAGCCACCGCCTCTACCTTCGCCTCCACCTCCAGATCTAGACTGAGCCTAATTGACGGTGATGCTCATGCCGTCAGGGTTTTGCCCATTCTTAGGGTTTAGGTTTAGGTTTATTAAGTTTTAGTGTTTAGATTTATTTAAAATTTTTAATTAATTTAGGTTTAAGTTTAGGGTTTGGGGTTTAGGGTTAAGGTTTAGGGTTTTAGGTTTTATGCTTTCAGGGTTTAGGTTTAGGGTTAAGCATTTGGGGTTTCTTGGTTTTCAGGGTTTGGTTTAGGTTTATTGATTATTATTATTATTTTTTATTTTTTTAAAATTAGCTAAACCGTAGGTTTATTTAGTTTATTTATTATTAATTTATTTTTATTTTTATTTAGATTATTTTTTATTTAGTTTAATTTATTTATTTATTTTATTTATTTTAGTTTTTTGTTTATTTAGATCAAGTTTAGTTGGGTCTTTTTTATTTTAGTTTAGGTTTATTTTACATTTTAGGTTTTTAGGTTTTATTTATGTTTATATTTAGGTTTTGTTATTATGTATTTAGGTTTTATATTTAGTTTATGTTTAGGTTTATTTTAGTTTATTTTATTTTATTTAGTTTGATTTAAGTTTAGGTTTAGTTTATTTTAGGTTTAGTTTAGTTTTAATTATTTTATTTTAGTTTAGAATTAGGTTTATTTTATTATTTAGGTTTAAGTTTTTTCTTTTAGTTTAATGCTCAATTTTTATTTTTTTATTTTTTAGGTTTTATTTTTTTTGGTTTAATTTTATTAGGTTTCTATTTAAGTTTTTTAATTTATTTTATGTCAGTTTATTTAATTTTTTTATTTTAGATTTTGTTTTATTTTATTTAGGATTTTATTTTTAGTTTTAGTTTAGTTTTATTTATTTTATTTTATTTTATTTTGTTTTAGGTTTAGATTTTAGGTTTTAGTTTATGTTTTACTTATTTATCTTTTGATTTTGTTTTATTTAGGTTTTAATCTATTTATTTTTAGGTTTTATTTATTTTAGCCTAGTTTAGGTTGTGGTAGGGTTATTTTAGTTTTATTATTTAGGGTTTGGTTTAGTGGCTCAGCTTTAGGGTTGCAGGTTTTGGTTTAGGGCCTGGATTTAGGGTTTAGATTTTGGGTTTAGGGTCAGGTTTAGTGGTAGGGTTTAGGCCTAGGGGCTCAGTTTAGGTTTAGGGTTTTTTTTTTAAAATTTTTTACTTTTTTAAATTAAATAAACCAAGTAGGTTTAGGTTTATTTTATTTATTTTTTATTTATTATAGTTTATTTTATTTTTTTATTTTATTTAGGTTTATTTTATTTTATCTTTATTGGGGTTTTTATTTTATTTTTTTATTTTATTTTAGGTTTATTTTATTTTATTTTAGGTTTAGTTTTATATTTTGGCTTTTTTTTTTTTAGTTTAATTTAGGTTTTTATTTATTTTATTTTAGTTTAGATTTTATTTTTTATTTTATTTCCTTTTTAAGTTTAGGTTTTAGTTTATGTTTTTATTTTATTTCATTTTTAGGTTTACGTTTTTAGCTTTTTAGGGTTTATGATTTAGGGTTAATTCAGGATTTTTTTTTTGGAAAATTAAAGAAATTTTTATTGCTACAAAGAAAAAGTATAAAGTCCTTAGAGGGGGAAATCTCTAAGCTAATGCTCAATGAGCTACAATAAATCCTAAAGAGATAAACCCCCTAACTATTACAATAATGAAAGAAAGAAAGCAAAATAAAAACAAAAAATCAACAAAATCCATGAAAGAAGAACTTCAATTGGTCCTTCTAATAAAGCAAGATCCACCTACAAGACTCTCCCTACCTATAAAAGAAATCTATAACATACTTTTGAAAAGATGAGTACAATTAAACTAGCATAAAAAGTAAGAGCAAATAGAAGGAGTAAAGAAAAGGCTCAGGCTCAGTTACAATCATCTCAAGGAGCAACACTATATGTAAGCAGCCAAACTTTAGGAGAAGGGTTACAATTACATACATACGCTACCAAAAAAAAGAAGAAAGAGTGGGAAACATCAAGGCTATCAAAGCTAGCATACCTCGTCTGGCCCATCATCCAAAGTCCATCATCTAGCAAGGATGCAAAATCCTCCAAACAAGAAACATAACAGCTAACCACCAAGCCACCAGAATAACCAAGCCCAATAAGGAAGATAATCAACCAACCATTAAGGATAGTAGTAATACAGTAGGAGCACCACCAAAGCCACCACCTAAAAGGAATAACAAAATCCAAAAGAGTAAGCATTATGACAAAGGTAACAACACAAACCAAAGACAAAACAGAGCAAAAAAGAAAAACACAAGTGCTCGTATCCTCCACCAACAAAGAAGAAAAAAGTGCTAGTAAAAACACCCAGCCTAACTAAAGGCAAAGAAGGTCGCCACCCAATAGAAAAAGTCATGACCAAGAGAGAAAAATCAATGGAGGAAACTAGAAATATAGTCACAAAGAGCACTAGGTTCTCAACATTCACCTAAGGTGAGGAAAAAAAAAAGAGCGACCCCTCCAACCAACCTAGCCAGCCAATACAACCAACCAAACCGGCCAGCCAACATATCCTCCTAGCTAACCACCATAGCAGCAGAAAACCTAAGTCAGTGTAAAGACCAACAATAGTAATCAAATCAAAATCTTCCAAGACGGTTAGGGAAAGGGTAGAAGAAGATAATAGACACCAAACCCAACCAAGGCAAAAGAAAATCTGATCCAAGTATGTAGAATAGCCAGCCAAAGATAAAAAAGTACAAAGCCCAGTAAGATAGACTACAAGCCAACCAACAAGAACAACAGCAATAAAGGCACCCAACTAAGCCAATAGCACCCTAGGCCAACTAACAGCCATAAAATAGTCTTCAACTTACCAATCCAGGACAATACCCAAACCCGAAGACACTATAACCAAAAGAGGAAGGCCAATATAGGAGGAGGTTAAAACCATAAAAGAAACAAAATCAGTAAAAATGACAACCGAGCCCTAGTCAATAAAATAGAGAAAAAATAGCCATCCAACAACCTTGAGCATGCCAAAATCAAGCCCAAGATAAACCACCAACAACCCCAAAAATAGTCACCAATAAAAAATGAAAAAATAGCCAAAACAAGTAGCCATCCAAACAACCCAACTAGCCAAAATTGCCAGCCAACCCAGCTAGCCAACAAAGCTACCATGCCAACCACCACAGCAGCACATAAAATAGGCAAAACCCATGCAAAATGAAAAACCTATAGCAGCCATAGCCACAACCCAAAAGATGGATATTAAAAATAGCCAAGGGAAAATTATGGTAACCACCCTACCAGAAAAATAGAAGCCACCAGTCTGAAAAAACCTAGACAGCCTAGGTTGCACTTACAATAACCACCAGGTAGCAAAATCCAGGCTAATCCAAAAGTAAGAGATCAAACACATAACCTAGCTTAGGCCAAAGAGATAAATTAAGTTGATAACCACAACCCAAAGAGAGTTTAATAAAGGGCAAACAAAAGTAAAGGCTTAGCAAAAACCAACACAAAATAAACCAAGCCAAGATATTATAATCTAAATAAGGCAATCCACTAATATCTAGATTAACCAAGCCTCTTAATAGTTCAGGTAATGTTTGGTTGTCAAATAAAGTGAACTCAGTTAAGTTGGCACCTAAATTAGCCAAGAAAGCAACACAAGCATTGCCTTCATGAAGGATGTGGGAAATTGTAAAACAAACTTGAGAAAGAAGATTTTTTGTATGATTAAGGAGATAAAATAATTCAGCATTCCCATTTCTATTAGAATTAAGCATGTTAAGAAGCAAGAGAGCATCAACTTCAAACTAGATGTTGAGAAAACCTCTATTCAAGTATGTTTCAATAGCTTTATTAACAGACATAAGCTTAGCTAAAATAATAGAATAGGCTTTGAGATGATAGGCAAAAGCACAAATGATAGTACCTTTAGAATCCCTAAGGATATCACCACAGCCATATTTATTGGAAGCTACAAAACCATCAGTATTTTCTTTAATCAAGTTGTCTTTAAGTTTGATCTAATGGATAATCCTAGCACCTTTATAAGGCTCCAAGTCAGCCAAAATGATACAATGTTTTAGCTACAAATTTATAGCCTCTAAAATGAATGTTTCTAATAAGATAGGCATTAAATAGAGCATGAATTTTATTTTTAGTTCCAAACCAAGATCCTTTTATGGTTCATAGGAGTGCCACAATATTTAGCATCATTTCTATCCATCCAGATGAACCAGAGAAGGGTAATATCAATTATAACTTTAATATAACCTTTCATAGTTGTTTTGAAACAAACTTCAAGAAGTTGATATAAAGAAAGAGAATCATGAAAGTAGTTATTAAATAAATCATCATACCAAAGCCATAATTTAGAAGCAATAGCACCATTGACAAAAACATGACTTACATTCTCAATATGAAAGCAATAATAGCATTTTGATTGTAAATAAAACCCTTTGGTCTAGATCAAAGAGTCCACAGAAATAAAGTTATTCAAAATCCTCTAAGCTAAAGCCAAATAGGAAATGAGAATGATATTGTTACAAAGTTTAATAAAGTCATTGGAGGGTTTCTGCTTAACTCAAATAAAATTCCAAACCTCTTTAAAAACAAAATCACCATTATAAGAAACTTTAAAAGTAATTTGATCAGGTTTGTTAGAAGAAATGGGGATATTCCTAAAATTGTCAAAAAAAGAAATAGGGATATAATTCTCAAGTTTACTTTCATTCTAATTGTTATTAAGCCAAAAAGAGTTAACTTTGGTAGCAACAGTAGAGTGGGTAGATAAAAGGGTGTCAATGGAGCCGTTGCTAGTCCAGTTGCCTTACCAAAAGAATGAAGTGCCTGAATGAATACCCCAAGACATTAAGGATTCAACAACCCATTTAATGGAGCAAAGGCTTTTCCATTTCAGAGAGTCACCAACTTTATAAGCATAGATAAGATGGTGTTTACCTTGGCAATATTTTTCCATCATAAAATTAGCCAAAAGGCTATCATTCTTTCTAATATTCCACTAGAGCTTATGATAGAAAGCCGTGATAGCTTCACGAATAGGTTTGCAACCTAGATCACCTTCACCCAAAAGGCCACAACATTTATGCCAAGTTGTCCAATGCATTCTTTTGGTAGAGTTATTGGAGCCCCAAAAAAAATTTATCAAGCAAGAGATCAAATCTGATGAGAGTAACATTAGTAGGGATAATAGTTTGAATCAAATAGAGAGGAATTAGATTGAGAGCACTTTTAAGAATAGTGAACCTGCCACCAAAGGAAAGTAAATGAAATTCCCAAACTAAAATTTAATTTAAAATTTTTTGAATAAACTCGGCAAAGACATGGGATCATTTCGAGCCTTTTAAGAGAGGATCACCGAAGTACTTTAGAGGTAAGTGTTGATGCTTAAAATTAGTGATATGCACGATTTTATTGATTTTATTATTAGAGATACAAGAGGAAGTGATAAAATATTTTTTGTTATCATTGATAGAAAGGCCACTTTCTCTTCCAAATTTATTTAGAAATTACTTGACATGCTTGATGTGATGAATAGAAGCATTGCAAAAAATAATGAAGCCATCTACAAAGCTTAAATGGGAAACAAGAAGACCACCAAGAGTTCTATAGTACATACTAGGATTATTAAAGAATAAATCATTGATGCTCCGAGATAAGTTCTCAACAACGATAATAAATAAAGCAAGAGATAAAGGTCCCCTTATTTTAACCCATGGGAATAGAAAAAGAAACCCAAAGCTTACCCATTAAGCATTATAGAAAATCAAGCATTATTAATATAATTTTTAATTGGAAAAATAAATTTATTAGAAAACCCAAATAAATTCAGAATATGGAAAAGAAAGTCCCAAGAGATGTTATCAAAGGCTTTGGTAATATCTAATTTGAAAAGAATGTTGCCTCCTCTAGTCTTCACATCAAGATCATTAATTAATTCTTGGGCAAATAAAATATTATCAGAAATAGATCTACCTCTAATAAAACTAGTTTGGTTGAGAGAGATAATTTTATTAAGTAAAGGACTAAGCCTGATGGTTAGAATTTTGGAAATCAACTTATTGAAGAAGGTACAAAGATGAATAGGTCTAAAATCACTCTAATAGTCTGGATTATCTTTCTTAGTTTTGAGAATGATAGAAGTACCAGAAAAATATTTAGGAAAAGGATTACCATTAAAAAAATGAACTATAGCCCAATCAAATCATTTTTAATGATAAACTAACATTTTTGAAAAAATTGAGTAGTAAAACCCTCTAGACTAGCAACATAATCTATATTCATGCTATTAAGGAATTGCAACATTTTCATCTTCATTAGGCATGATGGTAAGCAAATCATTATCATCATTAGTGACAATAGAAGGAATCAAATGTGATTTAGAAATAGCTTCATAAAAGTGACTCTTACTAAGCATATTTCTAAAGTAATTTATAAACAATTCCTTAATATCATTTTTCTCCATAATCCAAACACCATTGTCATCTTTTATTATTTGAATATTATTTAATGCTCTCTTTTTATTAATTAAAGCATGGAAATACTTGGTATTCCTATCACCATCTGCAATATGCTTACTAGCAGCTTTTTGGCATAAGTAACTCTCTTCCATATTTTGGAAGTTAACAAGTTTATCTTTCGCCTCAAGTCCTTTATCTTAGAAGGATCGACATATAGATTTGAAAATCACAAACCAATTTTCCATATCTTTAATATTAGCAAAAGGTTTTTAAAATAATGCTTGTTCCACCAACCAAAATTGTCATTTAAGTTTAAACCAAAGTCTTTTCATCCCCATAAAAGAATTATTAGGATGTAAAGGAGCTTTCCAATTATTAACCATAACATCAAAAAAATCAATATGCTGAATCCACATGTTCTGAAATATAAAAGGAGATGATCTATGTAATCTATTAGAATTATATTTAATAGAAACTAGAAGAGGAGCTTGATCAAACAAGGTTCTGATTAAATGATCAACAAAAGTAATAGGCCATTGAGTAGTCCAAAGAGTATTAAAAAGAATACAGTCTAACCTTTGCCAAAGTATAGAGTTTTGCTAAGTATAATTAGAACCCTTTAAGATAATATCAATCAAATTACAATCAAGGATCATATTGGAAAAAATCTTCCATGGAATGAATATTGGGAGAGAAGTCACCACTTCGTTTAGAAGAGAATAAAATAGTGTTGAAATCACCACCCATAAACCAAGGTTTATTGACCGAACTAGCAAAATTCCTCAAATTATCCCAAAGAAGATTTCTACCCGATCTATAACAAGATGCATAAACGAAAGAGCCCAAAACACAATAGTCACCATAAGAGATTTTAGCATTGACAACTTGTTGTAAATCATCAATAATAGAAACCTCAACAAAATTATTCCAAAAACACCAAATCTTATTACTAACATTAGAGAAAAATTTATTGAAGCTGGTAATTCTTGCAACATGGTTAATTTTATTAGCATGAATAATAGGCTCCAAAATAATAAGTAAATAAATATTATGAATGTGACAAAGAATTCAAATACGATTATGAATAGAGAGAGTACTGATCCCTCTAACATTCCAAACATAAATAATTAAACATAAGTAAAATAAAAGGGGTTAAGCAAAGGTTAATTAAGAGAGGAGTGAGAGGCCACAACAGATCTAGTGTTTTGGGATGATTTGGGAGAGTAATTTTTAACACTTTTTTTTAGGATGATAAGTTTGAAAACTATTTTCTTTTCCCATAGAGTCATCATTCAAGTAAGATTTAGTAATAATGGTCACAAATTTAGGAGAAATCTCTAAGTGTTTGGAAGTGAGTTCACCCTCTTCCAAATCCATATTAAGTTAAAATGTAGGATTAATATGAATATCAATATTAGAAATGAGAATCGGTGATGATTTAGAATCATTTAAAGCACAAGTAGTTAAATCCAGATCAAAAATATTTTCAGCATGCTCGACATCTTTTAAATCCTCATTAAAAGCTTCATTTTCTTCGATCAAAGCCAACATAGATGCCATAATAGAATCAGAGGAAACATAATCCTCATCCAATAGCTTTGAAAATTTATTATTCTCTGCATTAGAAATATTCAAATTCAAAGAAAAAAAATCATTCTTCACATTTTGAAAATCAATCGAATCTATATCAACACTAGGAGCTGAAACTTGTTCAACAGGATTAACCCCAATATCCAAGGAATCAACCTCAATAATAGCCTTTATAGCATTCTTAGGATCCGAGGCTGATTTTTGAACATAAGTAGGGATTGGCTTATGGGTAGGAATAACATTCTCTTTTGGAGGATTTCATTTTTTTTAAGTGGGGATAGAGAATAAAACATTATGAATTATCATGACCATGAGTTTTATAGGGGTAACAATAAATCGAAAGGTTCTCCAATTCAACCTTTCGGGAATACCCATATTTTTCAGAGCCAATCCAAACTTCCTTGGAGTATTTTTTAATTATGTCTAATTCCATGAGGACCCAAGCCATGGAAGGGTGAGATCGCTCAGCGGTCGCTTGATCGAGTTGCAAAGGCCACCCAAATAAAGCACCAACAGCACAATGCACATGATGGGCAACAAAATGAATGTGCATATTAAGAATAAATAACCACACAGAGACAATAGGAGATTCTTCCTTAATGTCAAAAAGGGGTGACCACTTCAATAAACACATTTGATAGTTAAAGATGAAATAAGAATGATGTGAAAAATCACATGAATAATCCATATCATTAGAAAGTTGAATCAGGATATATCGAGGGTCAATAAGACCAATCGTAAGCTTGAGATTATGAAAAAAGAGCAGATCTTATCCAAATTTGGATGACACAAAGCAAATTTATCGACAAAAAAAAATTCAAATGGTTTTACCAACTTTTCAACATTCACATGAGAGCACATTATGGCTGGAAAACCTCTAAAAGACATCTAAATTTGATTAATCAAATCAATAGAGGGAGAAGTCTTACCAGAGAGCGCTTCCTTAAAAGATTTAGTAGAAGAAGGAGCATTAGGGGTGTAAGCCCCAAGTGTCGATGCCCGGAAGAATCCATAATTTGAGGTGGAGCCCAAGGAATAGAACTCACCGTAGCCATGATCAATGATGAAACATCATGCAAACTACCAGATGTCATTCAAGCCTTTGAATTCGGTGGAAATCAAGGCCAAAGCCAAAGAAATCCCTAATTGGGGATGCACCACAAAGAGGGATTTGAAAATTTCCAGAAAATGAGAAAGCGCTCGAGGAGAAAGGGGTTTGGGTTTAGGGTTTAGGGTTTGAGGGTTTAGGGTTTAGGGTTTAGGGGTAGTTTAGGCTTTAGAGTTTAGGGTTTAGGGTTTTTTGGGTTTAGGGTTTAGAGTTTAAGGATTAGGGTTTAGGGTTTAAGGTTTAGGGCATAGGGTTTAGGGTTTTAGGGTTTAGGGTTTAGGGGTAGTTTACGATTTAGGGTTTAGGGTTTAGGGTTTAGGGTTTTAAGATTTAAAGTTTAAGATTTAGGGTTGTAGGTTTAGGGATTAGAGTTTTGATTTTAGGGTTAGTTTTAGGGTTTAAGATTTAAGGTTAGGGGTTTTTTAAATTAAGTAAACTCGTAGGTTTAAGTTTATTTAGTTTACTTTTTATTTATTTTAGTTTATTATCTTTTTTATTTAGATTTAGGTTTATTTCTTCATTTAGTTTAGTTTATTTATTTTAGGTCTTTTTATTTTAGTTTAGGTTTTTAAATTTAGTTTATTTTTTAGGTTTAGATTTAGGTTTAGGTTTATTTTTTTTTTAGTTGTATTTTTTATTTTATTTTTAGGTTTAGGCTTTATTTTTTATTTTTAGGTTTAAGTTTAGATTTTATTTTATTTTCTTGGTTTTAGGTTTAGGTTTTATGTTTTTATTTTAGGTTTATTTTTGGGTGTTATTTTTAGTTTAGGTTTTGGATTATTTTTAGTTGTTTTTATTTTATTTAGTTTAGGTTTAGGTTTAGGTTTAGTTTATTTTAAGTTTAGGTTTAGGTTTTATTTATTTTAGTTTAGGTTTAGGTTAATTTTATTTTTATTTTAGGTTTAGTTTTTTTTAATTTAGGGTTTAGTTTTTTATTTTGTTTTTTATTTTATTTTATTTTAAGTTTATATTATTTTTATTTTAGATTTAGTTTTTATTTTATTTAGTTTTTTTATTTTTTAGTTTAGTTTAGGTTTCTATTTATTTTATTTTAATTAAGTTTTTATTTTTTTATTTTATTTTCTCTCTAGGTTTAGGCTTTAGTTTATATTTTTATTTTATTTTATTTTTACTTTTATTTTTTTAGGTTTATTTTATTTTTTGGTTTTATTTAGTTTAGGTTTAGGTTTTTAGGTTTTTAGGGTTTAGGGTTTAGGGTTTAGGGTTAGTTTAGAGTTTAGGGTTTAGGGATTTTTTGGGTTTAGGGTTTAGAGTTTAGAATTTATGGTTTAGGCCATAAGTTTTAGGGTTTATGGTTTAGGGATTAGGGTTTTAGACTGTAGGGTTTAGAGTTTAGGGTTTAAGGCTTTTAGGGTTTAATGTTTAGGGTTTAGGGTTTAAGGTTTAGGGTTCAAGTTTAAGTTTAGGGTTTAGGGTTTTTGGTTTTTTTTTGACAAAGAATAAATTCAGATTCAACATTTGATCTTTTTGATTTCATCAACCAAGTAACACACGAAGTTTTCTAAGACACAAACGATAACATAGATAAAATTTGAGCACACATATAGCAAATAAAAAACCTAGATAAATTGAACTGTCTCTAACATAAAGGCACAATTCCATAAGTAGTAGATCAGATTGCCCATTCTTCGATTTCTCTAGTTTCCATCATAACCACCCCTGCTTCTCGAGTAGTAGGATCCACAATCATATCCCCCGATCTCTCCCTCATCCACCACCACGGCTATAACCTCCGTCACTCCTCCCGCCTCCATAACTACCACTACTTCGACCACCACCTCCTGGTCCCTCACCACCACTACGATAACCACCGCCTCCGCCTTTGACTCCACTACCAGATCTAGACTAAGCCTAGTTGATGGTGAAGTTCCTGCTGTGAAAGTTATGCCCATTCTTAGGGTTTAAGTTTAGGTTTTGGTTTATTATATTATAGGGTTTACATTTTTTTAGCTTATTTAGTTACTTTAAGTTTAGGTTTAGGGTTTTAAGATTTATGCTTTTAGGGTTTAGGGTTACGGTTTAGGTTTTAGGGTTTTTAGTGTTTAGGATTTAGGGTTTAGGGTTTAAGGTTTGCGGTTTAGGATTTAGGGGGTTTATGTTTTTTTTTTAAGTAGGTAAACCAGTAAGCTTATGTTTATTTAGTTTATTTAGTTTACTTTTTTATTTATTTTAGTTTATTTTATTTATTATTTTTATTTAGTTTATTTTATTCATTTTAGGTTTATTTATTTTAGTTTAGGCTTTTTATTTTAGTTTATTTTTCAAGTTTTAATTTTGATTTATTTTTTAGTTGACTTCTATTCTTATTTTATTTTTTAGATTTAGGTTTTATTTTTTATTTATAGGTTCAGGTTTAGGTTTTTATTTTATTTTTTTTAGGTATAGGTTTATTTTTAGGTTTTAATTTTAGTTTATTTTATTTTATTTAGTTTAGGCTTAGGTTTAGGTTTAGTTTATTTTAGGATTATGTTTAGGTTTTATTTTTTTAGTCTACGTGTAGGTTTATTTTTTATTTATTTTATTTTTATTTTAGGTTTAGGTTTTCTTTTGTTTAGGGTTTAGGTTTTATTTTATATTTATTTTAGTTTTTATTTTAAGGTTTACTTTTTAGGTTCAGGTTTTTATTTAATTTTTTATTTTATTTTATCTTTATTTTACGTTTAGTTTTTATTTTATTTAAGTTTTTTATTCTTAGATTTATTTTATTTTTTTTACTTTAGTTTAGGTTTTTATTTATTTTATTTTAGTTTATTTTTATTAGTATATTTTATTTTATTTTTAGGTTTAAGTTTAGCTTTTAATTAATTTTATTATTTTATTTTGTTTATGTTTAAGTTTTTTTATTTATTATATTTTTTAGATTTTATTTAGCTTAGGTTTAGCTTTTTAGGTTTTTAGGGTTTAAGGTTTAGGGTTTAGGGTTTAGGGTTTTGGGTTTATGATTTTAGGGTTTAGCATTAGGGTTTAGGGTTTAGGGTTTAGTGTTTAGGCTTTAGGGTTTAGGGTTTTTAGGGTTTAAGGATTAGGGTTTAGGGTTTATGGTTAGCTCAAGGTTTAGTGATAGTAGGGTTTAGGGTTTAGGGTTTTTAGTATTTAGGGTTTAGGTTATAGCATTAGTTTAGGCATTAGGGTTTAGGGTTTTAGGGTTTAGGGCATAAGGTTAAGAGTTTAGGGTTACGATTAGGTTTCAGGGGTTAAGATTTTGGGGTTTAGGGTGTAGGGTTTTCTAGGGTTTAGGGTTTTGGGTTTAGGTTTGTAGGTTTAGGGTTGTAAGTTTAGGGTTTAGGGTTTAGGGTCTAGGGTTTAAGGTTTAAGGTTTAGGATTTAGGGTTTAGTGTCTAGGGTTTATGGTTTAAGGTTTAGGGTTTCAGTTTTTTCTTTTAAAAAAAAATTAAGTAAACTGGTAGGCTTAGGTTTATTTAGTTTATTTTTTTATTTATTTTAGTTTATTTTATTTTTATTATTTTTATTTAGGCTTTTTTATTTAGTTTATTTATTTTATGTTTATTTATTTTAGTTTATGTTTTTTATTTTAGTTTATTTTTTAGGTTTATGTTTAGGTTTATGTTTATTTTTTAATTTAGTTTTATTTTTATTTTATTCTTTATATTTAGGTTTTATTTTTTATTTTTAGGTTTAGGTTCAAATTTTATTTTAGTTTTTTAGGTTTAAGTTTTAGCTTTTTATTTTAGGTTTTATTTATTAGTTTAGGTTTAGGTTTATTTTTAATTTATTTTATTTTCTTTAGTTTATGATTTAAGTTTAGTTAATTTTAGGTTTAGATTTAGGTTTTATTTATTTTAGTTTAGGTTTAGGTTTATTTTATTTTGTTTATTTTATTTTTATTTTAGGTTTAGGTTTTTTTTTTCTTAGTTTACGGTTTACGTTTTATATTTTATTTGTTTTTTTCTTAGTTTATGGTTTTTATTTAGTTTTTATTTTTATTTTATTTTGTTTTAGGTTTATTTTATTTTTATTTTACATTTACTTTTTATTTTATTTAGGTTTTTTATTTGTAGGTTTATTTTATTTTTTTAGGTTAGTTTCAGTTTTTATTTATTTTATTTTATTTTATTTTTATGTTTTTATTTTATTTATTTTTAGGTTTAGGTTTAAGTTTTAGTTCAGGTTTAGGTTTAAGTTTAGGTTTTAGTTTTGGTTTTCATTTTATTTTATTTTGTTATTTTATTTAGGCATCAATTTTTTTACTAGTTTTTTTTTTTTTTCATTTCATCTAGTTTAGGTTTAGGATTTTAGGGTTGTAGGTTTTAGGGTTTAGAGTTTAGGGTTTAGGTTTAGGGCTTAGGGTTTAGGGTTTTAGGATTTAGGATTTAGGGTTTAGGTTCTCTGATTTTAAGGTTTAGGGTTTGGGGTTGTAGGTTTAGGGTTCAGGGTTTAGGGTTAAGGTTTTTTTTTTAATTTTTTAAAATTTTTTAAATTTTTTTAAATTTTTTTAAAAATTAAGTAAAGTTGTAGGTTTAAGTTTATTTAGATTATTTATTATTTATTTTGGTTTTTTTATTTTATTTTTTATTTAGGTTTATTTTTATTTTTATTTAGTTTAGTTTACTTATTTTAGGTTTATTTATTTTAGTTTAGGCTTTTATTTTAGTTTATTTTTAGGTTTAGGTTTAGGTTTAGGTTTATTTTTTTAGTTTGGTTTAGTTTTTTTTTTAAGGTTTAGGTTTTATTTTTTATTTTTAGGTTTAGGTTTAGGTTTTTATTTTATTTTTTAAGGTTTAGGTTTTAAGTTTTTATTTTAGGTTTCTTTTTAGGTTTTACTTTTTTTACTTTTGGTTTTGGTTTATTTTTATTTTATTTTGTTTTATTTAGGGTTTGGGTTTAGGTTTAGGTTTAGTTTATTTTAGGTTTAGGTATAGGCTTTATTTATTTCAGTTTAGGTTTAGGTTTATTTTATTTTTATTCTAGGTTTAGTTTTTTTTTTTTAGTTTAGGGTGTAGTTTTATTTTTTTTATATATTTAGGTTTATTTTTTAGGTTTAGAATTTTATTTAGTTTTTATTTTATTTTAAATTTATTTTATTTTTATTTTAGGTTTAGTTTTTCTTTTATTAATGTTTTTTTATTGTTTTAGTTTAGTTTAAGTATTTTATTTATTTTATTTTATTTTTTTTAAGGTTTAGGTTTAGGTTTTAGTTTATGTTTTTAATTTATTTAATTTATTTTGGTTTAGGTTTATTTATTTATCTTATTTTTAGGTTTCATTTTGTTTAGGTTTAGGTTTTTAGCTTTTTAGGGTTTAGGGTTTGGGGTTAGTTGAGGGTTTATGGGTTTTATTTTATTTTTTTATTTTTTTATGGTTTAGGGTTTAGGGTTTAGGATTTAGGTTTTACGGTTTAGAGTTTAGGGTTTAGAATTTTAGGGTTTAGATTTTAGTGTTTCAGGTTTAAGGTTTAGGGTTTAGGGTTTAGGTTTAAGGTCTAGGGGTCAGGATTTAGTTTAGGGTTTAGGGATTTTAGTTTTTTTTTTATAATAAAGAGCAAGTTTAGATTCAACATTTCTTGTTTTTGTTTTCATCAATGAAGTAACACAACAAGTTTTCTTAGACACAAGCGATGACATAGATAAAAAATGAGCACGCATAGAGAAAATCAAAAATCCTAGATATTTAGAAATGTCTCTACTATATAGACATAGTTCCATAAGCAGCAGATCGGATCAGCCGTTCTTCAGTTTCTCCAATTTCCATCAAAACCACCCTGTCCTCTCAAGTAGCGAGATCACCATCATATCCCCGATCACTCCCTTCACCACCACCACAGCTGTAACCTCCGTCGCTCCTCCCGCCTCCATAACCACCACTGCTCCGACTACCACCTCCATATCCACCAGCACCTCCATGTCCCCCACCACCACTATGATAATCGCTGGCTCAGCCTTCACCTCCACCGCCAGATCTAGATTGAGTCTGACTAATGGTGACGTTCCTGTCATCAATGTTTTGCCCATTCTTATGGTTTAGGTTCTTTTTTTAAGGAAATTAAGGGAATTTTATTGCCACAATGAAAAAGTACAAAGTACTTGAAGGGGATAAATCTCTAAACTAATGCTCAAAAAGCTACAATAAGTCTTTAAGAGATAAAACCCCTAACTATTACAATAATATAAGCAAAAAAAAAACAACAATTACAAATGCAAAAGCAAAACTAAATCAACAACAACAACAGATCCATGTGCGCAACAGCAACATCCACTAGGTCCTTTTGATACCAGCAAGATCCACCTGCAAGATTCTCCCGACCTATAAAAGAAATTTGCAACATACTAATGAAAGAATGAGTACAATTAAGCAAGCATAAATAGTATGAGCAAAGTAAAGAAATGGCTTACGCTCAGTTATAATCATTTCAAGTTGGAACACTATATGTAAGCATCTAAACTTCCAAAGAAGGGTTACAATTACTTAAGTCCTACCAGCCAAAATAGAATAGAGGGAGAACATCAAGGCCATCATTGCCAGCATACCTCTTGTAGCCCATCATCCCAAGTCCATCATCTTGCAAGGCTGTAAACTCTTCCAAGCAGCAGACATAATAGCCAACCACAAAACCACCAAAATAAATAAGCCCAATAAGGCATAAAATCAACCAACCATCAAAGACAGCAATAGTACAGTAGGAACCCCACCAAATCCACCACCAAAGAGGAACAACACATCAATGGGAGAAAGAATCATGACCTTAACAAAACAAACAAGAAAAAGCCAAAACCAAAAAGAAAAAACACAAGAGCTCATGTCCTCCATAAGAAAATAGGAAAGGTTGTAAGGCTATCACCCAAACCAAAAAAAGGGAAGCAGTAGTAGCCAAGAGAGGAGAACCATAGCAGGAGCACGCCAACCAACATGTCACCAACAAAGCAGGAAAGAAAAGGACAAAATAGCCACCCATCCAACCAACCCAAATGTAAAATAGCCAACCCACCGACCAACATAGCCTCCCAAACCACCATGAGAAAATTCAAATCAATGAAAAGACTGATAACATCCATCTTGCCAAAACCACCCAAGACAACTAGGAAAAGGGTAGAAGCAAATAATAGCATCCACCAAACCCATCCAAAGCAACAAAAATTTTGATCCATGTGAGGTGAATAGCCAGCCAAAAATAAAATGGTGCAAAGACCAGTAAGGTAGAATAAAAGCAATCCATCTAGAGCAGCAGCAATACAGGAAGAACACCACCAAAGCCAACAACAAAAAGTAAGAGAAATATCATTAAGTGCAAGCATCATAACCATACCCAAGTTAGGCACCAAACCAAGTCACTAGATCCAAAAGAAAAACAATAGCCACTAAACAACCATCCACTAGCCAACCCAAAATAACAACTAAAATAAAAGCAGCTGTAGCTAAGAGAGGAAGACAATTACGGGAAGAGGCTAAAACCACAACCAAAAGAAACAAACCCAAACCAACAAAATCGACCACCAAAATCCACAAAAAGAAGAAATAATAGTCAACAATAACCTCCACCTTGCCAAATCTAATCCAAAATTAGACCACCAGCAGCCCCTTCGATCTACCACCAGCAAAAGTGAATAAACCCAATACCAACCCACACAACATCAGAAAAGCCACCCAAAACCACCATAGCGAAAAATCAAACTTAGTTAAGGAAGCAACCAGCCTAAATATATGGAAAACCCCATACAAAAAATAGTAGGAAAAGGCACCACCTAAATGAAGGTCATCAAAAACAACCAAGCAATAATAATCACCTAGCCAAGCAAATAGCACCAAAGCTAAAAAGAACAACAATCAGTAAAAAATAGGAACCATTAGGTAGTAACCACCAGGCCAACCTAAAATCAAGAGCTCAAAAACAAAACCCAACATAAGCCCAAGAGTGAAAATAAGAAAATGACCACAACCCAAAGTGGGTTTAACAAAGGGGAACCAAAAGCAATGGCTCATAAAAAACTAACTGAAAAAACTAAGCCAAGAAAATTATAATCTGAGATAAGATAATCTAGTGTTATCTAGATTAACCAAACCCCTTAAAAGTTTTAGGAAAATTTTGATTCTCAAATAAAGTGAAATCAATTAAGTTGGCACCTAAAGTTGCCAAGAAATCAACACAAGCATTACCATCATGAAGGATATGGGAAATTTTAGAACAAAGTTAAGAAACAAGATTTTTAGTATGGTTGGGAAGATAAAATAAATCAGCATTTCATGTTCTTTAAGAGTTTAGCATGTCAAGAAGCAAGAGCGCATCAACTTCAATCTAGATGTTGAGGAAACCTTTATTCAAACAAATTTGAATAGCTTTATTGATAGCCATAAGATTTGAGAGGATAGGCAAAAGCACAAATGATAGTACCTTTGGGATCTCTAAGAATCGCTATTGGTTAGAATTTTGGAAATCAGCTTATTGAAGAAAGTGCAAAGACTAATAGGTCTAAAATCATTCCAATAGTTTGGATTATCTTACTTAGGTATGAGAACATCAAAAGTGCTAGAAAATATATAGTAAAAGTATTGCCATTAAAAAAAAATTCAACAACAGCCTCAACCAAATCATTTTTAATAATAGACCAGCATTTCTAAAAAATTGGGTAGTGAAACCCTCCGGGCCAGCAATAGATTTTATGTTTATGCTATTGAGAACTTTAAAAATTTCCTCTTCATTAGGTACAATAGTAAGCTAATCATTGACATTATTGGTTATAATAGAAGATATCAAGTGCGATTTAGAAATAACTTCAGAAGAGCAACTCTTATTAAGCATATTTCTATGATAATTAATGGCTGAATCCTTAATATCATTATTCTCCATAATCCATTCTCCATTATCATTTTTAATTTTTTGAATATTATTTAATGCTTTCTTTTTATTAACTAAATCATGGAAATATCTAGTATTTCTGTCACCATCTGCAATATGTTTGCTAGCAGCTTTTTTGGCCCTAATAAGACTCATCCATATTTTGAAAATTAACAAGTTTATGTTTCGGCTCAGTCAAGTCCTTAATCTTAGTAGGATTAGACATTACAAAGACTTCAAGATCATAAATCAATTTTTTCATTTCTTTGATATTAGCAAAAAGAGTTTTAAAAAAATGCTTGTTCCAGCAACCCATATTTTATTTAAGTCTTTTAAGCTCAAACCAAAATCTATTCATCCCCTTAATTGAATTGTTAGGATGTAAGGGAGCTTTCCAATTGTTAGCCACAACATTAAAGAAATCAGTATGCAGAATCCACATGTTCTAAAATCTAAAATGAGAGAAATCTTTTTAATCTATTAGAGTTATCTTTAATAGCATCCCAAAGAGCAGCATGATCCTATAAGGTTTTGCTAAAATGATTGATAAAAGTACTAGGACAATGAGTAATCCAATGAGTATCAAAAATAATCTGGTCCAATCTTTATGAAATATAAGAGTTTTACCAAGTAAAATTTGAACCCTTAAATCCTATATCAATCAAATTGCAATCAAGGATCATATTGAAAAATTCCTCCATGGAATGAATATTAGGAGAGAAACCACCACTTTATTTTGAAGAGAATAAAATAGTTTTGAAATCCCCACCAACAAACCAAGGTTTATTGACAGAGGTAGCAAAATTCCTCAAATTTTCCTAATGAAGATTTCTACCATATCTATTACAATATGCATAGACAAAAGAGCCCAAAACACAATAGTTACTATAAGATATCTGGGCAATGAAAACATGTTGAAAATCATCAAAAATAGAAACTTCCACAAAATTATTTCAAAGACACCAAATTTTATTACTAACATTCGAGAAATTTTTTTTGAAACTGATCATTCTTGCAACATGGTTAATTTTGTTTGCTGAATAAGAGGCTCCAAAAAAATAAGTAAAGAAATATTATCAATATGACAAAGGTTTCTAATACTATTACAAATAGAGAGGGTACTGATCACAGATTTAGGGGAAGTCTCTTGTATAAAAGTGAGTTCTCCTTCTTCCAAGCCATTAGAATTTATTAAAGGCAAATGAGCATCAGGTATAGCAAGTGAGGCAGCTAAAATAGAATTATTATGAAGGAAAGTGTGAACATCCAGCCCCTTTTCTTCAATACCCAGATTATTAGACAAAACTAAGTCTTTTTGAGAATTTAAATCATCTTGAACTAAAGTAAAGTCAAGTTTTTCAAACTAAATATCATGAGAAACCAAAGCCATATTCTCCATTGAATTTGAATGATGCATATCATTGATATCCTCATTAATAATTTCAATTAAAGCTTCATTTTAGTCAATCAAAATTGGTAAGGATGCGGGGATCGACTCAAAGGAAAAAGAATCATCATCTAAAAGTTTAGAGAAATTATTATTTTCCACATTAGAAACCTTCAATTGTATAGAATAAATTAGTGGCATAATAGACTTATTAGGAACATTCAATGAATCTTTTTTTTCTTGAATTAACTTATTGATATTTAACAGTGGTTAGCCTAGGGTTAGCAATAATAGTTTTCTTAATAAGAATTTTCTTTTTAGGTGAGGATGCAGAATGAAAGATTGAAAATTATTATGCCCATGGATTTTACAATGATAATAAAAGATAAGGAAATTTTCAAAATCAACTTTCTACATATAACTAAAATTTTTAGCTCCCAACCAGATTTCTTTATTTTATTTCTTAGTAATGTTCAATTCAACAAGGATTCTAGACACAGAAGGTCAAGATTTCATAGTTATTTCTTGATCAATTTACAACGATCGACTGAATAAAGCACCCACAGTAAAAGGGAATTGATGATTAATGAAATGAATTCACATATTGGAGAGAGAAATCCAAACCAGAATGATTAGGGATTCTTCCCTAATATCAAATAGTAGAGTCCATTACAGCAACCTCTTTTGGTAGTTGAAAACAAAATAAGAACGATGAGAAAAAACATGAGTAATCCAAATTGTTCATTAACTGAATCAAAATATAGTAGGGATCAATTAAAATAATCGTAAAAGCACCTAAAAGTTTCAGATTATGAAAAAAAGAGCGAATGATTTCCAAATTCGGCCTACAAAGAGTAAACTTTCCAACCAAAGTGAATTCAGATGAATTAGAAAACTTTTCCACATTCAGATCAGAGAACATAATCACAAACATGACTAAAAAAGAAGTCAAAACAAGTTCCAGGGACACCTGAACAACTATCCTAACTAGTGAGGATGTCTTTGAATTACTTTGAAGCAGATGAAGCCAAGGTAATTGATGCTCTAGTAGGATCCATTGGATCCATCTGCTTCCCCCATGAAATCATCGAGGCAGATGCCAAACCACGACATCACTCCAAGAAAAACATGAAAGCAGCCAGCTGCCATTGATTCCACAAGGAATTCAGTGAGAATCATGCCAAACAGCCATCAAGCAGTGGCCTAAAAGCCAAAAATGAGAGGGGAAAAGTGGAATCACCAGAGCACAATGTCGAGGACACAGATGACGGGTGGGTTTGGCGATGTGTATAAAGGGCAGTGTAATCAATGTGAGATGATGACTCACGCTTACTATGAATTTAGGTTTAGGTTTAGGTTTATTATGTGTTAGGGTTTAGGTTTATTTTTTTATTTATTTAGTTACTTTAGGTTTAGGTTTAGGGTTTAGGGTTTAGGGTTAGGGTTTAGGGTTTATGGTTTAGGTGCATGATTTATGGTTTAAGATTTAGGGTTTTAGGGTTTATGCTTTTAGGGTTTTGGGTTTAAGATTAGGGTTTAGGGTTTAGGGTTTATGGTTTATGGTTTAGGTTGTTGGAGGGGTAGGAGGGTAGAGTTTATGGTTAGTTTTTGGGTTTAGGGTGGGAGGTAGGATTTAGGGTTTAGGGGTTTATTTTAAATTAGGCAAACCAGAGGTTTAGGTTTATTTGTTTACTTTAGTGGAAGGTTTAGGGTTTAGGGTTTAGAGAGGATCCATGTGGAGAGTTTAGGGTTTAGGAGTGGTTTAGGGTTTAGGGTTTGATGGAGGGTTTAGGGGTAGGTTTTAGGTTTAGGGTTAGGGTTTAGTGTGCAGGTTTAGGTTATTTAGGGTTTAGGATTTAGGGTTTAGGTTTTTGGCATAGGGTTTATTTTTAAATTTAGGGTTTAGGGTGTTTGGTTTTCTCTAACAGAGAACAAATTTATATTCAACATTTCTTCTTTTAGATTTCATCAACCAAGTAACAGACAAAATTTTGTAAGACACAAGCAATGCCATTGATCATGAATGAGAACGAATATAGGAAATCAAAAACCCTGGAAAATTAGAACCATCTCTAATGTAAAGACACAGTTCCATAAATAGTAGATCAGATCGTCAATTTCTCCAATTCCCATCAAAACCACCTGACCTCTCAAATAGCTGGATCCACCATTTTATCCCCAAACTCTCCTTCTACCACCACCATGACTGTAACCTACATCACTCCTCCTGCCTCCATCACTACCACTACTCAGACCACCACCTCCATATCCACCAGCACCTCTAAATCCCCCACCACCACTGTGATGACCATTGCCTTCACTTTTGCCTCCACTACTAGATCTAGAATGAGCCTGGTTGACGGTGATGTTTCTGCTGTCAAGGTTCTATTCATTCTTAGGGTTTAAGTTTAGTTTATGTTTATTTATTTATTGGTTTAAGTTTATTTATTTATTTATTTAGCTACTTTAGGTTTAGGTTTAGGGTTTAGGGTTTAGGGTTATGGTTTAGGGTTTAGGGGTTTATGGTTTAGGGTATATGATTTTAGGGTTTACGCTTTTAAAGTTTAAGGTTTAGGGTTAGGGTTTAGCATTTAGGGTTTAGGGTTTATGGAGAGCTTGTTTTTTAGGTTTAGGGTTTAGGGTTTAGGCACAGGCTTAGGTTGGTTTAGGGTTTAGGATTTAGGGTTTAGGGTTTTTTTAAATTAAGTAAATCGGTAGGTTTAGGTTTTTTAGTGTACTTTAAGGTTTAGGGTTTAAGGTTTTAGGGTTTAGGGTTATGGTTTTGGGTTTGGGGTTTCTTAGGGTTTAGGGTTTAAGATTTAGGGCTTAGGGTTTAGGGTTTCTTAGCATTTAGGCTTTATGGTTTAGGGTTTAGGATTTAGGGTTTGTTGTAGGTTTAGGGTTTAGCATTTAGGGTTTAGGGTTTAGGGTTTATTGTTGTAGGTTTAGTGTTGTAGGTTTAGAGTTTAGGGTTAGTTTTAGAGTTTAGTGTTAGAGATTTTTTTTTATTTTTTTTATTTTTATTTTTAGGATTTAGGGTTTAGGGTATAGGTTTTAGGTTTAGGGTTCAAGTTTTAATTTATGGTTTAGGGTTTATGATTTTTGCTTTTTTTAATTAAGAACAAATTCAGATTCAACATTTTTTCTTTTTGATTACATCAACAAAGTAACACACCAAGTTTTTTAAGACACAAGTAATGACATAGATAAAAAATGAGCATGCATAGAGCAAATAAAATATCCTAGATTACTAGAATAGTCTCTACTATAAAGTCATAGTTCCATAAGAAACAGATCAGATCGGTTGTTCTTCGATTTCTCTAGATTCCATCAAAACCACCCTGGCCTCTCGAGTAGCGGAATCCACCATCATATCCCCAATCTCTCCCTCTGCCACTACCACGCCAGTAACCTCCATCGTACCTCCTACCTCTATAACCACCACTACTCTGATAATGATTTCCATATGTTCTAGCACCTCCAGATCCCCCACCACCACTGCGATAACCGCTACCTCTGCCTTCGTCTTCACCACTAGATCTAGACTAACCTTGGTTGATGGTGATGTTCCTATTGTCAAGGTTTTGCACATTCTTAGGCTTTAGGATTATTTTTTTACTTTATTTTGTTACTTTAGGCTTAGTTTTAGGGTTTAGGGTTTAGTGTTTAGGGTTTAGTGTTAGGGTTTAGGGTTTAGGGTTTAGGATTTAAGATTTAGGGTTTAGGGTTTAGGGTTTAGTGTTTAGGGTGTTAGGGTTTATACTATTAGGGTTTAGGGTTTAGGGGGGTGTTTTACTGTAGGGTAGGGTTTATGGTTTTCAGGGTTTAGGATTTAGGCTTAAGATTTAGGTAGGTAGGTTGTGAGGTTTAATGTTAGTTAGTGTGGAGGGTTTAGTTTACAATTTAGGGCTCACCTGGAGAATTTAGTTTAGGGTATATTTTTTAAAACAAGCAAACCCAGATTTAGGTTTATTTAGTTTACTTAGTTAATTTTTATTTTAGTTTAATTTATGTTTATTTTTATTTTGATTTATTTTCATATTTATTTAGTTTAGTTTATTTTTTAGGTTTAGGCTTAGGTTTAAGTTTAAGTTTATTGTTTAGTTGAGTTTTATTTTTATTTTATTTTTTAGGTTTAAGTTTTAGTTTCTTATTTAAGTTTAGGTTAGGGTTTAGGGTTTAGGATTTAGGATATAGGGTTTAGTGTATAGGCATTATGGTTTATGGTTTTTAGGGTTTAGGGATTAGGGTTTAGGGTTTATGTTTTTGGGTTTTGGGTTTGGGGTTTAGGGCTTTAAGGTTTAGGGTTAGGGTTTTGTTTTTTTTATGTTTTTTTTTAAATTTTTAGGGTTTAGGGTTTAGGTTTTAGGTTTAGGGTTCAGGTTTTAGTTTAGGTTTATTTTTAAATTAAATAAACTCGTAGGTTTATATATATTTTAGTTTATTTTATTTATTTTTTATTTAATTTAGTTTATTTTATATTTTCTATTTATTTAGGTTTATTTTTTATTTTTTTATTTTATTTTATTTATTTTAGGTTTATTTATTTTAGTTTAGGTTTTTTATTTTAATTTATTTTTTAGGTTTAGGTTTAGGTTTATGTTTATTTTTTTAGTTTGATTTTATTTTTATTTTATCTTTTAGGTTTAGGTTTTATTTTTTATTTTTAACTTTAGGTTTATGATTTTATTTTATTTTTTTAGGTTTAGATTTAGGTTTTCATTTTAGGTTTATTTTTAGATTTTATTCTTTAGTTTAAGTTTAGGTTTATTTTTAGTTTATTTTATTTTATTTAGTTTAGGGTTTAGTTTTAGTTTATTTTAGGTTTAGGTTTAGGTTTTCTTTATTTAGTTTAGTTTTTTTTTTTTTGTTTAGGTTTAGGGTTTTTTTTTTAGTTTATGGTTTAGGTTTTATTTTTTATTTATATTTAGCTTTGTTTTTTAGGTTTAGGTTTTTATTTAGTTTTTAGTTTATTTTATTTAAGTTTTATTTTTCATTTAGTTTAGGTTTTATTTAGGTTTTTTATGTTAGGTTTATTTTATTTTTTTAGTTTAGTTTTGGTTTTTATTTATTTTATTTTATTTTAGTTTTTATTTCTTATTTTAATTTATTTTTAGGTTTAGGTTTAGGTTTATGTTTTAGTTTTGCTTTTTATTTTATTTTATTTTTTATTTTATTTAGGATTATGTTTATTTTTTATTTTAAGGTTTTATTTAGTTTAGGTTTAGGTTTTTAGGCTTTTAGGGTTTAGGGTTTAGGGTTTATGGGTTTAAGGTTATAGGTTTTGAGGTTTAGGGTTTAGGGATTAGGGTTTAGGGTTAGATTTTTTTTTCCTTTTTTATTTTTTTTATTTTTATTTTTAGGGTTTAGGATTTAGGGTTTAGTGTTATGGTTTAGGTTTTAGGTTTAGGGTTCAAGTTTTAGTTTAAGGTTTTTGGTTTTTTTTTTAACAGAGAACAAATTCAGATTCAAGATTGCTTCTTTTTGATTTCATCAACTGAGTAACACACCACGTTTTCTAAGAGACAAACGATGACATGGATAAAAATGAGTACACATAAAGAAAATTAAAAACCTAAGATAACTAAAATCATCTCTAATGTAAAGACAGTTCCATATGCAGTAGATCGGATCAACCGTTCTTTAATTTCTCTAGTTCCCATCAGAACCCCTCTAGCCTCTCGAGTAACAAAATCCACCATCATGTCCAGATCTCTCTCTCTATCACCACCACAGTTGTAAGCTCCGTTGCTCCTCCGGCCTCCATAACCACAACTGCTCTGACCAGCACCTCCATATCCACCAACACATCCAAATCCCCACCACCACTGCGATAACCACATCCTCTGCCTTCATCTCCACCACCTGATCTAGATTGAGCCTGGTTGACAGTGATGTTCCTACTATCAAGGTTCTGCCCATTCTTAGGGTTTAAGTTTTGGTTTAGGTTTATTAAGTTTTAAGGTTTAAGAATATTTTTTAATTTATTTAATTACATTAGGTTTAGGTTTAGTGTTTGGGGTTTAGGGTTTAGAGTTTAGTGTTTTAGGGTTTATGCTTTTAGGGTTTAGGTTTAAGGTTTAGAATTTAGGTTTAGGGTTTTTTAGGGTGTAGGGTTTAGGGTTTAGAATTTAGGGTTATAGGTTTAGGGTTGTAAGTTTAGGGTTTAGAGTTAGTTTTAGCGTTTATGGTTTACGGACAGGATTTTTTTATTTTTTTATTTTTTTGTTATTTTTATTTTTTTAAATTAAGTAAAGTGGTAAGTTTAGGTTTATTTAGTTTATTTTTATTAATTTTATTTTATTTTATTTTTTATATTTATTTAGGTTTATTTTGATCTTTATTTAGTTTAGTTTATTTATTTTTGGTTTATTTATTTTAGTTTAGGTTTTTATTTTAATTAATTTTTTTATGTTTAGGTTTAAGTTTAGGTTTGTTTTTTAGTTCAATTTTATTTTTAATTTATTTTTTACGTTTAGGTTAGTTTTTTATTTTATTTTTTTAGGTTTAGGTTTTAGGTTTTTATTTTAGGTTTATTTTTAGGTTTTACTTTCTAGTTTAGGTTTAGGATTAATTTTAGTTTATTTTATCTTTATAGGGTTTGTGTTTAGGTTTAGGTTTAGTTTATTTTAGGTTAGGTTTTAGGCTTTATTTATTTTAGTTTAGTTTATTTTAGTTTAGGTTTAGGTTTACCCTGAACACAACTGTGATAACTACCGCCTCCATCTTCGCCTCCACTGCCAGCTATAGATTGTGCCTGGTTGACGGTGATGTTCCTATCATCAAGGTTATGCCCATTCTTAGGGTTTAGGCTTAGGTTTAATAAGTTTTAGGATTTAGGTTTATTTTTTAATTTATTTAGTTAATTTAGGTTTAAGTTTAGGGTTAGGGTTTAGGGTTTTAGGGTTTAGGATTAGAGTTTAATGTTTAGGGTTTTGGGTTTTTAGGGTGTAGGGTATAGGATTGTAGGCTTAGGGTTTAGTGTTAGTTTTAGGGTTATAATTTTTTTTTAATTTTTTTAATTTTTTTAAATTTTGTAAACTCATAGGGTTAGGTTTATTTAGTTAATTTTTTATTTGTTTTAGTTTATTCAATTTTTATTTTTACCTTTATTTAGTTTAGTTTATTTATTTTAGTTTAAGTTTTTATTTTAGTTTATTTTTAGGTTTATGTTTAGGTTTATTTTTTAGTTTAGTTTTATTTTTATTTTATTTTTTAGGTTTAGGTTTTAGTTTTTATTTTACTTTTTTAGGTTTAAGTTTTAGCTTTTTATTTTAGTTTTATTTTTAGGTTTTATTTTTTAGTTTAGGTTTAGGTTTATTTTTAGTTTACTTTATTTGATTTAGTTTAGGTTTAGGTTTTAATTTTATTTTATTTAGGTTTAGTTTTTTTATTTATTTTATTTTTAGGTTTTATTTAGGTTAGCTTTAGGTTTTAGGTTTAGTGGTTTAGTGGTGGTTTAGGGTTGCAAGTGTTTAGGGTTTAAGTTTTAGTGTGTAAGGATATAGTTTTTTTTATTTATTTTATTTTATTTTATTTTAGGTTTAGGATTTAGGATTTTTTTTTATTTTTATTTTTTTTATTTTAAGGTTTAGGGTTTAGGGTTTATGTTTTAGGTGTAAGGTTTAGGCTTTAGTTTAGGGTTTAGAATTTTTTGATTTTTTTTAAAAGAGAACAAATTCAAATTCAATATTTCTTCTTTTCAATTTCATTAACCAAGTAACACACCAAGTTTTCTACGACACAAGCGATGACATAGATATAAAATGAGCACGCATAGAGCAAATCAGAAACCCTAGATAACTAGAACCGTCTCTATTGTAAAGACACATTTCCATATATAGCAGATCAAATCGACCATTCTTCCATTTCTCCATTTCCTATTAGAACCACCCCGACCGCTCGAGTAGTGGGATTGACCATCATGTCCCCGATCTCTCCCTCCGCCACCACCAAGGCTGTAACCTCCGTCGCTCCTCCCACCTCCGTAACCACCACTACTCCGACCACCACTTCCATATCCACCAACATCTCCAGATCCCCCACCACCCACTGCGATAATTTTCACCTTTGCCTTCGCCTCAGCCACTAGATCTAGGCTGAGCCTAGTTGACGGTGATGTTCCTACCGTCAAGATTATGCCCATTCTTAGGGTTTAGGTTTATTCTTTTACTTTATTTAGTGAATTTAGATTTAGGTTTAGGGTTTGGGGTTTAGGGTTTAAGGTTTAGGGTTACGGTTTAGGGTTTTAGGATTTATGGGTTTGGGGTTTAGGTATAGGGTTTTTTTGGGTGTAAGGTTTAGGGTTTAAGGTTTAGGGTTTAGGGTTAGTTTTATGGTTTAGGGTTAGGGTTTATTTATTTTAAATTAAGTAAACTTGTAGGTTTAGGTTTATTTAGTTTATTTTTTTTATCTATTTTAGTTTATTTTATTTTATATTTTTATTTTATTTAGCTTAGTTTATTCATTTTAGGTTTAGTTATTTTAGTTTAGGTTTTTATTATTGCATATTTTTTGGATTAGTTTTAGCTTAAAGTTTACTTTTTAGTTTAGTTTTATTTTTATTTAATTTTTAGGTTTACATTTTATTTTTTATTTTAGGTTTAGGTTTCATTTTACATTTTAGGTTTAGTTTTAGGTTTTATTTTAGGTTTATTTTTTAGGTTTTATTTTTTTAGTTTAGGTATTATTTTTAGTTTATTTTATTTTATTTAGTTTAGGTTTAGGTTTAGGTTTAGTTTATTTTAAGTTTAGGTTTAGGATTTATTTATTTTAGTTTAGATTTAGGTTTATTTTATTTTTATTTTAGGTTTAAGTTTTTTTTTTGTAAAGTTTAGAGTTTTGATTTTATTTTTTATTTATTTTTAGGCTTTATTTTTTCGCTTACTTTTTAGGTTAAGGTTTAAATTTTGTTTTTATTTTATTTTATTTTATTTTAGGTTTATTTTTTTCTAGTTTAGGTTTAGTTTTTATTTTATTTAGGTTTCTTATTTTTTAGTTTAGTTTATGTTTTTATTTATTTTATCTTAGTTTATTTTTTATTTTTTATTTCATTTTCTTTTTTATGTTTAGGTTTAGGTTTTAGTTTATGTTTTAATTTTATTATTTTATTATTTTATTTTAGTTTAGGATTTCTTACTTATTTTATTTTTATATTTTTATTTAGTTTAGGTTTAGGTTTTTAGATTTTTACGGTTTAGAGTTTAGGTTTAGGTTTTATGATTTAGGGTTTAGGGTTTTTGGGTTTTAGGGTTTAGGGTTTAGGGTTGTGAGTTTTAGGGTTTAGAGTTTAGGGTTTCAGGTTTAGGGTTTAAGGTTTAGGGTTTAGGGTTTAGGGTTCATTGTTTTAGTGTTTAACATTTATATTTAGGGTTTAGGGTTTAGGGTTTTAGGTTTTAGGGTTTAGGGTTTAAGGTTTAGGGTTTATGGTTGTAGGTTTAGGCTTTAAGGTTTAGGGTTAGTTTAAGGGTTTATTGTTTAGGGTTAAGGTATTTTTTATTTTTTTATTTTTATTATTTTATTTTTTTTGAAAGTTAAGTAAACTAGTAGGTTTTTATTTATTTAGTTTATTTTTTATTTATTTTAATTTATTTTGTTTTTTATTTTTATATGGGTTTATTTTAATTTTTATTTAGTTTAGTTCATTTATTTTAGATTTATTTATTTTAGTTTAGGTTTTTTATTTTAGTTTATGTTTTCAATTTAGGTTTAGGTTTAGATTTATTTTTTAATTTAATTTTATTTTTACTTTATTTTTAAGGTTTAGGTTTTATTTATTTTTTTTTTATTTTTAAGTTTAGGTTTAGGTTTTTATTTTATTTTTTTAGGTTTAGCTTTTAGGTTTTTATTTTAGGTTTATTTTTTTGGTTTAATTTTAGTTTAGGTTTAGGTTTATTTTTAGTTTATTTTATCTTATATAGTTTTGGTTTAGGTTAAGGTTTAGTTTATTTATGTTTACGTTTAGGTTTTATTTATTTTAGTTTAGTTTATTTTAGTTTAGGTTTAGCTTAACTTTATTTTTAATTTAGGTTTAGGATTTTTTTTTCATTTCGATTTTAAGTTTTTTTTAAATTTTTTTTAATTTTTAGGTTTTATTTTTTTGTTTATCTTTTAGGTTTAGGTTTTATTTATTTTTATTTTATTTTAAACTTTTTATTTTATTTTTTTTTTTATTTTATTTATATTTATTTTTAGGTTTAGGTTTTAATTTATTATATTTTAGTTTAGTTTTTATTTTTTATTTTATTTTTTAGGTTTAAATTTAAGTTTAAGTTTAGTTTTTAGTTTATGTTTTTATTTTATTTTATTTTTTATTTTATTTTGGTTTAAGTTTTTTTATTTATTTTATTTTCTTAATTTAGGTTTAGGTTTTAGGTACGATTTAAGGTTTAGGGTTTATGGTTTGGGGTTTAGGGTTTAGGGTTTAGGTTTAGGTTTGTGGTTTAGGGTTTAGGTTTAGGGTTTAGGGTTTAGGGTTTAGGGTTTAGGGTTTAGGGTTTAGGGTTTAGGGTTCAGGGTTCAGGGTTGTAGGTTTAGGGTTTGTTTTAGGGTTAGGGTCAGGAGAAGGGTTACAATTACATATAATGCTATTAGCCAAGAGAAGAAAGAGTGGGAAACATCAAGGCCATCAAATCCAGCATACCTCATGTAGCCCATCATCTGAAGTCCATCATTCAGCAAGGTTGGAAAATCCTCCAAATAGAAAACATAACAGCAAATCACTAAGCCACTAGAACAACCAAACCTAATAAGGCAGATAATCAACCATCCATCAGGGATAGTAGCAATGCAGTAGGAGCACCACCAAAGCCACCACCAAAAAATAATAATAAAATCCAAAAGAGCAAGCATCATAACAACACAAACTAGAGACAAACAAAAGTAAAAAAAGAAAAACACAAGTACTTATATCCTCCACCAACAAAGCAGAAAAATGAGCCAAAACACCAAATTTAATCAAGAGGTGAAGGTCGCCACTCAAATAGAAAAGGGGAGGGGATCAATTTTAGCTAAGAGAGAAAAAAAAGTAGGAGAAACTAGAAACATAGGTCACAGAAAGAACACCAGAATGTTCCTAGAATAGTCACCAAAGGAGTAGAAAAAATTGACCAAAATAGCCACCCTTCCAACCAACCTAGCCAGTCAATACAACCAACCAAATCAACCAGCCAACATATCCTCCTAGCCAACCACCACAGCAGCAGAAAACTCAAGTTAGTGTAAAGACCAACAACAATCATGAAACAAAAATTACCTAAGACAGCTAGGGAAAGGGTAGAAGCATATAGCAGCTACCAAACCCAACCAAGGAAAAAGAAAATCCAATCCAGGTAAGTAGAACATCCAGCCAAACACAAAAGGTATAAAGCCCGGTAAGACAGACTACAAGCAAACCAATAGGAACAATAACAATAAAGGCACCCAAGGCCAACTAACAGCCACAAAATAGCCTTCAACCAGCCAATCCAAGACAATACCCAAACCCAAAGCTATTGTAGCCAAAAGAGGAAGGCCAATATAGTAAGAGGTTAAAACCATAACCATTAGAAACCAAACAAAATCAATAAATAACCACCAAGCCCCAGTCAACAAAACATAAAAAATAACAGCAAAATAATAACCTCCACCATGCTAAAATCAAGCCCTAAATAAACTACCAACAACCTCCAGATTAGTCACCAATAAAAAATTGAAAAAAATAGCCAAAATAGCTAGCAATACAACCAACCCAAGTAGCCAAAACTGCCAGCCAACCCAGCCAGCCAACAAAGCCACCATGTCAACCACCAGAATAGCCCAAAAAAGAGGCAAAACCCATATAGAAAGAAAAACCTACAGCATCCATAGCCATAACCCAAATGGATGATATAAAAAATAGCCAAGGGAAAATTATGGTAAACACCCAAATGCTAAGCCACTAAAAAAAAAAACCAAAACAACCTAGGCTGCACTTACAATAATCACCAATAGCAAAAACCAAACCAACCTAAAAGTAAGAGATCAAAAACATAACCTAGCTTAGGCCAAAGAGAGAAAATAATTTGATAACCACAACCTAAAGAGGGTTGAATAAGGGGAAACCAACAGCAAAAGATCATCAAAATCCAATAGAAAAAACCAAGCTAAGAATTTATAATTTGAGATAAGGCAATTTAGTATTATCCAGATCATCAAAATCTAGTATTAATAATTTAGGCAAAGTTTGGTTGTTAAATAAAGTGAACTCAGTTAAGTTGGCACCAAAGTTAGCCAAGTAATTAGCACAAGTATTACATTCATGGTGGATGTGAGAAAATTTTAAAACAAACATGAGAAAGAAGATTTTTAGAATGATTAAGAAGATAAAATAATTCAGCATTCTCAATTCTATTGGAATTAAGCTTGTCAAGAAGCAAGAGAGCATCAACTTCAATCCAGATGTTGAGGAAACTTCTATTCAAATAAATTTCAATAGCTTTATTAATAGCCGTAAGCTTAGCAAAAATAATAGAATAGACTTTGAGAGGATATGCAAAAGCACAAATGATAGAACCTTTATAATCCCTAGGAATACCACCATAGCCATATTTATTGGAGGCAACAGAATCATCAGTATTCATTTTAATCAAATTGTCTTTAGGTTTGATCCAATGGATAATCCAAACACTTTTATAAGAGTCAAACTTAGGCAGAATGATACATAATTTTTTAGCCACAAATTTATAACCTTTAAAATGAATATTACTAATAAGATTGACATTAAAAAGAGCATGAATTTTTTCTTTAGTTCTAGTTAGGATACTTTTATGGTTCATAGGAATACCATGATATTTAGCATCATTTCTATCCATCTAGATGAACCAGATAGGGGTACTATCAATTAAAGCTTTGGTATGACCTTTCATTGTATTTTTGAAACAGACTTCAAGAAGTTGATATAAAGAAAGAGAACACTAGAAATAGTTGGTTTTAAATAAATCATCATACCAAAACCATAATTTAGAAGCAATAGCACCATTGCTAAAAACATGATTTACATTTTCAATATGAAAGAAACAATAGCACTTTGAAAGTAAGTAAAACCCTTTAGTCCAGAGCAAAGAGTCCACAAGAATAAAGTTATTCAAAATCCTAAAAAGCTAAAATTGAACAGGAAATGGGAATGAAACTATTCTAAAAATTAATAAAAACATTAGATGGGTTCGGTTTATCTCTAATAAAATTCCAAACCTCCTTAAGTACAAAGTCACCATTATAAGAAAGCTTAAAAAAATTTGGTCAGGTTTGTTAGAAGAAATGGGGATATTTTTAAAGTTGTCAAAAAGAGAAATAGGGATATAATTCTCAAGTTTCCTTTCATTCCAATTGTTATTAAGCCAAAAGAAATTAACTTTCGTAGCAGTAGTTGAGTGGGTAGATAAAAGGGTATCAATAGAGTCGTTGCTAATCCAATTGTCTTGCCAAAAGAAGGAAGAACCTGACAGAATACCCCTATATATTAAAACTTTGGCAACCCATTTAGTGGAGCAAAGCTTTTCCAAATCAGAGAGTCACCAACTTTATAATCATAGTTAAGGGGGTGTTTACCTTGGCAATATTTTTCCATCATAAAATCAGCTCAAAGGCTATCATTCTTTCTAAAATTCCACTATAGCTTATGAGAGAAGGCAGTAATATCTTCACAAATAGGCTTGCAACCAAGAGCACCTTCTCCCACAAGACCACAACATTCATGCCAAGATGTTCAATGCATTCTTTTGGTAGAATTATTGGAGCCCCAAAAACATTTGTTAAGCAAATGATCAATTTTGATAAGTGTAGCATTAATCGGGATAATAGTTTGAATGAAATAAAGAGGCATTGAGTTGAGAGTGCTTTTAAGAATAGTGAGCCTACCACCAAAGGAAAGTAAATGGATTTCCCAAATAGAAATTTTATTTGAAATTTTTTGAATTAGCTCATCAAAGAGATGGGAACGTTTTAAGCCTTTAAAGAGTGGAGCACCCAAGTACTTAAGAGGTAAGTGTTGATGTTTAAATTGGTGATATGTAGGATTTTATTCATTTTAGAGAAGTGATCTTTTGTTATCATTGATAAAAAAACCACTTTCTCTATAAAATTTATTTAAAAAAGACTTGAGATGATTGATGTGATGAATAGAAGCATTGCAAAAAAAATAATGAAATTATTTACGAAATGTAAATGAAAAATAAGAAGACCACCAAGAGTTTTATATTACACATTAGAATTGTTTAAGAATAAATCATTATTGCTTCTAGATAAGTACTCAACAACAATAATAAATAAATCAGGAGATAAAGGATCCCCTTGATGTAAGCCATGGGAAGAGGGAAAGAAATCCAAGGCTTCCCCATTATGTAAAATCAAAAACCAGGCATTATTAATAAAATTTTAGTAAGAAAATATATTTATCAAAAAACCTTAATAAAATTAGAATATGAAAAAAGAAATCCCAAGAGATGTTATTAAAGGCTTTCGTGATAACCAATTTGAAAATAATGTTGCCACCTTTTGTCTTAGCATCAAGATCATGAATTAATTCTTGGGCAAGTAAAATATTGTCAAAAATGGATCTACCTCTAACAAAACCAATTTAGTTGAGAGAGCTAATTCTATTAAGTAAAGGACTAAGTCTATTGGTAGAAAATTTTAGAACTCAACTTATTGAAGAAGGTACAAAGACTAATAGGTCTAAAATCACTATAATAGTCCATATTATCTTTCTTAGGTATGAGAATAATAGAAGTACTAGAAAAATTTCTATGAAAGGATTACGATTTTTGGTAGGTTTAGGTTAGGGTATGGCCAGGTTAAGTAGTGTGTGTAAGGTTAGGCTGTGGTCAGAGGTCATGATCAGGGCTAGATAATTAGGATCAGGTCTTGGGTCTGGGTTATAGGGTCAGGGTCAGTTCAGTCAGGTCAGGGCCTGGGCCTGGGCCTGGGTGGGAGTTTAGGTAGGTC
This sequence comes from Cymbidium sinense, assembly GCA_021442155.1. Taxonomy (NCBI): domain Eukaryota; kingdom Viridiplantae; phylum Streptophyta; class Magnoliopsida; order Asparagales; family Orchidaceae; genus Cymbidium; species Cymbidium sinense. The sequence goes on along the minus strand of CM038214.1, from coordinate 293,609,867 downwards.
AGGCACAGGGTCAGCTCAGATAAGTATAGGAAGTTAGGAGGTCAGGTTGGGGTTAAAAGCCCAGGTCAAAAGAGTGGTATTCAGGTGGCCCAGGTCAGGGCCAGGATCAGGTCAGGGCCAGATCTTCAAGGAGGGCCAGTCGAGTTAGTCAGTGGTTATCAGGTCAGTTGGGCCCAGCCTAGGACAACGCCAGGTCAGGGTGTTCAGGAGTCAGTAGAAAGTTTAGGGTCTGGTTAGTCAGTGGTCGTGGTCAGTGGCCAGAGAGAGGTGGGTTGGGCTGGAACAAAGGTTTAAGGGTCAGTTAAAGGATCTCAGAGGTCAGATTCAGAGTCAGGTTAAGACTCCAGATTAGGGCCCAGGCAAGATCTGGCCCAGTTAAGATTAGGGCCTTAAGGGTCAGGGCCTCACGCCTGTGTATTGAGCCCAGCAAAGCCCAGGACAGGTCAGAGCCCAGTGGTCATTATGGCCCAGATTTAGTGAGGCCTAGATTCAGGGTCAGCCAGGAAGGTAAATTAGGGTCAGGTTCAGGTCAGGGTGGGTCAGGTTAGGGGTCAGGTCAGTAGGTTTCAGGTTTAGGGTTAGGGTCAGGGTGGTAGTGGTAGATGAGGGTATGGTCAGTTAGGGTTTAGGGTTTGGAGGGTGGGTTAGGTCAGTGGGGTCTTTATAGGTTTAGTGTAGTTGTAGTTTAGAGTTTAGGGTTAGTTTAGTTTTAAGTTTTTTAGAATTAGAGTTTTAATTATTTATTTTATTTATTTTAAAATTAAGCAAACTAGTAGGTTTTGGTTTAATTAGTTTATTTTTTATTTATTTTAGTTTATTTTATTTTTTATTTTTATTTTGGTTTAATTTTTTTTATTTTTTATTTATTTTTTATTTTATTTTATTTTAGGTTTATTTAATTTTTCTTTTAGGTTTAGTTTTTATTTTATTTAAGTTTTTTAATTTTTTAGTTTAGTTTAGATTTTTATTTATATAATTTAAGTTTTGTTTCAATTATTTATTTTATTTTATTTTTTAGGTTTAGGTTTACGTTTAGGTTTAGGTTTTAGTTTAGGTTTTTATTTTATTTTATTTTGGTTATCTATTTTAATTTTAAGTTTTATTTAGTTTAGGTTTAGGTTTATATCTTTTTAATATTTAGTGTTTATGGTTTAGGGTTTATGGTTTTTTTTTTTGTTTTTTTGGGTTTAGGGTTTGGGATTTAGAGTTTAGGGTTTTGGCCTTAGTGTTTAGGGTTTAGGATTTATGGTTTAGGGTTTAGGTTTTAAATTTATGGTTCATATTTTAGTTTAGGGTTTAGGGTTTTTGGTTTTTTTTTTGGACAAAGAATAAATTCATATTAAACATTTCTTCTTTTTGATTTCAACGACCAAGTAACACGCTAAGTTTTCTAAGACACAAATGACAACATAGATAAAAAATGAGCACACATATTGCAAATCAAAATTGCTAGATAACTAGAACCGTGTCTACTATAAAGACACAATTCGATAAGCAGTAGATCGAATTGGGCGTTCTTCAGTTTCTTCAATTCCCATCATAACCACCCCAGCCTCTCGAGTAGCAGGATCCACAATCATATCCTCGATCTATCTCTCCGCCACCACCATGGATGTAACCTCCGTCACTCCTCCCGCCTCCATAACTGCCACTATGCCAACTACCACCTCCATACCCACCAACACCTCCAGATCCCCCACCCCCACTATAATAACCGCCGCCTCTGCCTTCACCTCCACCACTAAATCTAGACTGAGCTTAGTTAACGGTGATGTTCCTGCCTTGAAGGTTCTTCCCATTCTTAGGGTTTAGGTTTAAGTTTAGGTTTATTTAGTTTTAAGGTTTAGGTTTTTTTCTAATTTATTTAGTTACTTTAGGTTTTGGTTTAGGGTTTGGGGTTTAGGGCTTAGGGTTTAGGTTTAGGGTTTAGGGTTTAGGGTTTAGGGTTTTACGATTTATGCTTTTAAGGTTTAGGGTTAGGGTTTAGGGTTTAGGATTTAGGATTTAGGACTTAAGGTTTATGGTTTTTTGTAAAAAAAAAATTAAGTAAACCAACAGGTTTAGGTTTTTTAGTTTATTTAGTTTATTTATTTTAGTTTATTTTAATTTTTATTAACATTACTCATAGATTTAAGGGATGTCTCATGTATAGAACTGAGTTCTCCTTCTTCCAAGCCATTAGAATTTTTTAAAGGCAAATGAGCATCAGGTATAGCAAGTGAGGGAGCCGAAACAAAATTATTAAGAAGGAAAGTGTAAACATCAAGCCCTTCTTCTTCAATACCCAGATTATTAGAGAAAACCAATTCTTTTTTGAGAATTTAAATCATCCTGAACTAAAGTAAAGTTAGGTTCTTCAAATTGAATATCATGAAAAGCCAAAGCCATATTCTCCTTTGAATTTGAGTGATGCATAACATTGACATCCTTATTAATATTTTCAATTAAAGCTACATTTTTGTCGATCAAAATTGGTAAGGATGCAGGGATCAACTCAGAGGAAAAAGAATCGTTATCCAAAAGATTAGAGAAATTATTATTTTCCACATTAGAAACCTTCAATTGCATAGAATAAATTAGAGGTAAAACACACTTATTAGGAATATTAAAAAAATCCTTTTTTAAAATTAACTTTTTGATATTTAATAGTGGTCGACTTAAGGTTAGGAACAAAAGTTTCCTTAATAAGAAATCTTTTTAGGTGAGGATGCATAATGAAACATTTGGAATTATTGTGCCCATGGACTTTCTAATGAGAAAAAAAGATAGAAAAATTTTCAAAATCAAAATTTTGTATATAACCGTAATTTTTAGATCCCAACCAGATTTCTTTGGGGTGTTTCTTGGTAATGTCCAATTCAAATAGCCGTTTCTTGATCAATTTGCAATGGCTGACCAAATAAATCACCCACAATAAAGAGGAATTGATGATTAATGAAATGGATTTCCATATTGGGGAGAGAAATTCAAACTAGAATGATTAGGGATTCTTCACTAATATCAAATAGTGGAGTCCATTTCAGCAACCTCATTTGGAAATTGAAAACAAAATAAGAATGACAAGCAAAAACACACGAGTAATCCAAAAAGTTCTTTAACTAAATCAAAATGTGGCGGGGATCAGTTAAACTAATCATAAAAGCACCCAAGAGTTTCAGACTATGAAATAAAGTGCGAATGTTTTTTAGATTTAGCCTACGAAGAGTAAACATTCCAACCAAAGTGAATTCAAATGGCTTAGCAAGCTTTTCCACAATCAGATCAAAGCATATAACTACAGGCATGCCTCGAGAAGAAGTCAAAATAAGTTTTAAGGATTCACCTGAACAGCTATCCTTACTAGTGAGGTCAACTTTGAATGGTTTCAAAGTAGCCAAAGCCAATGTAGTTGATGCCCTAGCAGGATCCATTGGATCCATCAGTTTCCCCCATGGAATCATCGGGGAAGATGCCAATCCACGGTGTCACTCCAAGTAAAACACGAAAGCGGCCAATGACCATCAATTCTAGAAGGAATCTAGTGAGAATCAAGCCAAACAACCATCAAGCAATAGCCAAAAAGCCAAAAATGAGAGGGGAAAAGAGGAATCACCAGAGAATGAGGTTGAGGGCTCGGGTGGCTAGTGGGTTTGACGGTGTGTATAAAGGGCAGGGACGTAGTCAACACGAGCTGATGACTTGCGCTTACTAGGAATTTAGGGTTGCTATTTATTTTTAGAGTTTAGAAACTTAAACCTAAACCTAAAGTAACTAAATAAAAAAAATGTAAATCTTAAAACCTAATAAACTTAAACCTTGTGTTAGGGTATAAGGTTTAGGGTTTAGGTGTAGGTTTAGGTATGAGGTAAGGTTAGAGCTTTTAGGGTCCATGATTTTAGGGTTTAGGATTAGGTTTAGGTTTAGTTTAGGATTTTAGGGTTTAGGTTGCAATAGCAGGGCTTTAAGGTTTAGGGTTTAGGCTTAGGGCACAGGGTTTTGGGTGGGGTTTAGTGTTAGGTTGGGTAAGGGTAGGTTAGGGTTTAGGGTTTTAGGTTTAGGGTTATTTTTAGGGTTTAGGGTTTAGGGTTAGGATTTTTTATTAATTTTAATTTTATTTTTAAGGGTTTAGGGCTTTGGGTTTAGGATTTAGGTTTAGGGTTCATGTTTTAGTTTAGGTTTATTTTTAAATTAGGTAAACTGGTAGGTTTATGTTTTATTAGTTTATTTGATATTTTTTTATTATTTTAGTTTATTTTATTTTAGGTTTAGGTTTTAGGTTTTTACTTTAGGTTTATTTTTGGTTTTATTTTTTTTAGGTTTAGGTTTAATTTTAGTTTATTTTCTTTTATTTAGTTTTGGGGTTTAGGCTTAGTTTATTTTAGTTTTAGGTTAAGGTTTTATTTATTTTAATTTAGTTTATTTTAGTTTAGGATTAGGTTTATTTTATTTTGTTTATTTTAGGTTTATGGTTTTTTCTAGTTTTAGGTTTAGGTTTTATTTTTTTTAATTATTTTTAGGTTTATTTTTTAGGTTAGGTTTTTATTTTCTTTTATTTTAGGTTTATTTTGTTTTTATTTTTAATTTACTTTTTATTTTATTATGTTTTTTACTTTTAGGTTTATTTTATGTTTTAGTTTATTTTAGGTTTTTATTTATCTTATTTTAGTTTAGTTTTTATATTTTATTATATTTTATTTTTAGGTTTAGGTTTAGGTTTAGGTTTGCAACTTAGTTTAGGTTTTTATTTTATTTTATTTTTTTATTTTATTTAGGTTTAGGTTTTTTTACTTTATTATATTTTTAGGTTTTATTAAGTTTATGTTTAGGTTTTTAGGTTTTTAGGGTTTGGGGTTTAGGGTTTAGGGTTAGGGTTTTTTTTGGGTTTAGGTTTTTGGTTTAGGGTTTAGGGTTTAGGCTTTAGTTTGGGGTTTAGGGGTTTTACTTTTTCTTTTGACAGAGAACAAATGAAGATTTCATCAACCATGTTTTTTAAGACATAAGCGATGACCTAGATCAAGAATGAGCACGCATAGAGAAAATCAAAAACACTAGTTAACTAGAATCATCTCTACTATATAGACACAGTTCTATAAGCAGCAGATCAGATCAATCATTCTTCAGTTTATCCAGTTCCAATCAGAACCACCCTAGCCTCTTGAGTAGCGGGATCCACCATTATATCCCCGATCTCTCTGTCCACCACCACCACGATTGTAACCTTCATCTCTCCTCCTGCCTCCATAAACACCACTACACCACCACCATATCCACACACCTCCGCACCTCCACCACTACTTGTGATTATTGTCGCCTTAGCCTTCACCTCCACTGATCTGCCCCGTGAGTGATGTTCCTTCCATCAAGGTTCTACCCATTTTTAGGGTTTAGGTTTAGGTTTAGGTTTATTAGGTTTAAGGGTTTAGGTTTATTTTTTAATTTATTTAGTTACTTTAGGCTTAGGTTTAGGTTTGAAGTTTAGCATTTAAGGTTTCAGGTTTGAGTTTATGGTTTAGGTTGTAGGGTTTGGGGTTTAGGGTTTAGAGTTTAGGGTTTAGGGTTTTTTAGAGTTTAGGGTTGTAGGTTTAGTGTTGTAGGTTTTAGGTTTAGGGTTTAGGGTTAGTTTTGGGGCTTAGGGTTTAAGATTTAAGGTTTAGAATTTTTTTAATTAAGTAAATCGATAGGTTTAGGTTTATTTAGTTTACTTTGGGGTTTAGGGTTTAGGATTTTACGGTTTATGCTTTTACGGTTGAGGGTTTAGAGTTATAGTTTAGGGTTTAGGGTTTAGAGTTTAGGGTTTAGAGTTTAGGTTTTAGGGTTTTTAGGATTAAGGGTTTAGGGTTGTAGGTTTTCTATTGTAGGTTTATAATTTAGGGTATAGGGTTAGTTTTAAGATTTAGGGTAAGGGTTTTTCTATTTTTTATATTTTTAGGATTTCTGTTTTAGGGTTTAGGTTTTAGGTATTGGGTTCAAGTTTTAGTTGAGGGTTTAGGATTTTTAATTTTTTTTAACAAAGAATAAATTCATCAACTAAGTAACACACTAAGTTTTCTAAGACACAATGATGGCATAGATCAAAAATGATCACGCATAAAGCAAAATAAAAAGCATAGATAACTAGAACTGTCTCTACTATGAAGACACAGTTCTATAAGCAGTAGATCAGATCGATCGTTCTGTAATTTCTCTAATTCCTATCAGAACCACAATGACCTCTTGAGTAGCGAGATCTACCATCATATCCCCAATCTCTCCCTCCACCACCACCACATCTGTAACCTCCGTCACTCCTCACACCTCCATAACCACCACTGCTCTGACCACCACCTCCATATCCACCAGTACCTCTAGATCCCCCACCACCACTACTATAACAATCGCCTCCACCTTCGCCTCCACCACCAAATGTAGACTGAGCTTGGTTTATGATGATGTTTCTACCATCAAGGTTCTACCCATTCTTAGGTTTTAAGTTTACATTTAGGTTTATTAGGATTTATGATTTAGGTTTATTTTTTAATTTATTTAGTTACTTTAGGTTTAGGTTAGGGGTTTGGGGTTTTGGGTTTACTATTTAGGGTTAGGGTTTAAGGTTTAGGGTTTAGGGGTTAAGATTTAGGGTTTAAAGTTATTACATTTATGCTTTTAGGGTTTAGGGTTTAGGGTTTAGGGTTTGTATTTAGGGTTTAGGGTTTTTTAGGGCTTAGGTTTTAGCATTTAGGGTTAAGGGTTTAGGGTTTAGGGGTTAGGTTTTAGGGTTTATGATTTAGGGTTTAGGGTTTAGTGTTTAAGTTTTTTTTTTTTTGTAAATTATGCAAACCAATAGGTTTAAGTTTATTTAGTTATTTATTTATTTATTTTAGTTTCTTTTATTTTTTATTTTTATTTAGGGTTATTTTTTATTTTTATTTAATTTAGTTTATTTATTTTAGTTTAGGTTTTTATTTTAGTTTATTTTTGGTTTAGGTTTATGTTTATGTTTTTAGTTTAGTTTTATTTTTTTATTTTATTTTTAGGTTTAGGTTTTATTTTTATTTTTTTTATTTAGGTTTAGGTTTTATTTTATCTTTTTTAGGTTTAGGTTATAGTTTTTATTTTAGGTTTACTTTTAGGTTTAATTTTTTAGTTTAGGTTTAGGTTTATTTTTACTTTATTTTATTTTATTTAGTTTAGGGTTTAGGTTTAGTTTATTTTAGGTTTAGGTTTAGGTTTAATTTATTTTATTTTAGGTTTAGGTTTATTTTATTTTATTTATTTTAGGTTTAGGTTTTTTTACTTTATGGTTTAGGTTTTATTTTTTTATTTTATTTAGGTTTTATTTTAGTTTAGGTTTTTAATTTCTTTTAGTTTTTATTTAATTCAAGTTTAAGTTTTTTTATTTATTATATTTTTAGGTTTTATTTAGTTTAGGTTTAGGTTTTTTGGTTTTTAGGGTTTAAGGTTTAGGGTTTAGGGTTTATGGTTTAGGGTTTAGCGTTTAGGGTTTGGGGTTTAGGGTTTAGGGTTTAGGGTTGCAAGTTTAGGGTTTAGGATTAATTTTAGGAATTAGGGTTTAGTTTTTTTAGTTTTAATTTATTTTAATTAAGTAAATTAATAGGCTTAGGTTTATTTAGTTTATTTTTCATCTATTTTAGTTTATTTTATTTTTTATTTTTTATTTTTATTTAGTTTAGTTTATTTATTTTATTTTTATTTATTTTAGTCAGGTTTTTATTCTAATTTACTTTTTTAGGTTTCTGTTTAGGTTTAGTTTTTAGTTTAATTTTATTTTAATTATAATTTTAAGGTTTAAGTTTTATTTTTTTATTTTTAGGTTTAGGTTTAGGTTTTATTTAGTTGATGTTTAGTTTTTTAGCTTTTTAGGGTTTAGGCTTTAGGGTTTTGGGTTTAGGATTTAGGGTTTAAGGTTTAGGGTTTCAGATTTAGGGTTTAGGGTTTAGCATTTAAATTTTAGGGTTTAGGGCTTAGGGTTTAGGGTTTTGGGGTTTATGATTTTAGGGTTTAGGTTTTAAGTTTAGGGTTCAAGTTTCAGTTTAGGGTTAAGGGTTTTTAGTTTTTTTTTTAACAGAGAAAAATTCATATTCAACATTTCTTCTTTTCTATTTCATCAACCAAGTAACACACCAAGTTTTCTAAGACACAAGCAATGATATAGATCAAATATGTGCACGCATAGAGCAAATCAAAAACCTTAGATAGTTATAACAGTCTCTATTGTAAAGACACAGTTACATAAGTAGCATATCAGATTGGTCGTTCTTCAGTTTGTCCTGTTCCCATCAGAACCACCCCGACCTCTTGAGTAGCGGGATCCACCATCATATCCCAGATCTCTCCCTCCACAACCACCATGACTGTAGCCTCCATCGCTCCTTCCGTCTCCATGACCACCTTTGCTTCGACCACCACCTCCATATCCACTAGCACCTCTAGATCCCCCACCACCACTACGATCACTGCCATCTCCATCTTCACCTCCACCGCTAGATCTAGACTAAGCCTGATTGACGGTGATGTTCCCGCCATCAAGGTTTTGCTCATTCTTAGGGTTTCTTAGATTTGTAGGTAGGTTTTAGGGTTTAAGTTTATTTTTTAATTTATTTAGTTACTTTAGGTTTAGGTTTAGGTTTTGGGGTTTAGGGTTTAGGGTTTATGCTTTTAGGGTTTAGGGTTTAGGGTTTAGGGTTTTTTATGGTTTAGGGTTTAGGGTTGTAAGTTTAGGGTTTAGGATTTAGGGTTTAAGATTTTGGGTTTATGGTTTTTTTTTAAATTAAGTAAACCGGTAGGTTTAGGTTTATTTAGTTTATTTTTTATTTATTTTAGTTTATTTTATTTTTAATTTTATTTAGGTTTATTTTCTATTTTAATTTAGTTTAGTTTATTTATTTTAGGATTATTTATTTTAGTTTAGGTTTTTTTATTTTAGTTTGTTTTTTAGGTTTCAGTTTAGGTTTAGGTTTATTTTATAGTTGAGTTTTATTTTTATTTTATTTTTTAGGGTTAGGTTTTATTTTTTATTTTTAGGTTTAGGTTTAGGTTTAGGTTTTTATGTTATTTTTTTAGGTTTAGGTTTTAGGTTTTTATCTTAGGTTTATTTTTAGGTTTAGGTTTATTTTTAGTTTATTTTATTTAGTTTATCTTTTGGTTGAAGTTTAATTTATTTTAGATTTAGGTTTAGGTTTTATTTATTTTAGTTTAGTTTAGGTTTAGGTTTATTTTGTTTTTATTTTAGGTTTAGGTTTTTTTTTAGTTTAAGGTTTGGGTTATATTTTTTATTTATTTTTAGGTTTTATTTTTAGGCTTAGGTTTTATTTATTTTAGTTTAGTTTATTTTAGTTTAGGTTTAGGTTTATATTTATTTTATTTTTATTTTAGGTTTAGGTCATTTTTTTAGTTTAGGGTTAAGGTTTTATTTTTTATTTATTTTTAAGTTTTATTTTTTAGGTTTATTTTTTATTTATTTTAGTTTATTTTATTTTTTATTTTTATTTTTATTTAGTTTAATTTATTTATTTTAGGTTTATTTACTTTAGTTTAAGTCTTTTATTTTAATTTTTTTCAGGTTGAAGTTTAGGTTTATGTTTATTTTTTATTTTAGTTTTAATTTTATTTTATTTTTTAGGTTTAGGTTTTAGTTTTTTTTTGGTTTAGGTTTAGTTTTTTTTTTTTTTTTAATTTTTTAGGTTTAGGTTTTAGGTTTTTATTTTAGATTTTTTTTAGGTTTAGGTTAATTTTTAGTTTATTTTATTTTATTTAGTTTAGGTTTAGGTTTAGGTTTAGTTTATTTTAGGTTTAGGTTTAGGTTTTATTTATTTTAGTTTAGTTTATTTAGTGTAGGTTTATTTTATTTTTATTTGAGTTTTAGGTTTTTTTTAGTTTAGGGTTTAGGTTTTATTTTTTTATTTATTTTGATGTTTTATTTTTATGTTTATTGTTTAGGTTTACATTTTCATTTAGTTGCATTCGACAATGAAGACTTACTCCTATGAACGATCGAGCACAATCGCTTCTTTACATTACAGTGGATGTTGGAAGATACACATCAATCCCAAGATTATGTGTCTAAGAATCCTTGCTTACTTAAGGATCAACATCTGCAAACTATAAAAAGAAAGGATAATGTTGAGAGGATTCAATAAATAAGGCGAGAGGGCCATGGGGGGTGGGCGGACACCGCAGAGATCGTAGGGGGGGGGGGTACTTTTGAGGTGATCGAGTACAACATTGAGGTATGATGTACTATCTTGAAAGATAGAGACATCACCCTACAATGGACTTAATCACATAATAAGGACTCCTAAGGCATGATGGGTATTCGAATGTGCCAGAGATTCTTCCCCTACTTTACATGGATGAATAAAGTAGGGTTTATGTTAAACCAGGTTCTTAAGTTCCCTATGGAGGTAAGCTTCTATAGTTAATTACATCTTAGGAAATTAAATTTCCTAAGAAAACTCTTGATTAAAGTAGAAAATTATCGTCTCCAAATATTTTAAAGTTAGACTATCAAAGGATTGGTTGTATTTGGAAAATCAATTGGGAAAGTTCAAGGAGAAGACTTTTTTTTGGAATCTAAATGAAATAAGTACAAAATGCTCATGATACTAGGAAGCCTAGTGAGCATTTCGATCTATATCATGGTTGGGCTTTATAATTTTAAAGTTGAGGAGATTTATATATTTTTTGAGTTGAAAATTAATTAGATTACTAGGGCATATAATCCACCAAAACAAGGTTGTGGGAATGCCTTAGAGGTGAGGATTTATGCTCATTGCCCGAAGGAAGTAGCTACCTCACATCCTAAATCTAAGGAGCTTTAGTATGAGCTAAACCACGACCTACATCTAAGCAACCGGCGGACATAAGGGTTTACCTTTACAAGATAGAATAAATTGTCTGATTTTTGGACTTATAATCACCTGGAGTGGACACCAGCTAACTCCTCCTATGATTTTAAAATCATGTAGTCCGGTCTTATGAATTGTAAGATATCTAGGGTAGTTATTTAATTAGAAATATACTAAAGTCCTAAACACACTCCCTAAGAGACTAGAGCTTGAGTGGTATGAGTATATGACTTAATCTATAGATGCAAAATCTTTTCAAATTTTATTTAATTTTGGACACATTATTTTGATAGAGGATTTAGGATTTCTTATGATTAAATGCATGATGAAATAGGTTATGGGTCAAATTAGCTAGAAGAAGGTGTTCTCTACCACAAGGGATGCCCTCATACGTGAAGCATTCCTTTATCGTGCAAGGATGGAGATCCTTAATGTTCATGAGAGAAAGAATATGCATGCTTGATGGGAAACATATAATCATACAACTAAGGGGTTGCTAAATCTTGTAATTATCTTATTTATGTCTTAAGGTTTAAGATGAGGTTATGAGTTATTTAAAATTTAGGTCTGAGTGATTAGTTGGGTAGAAAAGTTATTTTTATCCTAAGAGCCTAATCATATCCAAGCCACACATTAAGGCATCAATCATTTAAGAAACTATGAAAAGCATACTGTCCTAATGCACAATGTAAACATAACATCAAACAATTATATAAACTATCGTAAAAGAATAAAAGGTCGGTGCGGTCAGGTACCATTGTACAACCCGAAGAGAGAAAAGATGGGTAGCCGAGATCTATCCTTATACAACCTGGAATATGAAAGAATAATTATAATTGTATTAAATGCTATGGGGGTCTCCTTCTTCATATCTCCATTTCTGATTTGGTTCTTTGAGTTAGATGGTACTTACTTCAAAGGCCTCACAGGGTACCTTAGGACAAAACCTTTTGGCCACTGCTCATCATAATCTCCATAGCACTAATCCCAAATCCTATTGCAAAAATTACATTTATGTGAGAAAAGTAAATCTAACTACACCTATAAAATAGAGGTTTACTAATTATGCATATAATCCTAAGTAGTTTTATTTATAATTTGGACTTAGCACCCTACACATGGGTAACTAAGCCCACCTGTCCTAACTTGGATTATGCTTAAGGAATTAAGCAACCTGAAAAAAGAGCATTCACATTTATTTTTAAGCATCCCTTAAGCATAATCTCCTATAGAAAATATGATTAGGCTAATATTGGCCTATCATCCAGTCTACGAAGTATACACCCTAACATCTAATATAAAATAATACATCATAAAAAAACATAAATCACATCATACACTATCCTAACTTAGAGCTAGAAGTGGTGAGTTAATTCTAATGTGTGTATTAAGGCTTGTGTGGTAAGTCTAGTTAGGCATTAGTGTTGTATTTTTTTAAGTAGACAAGGATTCAATTTAACATGAAAGGTTGATTTCACTTGAAGTAGTTTAATTGATTTGAGAATTTTAATCTGTGTTTTCTTTTGTTTCATTTGATTGCACTTAGCAACTAAGTGCTATAAAGAGAGGAAAAAAGGAATACCCTCTTTCATCCCTACCTTAAGTCACTTTCTAAAGCATATTAATTTGATTTAGTTCTCTCTAGTGAATGGATAATTAAGTGATTTAATTAATCCTAAGTTTAGGTTAACTTTAAATAATCTTAGTCAAAATGAAAGGCATCTTAAGATTAATTTAATTCAATTACTACCACATGACATATATTAAACCATTTCTTTACATCACATGTAACATGCATATAATTTAATCCTAACTGTATCTATACATGCAACATATTTTAGCACACTTAAATGATGAATGTATGTGTATGCTTAGAATTTATATTTTATTTGATTGAATTATTTAAACATATTAATTTAAAACTTTTTCCAAATTCTTGTACAAAAAGGACATAAGAATGTAATTAAATAAGCATGTGTCATTGTTAAACCAGGGAAGTGAGGTAATCAAATGACTATCTTGGAGCTAGCTAAAGCCTTGTATTCTTGGGATGTCGACACTATATACCCATTTGCATTCAAAGATATGTAAATTCGTATACATGAACATAATAAGTAAGCTCCAAATCATATGGCTAATTAATTCACTTAGTCAATTATGAATGCATGCAATTTTAATGTAAAATGGGATTTTATTCACTAATCACACACACACACACACACACACACACACACACACACATATATATATATATATATATATACATGTACAAAGATATAGGCAGGTATGTGTCATTGTTAAACTAGGGAAGTGAGGTAATCAAATGACCTCCTTAGAGCTAACTAAAGCCTCGTATTCTCGATATGTCCAGACTATATACTTGCTTTTCTTGGACACACATGGATGTATACATAAATGAGGAAAAGAAAACCATGCAAAGATTGCATATTTTTTTTTATTGAAACATTTATATATATATATATATATATATCAATTAAAGCTCTATCCAAATACTAATGTTGAAATACATAAGAATGAAATCAAATGGGTATGTGCCATTATTAAACCAGGGAAGTGTGGTAATTAAATGACCTCCTTGGGGCTAGCTAAAGCCTCGTGTTCCCGGGATGTCCAGACTATATACCCATTACCATTTAATCTTATATAAATCAACACATAAATAGAGGAAAGTGAACTCAACATTCATGCACTTAAGCTATAAGCACATGCATTTCTTATGTATTTATAACTAGCATCATAACACATATTATTATTCATTTAAAAGCTTTTGAAAAATACATTTGGATTTAATAGTGATAATAGCCACACATATATTAAATTAAATCAACACATGCAAGCTTACATAAAGGAAATCCATTTTATTTTACATGATTTTGAAAAGATGGATGCATAAGTTTAAATGACATACCAAATTTAACATGGTTGGAAAGAGGACAATCAAATATAAACATGCGATTCATTCAACCAAACTAGTTCTTAAGGACAATCAAATCATATAAGTTTATTTAAAGCAAACTAAAGCTTCTTTATTAATTAATTTTTGGATTTGATTTAAAGAGGAGAAGAGAAATCATTACCTCTTATTTTAAAGCCATTCAACATTAATCATTTGATTTAATTAAAAGAAATGTAATTAAGTCGATCTTATGGGTTAATTAAGTTGAACCCTTAATTATATGAATTAATTACTCATACCTATGTCACCTTAAAGTAATTAATGAAATAATTATTAGCCAACATGGTATGTATGGAAAATAAACTTGCAATTGTCCTAGGAAATAAAAGGGACCTAATGCAATTGGCTCATGATTAATAATTAATTAGATTAAGGGACTTAATTAATTTCCCTGATGGTTTTCCACACATATGGACTAACCATAATTTCATTAAACTCCTTTAGGTTATTAAACACCTAAAGATCTACCCCATGATTTAATTAATTATGGTCTGATGTGATTATGATTTTAATTAAATAATGTGATTTAATTAATTAGTTAAATCTTAATTAATTTTACTTTAAAAATGGGTGAAATGAACTTAGGGAAAGGGGTCCTAACCCTATTCCTTAATTCACTTACTATTGAACAATAATTAATAAACTTAATTAACCAAATTATTATGGTTCATGAGATTAATTAATCATTAATTAACATAAAAGAGTAGTTAAAGTTTAATTTGTCAATTTTCATAATTAAGTAAGCAATAAATCCCAAGAAAATCATGGGAGGCATAGGTCATCCCAATGTTTTAACCCACAAAATTTGGGATTAATTGCTTAAGTTATTAAGGAGTAATTAAGCTGATTAATTTTATAATTAAATCTTAATTACTATTCAAAATTAGTTAAGATCATTTTTAATTAGTTCTCTTTTAAAATATCTTTAAAATTAGTATTTATTTTCATTTTTTAAATTTCTCTATGATTTTTTATAATTTTTAGAAGTTTCAGCCATTAAATGATTAATTAAGCCTAATTAAAGCCTAATCTTATTGACGGCATGTGGCGCGCTGATGCGGTGTGCTTTCCATATGGCACTGTGGGATTGGCTAGTTAAAACTTATCCGACTCAATGCCTACATGGCGAAGGTGGATGCACTTTCTTGTCTGCCATTCGATCTAAGATCAAACAGCTATGATTAATCCCACAACTTAATATGATTAAATATGTTCAATTTAGTCGATCTTATCATGACCATCCATTTCAATCATGTGAAACAGATAGTGTGTGACCTAACGTCACGCAAGTGAGGGAGAATGGAGTTTGTCCTCCATTTCTCACTTGATCAGAGCTTACCTAAGCTCGAATCAACACCAAAAGGATCCCACACCTTCATGACATTGATCAGAGGCAATCCAATGATCAAGATCACATGAGATGCAACTTTTCTTCAAAAAGCTCCAACTCATTTTTTCCTAAAGATTAGTTTTGGAAGCATACCTCACTAGAGCTCAAGACTGGTGGCTCGAATGATTGAGGAAGCTTCATCTAGTGGAAAGGAAGCCCTATTGAGTAATAATTGGATTAATTCCTTAATGTTCACTCGGAAGGCATGAACCAATGATTTGGAGCTCGACTTTGATTGAAGTCCCACCTCTAGTGCTCAGGAAGCTTGGGAGATTATTCAATCTTGCTCAATGAGGACAAGGGAAGGTACGTGCAAAGTTAATTTGAGTTTGATGGAGAAATAGAGAATTTAGGTCAGAAATGGAGTGTCCTATTTTGAGACGGATGGGAATGGCATTTTCTGATCAAGGAATAAGCTTGAGAGCTTAGGAAATGGCTATAACAGCTAGTCTTGTGTAGCTTGGGCTATGAGGAATGATTTTTTATGTGTTTGAGTGGAAACGAGGGGGTGTATACTCCCCTTCATCTTGATCAGACATTAAGATTATGTTTATCTTCTAGTGGCCATCCAACTATCTTAGGGAGTTGTGTGTCATCAGGAGGAGCTGAGTTGGCTTGTCTTGGTTAGTTGAAGGTGTCGAGGAGGCTACCAAGGAGGAATCATGGGTGTCCTTTGGGTTTTAAATGCTCCAATGGGTAAGGTGAGATGATTTCACCTCCCATGGGTCATGGCCGACACAACCACCCTTGGATTAGGTTAGGCAATGTCCTAGGTGCCTAGGTGGACCATTGGGAGAGTACCAAGTGGCCAGGGAATGGAAATGGCCACTTACATGGGCGATTTGTCTTATGTGATGCATTGATCCAATGGTAGAATGATCATTTGGCATATATTTGATCTGGGCAGATTTGAAATGAGCCAAAAGTGGGTTATCCTAAATTTCAAGTCAATTGGAGTTTATTTGGTTTGGTTTTGCTCTATTGCACTAATTTTGGTTAAATTGGGTTAGGTTGGGTCAAGTTGACAAATTGGTCAAATTGGATCAAACCAAGGGTTAGGTCAAGTTCATATGATCATTTGAGATGCTTTGGTTCAATTGCTTTAGTTTAGTTTAGCTTAGATTTGATTTTGTCTCATTTGAATTCATTTAGGTCAAATGGGTTAAGTTGATCAATTTTACCAAAGTAGCCAAATCGGCTTAGGTTCGATGTTGGTCTGGGCTTAGTTGACCAATTGAAGATGATTGTAAGCTTTGGTTTCAATTAATTTAGATTTGGTTTTTATTTAGTCCAACTTGAACCTTTACTTCAATTTGGGCTAAGTAGGTCAAATGGATTCGATTGGGTCCAATCATGGCTTTGGTCAAATTCAATAATTAATTTGGAATGAACTTGAGCCATTAGTTGCAATCAATTTTATTTATATATACCTAATTTGGTCTTTCAGGTCAATTTGGGTTAACTTGGGTCAAAAGGGCCAATTTGGCTTGGTTTGGCTCAATTGAAGGTCAAGTCATATTCAAATATTGATTTTGGTTTGGTATAAATCATTGGTTTTAAGGGATTTGGCTTAGGTTGCAATTTGCTAGTTTGGGTTTATATGGGTTAATGGGTTGAGTTGGTTTGACCTAATTTGTGACAATTGTTCAAACTAGGATGATCAACAATCATGATTGGAGGTTTTGATACTCTTAGTTCAATCCAATTTGAGTAGGATTAGAACTTGGCTCAAATATGTCAAATTGGCCACTTTGGGTAAAGTGGAACAATTAGGTTTAGTTGGCTTGATTTTGGGTTGAGTTTTATTTAGTTAAGTTTATATATGGATTTGGGATTGATATATAAATTCAATTGCAATTGGCTTGGGTTCAAATGTGTTTTAGTTCATTTGAACATTTCAAGTCAAAAGGGTTAAGTTAGGTTTGACTTGGGTCAATTTTGGTTTGTCTTGTTGATTGTAGATTTCATTTATATTTATGAATATGATTGAAAGTATGATTGATTCATGAGAAAATGAATTGAATTTGGGTTTTGAAATGAAAGAATTTAGCTAAGTCCACGGAGTTAAGTCATGTGGCTTAGGTTTGGATTTTGATTTGGTTTAATTTAGTTTTGATGATTTAAATGTATATTTCATTTAAATTTATGAAAATGATTGAAAATATGATTGATTTATAAGAAAATCAATTGAGTTTGACTTGATTTGGATTAAGATTTGGCTAAGTCCATGGGATAGGTCATATGACTTAGGAAGGGTTATGATTTAATTTGATTTAGCTTAATTTAATTTTGATCATTTAAATATAGATTTTAATCATATTTAGGAAGATTATTGAAGATATAAATTGATTATGAGAAATTCAATTGGTTTTGGATTGCTTTGGAAGGGTTTCAAGTTTGGATTTGATCAAGGACATCAATCATTTGGTTTTGGAATTTTGGTTTGGATTTGGATTTGAATTTGATGTTTTAATTAAACCTGAGGTTTGGTTTGAGAAGGTGAACATGGATTGGATTTGGATTGTAGGGTAGGTAGATTATCCTAATCCTTAAGGCAAACCTAATCCTAAGGTTAACCCTTCTAAGTCTTTAGGCTTTAGTTAAGTGTTTACTTAATTATTAGAAGTGTCTTACGACTAGGGAAGTCTTAGTTTCTAGAAGACTCCTAAGTCTAAGATGGGAAGATTGAACCCACACTCCAAAAGTGAGGTCAACAGACCTTAGGCTCCATAGTGTTGCCCATGGAGAGAGATGATTGGAAGATCGAAGCCAATTTTCACATTATAAACTCGGATACATATTTCAATGCTTGGCATGGGAGACCATGGATACATGAGAACAACATAGTTCTATCCTCTCTACATCAGTGTATAAAGTTTGTGAGAGGTGGGATCATCTACTATGTCAAAGGAGATCTCAGGCCATCTACAGTTCAGAAGGTTGCCATATATGAGGATGCAACTTGCTACCTCCCTCAAAATATACAAGTCTATTCTTGCAAACATGGCCAAAGTTTAAAAATAAAAGAAAAAGAAATAGAAAAAGAAAATGAATGAGAAAAAGAAAAAGAAAAGAAAAGAGAAAATTAAAAAGAAACTAAAAGGTAGTAGAAATAGATTTGGAGGAGGAAGTGGAGCTTGATATTAGATTTCATCCATAGTTCCTTACTCCATTTGAACATATGGGTAGGATGACCTGACCTCCACCAGGGAGAGGAAGAGGTCAGTTCAGAGGCAATCCTAGGGGTGGAAAATCTCTTTATTGGCCACCGAACAGGAGTACACTTGATATCTATATAGACTTAGAATCTAGTTCATAGGATGAGTCTTATATGGTTAGCACACCAGCCAACTCTTGTCAGCAGTAGATTCCCTTAGATGTGACACTTGAGCCAAATAATGATGAAGATCAAGCTCTAAAGCAAAGCATGAGTGTATCCAAGTATATATGTGAAACAGTTAGGCATCAGTTGGGAACCTTAGCTCTAACCACACTTTCCTCTTAAAAATCTGAAAATTTGGTAGTTAAGGAAGCCACTAAGTCATCCATAGGTGTGAAGACTCAGAGGTTCTTTTTGGGAGCATTATCCTCAAGTTAAGAAGTTGATGTAGAACTTGAGGATGATTCAAATAAATATTTAATAGAAATACCTATTAATTGATACTTTCCTTGTGTTCATAATTAAGCAAAGAAAGGGATAACCTCACATACTTGGTCAAAGTGTAGGTCAGACTACTTCGAAAGGATATGGAAGAACAAATGCCAAAGCTCTCAATCAAGACCAGGACTAGGATTCTTGTATATTGGGTCCAGTCGATGATGACGATTACTGCTTAGTCATCACCAATGCAAAAACACATGAGTAATCCAAATTGTTTGTTAATTGAATCAAAATATAGTAGGGATCAATTAAACAAATCGTAAAAGCACCTAAAAGTTTTAGATTATGAAAAAAAGAGCTAATGCTTTCCAAATTTGGCCTACAAAGAGTAAACTTTCCAACCAAAGTGAATTCAAATGGCTTAGCAAACTTTTCCACAATCAGATCAGAGCACATAATTGCAAACATGCCTCAAAGAGAAGTCAAAACAAGTTCTAGGGACTCACCTGAACAACTATCCTAACTAGTGAGGACGTCTTTGAATTATTTTGAAGCAGACAAAGCCAAGGTAGTTGATGCCCTAGTAGGATCCATTGGATCCATCAGTTTCCACCACAAAATCATCGAGGAAGACACCAAGCCATGACATCACTCTAAGAGAAACATGAAAGCAGCCAGCTGCTATCGATTCCATAAGGAATCCAGTGAGAATCATGCCAAACAATAATCAAGCAGTGGACAGAAAGCCAAAAATTAGAGGGGAAAAGGGGAATCGCCAGAGCACGAGGTCGAGGGCTCGAATGGTGGTTGGGTTTGGCGGTGTGTACAAAGGGCAGAGACGTAATCAATGTGAGCTGATGACTCACGCTTACTATGAATGTAGGTTTAGGTTTAGGTTTATTAGGTTTTAGGGTTTAGGTTTATTTTTTAATTTATTTAGTTACTTTAGGTTTAGGTTTAGGTTTAGATTTGGTTTTAGGTTTAGGTTAGGTATAGGGTTTAGGGTCCATGGCATGCTTTAGGCATAGTTTATGCTTTTATGGTTTATGCTTTGTTTTGGCTCAGGATCAGGGTTTAGGGCCAGAGTTTAGGGTTTAGGGTCAGGGTTTGTGGGCCTAGGGTCAGGTTTAGGGTTTGTTTATGGTTCATTTTGGTTTGGGTTTGGGCCTAGGGTTTAGGATTTAGGGTAGGATTTATTTTAAATTAAGCAACCGACAGTTTAGTTTATTTAGTTTACTTGTTGGTATGGTTTAGGGTTTAGAGTTTAGGGTTTAGAGTTTTAGGGGTTTATGCTTTCAGGGTTTAGGTTTTAGGGTTTATTGAGTAGGGTTTAGGGTTTAGGGTTTAGGGTTGTAGGTTTAGTGTTGTAGGATTAGGGTTAGTTTTAGGGTTAAGGGTTTAGGGTTTAGGGTTTAGGTTTTTGGTGTAGGGTTTATGTTTAAATTTAGGGTTTAGTGTTTTTGGTTTTTTTAAATAGAGAACAAATTCATATTCAACATGTATTATTTTTGATTTCATTAACCAAATAATGCACAAAGTTTTCTAAGACACAAGCAATGACATAGATCATCGATGAGTATGCATAGAGAAAATAAAAAACCCTAGAAAATGAGAACCATCTTTATTGTAAAGACACAGTTTCATAAGCAGTAGATTGGATCGACCATTCTTCAGTTTCTTTAGTTCCCATCAGAACCACCTTGACCTCTCAAATAGCTAGATCCATAATCATATCCCTGATCTCTTCTTCCGCAACCACAAGGTCTGTAACCTCCAACACTCCTCCCGCCTCCATCACTACCACTACTGCACCACCACCTCATCCACCGACCTCCGATCCCCACCACCACTATAATAACCGCCTCCCTTCTCACCCCTACCACCGCATCCGTAATGAGCCCGGTTGATGGTGATGTTTCTGTCGTCAAGGTTCTACCCATTCCTAGGGTTTAGGTTTAGTTTATGTTTATTTGGTTTTTCTGGTTTAGGTTTATTTTTTAATTTATTTAGCTACTTTTGGTTTAGGTTTAGGGTTTCAGGTTTAGTGTTTAGGGTTTAGGGTTTAGGGTTATGGTTTAGGGTTTAGGGTTTAGAGTTTAGGATTTCAGGGTTTATGATTTTAGGGTTTAAGGTTTAGGGTTAGGGTTTAGCATTTAGGGTTTAGGGTTTACGATATAGGGGTTTTTAGGTTTTATAGTTTAGGGTTTAGGGTTTTGGTTTAGGGTTATAACTATTACAGGTTTAGGGTTTATGGTTCATTTTATTATTTAGGGTTTTAGAGTTTTTTTAAATTAAGCAAACCAGCAGGTTTATTTAATTTAGTTTAATTTGGGTTTGGTTTAGGTCTTAAGGTTTATGCTTCATTAGGGCTCAGGGTTTAGGGTTTGCTGCCTGTTTTAGGGTTTAAGGTTTCTTAGGTAGGCTTTAGGTTTATGGTCATATTTGTAGTTTGTAGGTTGTTAGGTTTAGCATTTAGGATTTAGGGTATATTTATGTAGGTTAGTAGGTAGAATTATAGGTTTAGGGTTTAGGGATAGTTTTAGGGTTTAGGATTTAGGGTTAGAGATTTTTTTATTATTTTTATTTTTTTCATTTTTAGGGTTTAGGGTTTAAGGTTTAGGTTTTAGGTTTGGGGTCCAAGTTTTAGTTTAGGGTTTAGGGTTTAGGGTTTTTACTTTTTTTAATTAAGAATAAATTCATATTCAACATTTCTTCTTTTCGTTTACATCAACCAAGTAACACACCAAGTTTTCTAAGACACAAGCGATGACATAGATCAAAAATGAGCATGCATAGAGCAAATAAAAAATTATAGATAACTAGAATCATCTTTATTATAAAGTCATAGTTCCATAAGCAATAGATCGGATCGATCGTTCTTCAATTTCTCCAATTTCCATCAAAACCACCCCAGCCTCTCGAGTAGCGGGATCCACCTTCATATCCCCGATCTCTCCCTCTGCCACCACCACACTAGTAACCTCTGTCACTCCTCCTGCCTCCATAACCACCACTGCTCTGACCATGATGCCCATATCTTCTAGCACCTCTAGATCCCCCACCACAACTGTGATAACCGCCTCCGCCTTCGTCTCCACCGCTAGATCTAGACTGACCTTAGTTGATGGTAATGTTCCTACTATCAAGGTTCTGCACATTCTTAGGGTTTAGGTTTATTTTTTTACTTTATTTAGTTACTTTAGGCTTATGTTCAGGGTTTGGGGTTTAGGGTTTAGGGTTTAGTGTTAGGGTTTAGGGTTTAAGGTTTAGGGTTTAGGATTTAGTGTTTAGGTTTGTTTTGTGGTTTATGGCTTTGTGGTCAGTGGGTCAGGGTTTAGGGTTTATGGTAGAGGCTGGTTATGGTTTATGGTTGTGCAAGTTTAGTTTAGAGTGGCTTACTTGGGGTGGATTTACGATTTAGGGTTTAGGTTTTGTGGTTTTATAAATGCAAACCCATGGTAGTTTATTTAGTTTACTTATTTGTTATTTATTTTATTTTAGTTTATTTTATTTTACTTAGATTTATTTTTATTTTATTTAGTTTAGTTTATTATTTTAGTTTAGGTTTAGGCCAGGGCTCAGGTTTAGGTTTTCATGAGTTTTATTTTTATTTTATTTTAGGTTAGGTTGTGTAGGTTTAAGTTTAGGTCATAGGCCTGTGGCCCAGTAGGCTAGTTTAGGCCTAGGGTTGTATCAGTGTCAGTGGGTTTAAAGTTTAGGTTTAGGGCCTAGTGGCTCAGGTATGTTTAGGGTGTGGATCAGGGTTTAGGGTTTAAGGTTGGATCTTGGCCTGGGTTTGGGGCCTTAGGGCTCAGGATGCAGGTCCATGGTTTGGGTTAGGGTTTAGTTAGTATTTTTTTATTTTTATTTTTTTATGTTTTTTTAGGGTTTAGGGTTTAGGGTTTTGGGTTTAGATTTTAGGTTTAGGGTTCAAGTTTTAGTTTAGGTATATTTTTAAATTAAGTAAACTGGTAGGTTTAGGCTTTTTAGTTTATTTGGTTTAATTTTTATTTAATTTAGTTTATTTTATATTTTATTTTTATTTAGCTTTATTTTTTATTTTATTTAGTTTATTTATTATATTTTAAGTTTATTTATTTTAGTTTAGGTTTTTTATTTTAGTTTATTTTTTAGGTTTAGGTTTAGGTTTATGTTTATTATTTAGTTTGGTTTTATTTTTTATTTTTAGATTTAGGTTTAGGTTTTTATTATATTTTTTTATGTTTAGATTTAGGTTTTCATTTTAGGTTTATTTTTAGATTTTATTTTTTAGTTTAGGTTTAGGTTTATTTTTAGTTTATTTAATTTTATTTAATTTATTGTTTAGGCTTAGATTCTTTTAGGATTAGGTTTAAGTTTTTTTTATTTTAGTTTAGTTTATTTTTGTTTAGGTTTAGGTTTTTTTTAGTTTAAGGTTAGTTTTATTTTTTTTAGTTATATTTAGGTTTATTTTTTAAGTTTAGGTTTTTATTTAGTTTTTAGTTTATTTTATTTTAGTTTTATTTTATTTTTATTTTTCATTTAGTTTAGGTTTTATTTAGGTTTTTTTATTTTTATGTTTATTTTATTTTTTTAGTTTAGTTATGGCTTTTATTTATTTTATTTTAGTTTGGTTTTTATTTCTTATTTTAATTTATTTTTAGTTTTAGGTTTTAGTTTTGGTTTTTATTTTATTTTATTTAGGTTTATGTTTTTTTATTTATTTTATTTTTTGGTTTTATTTAGTTTAGGTTTAGGTTTTTAGGTTTTTATGGTTTGTGGGTTTAGTCTAGGTTTTGGGGTTTAGGGTTAAGGGATTAGGGTTTAGGGTTTGTTTTTTTTTCCATTTTTGTATTTTTTATTTTTATTTTTAGGGTTTAGGATTTAGGGTTTAGTGTTTAGGGTTTAGGTTTTAGGTTTAGGGTTCAAGTTTTAGTTGAAGGTTTTTGGTTTTTTTCTTAATAGAGAACAAATTCAAATTCAACATTTCTTCTTCTGGATTTCATCAACCAAGTAACACAACAAGTTTTTTACGACATAAGCGATGACATGGATAAAAAATGATCACGCATAGAGAAAATTTAAAACCCAAGATAACTAAAATCTTCTCAAACATAAAGATAGTTCCATATTCCAAATGATTCTTCTTCTTCTAGTTCCCATGAACCACGCCTTTAGGTAATCCATCATCATATCGAGATCTCTCATTCTGTCACCACTATAACCTCCACTCCTCACCTCCATAACCACGGACCACCACCTCCATATCCAAGCACGTCCAAATCCCCACCATTACCACCACCTCCATATCCACCAAGACGCCCAAATCTCAGATAACCATAGCCTCCACCTTCGCCTCCATCGGGTTAGCCTGGTTTGTGATGTTTTACTCAATTTTGTTTTAGGTTCGTTTAGGTTAGGTTTAGGGTATATTTTATATATTTTAATTTATTTAATTACTTTAGGTTTAGGTGTTGTTTGCATGGGGTTTTGGTTTTTATAAGGGATTAGGTTTAGGGTTTAGTATTTAGGGTTTAGGGTTTTTTGGGGTGTAGGGTTTAGGATTTAGGGTTATAGGTTTAGGGTTCTATGTTTAGGGTTTAGGGTTAGTTTTAACATTTATGGTTTAGGGATAGGTTTTTTTTAATTTTTTTTTAATTTTTATTTTTTTAGATTAAGTAAAGTGGTTGTTTAGGTTTATTTAGTTTATTTTTTATTTATATTAGGTTATTTTATTTTCATTTTTATTTATGTTTATTTTGATCTTTATTTAGTTTAGTTTATTTATTTTAGGTTTATTTATTTTAGTTTAGGTTTTTTATTTTAGTTAATTTTTTAGGCTTAGGTTTAGGTTTTGGTTTAGTTTTATTTTTAATTTATTTTATAGGTTTAGGTTTAGGTTTTTATTTTATTTTTTTTTAGGTTTAGGTTTTTGGTTTTTATTTTAGGTTTATTTTTAGGTTTTACTTTTTAGTTTAGGTTTAGGTTTATTTTTAGTTTATTTTATTTTTTTAAGGATTTGGGTTTAGGTGTAGGTTTAGTTTATTTTAGGTTTAGGTTTAGGCTTTATTTATTTTAATTTAGTTTATTTTAGTTTAGGTTTAGGTTTACCCCTAACACCACTATGATAACCACCGGCTCCGCCTTTGCCTCCATCGCTAGATATAGACTGAGCCTAGTTGACAGTGATGTCCCTGTCGTCAAGGTTCTGCCCATTCTTAGGGTTTAGGTTTAGGTTTATTAAGTTTTAGGGTTTAGGTTTATTTTTTAATTTATTTAGTTAATTTAGGTTTAGGTTTGGGGTTTGGGGTTTATGGTTTAGGGTTTAGGGTTAGGGTTTAGAGTTTTAGGGTTTATGCTTTTAGGGTTTAGGTTTAGGGTTTAGTGTTTAGGGTTTAGGGTTTTTAGGGTTTAAAGTTTAGGGTTTAGTGCTTAGGGTTACAGTTTTTTATTTTTTTATTTTTATTTTTTTATTTTATTTTTTTTTAAATTTTGTAATCTCATAGGTTTAAGTTTATTTAATTAAATTTTTTTATTTATTTTAGTTTATTTTATTTTTTATTTTTATCTTTATTTAGTTTATTTTATTTATGTTAGGTTTATTTATTTTAGTTTAGGTCTTTATTTTAGTTTATTTTTTAGGTTTAGGTTTAGGTCATTTTTTTTAGTTTAGTTTTATTTTTTATTATTTTTTTTATGTTTAGGTTTTATTTTTTTTTTAGGTTTAGGTTTAAGTTTTATTTTATTTTTTTAGGTTTAAGTTTTAGTATTTTATTTTAGTTTTATTTTAGGTTTTATTTTTAGTTTAGGTTTAGGTTTATTTTTAGTTTATTTTATTTTATTTAGTTTAGTTTTAGGTTTAGGTTTAGGTTTAGGTTTTAATTTTATTTTATTTTATTATTTTATTTATGTTTAGATTTTATTTATTTATTTTATTTTTAATTTTTATTTAGGTTAGGCTTAGGTTTTTAGGTTTTAGGGTTTAGGGTTTAGGGTTTGGTGTTTAGGGTTGCAGGTTTTAAGGTTTAAGGTTTAGGGTTTAAGGCTAGGGTTTTTTTATTTTTTTATTTTTTTAGGGTTTAGCATTTAAGATTTAGGATTAGGTGTTTTTATTTATTTTTTATTTTTTTATTTTTAGGGTTTATGTTTTAGGTGTAAGGTTTAGGTTTTAGTTTAGGGTTTAGGGTTTTTGGTTTTTTTTTAACTAAGAACAAAATCATATTCAACATTTCTTCTTTTTGATTCATAAACCAAGTAACACACCAAGTTTTTTAAGACGCATGCGATGACATAGATATAAAATGAGCACGCATGGAGCAAATCAAAAACCCTAGATAACTAGAACTGTCTCTACTGTAAAGATACATTTCCATGTGCAGCAGATTGGATTGACCGTACTTCCATTTCTCCAGTTCCTATCAGAACCACCCCAACCTTTCAAGTAGCGAGATCCACCATCATGTCCCCGATCACTCCCTCTGCCACTACCATGGTGGTAACCTCCATCGCTCTTCCTGCCTCCATAACCACCACTACTCCGACCACCACCTCCATATCCACCAACACCTACAGATCCCCCACCACCCACTACAATAACTGCCACCTCCGTCTTCGCCTCTACCACTAGATCTAAACTGAGCCTAGTTGACGGTGATGTTCTTACCATCAAGGTTCTGCCCATTCTTCAAGTTTAGGTTTATTTTTTAGTTTATTTAGTTAATTTCAATTTAGGTTTAGGGTTTAGGGTTTAGGGTTACGGTTTAGGGTTTTAGGGTTTATGGTTTTAAGGTTTAGGTATAGGGTTTACCGTTTAGGGTTTAGGGTTAGTTTTAGGGTTTATGGTTAGAGTTTATTTACTAATTTTTTAATTTTTTATTTTTTAAAATAAAGCAAACTCATTGGTTTAAGTTTATTTAGTTTACTTAGTTTAATTTTTATTTATTTTAGTTTATTTTTTATTTTATTTTTATTTAAGTTTATTTTTATTTAATTTAGTTTCCATTATTTATTTTAGGTTTATTTATATTATTTTTGGTTATTATTATTATTATTTATTTTTTAGGATTAGGTTTAGCTTTAAGTTTAATTTCTAGTTTTATTTTTATTTAATTTTTAAGATTTAAGTTTTATTTTGTTAATTTTAGGTTTAGGTTTAGGTTTTTATTTTATGTTTTTAGGTTTAGGTTTTAGGTTTTTATTTTAGGTTTATTTTTAAGTTTTATTTTTTAGTTTAGGTATTATTTTTAGCTTATTTTATTTTATATAGTTTAGGTTTAGGATTAGGTTTAATTTATTTTAGGTTTAGGTTTAGGTTTTATTTATTTTAGTTTAGTTTATTTTAGTTTAGATTTAGGTTTATTTTATATTTATTTTAGGTTTAAGTTCTTTTTGTAATGTTTAGATTTTTTATTTTATTTTTTTATTTATTTTTAGGCTTTATTTTTTAGCATACTTTTTAGGTTTATTTTTTATTTTTAGTTTAGGTTTTGTTTTTATTTTAATTAGGTTTCTTATTTTTTTAGTTTAGTTCAGGCTTTTATTTATTTTATCTTATTTTATTTTTTTATTTTCTATTTCATTTTCATTTTAGGTTTAGGTTTAGGATTTAGTTTATGTTTTTATTTTATTTTATTTTATTATTTTAGTTTAGTTTAGGTTTTTTTATTTATTTTATTTTTATGTTTTTATTTTATTTAAGTTTGGGTTTTATGGTTTTAGGATTTTGTGGTTTAGGGTTTAGGGTTTAGGGTTTATGATTTAAGGTTTAAAGATTTTGGTGTGGATTTGTTTAGGTCAGGTCAGTGGTTTAGGGTTTAGGGTTTAGTGGTTTAAAGTTCAGGTTTTGGATTTGGGGTTTACAGTTAGTGGTTTAGGGTTTATAGTTTGGGTATAGGGTTTAGGTTTGGTAGGTTTAAGGTTAGTTTTAGGGTTTAGTGGTTTAGGTTAGGCATTTTTATTTTTTTATTATTTTATTTTTTATTAAGTTAAATCAAGGTGTTTATGTTTATTTAGTTTATTTTTTTTATCTATTTTAGTTTATTTTATTTTTTAAATTTAGGTTTATTTTAATTTTTATTTAATTTAGATCATTTTTTTAGGTTTATTTATTCTTGTTTAGGTTTTTTTATTTTAGTTTATTTTTTAGGTTTATGTCTAGGTTTAGGTTTATTTTTTAGTTTAGTTTTATTTTTACTTTATTTTTAAGGTTTAGGTTTTATTTTTATTATTTTTTTTTATGTTTAGGTTTAGGTTTTTATTTTATGTTTTTAGGTTTAGGTTTTAGTTTTTTATTTTAGGCTTATTTTTATTTTTTAATTTTTAGTTTGGGTTTAGGTTTATTTTTAGTTTATTTTATCTTATTTAGTATAGGTTTAGGTTAAGGTTTAGTTTAGTTTATTTTAGGTTTAGGTTTTATTTATTTTAGTTTAATTTATTTTAGTTTAGCTTTAGTTTTACTTTATTTTTATTTTATGTTTAGGTTTTATGGTTTATTTTTTATTTAATTTTAGGTTTTATTTTTTGGTTTATCTTTTATGTTTAAGTTTCTATTTATTTATTAGTTTATTTTATTTTAAGCTTATTTTATTTTTATTTTAGGTTTACTTTTTATTTTATTTAGGTTTTTTATTTTTTGTAGATTGGTTTAAGTTTTATTTATTATTTTTAGTTTATTTTTTATTTTTTATTTTTTATTTATTTTTAGGTTTAAGTTTAGGTTTTAGTTTATGTTTTTATTTTATTTTGGTTTAGTTTTTATTTATTTATTTTATTTTTTTAAGTTTTTCTTAGTTTAGGTTTAGGGTCTTAGGTTTTAGGGTTTAGGTGGCTAAGGCCTAGGGTTTTGGGTGGATCTGGGGTTTAGGGTGTTTGGGTTTGTGGATTTAGGGTCTTGGCTCAATGGGCAGTTTAGTGTTTTGGGTTTAGAGTTGTGATTTGTATTGTAGGCCTAGGGTTTAGTTAGTTTTTTAGCCTAGGGTTGGGTTTTTTTTTAAATCAAGTACAGGTTTTATTTTTATTTAGTTTAGTTTATTTATTTTAGGTTTATTTTGCTTTATTTAGGTTTTTTATTTTAGTTTATTTTTTAGGTTTTGGTTTAGGCTTAGGTTTAATTTTTAGTTTAACTTTTTTTAGGTTTAGGTTTTATATTTTATTTTTAGGTTTAGGTTTAGGTTTTTAATTTTTTTTTAGGTTTAGGTTTTAAGTTTTATTTAAAATTTATTTTAAGGTTTTAATTTTTAGTTTAGGTTTAGGTTAAGTTATTATTTATTTTATTGTATTTAATTTAGGTTTAGGTTTATGTTTAGGTTTACTTTATTTTAGGTTTAGATTAAAGATTTTTTAATTTTAGTTTAGTTTATTTTAGTTTAGGTTTAGGATTATTTTATTTCTATTTTAGGTTTAGGTTTTTTTTAGTGGTTTAGGTTTTATTTATTTATTTTTAGGTTTTATTTTTAGGTTTATTTTTTAGGTTTAAGTTTTTATTTAATTTTTATTATATTTTATTATATCTTTATTTTATTTTTATTTTATTTTTAAGTTTTTTTAATCTTTAAGTTTATTTTATTTGTTAGTTTAATTTAGGTTTTTATTTATTTTATTTTAGTTTAGTTTTATTTTATTTTATTATTTTTAGATTTAAGTTTAGGTTTAGGTTTAGGTTTTAGTTTAGATTTTTATTTTATTTTATTTAACTTTAGATTTTTTGTTGATTTTAATCTTTGGTTTTGTTTAGTTTAGGTTTAGGTTTTTATGTTTCAGAGGTTTAGGGTTTAAGGTTTAGGTTTAGCTTTAAGGGTTAGGATTAGGGTTATTTTTAAATTTTTTTTAGGGTTTAGGATTTAGGTTTTAAGGTTTAGGGTTAATTTAGGGTTTAGGGTTTGGGGTCAGGTTGTATTCAGGTCAGTTTTTTGATATATTTTAAATTAAGCAAAAAATAATAGGTTTAGGTTTATTTAGTTTATTTTATTTATTTTAGTTTATTTATTTTATTTTATTTAAGTTTATTTTTTATTTATTTGTTTTTATTTAGTTTTATTTTATTTTATTTTCCTAATTAAATATTATTTTAGGTTTAGTATTTATTTTATTTTAGGTTTATTATTATTTTTTTTATTTTAGGTTTTATTTATTTTATGGTTTAGGGTTTAGGGTTGTTTTAGAGTTTAGGGTCAGGTTTAGGTCAGGTTTAGGGTGTGGGTTTGGCATCAGTGTTTAGGGTTTTTTTAATTAAGAAAACAAGTTTAGGTTTATTTAGTTTATTATTTATTTATTTTAATTTTACTTTATTTTTATTTTTATTTAAGTTTATTTTTTATTTTTATTTATTTTACTTTGTTGATTTTAGGTTTATTTATTTTAGTTAGGTTTTTTATTTTAGTTTATTTTTTAAGTTTAGGTTTACGTTTAGATTTACTTTTTAGCTTAGTTTTAGTATTGTTTTATTTTTTAGGTTTAAGTTTTATTTTATATTTTTAGGTTTAGATTTAGGTTTTTATTTAATTTTTTTTAGGTTTTGGTTTTAGGTTTTTATTTTAAGTTTAATTTTAGGTTTAATTTTTTAGTTTAGGTTTAGGTTTTATTTATTTAAGTTTAGGTGTAAGTTTAATTTATTTTGTCTATTTTAGGTTTAGGTTTTTTTTTTTAATTTATGGTTTAGGTTTTATTTTTTATTTATTTTTAAGTTTATTTTCTAGGTTTAGGTTTTTATTTCGTATTTATTTTGTTTTTATTTTATGTTCAATTTCTATTTTCTTTAGGTTTTTAATTTTTAAGATTATTTTATTTTTTTAGTTTAGTTTAGATTTTTATTTTTTTTATTTTAGTTTAGTTTTTATTTTTTATTTCATTCTATGTTTAGGTTTAGGTTTAAGTTTAGGCTTAGGTCTTAATCTTTTTAGGTTTTTTATTTTATTTTTATTTGTTTTATTTAGGTTTAGGACTTTATTTATTTTATTTCAGTTTTATTTAGTTTGTTTAGTTTTTTGGTTTAGGCCTAGGGTTTAGGGTTTGGGTTGGGATTTAGGGTTTAGGGTCAGGTTTAGGGTTGGTCAGGGTTTGGGCTTAGTTTAGGGTTGAGCTCAGGGTCCACGATTTATGGTTTGTGGTTAGAGTTTTATGGCTCAGTGTAGGTTTAATGTTTAGGGTCAGTTTTATTTATTTTATTTAGGATTTAGGGTTTAGGGTTTTGGATTTAATTTGTGTACAGGTTAGTTTAGGGTTTGGGTTTAGGGGTGGCCTGTGGTTAGTGGATTTATAGGTTAGTGTTTAGTTTAGGTCAGTGGGATCTTTATTCTTTCTTTATTTCTCCTTTCTTAGTTTAGGGTTTAGAATTTTGCATTTAGGGCTTTGTTCTTTTTTTAAATTAAGAAAGTCGATATGTTTAGGTTTATTTAGTTTATTTTTAAGTTGTTTTAGTTTAGGTTTATTTAGTTAATTTTATTTTTTATTTTTATTTAGGTTTATTGTCATTTTTATTTACTTCACTTTATTTATTTTAGTTTATATTTTTTATTTTAGTTTATTTTTTAGGTTTAAGTTTTGGTTTATGTTTATTTTATATTTTAGTTTTATTTTTATTATATTTTTTATGTTTAGGTTTTATTTTTTATTTTTAGGTTTAGGTTTAGGTTTTTATTTTATTTTTTTTAGGTTTAGGTTTTAGGTTTTTATTTTAGGTTTATTTTCAGGTTTTATTTTTTGTTTAGATTTAGGTTTATTTTTAGTTTATTTTAATTTATTTAGTTTAGGGTTTAGGTTTAGTTTATTTTAGGTTCAAGATTAGGTTTTATTTATTTTAATTTAGGTTTAGCTTTATTTTAGGTTTAGGTTTTTATTTAGTATTTATTTTATTTTATTTTAGGTTTATTTTATTTTTATTTTACATTTTGTTTTTATTTTATTTAGGCTTTTTATTTTTAGGTTTATTTTTTTATAGTTTAATTTTATATAGTTTAGGTTTTATTTATTTTATTTATTTAATTATTTTTTATATTATTTTATTTTAGATTTAGGTTTAGCCAAGATTTAGTTCATTTTATTTTATTTTTATCTTTTAGATTTAGGTTTTTTAATTTATTTTATTTTAGGTTTTATTTAGTGGTTAAGGTTTTATATTTTAGTGGTGTGTTTGGTTTATGATCTGGGCCATGCCCAGTGGCTCAGGTTGGTTTAAGTATTTGGTTTTGTTCAGGGCCCAGGGTTTGGGTAGTGGGTTTGGGGCCTGTGGAGTGATCAGGAGGCCCAGGGCCCAGGTCAGTGTCAGGGCCTAGGGCCTAAGGGCTCAGGATTTTATTTATTTAGGACTGGTTTTATTTATCTTGTTTTTGGTTTATTTTAGATTTACATTTAGATTTTAACGCCTGGGTAGCGTTTAGGGTTGTGGCTAGGGTTTAGGGCCTGTGGCCCAGGGTTTAGGCCCAGTGGCCTTGGGTTTAGGGTTTGTGGCTGTGGTTTAGTGTTTGGGTTTAGGGTTTAAGGTTTAGGGTAGGTTTAGGGTTTATGGTTTAGTGTCAGGCCTAGGGTTTAGGGTTTGAGGATTTAGGGTTAGGGTTTTTTTATTATTTTATTTTATTTATTTTAGTCTTAAAATAAGCAAAGTAGTATAGTTTATTTAGTTTATTTTTTTTATTTTAGTTTATCTTAATTTTTATTTTTCTTTAGGTTTATTTTTCTTTTTATTTTTATTTAGATTTTTATTTAGTTTTTATTTAGTTTTTATTTTAATTTATTTTAAGATTATTTTATTTTTATTTTAAGTTTAGTTTTTATTTTATTTTGGTTTTTTTATTTTTTTAGTTTAGTTTAGGTTTTTATTTATTTTATTTTAGTTTAGTTTTTTTATTTTATTTTATTTTCTTTTTAGGTTTAGGTTTAGGTTTAGGTTTAGGTTTTAGTTTATGTTTTTAATTTATTATTTTATTTTGATTTAGGTTTATTTATTTATTTTATTCTTAGGTTTTATTTAGTTAAGTTTTGGTTTTTATCTTTTTAGTGTTAGTTTAGGGTTTTTTTAGGGAAATTTTTATTGCCACAAAGAAAAAGTACGAAGTCCTTAGAGGGGGTAAATCTCTAAGCTAATGCTCAAAGAGCTTCAATAAATCCTAAAGAGATAAACACCCTAACTATTACAGTAATGATGGGAGGAAAGCAAAAGAAAAACCAAAAAATCCTTACCAGAAAGTCCATGTGAGCGGCAGCAAACTTCATTTGGTCCTTTTGATACCAGCAAGATCCACCTGCAAGACTCTCCCTACCTATAAAAGGAGTATGCAACATACTTTTGAAAGGATGAGTATAATAAAGGCAGCATAAAAAGTAAGAGCAAATAGAAGGAGTAGCCAATTACAATCATCTCAAGGAGCAACACTATATGTAAGCAGACGAAACTTCAGGAGAAGGGTTACAATTACATATAGCACTACCAGCCAAGAGAAGAAAGAGTGGGAAACATCAAGGCCATCAAATCTAGCATACCACATGTAGCCCATCATCCGAAGTCCTTCATTCAGCAAGGCTACAAAATCCTCCAAATAGCAAATATAATAGCCAACCACCAAGCCACCAGAACAACCAAACCTAATAAGGAAGATAATCAACCAACCATCAGGGATAGCAGTAATGTAGTAGAAGCACCACCAAAGCCACCACCAAAAAGAAATAACAAAATCCAAAGGAGAAAGCATCGTATCAACCCAAACCAGAGACAAACAAGAGCCAAAAAAAAAACACAAGTGCTCATATCCTTCACCAACAAATTAGAAAAATGAGCCAGTAAAAACACCAGCCTAACTGCAAAATGGGTGGGCAGCAAGGCTACCACTCAAACTGAAAAAGGGGGGTCAACTGTAGCCAAGAGAGAAAAAACAAAGTAGGAGGAAATAAGAAACACAAGTCACAGAAAGAACACTAGAATGTTCCCTGAATTATCACCAAAGGAGTAGGAAAAATTGGCCAAAATAGCCACCCTTCCAACCAACCTAGCCAGTCAATACAACCAACCAAACCAGGCAGCCAACATATCCTCCTAGCCAACCACCACAGCAGCAGAATACCCAAGTTAGTGTAAATACCAGCAATAGTAATCAAACAAAAATCACTTAAGACAGCTAGGGAAAGGGTAAAAGCATATAGCAGCCACCAAACCCAACCAAGGAAAAAGAAAATCCAATCCAAGTAAGTAGAATAGCCAGCCAAACATAAAAAGGTACAAAGCCTAGTAAGATAGACTATAAGCAAACCAATATGAACAACAATAATAAAGACACCCAAGGCCAAGTAACATCCACAAAATAGCCATCAACCAGCCAATCTAGGACAATTTCCAAACCCAAAGCTACTGCAGCCAAAAGAGGAAGGCCAATACAATAAGTGGTTAAAACCATAACAATTAGAAACAAAATAAAATCAATAAAAATAACCACAAAGACCCAGTCAATAGAACATAGAAAATAATAGTCAACCAATAGCCTCCACCATGCCAGAATCAAGTCCTAGATAAACCACCAACAACCCCTAGATCCCACCAACAAAAAAAAAAATGAAAAATAGCTAAAAAATCCAAACAACCAACCCAACTAGCCAAAATTGGCTGCCAACCTAGCCAGCCAACAAAGCCACCCTGTCAACCACCACAATAGCCCAAAAAAGAGCCAAACCCCATATAGAAAGAAAAACCTACAGCAGCCATAGCCAAAACCCGAAAGGAGGATATAAAAAATAGCCAAGGAAAAATTATGGTAAACACCCAGCTAGACAGACCGAAGCCACCAAGCTAATAAAACCAAAATAACCTTGGCTGCGCTTACAATAACCACTAGGTAGCAAAAACTAGGCCAATCCAAAAGTAAGAGATCAAAAACATAACCCAACTTAGGCCAAAGAGAGAAAATAAGTTGATAACCACAACCCAAAGAGGGTTGAACAAGGGGCAACCAAAAGCAAAAGATCATCAAAATCCAACAGGAAAAAGCAAGCCAAGAATTTATAATCTGAGATAAGGCAATCCAGTATTTTCTAGATTAACCAAACTTCTTAATAATTTAGGCAAAGTTTGGTTATTAAATAAAGTGAACTCAGTTAAGTTGTCACCAAAGTTAGCCAAGTAATCAGCACAAGCATTACATTCATGATGGATGTGAGAAATTTTAAAGCAAACTTAAGAAAGAAGATTTTTAGAATGATTAAGAAGATAAAATAATCCAGCATTCCCAATTCTATTGGAATTAAGCATGCCAAGAAGCAAGAGGGCATCAATTTCAATCCATATGTTGAGGAAACCTCTATTCAAATAAATTTCAATAGCTTTATTAACAGGCATAAGCTTAACAAAAATAATAGAATAGGCTTTGAGAGGATAGGCAAAAGCATAATTGGCAGTACCTTTATAATCTCTAGGAATACCACCGTAGCATATTTATTGGAGGCAACATAACCATCAGTGTTCATTTTAATCAAATTATCTTTAGGTTTGATCGAATGGATAATCCTAGCACTTTCATAAGAGTCAAACTTAGGTAGAATGATACCTAATTTTTTAGCCACAAATTTATAACCTTTAAAATGAATATTACTAATAAGATTGGCATTAAAAAGAGCATGAATTTTTTCTTTAGTTCTAACCAAGATCCTTTTATGGTTCATAGGAATACCATGATATTTGGCATCATTTCTATCCATCCAGATGAACTAGATAGGGGTAATATCAATTAAAGTTTTGGTGTGACCTTTCATTGTATTTTTGAAATAGACTTCAAGAAGTTGATATAAAGAAAGAGAACACTAGAAATAGTTGGTATTAAATAAATCATCATACCAAAACCATAATTTAGAAGCAATAGCACCACTGATAAAAACATGATTTACATTTTCAATATGAAAGCAACAATAACACTTTGAAGGTATGTAAAACCCTTTAGTCTAGAGTAAAGAGTCCATAGGAATAAAGTTATTTAGAATCCTAAAAAGCTAAAATAGAAGAGGAAATGGGAATGATATTGTTCTAAAAATTAATAAAAACATTAGAGGGGTTCTGTTTATCTCTAATGAAATTTCAAAGCTCTTTAAGTACAAAGTCACCATTATAAGAAAGCTTAAAAATAATATGGTCAGGTTTGTTAGAAGAAATGGGGATATATCTAAAGTTGTCAAAAAGAGAAATAGGGATATAATTCTCAAGTTTCCTTTCATTCCAATTATTATTAAGCCAAAAGGAATTAACTTTGATAGCATTAGTAGAGTGGGTAGATAAAAGGTTGTCAATAGAGCCGTTGCCAATCCAATTATCTTGCCAAAAGAAGGAAGAACCTAACTGAATACCCCCAAGATATTAATGATTCGATAACTCATTTAATGGAGCAAAGATTTTCCAAACTAGAGAGTCACCAACTTTATAAGCATAGTTAAGGGGGTGTTTACCATGGCAATATTTTTCCATCATAAAATTAGCTCAAAGGCTATCATTATTTCTAACACCACTTAAAAATAAGGGAGAAAAGAAGCTCATAACCTCCCCAAAAAAAAGATCTCTCAAAGAGAAAGCCAATAGAGCCCAAAACAACACCAACCTAAAGTCACCAAGGAACAAAGCCATTAGAGCCCACAACAACACCAATCCAAAGCCACCAAGGCACCAACGAAAGGAAAGGGAATAGCCAACATAGCACCCAAGAAAACATGACCCAAGAAAGACCAAGAGAACCAAATCTACCAACAAAAAAATGAAGAAGGCCAGCAAAAGCTAAAATAAATAGCTAGAGAAATAGCCAACCAATGGATAAACCACATGTTAAGGGAAAAAGCCCAACCTACCACCAACAAAGAGAGCAAAAGCACCAACCAAAGAAAGGCAAGCTAACAGGAACAAAGCCACTAGCATAAAACCAACCAACCAAAGGGAATCCAAAAAAAAACCCAACAAATAGGAAGCCAAAAACACCAAGCCAGAAGAAGGAAAATTAGCCTAGAAGCCAATACTCCAACTAGCAAGAAAACACACAGCAAAAGCTCAACCAATAGAGAAAAAACTAGCCAAAAGAAAAAACCTCCCAAGGACAGGAGAGATTATTTCCAAGAAGCTTTGGAATGAGTAACCCTCAACAAGTGAGGAGGGGCATAGATGAACACTATTTTTCTTTTTCTTCTGGCAAATAATTTTATAACCATGCCCTTTATCCAAAAATCTCCATCCAAAAATGAATCAATATTGTTATAAAAGGCATGGGGATCAGTAGAAGCTATCAATTTCAAAGAAGACCATTTAGAATCATCCACAACATTAGACAAAGGAAAATCAAAAATAGTATGCATTTCATAATCAGAAGTGAAAGGAGCAGAAACATCTTTATTAAGAAGATAATTATCAATATTTTCACCTTCGAACAAAATTTGAAGAGTATCCTCTCTGTCTTCATTCATAAAAGAAGCAAGAGAAGAAGAATCTAGATTTTCAAATCTTGTGGGATTAAAATAATATTCAAATCCCTTAGAAGCGCATAGGATATTACAAAAATTCTGAACATAATTACTATCCATAAAAAAACCATCATTTTGATCCAAAATAGAATTATTCACAATGAGAGAATTATCACATGAATCTAAATCTTATTTTTTTAAAAGAAGGATCACGAATATTAATAAGATTATCAAGACCAAAAGTTAAAATATCAAAAATATAAACATTCTTTTAACCACCATTCTCAATCAAAGAGGCCAAAGAAATAGTCTCTTTTTTAAGATCTAAAGCAGACATAGGAGAAAGAGAAACAACATCCAATTGATTGGAAGAGATGGTGTTAGCATCAACAATATTTGAACCATCATCATGAAAGACTTATGCACAACATCTAAACAATTAGAATCACTAACCACAGCCTCTAAAGTCTTCCCTTTAATAGAATCATCAAAAGAAACACTTAGAGCATGATTATTAGTTAAAACATTTTCAGAAACATTAAAATTATGTTTTGCATTAGACAAATCATTAATAAGTAAAACTTTCTTAGAAGATTTAGAAATATGGTTTTGCAAAACATCAAAATTTTGAAAAGTAGGTTTTCTTTTATCCAACTTGAGAGAATCATTAATTTTTTCAACAAATGAATTCTTACTTGTGATTTTCTTCCTAAGAGAGGGATGAGCAATAAAGCATTCAAAAATTTCATGCCCATGAATCTTACAATGATTACCAAAAAATGGGAAAGTTCTCAAAAATAAATTTTTGAAAATAATCGCATTTCTTCGAACCCAACCAAATTTCTTTCAGATATTTTTTAATAATATCAATCTCTACAAGAATTCTAGCAACATACAATCTAGAAGAAGCAGCTATTTCTTGATCAACTTGCAAAGGTCTACCAAAAATAAACAAAATAACATAAAGAAACTGATGATTAAATAGGTGAATTCGCAAGTTAGGTAAAGAAATCCAAATGGGAACAATAGGAGACTCTTCATTAACATCAAACATAGGCATCCACTTCAAAATTCACATTTGATAATAAAAAACATAGTAAGAATGCTTAGATAAAATTCTTCAGTAATCAAATTCATTAGAAAGTTTAATCAGAACATGTCTTGCATCAATTAGCCCAATAGAAAATGAACCAGATAAATTTAAGCTATAAAAAAAGAATAAATATCTTCCATCTTTGGCCATTTAAATGAAAACATTCCAATCAAAGAAAAAGCAAAAAGCTCAACTAATCTTTCAATATCCTCATCTAAAATCAGAATTGTCAGCGTGCCTTTAAAAGTCATATGATGAAAATTCAAAGCTGGCTTGGTGGAGGAATTCTTACCAGCTAAAGCCTCTTTAAAAGATTTAGTAATAGTAGGTAATTTAGAGGTAGGATTACCCAAAAAATTTGATGCCCTGGTGAGATCCATCGGCACATGAAATTTACCCAATGGATTTGAAGAAGCGACACCACGAGTCATGGCGCCATGTTAAGAACAGGTTGAGATCAGCCCAAGGCTGATAATCTATAGGGAATCTAAGAGAGAAAGAGCTTAAAAACTCACTAAGAATGTGAGGGATCCTGAAATCTCCTAATAATAGGGATTAGTTTAGTTTTAGGGTTTAGGTTTAGTGTTTACTAGATTAGGTTTTTTTTATTAGTTTTAGGTTAATTAGTTCATTATTAGTTTTATGTTTAGTTTAGTTAGTTTAGTTTTTTTAGTTAGGTTATTAGTTTAGTTTTATTAGTTTTAGTTTTAGTTATTATTATTTTAGTTTAATTTAGGGGATTAGTTTTAGTTTATTAGTTTAATTTAGTTAGTTTATTTTAGTTTATTATTTTATTTTAGTTTATTTATTTTATTTATTTTATAGTTATTTATTTATTTATTTTAGTTAGTTATTGGTTTATTAGTTTATGATTTATTATTATTTAGTTTTTTATTAGTTTTAGTTAGTGGTTAGTTTTATATTTTAGTTTTGTTATTATTTTAGTTTATTAGTTAGTTTATTAGTTTTATTAGTTTATATGGTTTTAGTTTATTATATTATTATTAGTTTTTTTATTTTAGTTTATGGTTAGTTTTATTATTTATTTATTTATTATTTTTATTATTATTTTATTAGTTTATTATTAGTTTTATTAGTTTAGTTTTTTTCTTTAGTTATTAATATTTGTTTTATTATTTGTTTATTTATTATTAGTTTATATTATTAGGTTTTAGTTTAGTTTATTATTATTATTAATATTTTAGTTTATTTATTATTAGTTATTAGTTATTATTAGTTATTATTAGTTATTTATTAATATATTATTAGTTTTATTAGTTTAGTTATTGTGGTTTAGTTTTAATATTATTATTATTTATTTAAGTTTTATTAGTTTAGTTATTTAGTTAGTTTATTTTATTAGTTATTATTTATTATATATTAGTTAGTTATTATTAATTT
Organism: Cymbidium sinense; assembly: GCA_021442155.1. Lineage (NCBI taxonomy): Eukaryota > Viridiplantae > Streptophyta > Magnoliopsida > Asparagales > Orchidaceae > Cymbidium > Cymbidium sinense. The sequence goes on along the minus strand of CM038214.1, from coordinate 293,570,195 downwards.
TTAGTTTTATTATTAGTTTATTATTAATTAGAGTTTATTAGTTTAATTATTATTATTAGTTTATTTATTAGTTTTATATTTATTAGTTTTTTAGTTTAGTTTGGTTTAGCTATTATTTTAGTTATTTATTATTAGTTATTATTATTAGTTTATTATTTAGTTTTAGTTTTATTATTAATTGGTTTAGTTTATTTATTAATTATTTTTTTTATTAGTTAGTTTTTAGTTAGTTTTTTAATTTTTATTAGTTTATTAGTTTATTATTATTAGTTTTAGTTATTATTATTATTATTTAGTTTATTATTGTTTAGTTTTTATTATTATTGGGTTTTTTAGTTATTATTTTATATTTATTGTGTTTATTATTAGTTTATTATTTGTTTTATTATTATTATTATTATTTTATTATTATTATATTATTATTATTTATTAGTTTAGTTATTATTTTTATTTTAGTTTTTTATTATTAGTTAGTTATTATTAGTTTAGTTATTAGTTTAGTTAGTTTATTTAGTTATTATGTTATTTAGTTAGATTAGGTTTAGTTAGTTATTAGTTTTATTATTTATTATTATTATTAGTTTAGTTTATTATTATTATTAGTTATTAGGTTTATTTTATTATTATTAGTTTAGAACATTTATTTAGGTTTTATTTATTATTTAGTTTATTATTAGTTTAGTTTTTATTATTATTAATTTATTAGTTTTATTTAGTTTAGTTTATTATTAGTTTATTAGTTTAGTGTTAGTTGTTATTAGTTATTTAGTTTTAGTTTATTAGTATTTTAAGTTTTATTATTAATTTTAGCTATTATTTTTTAGTTAGTTTATTATTAAGTTTAGTTGGTTTATTAGTTTATTAGTTTAGTTTAGTTATTAGTTAATTACTACTATTAATTATTTATTAGTTATTTTGTTAGTTTTTTAGTTTTAGTTTATTAGTTATTAGTTTTAGTTTAGTTAGTTTAGCTATTATTAGTTTAGTTATTGGGTTTCAATTTATTATTAGTTTGTTATTTATTAGGTTAGTTATGTTTAGGGTTTAGGTTTATTAGTTAATAATTTATTAGGGTTTAGTTTAATTAGTTTATTAGATTAGTTTTAATTATTAGTTTAGGTTTAGCTTAGTTTTTATTAGTTTTATTAATTTAGTTTATTAGTGGGGTTTTTCTATTTATGTTTAATTTAGTTATTAGTTTATTTATTAGTTTAGTTTATTTTTGTTATTATTAGTTCATTAGTTTTTTAGTTATTATTTAGTTAGTTTATTTTAGTTAATTTTATTAGTTTTTGTTTTAGTTTATTATTAGTTTTATATAATTAGTTTATTAGTTTTATCTTATTATTTATTAGTTTTAGTTTTAGTTAGTTTAGTTTAGAGTTTTTTTTAGTTTCTTATTAAGTTTTAGGGCTTAGGGTTGTAGGTTTAGGGTTTAGTGTTTAGCATTTAGGGTTAAAATTTTTTTATTTTTTATTTACTTTAGAGTTTAAGGTTTAGGGTTTAGGTTTAGGGTTTAGGGTTTTTGGTTTTTTTTAACAGAAAAAAATTTAGATTCAACATTTTTTCTTTTTGATTTCATCAACCAAGTAACACACCAAGTTCTCAAAGACACAAGTGACAACATAGATAAAAATGAGCATCCATAGAGCAAATCAAAAACCCTAGAAAATTAGAACCTTCTCTACTCTAAAGACACAGTTTCATAAACAGCAGATTGGATCGATTGTTCTTCAGTTTCTCCAGTTCCCATTAGAACAACCTCGACCTCTCGAGTAGTGGGATTCACCATCATATCCTTGATCTCTCCCTCCACCATCACCACAGCTGTAACCTTCGTCACTCCTCCTACCTCCATAACCACCACTGCTTTGACCAGACCTCCATCCACCGCACTCCATTCCCCACCACCACTACCATAATCAAGCTACCTCCACCTTCGCCTCCACCATATCACCCAGACGGTGATGTTCCTACTATCAATGTTATGCCCATTCTTAGGCTTTAGGTTTAGGTTTAAGTTTATTAGGTTTTAGAGTTTAGGTTCATTATTTAATTTATTTAGTTACTTTAGGTTTAGGTTTAGGGTTTGGGGTTTAGGTTTTAGGGTTTGGGGTTTAAGGTTTAGTATTTTGGGTTAGGGTTTAGGGTTTAGGGTTTAGCATTTAGGGTTTAGGTTTCTGGGTTTAGGGTTTAGGATTTAGAGCTTTAGGGTTTATGCTTTTCGGGCTTAGGGTTTAGGTTAGGGTTAGGGTTTAGGGTTTAGGGTTTAGGGTTTAGAGTTTAGGGTTTATAGTTTAGGATAGTTTAGGATTTAGGGTTTAGGGGTTTCTAGGGTTTAGGGTTTAGGGTAGTAGGTTTAGTATTGTAGGCTTAGGGTTTAAGGTAATTTCTAATTGAGTAAATTGGTAGGTTTAGGTTTATTTAGTTAATTTTTTTATTTATTTTAGTTTATTTTATTTTTTTTTTAAAGTTTATTTTTATTTAAATTTAATTTAGTTTATTTATTATATGTTTATTTTTTGTAGTTTAAGTTTTTTTTTATTTTAGTTTATATTTTAAGTTTAGGTTTATGTTTAGGATTATTTTTTTAGATCATTTTAATTTTAATTTTATTTTTTAGGTTTAGGTGCAAGTTTTTATTTTGTTCTTTAGGTTTACATTTTAGGTTTTAAATTTAGGTTTATTTTTAGGCTTTATTTTTTAGTTTAGGTTTAGGTTTATTTTTTATTGAGTTTATTTTTATTTTGTATTTTAGGTTTAGGTTTTATTTTTATTTTTAGGTTTACATTTAAGTTTTTATTCTAAGGTTTAGGTTTTAGGTTTATATTTTAGGTTTATTTTTAGGTTTTATTTTTTAGTTTAGGTTTAGGTTTATTTTTAGTTTATTTTATTTTATTTGGCTTAGGTTTAGGTTTATGTCTTATTTATTTTATTTTATTTATTTTAGTTTAAGTTTATGTTTATGTCTATTTTATTTTTTATTTTTAGTTTAGATTTAATTTATTTTTTAATTTAGGGTTTAGGTTTTATTTTTATTTATTTTAGGTGTATTTTTTTAGGTTTTTTATTTAGTTTTATTTTTTGTTTTATTTTAGGTTTATTTTGTTTTTATTTCACATTTAGTTTTATTTTATTTATGTTTTTAATCCTTAGGTTTATTTTACTTCCTTAGTTTAGTTTATGTTTTTATTTATTTTATTTTAGTTTATTTTTATTTTTATTTTATATTATTTAGGTTTAGTTTAAGTTTACTATTTAATTTTTTTTATTTTATTATATTTAGGTTTAGGTTTATTTATTTTAATTTATTTTAGGGTTTAGGGTTAGTTAGGTCTGGTTGTGGTTAGGCATGTAGGCTCAGTGGTTTAGGTGTGGCTCAGGGTTTAGGGTAGGTGGGGAGTGGCTCAGTTGTGGGCCTAGTTTTTAAGGTTTAGTGTTTAGGGTTTTGGATAAGGTTTATGTTTAGGTCATTTAGAGCCTAGGGCCCAGAATTTTAATATTTGGGTTTAGTGGCTCAGGTGGGGGTTTAAAGTTAAGTTTTAGGGTTTTGTGGTTTAGGTTTAGTTATGGTTTTAGTGTTTAGGATTTGTGGCTTAAGTTTTATTTAGGGCCGCTTTAGGGTTTAAGCCAGGTTTAGGGTTTAGGATTTAGGGTCAGTTTAGGGTTTGGGGTTTGGGTAGGATTTATGGTCACGATGGGTTTGAGTTTTCTTAAATTACAAACCATTATGTTTTAGTTTATTTAGTTTATTTTTATTTATTTTATTTATTATTACTTTAGGTTTATTTTATTTTTATTTATTTTAGTTTTATTTTGGGTTTACTTATTTTAGTTTAGGTTTTATCTATTATATTTTTAAAGTTTGTTTAGGTTGATGTTTATTTTATAGTTTAGTTTTATTTTATTTTATTTTTAGGTTTGGTATTATTTATTTTTTTGGTTTGTGGTTTTATGTTTTTATTTTAGGTTTATTTTTAGTTTTAATTTTTGGTTTAGGTGTTTTTAGTTTATTTTATTTTATTTAGTTTAGAGTTTAGGTTTAGTTTATTTTTGGTTTAGGTTTAAGAATTATTTTTTTTAGTTTAAGTTTAGGTTTATTTTATTTTGTTTATTTGAGGTTTAGTTTTTTTTTTAGTTTATAATTTAGGTTTTATTTTTTATTTTTTTTTAAGTTTTTTTTTAGGTTTAGGTTTTTATTTAGTTTTTATTTTAGGTTTTGTTATTTTACATTTAGTTTTATTTTATTTAGGTTTCTTAGTTTAGATTTTAGTTTTAGTTTAATTTAGGTTTTATTTATTTTATTTTAGTTTAGCTTTTATTTTATTTTATTTTATTTAGCATAGTTTTCAGTCAGGTTTAGATTTTGGTCATTTCATGATATTATTCTTTATCTTATATGTTTAGGTTTTTTTATTTTATTTTGCTTTATTTAGTTTGGGCCTGCTTAAGTTTTTAGGGTTTAATGGGTAGGATCAGTTTAGGGATCTCTGGGGTCTTGGGGCCTGTGGTAGGGTCAGGTTTAGGGTCAGCAGGCCTGGGTTTAGTGCCTGGAGTCAGTAGTTTAGGGCTCAGGTTTAGGGTGTGGATTTATCCAAGATTTGTGCTCAGCCAGGTTTATGGTTTAGGTATTATTTGTGGTTTTAAGGTCAGAATCAGGGTAGGGCCTGGATATTTAGGCTCAGTGGGCCAGTGGTTAGTCTTTTAGGTCCGAGGTCATGATTTTGGGTTGTGGCTCAGGATCTTTAGGTCAACAGGTTTGGCCTAGGGCCCAGGATTTTTGTGGTTGTGGGTTTGTGAGTTTAGGCATTTAGGCCTGCTGTCAGTTGAGCCAGGGCTCAGTGGCCATCATGGTAGCCTGGGGTCAGAACAGATTTAGTGCTCAGCCTAACAGTTTAGGTTGGCCTGTGGTCAGGATTTAGAGCTCAGAATTCCAGTGTGGGTGGGCTCAGGGTCTGAGGATTTAGTTTAAGGTAGAGTTTACAATTTAGGGCCTGTAGGGTTTAATGTAGTGGTAAGATTTATAGGTATATGGTTTTAAGATTAAGTTTACGCAGTAGGTTTATTTTTTATTTTATGTAGTTTAGTTTAACTTTAGTATTTTTATTTTTAGTTTTGTTTATTTTTAGTTTTATTTTAGTTTAGGTTTTATTTCTTTTTAGCTTTTATTTTAGTTTAGTTTAGTATAAGTTTAATTAGTTTATTTAATTATTTATTTAGTTAGTTTATTTCTTTTCATTTAAGTTTAGGTTTAGGTTTTATTATTTATTTTAGATTATTTTAGTTTATTTTTTATTTTAATTTAGTTTTAGATTTATTTTAGTTTAGTTTATGTTTATTTAGGTTATAATTTTTAGGTTTAGGTTTATTTTTGGTTAAGGTTTTATTTATCTTTTATTCGGTTTATTTATTTCTAATTTTTTAGTTTAGTTTCATTTATTTTATTTAATTTCTAGTTTCTTTAATTTAGGTTTAGTTTTATTTTTAGGTTTAATTAGTTTAATTTAGGTTTGGGGTTTAGCTTTTATTTAGGTTTTGGTTTAGCTTTTATTTAGGTTTAGGTTTTATTTAGTTTATTTATTTTTATTTTATTTTTATTTATGTTTATTTAGTTTAGTTTAGGTTTTCTTTTTATTTAGGTTTATGTTTAGGTTTAGATTTTATTAAGTTTATTTTATTCAATTTTTAATTTAAGTTTAGGTTTAGTTTAGGTTTATTTTATTTTATTTAGGTTTAGGTTTATTTTTATTTATAGTTTAGTTTATTTTTGTTTAGGTTTAGGTTTAGGTTTAGGTTTGGGTTTTTAGTTTATTTTAGTTTAGGTTTAGGTTTAAGTTTATTTAGGTTTATTTAGTTTAGGTTTTTTATTTATAGGTTTAGGTTTATTTATTTTTATTTTAGTTTTTTTATTTTTTTATTATTAGTTTATTTAGTTTATTTATTTAGGTTTACTTTTTATGTTTTTTAGTTTAGGTTTAAGTTTATTTATTTTAGTTTAATTTAGATAGTTTTTATTTTTAGGTTTATTTAGTATTTAGTTTTATTTAGCTTAGGTTTAGGTTTAGGTTTATTTTTATTTATTTATTTAGGTTTTAGCATATTTAGTTTAGTTTAGGTTTAAGTTTAGGTTTAGGTTTAGGTTTCTTTATTTAGTTTATTTTGGTTTATTTATTTAGTTTATTTATTTATTTAGGTTTAGGTTTAATTCTATTTAGTTTTATTTTATTTTGGGTTTAGGGTTTAGGTTTAGGTTTATTTAGTTTAGGTTAGTTTAGGTTTATTTTTATTTATTTGTTTTGTTTATTTATCTAAGTTTATTTCTTTATTTAGTTTATTATTTAGTTTATTATTATTTAATTTAATTTATTTTAGTTTATTATTTTATTTATTTTAGTTTATTTTTATTTTTATTTTTAGTTTAGGTTTAGGTTTTTATTTTAGGTTTAAGTTTAGGCTTAGGTTTAGGTTTAGGCTTTTATTTTATTTTTTTTTATTTTTATTTATTTGGTTTAGTTTATTTTATTTTATTTATTTAGGTTTATTTAGTTTATTTATTTAGTTTAGGGTTTATTTTATTTTAGGTTTAGGTTTTAGTTAGTTTTATTTAGGTTTAGGTTTAGGGTTTAGGTTTTTTTAGCTTTAGTTTAGGTTTAGGTTTATGTTTATTTTATTTAGTTTAGGTTAATTTATTTTGTTTAGTTTATTTTTATTTATTTAGGTTTATGTTTATTTGGGTTTAGGATTTATTTAATTTATTTTAGTTTAGGTTTTTAGTTTAGTTTATTTAGCTTAGGTTTATTTAGTTTATTTTTATTTATTTATTTATTTCTTTTAGCTTAGATTTCTTTAGTTTATTTATTTATTTTGTTTATTTTTTATTTATTTAGGGTTTAAGTTTAAATTTAGGTTTATTTTTATTTTTTAGGTTTAGGTTTAGTTTAGGTTTTATTATTTAGATTATTTTATTTAGTTTATTTATAATTTTATGTTAAATTATTTAGGTTTAGTTTATGTTTATTTAGTTTAGGTTTAGGTTTATTTTTATTTAGTTTAGTTTATTTATTTAGTTTTGATTTAGGTTTAGGTTTATGTTTAGGTTTAGGTTTATGTTTAGGTTTAGCTTTAAGTTTAGGTTTACGTTTATTTAGTTTATGTTTAGTTTATTGAATTTAGGTTTAGGATTTAGGTTTAGTTTAGTTTAGGGTTTAGGTTTGGATTCAGGTTTATTTTAGGTTTAGTTTATTTAGTTTAATTTATTATTTAGTTTAGTTTAGGTTTAGGTTTTTTTTTATTTTTTTATTTAATTTAATTTTTAATTTTTATTTTAGGTTTTATGTTTAGGTTTAGGTTTAGGTCTAGGTTTATTTATTTAATTTAGGTTTTAGTTTATTTAGTTTAAGTTTAGGTTTATTTCGTTTCAATTTCAATTTTGGTTTAGATTTAGGTTTAGGTTTAATTTTTTATTTTTAGGTTTATGTTTAGGTTTTTATTTTATCTTTTTAGGTTTAGGTTTTAGGTTTTTATTTTAGGTTTATTTTTAGTTTATTTTATTTTACTTAGTTTAGGGTTTAGTTTTAGTTTATTTTAGGTTTATAATTAGGTTTTAATAATTTTAGTTTAGTTTATTTTAGTTTAGGTTTATGTTTATTTTATTTTGTTTAATTTAAGTTTAGGTTTTTTTTGGTTTACAGTTTATTTTTATTTTTTATTTATTTTTAGGTTTTATGTTTAGGTTAATTTTTTAGGTTTAGGTTTCTATTTAGTTTTTATTTTATTTTATTTTAGGTTTATTTTATTTTTATTTTACGTTTAGTTTTTATTTTATTTAGGTTTTTATTTTTAGGTTTATTTTATTTTTTAGTTTAGGATAGGTTTTTATTTATTTTATTTTTGTTTAGTTTTTTTATTTATTTAGGTTTAGGTTTAGGTTTATGCTTTAGTTTAGGTTTTTATTTTATTTTATTTTGGTTTAGGTTTTTTTATTTCTTTTATTTTTAGGTTTTATTTAATTTAGGTTTAGATTTGTAGGGTTTAAGGTTTTTAGTATTTTGGTTTAGGGTTTAGGGTTTAGGTTTTAGATTTACAGTTTAGGTTTCAGTTTACGGTTTAGGGTTTTTGGTTTTTTTAAATAAAGAACAAATTTAAATTCAACATTTCTTTTTTTTTATTTGATCAACAAAGTAACAAATTAGGGAAATGAGGTAATCAAATGACCTCCTTGGGGCTAGCTAAAGCCTTATGTTCACGAGATGTCTAGACTATATACCCATTACCATTCAATCTTATATAAATCAACACATGAATAGAAGAAAAGAGAACTCAACATTCACACACTTAAGCTATAAGCACATGCATTTCTTATGTATTTTTAACTAAGATCATAACATATGCTATTATTCATTTATAAGCTTTCAAAAAATACATTTGGATTTAATAGTGATAATAGCCATCCCTATATTAAATTAAATCAAGACATGCAAGCTTAGGTAAAGGAAGTCCATTTTATTTTACTTAATTTTGAAGAGATGAATGCATGAATTCAAATGACATACCAAATTTAACATGATTGGAAAGAGGAGAATCAAATATAAGCATGTGAATCATTCAACCAAACTAGTTCTTAAAGATAATCAAATCAAATAAGATTATTGAAAGCAAACCAAAGCTTTTTTATTAATTAAGTTTTAATTTGATTTGATTTAAAGAGGAGAAGAGAAATCATCACTTCCTATTTTAATCCCATTCCCACATTAGTGATTTGATTTAATTTAAGGAAATGTAATTAAGTTGATTTTATGGTTTAATTAAGTTGAGCCCTTAATTAGATGAATTAATTACCCTTACTTATGTCACCTTAAAGTAATTAACTAAATAATTATGAGCCAACATCATAGGCATGGAAATTAAACTTGGATTGATCCTAGAAAATAAAAGGGGCCTAATGTAATTGGCTTATGATTAATAGTTAATTTGATTAAGGGACTTAATTAATTACTCTTATGGTTTTCCCACACATGTGGACAAAGCATAATTTCATTAAACTCCATTTGGTTATTAAACACCTAAAGATCTACCCCATGATTTAATTAATTAAGGTTTGATGTGATTATGATTTCAATTTGATTGAGTGATTTAATTAATTAGTTAAATCTTAATCAATTTCATTTTAAAAAAGGGTGAAATGAACTTACTAAAAGGGGTCCCAACCCTAATCCTCAGTTCACTTACCGTTGAACAATGATTAATAAACTTAATTAACTAATTTATTACTATTCATGGGATTAATTAATCATTAATTAACTTAAAAGAGTAGTTAAGGTTTAATTAGTCAATTTTCCTAATTAAGTGAGCAATAAGTCCCAAGAAAATCATGGGAGGCAGAGGGCATCCCATTAACCCATAAAATTTGGGATTAATTGCTCAAGTAATTAAGCTAATTAATTTTGTAATTAAACTTTATTTACTATTCAAAATTAATAAGACCATTTTAATTAATTCTGCTCAGAAATACCTTTAAAATAAGTATTTATTTGCATTTTTGTATTTCGCTATGATTTTTATGATTTTTAGAAGTTTAGTCATTAAAAATGATTAATTAAGCCTAATTAAAGCCTAATCCCATTGACGCCATGTGGCGCATTGACACGGCATGCTTTCCACTTGGCACTGCGAGATTGGCTACTTAAAACTTATTTGACTCAGCTCCTACATGGCGGTGGTGGATGTGCTTTCTCGTCTATCGAATGTGCTTTCTAGTCCATCATTTGATTTAAGATCCGACGGCTATGATTAATCCCACAACTTAATAGGATCTAATCATGACCGTCCATTTTGATCATGTGGAATGGACGGTGTGTGATCTAACGTCACACAGTGAGGGAGAATGGAGTCCGTCCACCATTACTCAGTTGATGCAAGCTTACCTGAGCTTGGATCAACTCCAAAAGGATCTCACACCTTCACAACATCGATCGAAGGGGATTCAACGGTCAAGATCACATGAGATGCAAGTTTTCTTCAAAAAGCTCCAACCCATATTTTCCTAAGGATTGATTTTGGAAGCATACCTTACTGGAGCTCAAGACTAGATCCTCAAACAATTAAAGAAGCTTCATCTAGTGGAGATGAAGCCTTGCTGAGTAGAAATTGGATCAATTTATTAACATTCAATCAAAAGGCCACGAACTGATGATTTGCAGCTCAGCTTTGATCGAAGTCCCACTTCCGGTGCTTGAGAAGTTTGGGAGATGATTCGTTCTTGCTTGACGAGGCCTATGGAAGGTGTGTGCAAAGTTAATTTTTGTTTGATGGAGAAATGGAGAAGTTAGGTTGAAAATGTTAGTGTACTATTTTGGGAAGGACGGGAATGGAATTTTTTTATTGAGGAACGAGCTTGGGAGCTTAGGGGATGGCTTTAGCAGCTCATCTTGGGTAGTTAGGGCTCTGAGGAATGATTGTTGTGTGTGTTTGAGTGGAAACGAGAGGGTGTATACCCCCCCCCTTCCCTTCATCTTGATCAAACGGTGGGATTAGGTTTGGCTTCTAGTGGACTTTCAGCCATCTCAGGGAGTCGTGGGTGGTAGGGAGGAGGTTAATTGGCTCAGCTTGGTTGGTTGAAGGTGTTGAGGTGGCTGCCAAAGAGGAATCATGGGTGTGCTATGCATTTCAAATTCTCCAATGGGAGGGTGAGGTGATTTCACCTCCCATGGGTCATGGCTGTCCCAACCACCTCTTGTGTCTAGTTGGGCAGTGTCTTAGGTGCCTAGGTGGACCATTGAGAGAGTACCAAGTGGCCAAGGAAAGGAAATGATCATTTATATGGGTGATTTGTCTCATGTGATTCCCTTGACCTAAGGGTAGAATGATCATTTCGTATTTGATTTGATTTGGTTGGTTTCAAAATGATCCAAAAGTGGGTCAACCCAAATATCAAGTCAATTGGGGTTGGTTTGGTTTGGCTCAATTTGGCTCATTTAGGTTAAATTAGGTTAAGTTGGGTCAAGTTGACCAATTGGTCAAATTGGGTCAAACCAAGGGTTGGGTCAAGTTCATATGATCATTTGGGATGTTTTGATTCAATTGGTTTGGTTTAGTTTGGCTTAGATTTGGTTTTGGCTCATTTGAATTCATTTGTGTCAAATGGGCTAAGTTGACCAATTTAGCCAAATTAGTGAAATTGGCATGGGTTAGGTGTTGGTTTGGGTTTAGTTGACCAATTGAAGATGATTGTAAGCTTTGGTTTCAATTAATTTATATTTGGTTTTGGTTTAGGCCAAATTGCACCTTTAGGTCACTTTGGGCTAAGTAGGTTAATTGGGTTCAATTGGGTCAAATCATGGCTTTGGTTAAGTTCAACAATCAATTTGGAATGAACTTGAGCCATTGGTTGCAATCAATTTGGTTCATATTTTAATTTGACCCAATTTGGTCTTTTAGGCCAATTTGGGGTTTAGGGTTTAGGGTTAGGGTTTTAAGGTTTGTTCTTTTAGGGTTTAGGGTTTAGGGTTAGGGATTAGGGTTTAAGGTTTATGGTTTTTTATGGTTTAGGGTTAGGGTTTTAGGATTTGTGCTTTTAGGGTTTAATGTTTAGGGTTAGGGATTAGGGTTTAGGGTTTATGGTTTTTTAGGGTTTAGGGTTTAGGATTCAATATTTTGGCTTTAGGGTTTACGATTAATATGGTTTAGGGTTAGCTTAGATTTTAGGGTTAGTTTAGGGTTTAGGCTTTAGGGAAAAGGGTTTTTAGGGTTTAGGGTTAGTTTAGAGTTTAGGGTTTAGGGTTAGGGTTAGGGTTTAGGGTTTAGGTTTAGTGTTTACGGTAAGTTTACGGTTTAGGGTTATTTTTTTAAAAAATTAAGTAAACTGATATGTTTAGGTTTATTTAGTTTATTTAGCTTATTTTTTATTTATTTGAGCTTATTTTATTTTTTATTTTTATTTAGGATTATTTTTTATTTTTATGTGTTCAAGAAACTAAATGGGTTGGTGAGAAGGCGCCAAGGAGATTGATAGTTTAGGTTTTAAACTTTGGTATTCAGGTAAAAGTCGAACTAGAAATGGTGTAGGTGTGATTATAGATAAAAGTTTGAAGGATAATGTTATAAGTATTAATAGATGTGGAGATAGAATTATAGCTTTAAAGATTATTGTTGTTATTAAGATTATCAATGTTATAAGTGTCTATGCTCCTCAAGTAGGATTAGAGGTAAGCTCAAAAGAAAAATTTTGGAATGAATTAGAGGGATTAATACAAAAGACACCTCTTGAAGAAAAAGTATTTATTAGGGGAGATTTAAATGGACATGTTGGTAGAGTGGTAGAAGATTTTAAAAGTATTCATGGTGGTTATGGATTTGGAGTGACTAATGAAGAAGGTAGGACAATTTTGCCTTAGCTTATGATTTTATAGTTGCTAATACTTTATTTAAGAAAAGAGATGAACATATTATTACTTATAAAAATGGATCTAGTAAAACATAGATTGATTATTTTTTGATAAGAAAAATAGATCATTTAGATTGTAAAGATTGTAAGGTCATTCCAAGTGAAATTTTAAGTACCCAACATTGACTATTAGTTTTAGATTTTAAGATGAAAGGTTGTAAGAGAAATAATAAATTAAATTATTGTCCTAGGATTAGATGGGGACACTTAAAGAACATAAATAAAAATATTTTTAAGAGCAAGCTACAAGAATTTAGAGTTTGGGATGTTCATAAGGAAGCTAACATTATGTGGGAAAAAATATCAAGTGAAATTAAATAAGTTGCTAAAGATGTGCTTGGAGAATCAAAAGGAAGAGCTTCTTTTAATAAGAATAGTTGGTGGTGGAGCCAGAGTGTGCAAGAAAAGATAAGAAATAAGAAGCATTATTATAAAACTTGGTTTAGATGTAAAAACTCGGAGAACTGGAAAAGATATAAAATGGCCTGTAGAGATTCTAAGAAAGTAATATATGATGCAAAAAATTTAGCTTTTAGTGATTTATACAATAGATTAGATACCAAAGAAGGTGAAAGGTGTATGCATAAGTTAGCCAACCAAAGAGATAGAAGAAGTAAAGACATAGTTCAAGTGAGGGGTATTAAGGATGAAAATAATAAAGTGCTTTTCTTAGAAAAAGATATTGAAAATAGGTGGATGAGGTATTTTAATAAACTTTTCAAGGAAAGATCTGAAAGTACGATTGATTTTAGCAACCTTAATACCCTAAACAAAAATAGAGAATTTCATTTTATCATCGATTAGTAAATCAAGTTAGTGAAGCTTTAAAGAAAATGAAATGTGGAAAAGCAAGAGGACGGATAATATTCCAATAGAAGTGTGGAAATGTTTAGGAGATCAAGGAATTTCTGGCTTACAAATCTTTTAATGTTATTTTAAAGACTAAAAGATGGATGAGTGGAGAAAGAGTTTGTTTGTTCCTATATTTAAGAATAAAGGTGATGCACAAGAGTGTGCAAATTATAGAGGAATTAAGTTAATGTGACATACATTAAAATTATGGGAGAGAGTAATTGAGCATAGGTTACGATGTGATACAAAAGTTTCTCACAATCAGTTTGGTTTCATGCCAGGTAGATCTATTATGGATGCTATACATTTGTTAAGAGGTTTGAAGGAGAAGCATAGAGAAAATATGAAGGATTTACATATGATATTTATTGATTTATAGAAAGCTTATGATAAAGTCTCAAGAGATGTTCTTTGGAGAGTTCTAGAACAGAAAGAAGTTTATATTGGTTATATTCAAGTCATTAAGGATATGTATACTAGAGCTCTTACTTGTGTCCAAACACAAGGAGGATTGACAAAATATTTTCCTATTTCATTGGATTACATCAAGGATCAACATTAAGCCCTTATCTTTTTTACTTTAGTTATGGATGTTCTTACGAGGCATTTACAAGAAGATGTACCTTAGTGTATGCTTTCCGCTGATGACATTCTTCTTGTTGATAAGACTAGAGAGGGAGTCCAACAAAAACTTGAATTATGGAGGTCAACTGTAGAGTCTAAAGGTTTTCATTTAAGTAGATCTAAAACTGAATATATGGAGTGTAATTTTAGTGGTAGAAGTTTTAGTGATAGTGTTGTGACTTTAGGTGATCAAGTCGTGAATAAGAGTGAGCGATTCAGATATTTAAGCTCTATTGCTCAAAATGACGGTGAAATAGATGGAGATGTTATTAGTAGAATTCAAGTTGGATGGTTGAAGGGAGGAATGCCGCCTATTATGTGATAGAAAAGTTCCACTTAAACTTAAGGGAAAATTTTATAAGATGGTGGTAAGACCTGCAATGACTTATGGTGCGTAATGTTCAAAAAGAATAACATAAGACTAAGTTAAGTGTTACAGATGAGGATGCTGGTGGTGGATGAGTGGCTTTACCCTTAGAGATAGAATGCAAAATGAGTATGTTCGGGAAAAGTTGGAGTAGCTCGGTGATAAGATTAGGGAGAGTCGCCTTAGATGGTTTGGCCACATAAAGCGTACCATCGATGACCAGAGAGTAGATGCTTTAGATTTGCCTTATGTTAAGAAGGTGAGGTAGACCCAAAAAAGACTTGGTTAAGATGTACAAAAAATGATCTTAGTATACTTGAAATAAATGAGAATTTGGCACACAATAGGACACTGGAGACGAAGGATTCATGTGTAAAATACCCCACCTAGGGATTAAGGCTTATTATTGTTGTTGTTGTTGTTGAGCTTATTTTATTTTTTATTTTTATTTAGGATTATTTTTTTTATTTAGTTTATTTTATTTATTTTAGGTTTATTTATTTCAGTTTAGGTATTTTATATTTTAGGATTTGGGTTTTTTTAGTTTATGGTTTAGGTTTTTTTTATTTATTTTTAAGTTTTATTTTTAAGTTCATTGTTTAGGGTTTTTTATTTTAGGGTTTAAGTTTTAGTATTTTTAGGGTTTAGTGTCAGGCTTTCAGTTTTAGTGTTTTGTTTAGGGTCATATTAGGGTTTAGGTTTAGGATTTAGAGTTTAGGGTTTAGGAGAAGGTAGGGTTTTGGGCTCAGGATTTAAGTGAGGTCACACACCCAGTAGCATTTAGTGCAGATTTAGGTCTTAGCCAGGATCAGGGTAGCATGGTCTTGGTAGGCTCAGGGTTTAGTTTTAGGTTTGGGCTTTAAAATTTAGTTGTGGATTTAGTTTAATTTAGGGTCTTTTAATATTTAGGGTTTTTTATTAGAATCAAAACCAGGTTTTAGGTTTATTTAGTTTATTTAGTTTATTTTTTATTTACTTTGATATATTTTATTTTTTTATTTTTATTTCAGTTTATTTTTTATTTTTATTTAGTTTAGTTTATTTATTTTATGTTTATTTATTTTAGTTGAGGTATTTTTATTTTATTTTATTTTTTTGGTTTAGGTTTAGGTTTATTTTTTTAGTTTAGTCTTATTTTATTTTATTTTTTAGGTTTAGGTTTTATTTTTCTTTTTTTAGGTTTAGGTTTTTATTTTACTTTCCTAGGTTTAGGTTTTAGCTTTTTTATTTTAGGTTTATTTCTAGGTTTTATTTTTAAGTTTAGGTTTAGGTTTATTTTTAGTTTATTTTATTTTATTTAGTTTAGTGTTTAGGTTTAGTTTATTTAAGGTTTAGGTATAGGTTTAATATATTTTTGTTTAGTTTATTCTAATTTAGGTTTAGGTTTATTTTATTTTGTTTATTTCAAGTTTAGATTTTTCTTTTTAAGTTTAGGGTTTAGGTTTTTATTTATTTATTTCTAGGTTTTATTTTTAGGTTTATTTTTAAGGTTTAGGTTTTTATTTAATTTTTATTTTAGGTTTAGTTTTTTATGTAGTTTTAATTTTATGTTTAATTTTTATTTTATTTTAGGTTTATTTTACTTTTAAGGTTTGGTTTTTATTTTATTTAGGTTTTTTTCTTTTTAAGTTTATTTTACTTTTTTTAGTTTAGTTTACATTTTTATTTATTTTATTTTAGTTTAGTTGTTATTTTTTTATTTTTTTATTTTTTGGTTTAGGCTTATATTTTGTTATTTGTTTTTATTTAATTTTATTATTTTATTTTATTTGGGTTTAGCTTTATTTATTTATTTACTTTATTTATAGGTTTTATTTAGGTTATGTTTAGGTTTTTAGGTTTTTAGGGTTTAGGGTTTGGGGTTTAGGGTTTAGGGTTTAGGGTTTTGGGTTTAGGATTTAGGGTTTTAGGTTTTAGGGTTTTGGGGTTTAAGGTTTAGGTTTAGGGTTAAGGGTTTATGGTTTAATGTTTTAGGGTTTAGGTCAGTTTAGGGATTTACAATTTTTTATTTTTTTATTTTATTTATTAATTTATTTATTTTTAAATTAAGTAAATTGGTAGGTTTAGGTTTATTTAGTTTATTTTTATTT
Source organism: Cymbidium sinense (assembly GCA_021442155.1). Taxonomy (NCBI): domain Eukaryota; kingdom Viridiplantae; phylum Streptophyta; class Magnoliopsida; order Asparagales; family Orchidaceae; genus Cymbidium; species Cymbidium sinense. The sequence goes on along the minus strand of CM038214.1, from coordinate 293,553,820 downwards.
TTATTTAGGTTTATTTTTTATTTAGCTTAATTTATTTATTTTAGGTTTATTTATTTTAGTTTATGTTTCTTATTTTAGTTTATTTTTTAGGTTTAAGTATAGGTTTATTTTTTAGTTTAATATTATTTTTATTTTAGTTTTTAGGTTTAGGTTTTATTTTTTATTTTTAGGATTAGGTTTAGCTTTTTATTTTATTTTTTTAGGTTTATGTTTTAGGTTTTTATTTTCAATTTATTTTTAGGTTTTAATTTTTAGTTTAGGTTTAGGTTTTTTTTAGTTTAGGGTTTAGGTTTTATTTTTTATTTATTTTTAGGTTTCCTTTTTTGGTTTATTTTTTAGGTTTAGGTTTTTACTTAATTTTTATTTTATTTTATTTTAGTTTATTTTGTTTTATTTTTATTTTAGATTTACTTTTTCTTTTATTTAGGTTTTCTAATTTTCAAGTTTATTTTAGGTTTTTATTTCTTTTATTTTAGTTTAGCTTTCATTTTTTATTTTATTTTCCTTTTAGGTTTAGTTTTAGGTTTAGGTTTTAGTTTATATTTTTATTTTATTTTGTTTTGGTTTGAGTTTATTTATTTATATTATTTTTAGGTTTTATTTAGTTTAGTTTTATGGTTTAGGGTTTAGGGTTTAGGATTTAGGGTTTAGGGTTTGGGGTTTAGGGTTTAGGGTTTAGGGTTTAGGGTTTAGGGTTTATGTTTTAGGGTTTAGTGCTTTGGGTTTTGGGTGTTAGGGTTTAGGTTTTAGGGTTTATGTTTAGTTTAATGTTTAGGGTTTGGGGTTTAGGTTTTGGGGTTTAGGGTTTAGAGTTTAGGGTTTAGATTTAGGGATTAGGGTTTAGGGTTTAAGTTTTATGGTTTAAGCATTAGGCTCTAGGGTTTTAGGGTTTAGGGTTTAGGGTTTTGGGTTTTGGGTTTTGGGTTAAGGTTTTAGGTTTAGGGTTCAAGTTTTATTTTAGGGTTTAGAGTTTTTTGTTTTCATTTTTTAATAGAGAACAAATTCATATTAAACATTTCTTCTTTTCAATTTCATCAGCCAAGTAACACACCAAGTTTTCTAAGACAAAAGTGGCGACATAGATAAACAATGAGCATGCATAGAGCAAATAAGAAACTCTAGATAACTAGAACTGTCTCTATTGTAAAAACATAATTCCATAAACAGTAGATCAGATCGATCATTCTTCAGTTTCTCCAGTTCCCATTAGAGCAACCCTAGTCTCTCCAGTAGCACGATCCACCATCATATCCCCGATCTCTCCCTCCACCACCACCATGGCTATAACCTCGGTCGCTCCTCTCACCTCCATAACCACCACTGTTTCGACCACCACCTTCATACCCCTCCCCACCACTGATAACCACCGCCATCTTTCACCTGTTATTTAGTCAAGCTAGTTGATGGTGATGTTCCATTCTTACCGTTTAGGTTTAGGTTTAGGTTTACTAGGTTTTAAAGTTTAGGTTTATTTTTTAATTTATTTAGTTACTTTAGGTTTAGGTTTAGTGCTTAGGGTTTAGGGTTAGGCTTTAAGGTTTAGGGTTTAGGGTTTAGGGTTTAATGTTTGGGTTTAGGGTTTTAGAGTTTATGCTTTTAGGATTTAGGGTTTAAGTTAGGGATTAGGGTTTAGGGTTTCATAGGCCTTAGGATTTAGGGTTTAGGGTTTAAAGTTTAGTGTTTAGAGTTTAGTGTTTAGGCTTTAGGGTTTAAGGTTTTTGGGGCTTAGGGTTTATGGTTTAGGATTTAGGGTTAGCTTTGGGTTTATGGTTAGTTTAGGGCTTAGGGTTTTTTAGAGTTTAGGCCTTTTTCGGTTTAGGGTTGAGGCTTTAGGGTTTAGGGTTAATTTAGATTTTAGGGTTTAAGGTTTTATGGTTTTGGGTTTATGGCTCAGTATTTTGTAGGTTACGGTTTAGTTTTAGAGTTTAAGGTCAGTTTTTGATGTTAGAGGGTTTATTTAGGGTTTTAGGTTTTTAGGGTTTTTTTAGGGTTTTAGGTATAAGGTTAGAGTTTAAGATTTTTTTTTTTTTTGAAATTAAGTAAACTAGTAGGTTTAGGTTTATTTAGTTTATTTTTTATTTATCTTAGTCTATTTTATTTAATATATTTAGGTTTTTTATTTTATTTAGTTTAGTTTATTTAAATTATGTTTATTTATTTTAATTTATATTTTTAAATTTATTTTTAGGTTTATAGGTTTATGTTTTCTTAAGTTTAGTTTTATTTTATTTTATTTTTAGGTTTAGGTTTTATTTTTTTTTTTTAGGTTTTGGTTTAGGTTTTTATTTTATTTTTTTAGGTTTAGGTTTTAGGTTTTTATTTTAGGTTTATTTATAGGTTTTATTTTTTAGTTTCAGTTTAGGTTTATTTTTATTTTACTTTGCTTTATTTATTTTTGGGTTTAGGTTTTTTTTATTTTAGGTTTAGGTTTAGGTTTATGTTTTATTTATTTTAGTTTATTTTATTTTTGTTTAGGTTTAGGTTTATTTTATTTTTTTATTTTAGGTTTAGTTTTCAATTTATTTTAGGTTTAATTTTAATTTATTTAGGCTTTATTTTTTAGGTTTATATTTTTTTAGCCTAGTTTTTTATTTAGTTTTTATTTTATTTTATTTTAGGTTTATTTTTTTTGTTTTAGGTTTTTCTTTAATTTAGGGTTTAGGTTTTATTTTTTATTTATTTTTAGGTTTATTATTTAGGTTTAGGTTTTTAATTAGTTTTTATTTTATTTTATTTTATTTTAGGTTTATTTTATTTTTATTTTAGGTTTAGTTTTATTTTATTTAGGTTTTTTTAGTTTAGTGTTGGTTTTTATTTATTTTATTTTATTTTCTTTTAGGTTTAGGTTTATGTTTAAGTTTAGGTTTAGGTTTTAATTTATGTTTTTTTTATTTTTTTTTTATTTTTGTTTAGGTTTTTCTATTTATTTTATTTTTAGGTTTTATTTAGTTTAAGTTTAAGTTTTAAGCTTTTTAGTGTTTACAGTTTAGGGTTTAGGGTTTGGGGTTTATGGTTTAGGGTTTAGGGTTTGGGGTTTAGGGTTTAGGATTTAGGGTTGAGGGTTTAAGATTTAGATTTTAGGGTTTTGTGGTTTTGGGCTTTGGGTATTAGGGTTTAGGTTTAGTTTAGGGTTTAGGATTTAGGGTTTGGGGATTAAGGTATAGGGTTTAGGGTTTAGGGATTAAGGTTTAGGGTTCTGGGTTTTGGGTTTTGGGTTTTGGGTTAAGGTCTTAAGTTTAGAGTTCAAGTTTTATTTTAGGTTTTAGGATTTTTTATTTTTTATTTTAATTGATACCAAATTCTCATTCAACATTTCTTCTTTGGATTTCATCAACCAAGTAACACACCAAGTTTTTTAAGACACAAGTATCGACATAAATAAAAAATGAGCACGCTTAGAGTAAATAAAAAACCCCAGATAATTAGAACGGTCTCTACTGTAAGGATATAGTCCCATAAGCAACAAATCAGATCGATCATTCTTTAGTTTCTCCAGTTCCCATCAAAACCACCCCAGCCTCTAGAGTAGCGAGATCCACCATCATATCCCCGATCTCTCCCTACACCACCACCATGGTTGTAACCTCCATCGCCCTCTCGCTCCCTAACTACTTCGCCCACCACTACCTCCATATCCACCGTTCCCATATACCCCAACCACTATGATAACCACTGCCTCCATCTTTGACTCCACCACCATATTTAGACTGAGCCTCATTGATGGTGATGTTCCTGCCATCAAGGTTTTGCCCATTCTTAGAGTTTAGGTTTAGGTTTAGGTTTATTATGTTTTAGGGTTTAGGTTTATTTTTTAATTTATTTAGTTACTTTAGGTTTTTGTTTAGGGTTTTCGGTTTAGGGTTAAGATTTAGGGTTTAGGGTTTAGGGTTTAGGGTTTAGGGTTTTAGAATTTATGCTTTTAGGCTTTAGGGTTTAGGGTTAGGGATTAGGGTTTTGGGTTTAGGGTTTTTTAAGGCTTAGGGTTTAAGATTTTTTAGGGATTAGGGTTTAGGGTTTAGGTTTTATGGTTTAGGATTTAGGGTTTAGTGTTTAGTCTTTAGGGTTTAGGGTTCTTAGGGCTTAGGGTTTATAGTTTAGGGTTTAGGGTTAGCTTTGGGTTTAAGGTTAGTTTAGGCTATAGGGTTTAGGCTTTAGAATTTAAGCATTTCAGGGTTTAGGGTTTAAGCTTTTAGGGTTTAGGGTTTAGGGTTAGGGTTATAATTTAGGATTTAGTGTTAAGGGTTTAGGGTTAAATTAGAGTTTAAGGTTTAGGGTTATAGGCTTAGGGTTTAGGTTTTAAGGTCAGTTTTAGCGTTTAGGGTTTAGGGTTTAAAGTTAAGGATTTAGGGTTTAGGGTTTAGGGTTTTTTTTTTTGAAATTAAGTAAATTAGTATGTTTAGGTTTATTTAGTTTTTATTTATTTATTTTAGCATATTTTATTTTATTTATTTAGGTTTTTTTAATTTTATTTAGTTTAGTTTATTTATTTTATGTTTATTTATTTTAGTTTTTATTTTTTTTATTTTTTTTAAGTTTTGGTTTGGGTTTATGTTTTTTTAGTTTAGTTTTATTTTTATTTTTTTTATTTAGGTTTAGGTTTTATTTTTTTATTATTGGGTTTTGGTTTAGTTTTTATTTTTTATTTTTTTAGGTTTAGATTTTAGATTTTTATTTTAGGTTTATTTTTAGGTTTTATTTTTTAGTTTAGGTTGAGGTTTAATTTTAGTTTATTTTATTTTATTTAGTTTAGGGTTTAGGTTTTGTTTATTTTAGGTTTAGGTTTATTTATTTTGGTTTAGCTTATTTTATTTATTTATTTTTGGTTTAAATTTTTTTAGTTTATGGTTTAGGTTTTATTTTTTATTTATTTTTAGGTTTATATTTTAGGCTTAGTTTTTCATTTAGTTTTTATTTTATTTTATTTTAGGTTTATTTTATTTTTATTTTAGGTTTAATTATATTTTTAGGTTTAGTTTTAATTTTAGGGTTTATATTTTTGGGTTTAATGTTTAGGGATTTAGGGTTTAGGGTTTAGGGTTTAGGGTTCAGGTTTTAGTTTAAGTTTTAGGGATTTTGGTTTCTTTTTTTTTTTAATAGAGAATAAATTTAGATTCAACATTTATTCTTTCTGATTTTATCAACTAAGAAACACACCAAGATTTCTAAGACACAAGTGATTACATAGATAAAAAATGAGCACACATAGAGCATATCAAAAACCCCAGATAACTAGAACTGTCTTTACTACAAAGACACATTTCCATAAGCAGTAGATCGGATCGGTCGTTCTTCAGTTTCTCCAGTTCCCATAAGAACCACCCTAGCCTCTCGAGTAGCAGGATCCACCATTATATCCTCGATCTCTCCCTCCGCCACCACCATGGCTATAACCTCCATCGCTCTTGCCTCCATAACCACCAATGCTCCGACCACCACCTCCATACCCACTAGCATCTCCAAATCCCTGCCCCCCACACACACACACCACTGCGATAAATGTCGCCTCTGCCTTCACCTCCATAGTTAGATCTAGACTGAGCTTTGTTAACGGTGATGTTCCTATCATCAAGGTTCTGCCCATTCTTAGGGTATAAGTTTAGGCTTTGGTTTATTAAGTTTTAGGGTTTAGATTTATTTTTTTAATTTACTTAGTTACCTTAGGTTTAGGTTTAGGGTTTAGGGTTTAGGTTTTAGGGTTTAGGGTTAGGGTTTAGGGTTTAGGGTTTAGGGTTTATAGTTTACAGTTTAAGGTTAGGGTTTAGGCTTTAGAGTTTAGGGTTTTAGGGTTTAGGGTTTGGGTTTTAGGGTTTAGGGTTTCTTAGGGTGTAGGATTTAGGATTGTAGGTTTAGTGTTTTGGGTTTTGGGTTTAGAGTTTAGGCTTAGGGTTTAAGGTTTATAGTTTATGGGGTTTAGGGTTTTGGCTTATTGGTTTAGGGTTGTAGGTTTATGGTTTAGGTTATGTGGTCAGTTTTAGAGTTTAGGGTTTAGGGTTTAGGATTTTTTTAAAATTAAGTAAATCAGTTGGTTTAGTTTTATTAATGATTTAGGGTTTTGGGTTTTGGGTTTTAGGGTTTTGGGTTTAGGGTTTAGGACTATAAGTTTAGGGTTTAGGGTTTAAGGTTAGTTTTAAGGTTTAGGATTTAAGATTTAGGGTTTAGGGTTTAGGGTTTAGGGTTTAGGGTTAGTTTAACATTTAGGGTTTTGGATTTAGGGATTAGGGTTTAGGGTTTTTTAGGGTTTTGGGTTTTTTTTTTAAATTAGGTAAACTGGCGGGTTTAAGTTTATTTCATTTATTTAGTTTTTTTATTTATTTTATTTATTTATTTTTTTAAGTTTATTTTCTTATTTAGTTTAGTTTTTTATTTTAGGTTTATTTATTTTAGTTTAAGTTTTTTATTTAAGTTTATTTTATAGGCTGAGGTTTAAATTTAAGTTTAATTTTTTATTTTAGTTTTATTTTTATTTTGTTTTTTAGGTTTAGGTTTTAATTATTATTTTTATGGTTTAGGTTTAGGCTTTTATTTTATTTTTTAGGCTTAGTTTTAGGTTTTTATTTTAGTTATATTTTTAGGTTTTATTTTTTAGTTTCGGTTTAGGTTTATTTTTTGTTTATTTTATTTTATTTACTTTAGGATTTAGGTTTAGTTTATTTTAAGTTTATGTTTAAGTTTTATTTATTTTGGTTTTGGTTATTTTAGTTTAGGTATAAGTTTATTTTATTTTATTTACTTTCAGTTTAGGTATTTTTTTTAGTTTAGGATTTAGGTTTTATTTTTAGGTTTATTTTTCAAGTTTAGGTTTTTATTTAATTTTTCAAGTTTATTTTATTTTTATTTTACGTTTGGGTTTTATTTTATTGAGGTTTTTTATTTTAAGGTTTATTTAATGTCTTAATATAGTTTAGGTTTTTATTTATTTTATTTTATATTAGTTATTATTTATTTATTTTTTGTAGGTTTAGGTTTAGGTTTAAGTTTTAGTTTAAACTTTTAGTTTAGCTTATTTTTTATTATTTTATTATTTAGGTTTTGGTTTATTTATTTATTTTATTTTTAGGTTTTATTTAGTTAAGGTTTAGTTCTGTAGGTTTATTTGGGTTTTCAGGATTATGGTTAGCTGTTATAGGTTTTAGGGTTTAGGCTTTGGGGTTTAGGGTTTAGCATTGTTTGGGGTTTAAGTTTAGGGTTTTAGGGTTTAGGGTTTAGGGTTAGGGTTTAGGGTTTAGGTTTAGGAAAGAGTGGGTTTAAAGGGTTTAGGGTTAAAGTTTTTTTATAATTTTTTTATTATTTTAGTTTTTTTAAAATTAAGTAAACTTATAGGTTTAGGTTTATTTATTTATTTTAGTTTATTTTTTATTTATTTCAATTTATTTTATTTTTTATTTATATTTAAGTTTATTATTATTTGTATTTAATTTAGTTTACTTTGTTTAGGTTTATTTATTTTAGTTTAGGTTTTTTATTTTAGTTTTTTTTAGGTTTAGGTTTAGGTTTATTTTTTAGTGTAGTTTTATTTTTATTTTATTTTTTAGGTTTAGGTTTTATTTTTTATTTTTATGTTTAGTTTTACGTTTTTATTTTATTTTTTTAGGTTTAAGTTTTAGGTTTTTATTTTCGGTTTAACTTTAAGTTTAGGTTTAGTTTTTTTTTAACAGAGAACAAATTTAGATTCAACATTTTCTTCTTTTCGATTTGATCAATCAAGTAATACACCAAGTTTTCTAAGACACAAGCGACGACATAGATCCAAAATGAGCATGCATATAGCAAATAAAAAACTCTAGATAAATAGGACCATCTCTACTATAAAGACACAATTCCATAAGCAGTAGATCGGGCTGACCGTTCTTCAATTTCTCCAGTTCCCATCAAAACCACCTCGACCTCTCGAGTATCGGAATCCACAATCATTTCTCTAATCTCTCCCTCTACCGCCACCACGGCTATAACCTCCATCGCTCCTCCTGCCTTGATAACCATCATTGCTCCGAGCACCACTTCCATATCTACCAAGACCTCGGATCACCCACCACCACTATGATAATCACACCTCCGCTTCGCCTCCACCAAATCTGTGAAACCCTAGTTGAAGGTGATGTTCCTCCCGTCATGCCCATTCTTAGGGTTTAGAGTTTATTTGGTTTGGGTTTTAGTTTAGAGTTTATGGTTTTGGGTTTAAAGGTTTATAGTTTATGGTTTAGGGTTTAGGGTTAGGGTTAGGGTTTAGGGTTTAGGCTTTAGGGTTTAGGGTTTAAGGTTTTATGTTTTTTAGGGTTTAGGGTTTAGGGTTTTATGTTTAAGGTTGTGGGTTTAGGGTTTTTTTTTAAAAAATAAAGTAAACCGATAGGTTTAAGATTATTTAGTTTATTTTTTATTTATTTTAGTTTATTTTATTTTATATTTTTATTTAGTTTTATTTTATTTTTATTTAGTTTATTTTTATTTATTTTAAATTTATTTATTTTAGTTTAGTTTTTTATTTTTGTTTATTTTTTAGGTTTAGGTTCAGGTTTATGTTTATTTCTAAGTTTAGTTTTATTTTTATTTTTATTTATAGGTTTAAGTTTTATTTTTTATTGTTTAGGTTTAGGTTTAGGTTTTTATTTTATTTTTTTAAATTTAGGTTTTTATTTTAGGTTAATTTTTAAGATTTATATTTTAGTTTTGGTTTAGGTTTATTTTTTATTTATTTTATTTTATTTAGTTTAGGGTTTAGGATTAGTTTATTTTATGTTTAGGTTTAGGTTTTATTTAATATAGTTTATTTTATTTTAGTTTAGGTTTAGTTTTTTTAACACTACCATTGCCGGTCCCAACTCCGGATGTGAAAATGGAGGGTTGCGTTAGGTAGTCGACATCCAGCATAAAACTTGTCAAAATAATCATGACATGAATCCTTTAAATTATTGTGTTAATGCTAGGGCGTCCCCTGGAAGCTACGCGCTATATTGCTTGAATAAAAAGGCGTTAGACACGATCTAGTGTGTTAAATAAGCAAGGGTTCCCAATGCTATGGATGGGCAAAGAAGTTAGTCCATGAAACTAGAATTAGGTTAGGATCTTGGAATATACTTATAGGTAAATTAATGGAATTAATAGATATTATGGTTCATAGAAAGATAAATATTTTGTGTTCAAGAAACTAAATGGGTTGGGGAGAAAGCCAAGGAGATTTATAATTTTGGTTTTAAACTTTGATATTCAGGTAAAAGTCGAACTAGAAATGGTGTAGGTGTGATTATAGATAAAAGTTTGAAGGATAATGTTATAAATATTAATAGATGTGGAGATAGAATTATAGCTTTAAAGATTATTGTTGATACTAAGATTATCAATGTTATAAGTGTTTATGCTCCTCAAGTAGGTTGGAGGTAAGCGCAAAAGAAAAATTTTGGAATGAATTTGAGGGATTAATACAAAAGTTACCTCTTGAAGAAAAAGTATTTATTGGAGGAGATTTAAATAGACATGTTGGTAGAGTGGTAGAAGATTTTAAAAGTATTCATGGTGGTTATGGATTTGGAGTGACTAATGAAGAAGGTAGGACTATATTAGATTTTGCTTTAGCTTATGATTTTGTAGTTGCTAACACTTCATTTAAGAAAATAGATGAACATATTATTACTTATAAAAATGGATCTAGTAAAACACAGATTGATTATTTTCTGATAAGAAAAATAGATCATTTAGATTGTAAAGATTGTAAGGTCATTCCAATTGAAAATCTAAGTACCCAACATCGATTATTAGTTTTAGATTTTATGATGAAAGGTTGTAAGATAAAAAATAAACCAAATTATTATCTTAGAATTAGATGGAGACACTTAAAGAACACAAATAAAAATATTTTTAAGAGCAAGCTACAAGATATTAGAATTTGGGATATTCATGAGGAAGCTAACATTATATGGGAAAAAATAGCAAGTGAAATTAAGCAAGTTGCTAAAGATGTGTTGGAGAATCAAAAGAAAAATCTTCTTTTAATAAGAATAGTTGGTGGTGGAGTTAGGGTGTGCAAGAAAAGATAAAAAATAACAAGTATTGTTAAAAAACTTGGTTTAGATGTAAAAACTCGGAGAATTGGGAAAGATATAAAGTGGCTATGAGATTCTAGAAAGCAATATATGATGCAAAAAAATTTAGCTTTTAGTGATTTATATAATAGATTAGATAAAAGAAGTGAAAGATGTATGTATAAGTTTGCCAAACAAAGAGATAGGAGAAGTAAAGACATAGTTCAAGTAAATATGAAAATAATAAAATGCTTTTTTTAGAAAATGATATTGAAAATAGGTGGATGAGGTATTTTGATAAACTTTTCAATGAAGGATCTGAAAGTACGATTGATTTTAGCAACCTTAATACCCTAAACAAAATAGAGAATTTCATTTTATCATCGATTAGTAAATTTGAAGTTAGTGAAGCTTTAAAGAAAATGAAATGTGAAAAGCAAGAGATGAAATAATATTCCAATAGAAGTGTGAAAATGTTTAGGAGATCAAGGAATTTCTTGGCTTACAAATCTTTTTAATGTCATTTTAAAGACTAAAAAGATCCAAGATGAGTGGAGAAAGAGTTTGTTGGTTCCTATATTTAAGAATAAAGGTGATGCACAAGAGTGTGCAAACTATAGTGGAATTAAGTTAATGTGCCATACAAGAAAATTATGGGAGAGAGATGAGCATAGGTTATGTGACAAGTTTCTCACAATCGCTTTGTTTCATGCCGTAGATCTACTATGAATGTTATACATTTGTTAATGGGTTTGATGGAGAAGCATAGAAAGTAAGGAGGATCTACATATGATATTTATTGATTTAGAAAAGCTTATGATAAAGTTTCAAGAGATGTTCTTTGGAGAGTTCTAGAACAGAAAGGAGTTAATATTGGTTATATTCAAGTCATTAAGGATATGTATACTAGAGCTGTTACTTGTGTCCAAACATAAGGAGGATTGACAAAATATTTTCTTATTTCAGTTGGATTACATCGAGGATCAGCTTTAATCCCTTATCTTTTTTACTTTAGTTATGGATGTTCTTACTAGGTATTTACAAGAAGATGTACCTTGGTGTATGCTTTTTGCTGATGACATTCTTCTTGTTGATAAGACTAGAGAGGCAGTCCAACAGAAACTTGAATTATGGAGGTAAACTCTAGAGTCTAAAGGTTTTCATTTAAGTAGATCTAAAATTAAATATATGGAGTGTAATTTTAGTTGTAGAAGTTCTAGTGATAGTGTTGTGAAATTAGGTGAACAAGTCATTAATAAGAGTGAGCGTTTCATATATTTAGGATCTATTGTTCAAACTGATGGTGAAATAGATGGAGATGTTATTAGTAGAGTTCAAGTTGGATGGTTGAAGTGGAGGAATGCCTCTGGACTATTATGTGATAGAAAAGTTCCACTTAAACTTAAAGGAAAATTTTATAAGATGGTGGTAAGACCAATGACTTATATGCGATATTGGCCAATAAAGAGAAGCATAAGACTAAGTTAAGTGTTACAGAGATGAGCATGCTTAGGTGGATGAGTGGCTTTACTCTTAGAGATAGAATGCAAAATGAGTATATTCAAAAAAAAAGTTGGAGAGCTCCAGTGGTAGATAAGATTAGGGAGAGTCTCCTTAGATGGTTTGGCCACATAAAGAGTCAGCCGTCCGATGACCCAATTAGTAGAGTAGATGCATTAGATTTGCCTTATGTTAAGAAAGGTAGAGGTAGACCTAAAAAGACTTGGTTAAGATGTATAAAAAATGATCTTAGTATACTTAATTAAAATGAGAATTTGACACATAATAGGACACAATGGAGACAAAGGATTCATGTATGACCCCACTAGTGGGATTAAGGCTTTGTTTTGTTGTTGTTGTTGTTGTTGTTGTTTTGTTGTTGTTGTTGTTGTTATTAGGTTTTTTTTAGTTTAGGATTTAGGTTTTATTTTTTATTTATTTATAGGTTTATTTTTTAGGTTTAGGTTTTTATTTATTTTTTATTATATTTTATTTTAGGTTTAATTTATTTTTATTTTATGTTTGGGTTTTATGTTATTTAGGTTTTCTATTTTAAGGTTTACTTAATATTTTAGTTTAGTTTAGGTTTTTATTTACTTTATTTTACTTTAGTTTTTATTTTTTATTTTATTTATTTTATTTTTAGGTTTAGGTTTATGTTTAGGTTTAGGTTTTTGCTTTGGTTTTTATTATTTTATTTAGGTTTAGGTTTTCTTATTTATTCTATTTTTAGGTTTATTTAGTTTAGGATTAAGTTTTTAGGTTTTTAGGATTTAAGGTTTTGGGTTATAGGTTTTAGAGTTTAGGCTTTAGGATTTAGGGTTTAGGGTTTAGGGTTTAGGTTTTAGGTTTATTGTTCAGGTTTTAGTTTAGGGTTTAAGGTTTTTGAGCTTTTTTTTAAATAGAGAACAAATTAGAATTCAACATTTCTTCTTTTCGATTTCATCAACCAAGTAACAAACAAAGGAAGTGAAGTAATCAAATGACCTTCTTGGGGCTAGCTAAAGCCTCGTGTTCCCGGGATGTCTAGACTATATACCCATTACCATTCAATCTTATATAAATCAACACATGAATAGGAAAAACCCAACATTTTTATTTTTTATGTACTTATAATTCACAACATTATTATTCATTTATAAGCTTTTGGAAAATACATTTGGATAGTGATACACATATAGCCACAAATTAAAATCCATTTTATTTTATTTGATTTTGAAAAGATGGATGCATGGATTCAAATGACATACTAAATTTAACATGATTGGGAGGACAATCAAATATGATGTGATTTATTCAACCAAACTAGTTTAAGCAACCAAAGATTATTATTTATTAATTAAGTTTGATTTGATTTTTTAAAGGAGAAGAGAAATCATCACTTGTTGTTTTAAACCTATTCCCACATAGTGATTTAATTTAAATGGTAATTAAGTTGATTTATGGGTTAATTAAGTTGAAGCCTTAATTAGATGAATTAATTACCCTTACCTATGTCACTTCAAAGTAATTAACTAAATAATTATGAGCTAACATTATATGAATGGAAAATAAACTTGCAATGATCTTAGGAAATAAAAGGGGCCTCTTGCAATTGGCTTATGATTAATAGTTAATTAGAATAAGGGAATTAATTACTCTTATGGTTTTCCCAGATATGTGGACTAACCATAATTTCACTGAACTCCATTAGGTTGTTAAAAACCTAAAGATCTACCCCATGATTTAATTAATTAGGTCTGATGTGATTATGGTTTCAATTTGATTAACTGATTTAATTAATTAGTTATAGCTTAATAAATTTAATTTAAAAAAATGGTGAAATGAACTTAGGGAAAGGGGTCCCAACCATATTCCTTAGTTCACTTACTATTGAACAATAATTAATAAACTTAATTAACCAATTTGTTACTGGTCATGGGATTAATTAATCATTAATTAACTTAAATGAGTAGCTAAGTTTAATTAGTCAATTTTCTTAATTATGTGAGCAATAAATCTCAAAAAAATCATGGGAGGCAGAGGTCATCCCATTAAATTAACACACAAAATTTGAGATTAATTGCTCAACTAATTAAGGAGTAATTAAGTTAATAAATTTTGTAATTAAACATTAATTAAACCTTAATTACTATTCAAAATTAGTTAAGATCATTTTTAATTAATTCTCCTCTAAATATCTTTAAAATGAGTATTTATTTGCATTTTTTTATTTCTCTATAATTTTTTTTAAGTTCTAGAAGTTTCAGCCATTAAAAATGATTAATTAAGCCTAATTAAAGCCTAATCCTGTTGGTGCCACATGACACGCTGACGTGGCATGCTTTCCACATGGATCTGTAGGATTGGCTACTTAAAACTTACCTGACTCAGCGCCTACGTGGAGATGATGCCCTATTGAGCAGCAATTGGATCAATTCCTCAGCATTCGCTATGAAGGCCATGAACCGACGATTTGGAGCTCAGCTTTGACTAAAGTCCCACCTCCAGTGCTCTGGAAACTTGGGAGATGATTTGTTCTTGGTCAATGAGGCCTAGGGAAAGTGCGTGCAAAGTTAATTTGAGTTTGATGGAGAAATGGTGAAGTTAGGTCAGAAATGGGAGTGTGGAGGTGGCTGTCAAGGAGAAATCATAAGTGTCCTATGAGTTTCAAATGCTCTAATGGGGAGGGTGAGGAGATTTCACCTCCCATGGGTCACAACTAACCCAACCACCCCTTGGGTTAGGTTGGGCAGTGTCCTACATGCCTAAGTGGACCATTAGGAGAGTGCCAAGTGGCCAAGGAATGGAAATGATGACTTACATGGGTGATTTGTCTCATGTGATGCCCTTGACCCAATGGTAAAATGATCATTTGGCATTGTATTTGATTTGTACAGATTTGAAATGAGCTAAAAGTGGGTTAGCCCAAATTTCAAGTCAATTGGAGTTGATTTGGTTAGGTTTGGCTCAATTTGACTCATTTCAATCAAATTGGGTTAGGTTGGTTCAAGTTGACCAAGATCAAATTGGGTCAAACCAGGGTTGGGTCAAGTTCATATGATCATTTGGGATGCTTTGATTCAATTGGTTTGGTTTAGTTTGGTTTAGATTTGATTTTGGCTCATTTGAATTTAATAAATAGTTGACCAATTTGACCAAATTGGCCAAATTAGCTTGGGTTTGGTTTGGGTTTAGTTGACCAATTGAAAATGATTGTAGGCTTTGGTTTCAAGTAATTTGGATTTGGTTTTGATTTAGGCCAACTTAAACATTTAGGTCAATTTGGGCTAAGTAGGTCAATTGGGTTCAAATGGGTCTAATTATGGCTTTGGTCAAGTTCAACAATCAATTTGGAATGAACTTGAGCCATTGGTTGCAATCAATTTGGTTTATATTTTGATTTAAACCAATTTGGTCTAATTGGTCAATTTGGGTCAACTTGGGCAAAGAGGGGCAATTGGGTTTGGTTTGACTCAATTGAACGCCAAGTCATATTCAAATATTGATTTTGATTTGGTATGAATCATTGGTTTTAAGGGATTTGGCTTAGGTTGAAATTTGGCTAGTTTGGGTTCATATGGGTTAAGGGGTTGACTTGGTCAAATGACCAGGTTGACTTCATTTGACCCAATTTATGACAATTAATCAACCTAGGGTGATCAACAATCATGATGGGAGGTTTTGATGGGCTTGGTTCAATCCAATATGGGTAGGATTAGAACTTGGCTCAAATAGGTCAAATCAGCCACTTTGGTTCAAGTGGACCAATTAGGTTTAGTTGGCTTGATTTTGGGTTGAGTTTGATTTAGTTGAGTTTATATATGGATTTGGGATTGACATATAAATTCAATTAAAATTGGCTTGGGTTCAAATGGGTTTTGGTTTATTTAAACATTTTCAAGTCAAAAGGGTTAAGTTGGATTTGACTTGGGTTGATTTTGGTTTAGCTTGATAATTGTAGATTTCATTTATATTTGTGAATATGATTGAATGTATGATTGATTCATGAGAAAATCAATTAAATTTGAGTTTTGGAATGAAGGAATTTGGCTAAATCCATGGAGTTTGGTCATGTGGCTTAGGTTTGGATTTTGATGTGGTTTGATTTAGTTTTGATGATTTAAATGTATATTTCATTTAAATTTGTGAACATGATTAAAAATATGATTGATTTATGATAAAATCAATTGGAGTTTGATTTGGATTATGATTTGGCTAAGTCTATGTCAAATGGCTTAGAAGGATTTTGATTTAATTTGATTTAGTTTGATTTAGTTTTGATCATTTGAATGTAGATTTGATTTATATTTAGGAAGATGAATGAATATATAAATTTATTATGAGAATATCAATTGATTTTGGATTGATTTGGATTAAGATTTGGCTAAGTCCGTGGGATAGGTCATATGGCTTAGGAAGAGTTTCAAGTTTCGATTTGATCATGGGCTTTAATCATTTGTTTTTGGAATTTGGGTTTTGATTTGGATTTGAATACGATGTTTGAATTGAACTTGAGGTTTGGTTTGAGAAGGTGAACATGGATTGGATTTGGGTTATAGGGTAGGTGGATTTTTCTAATCCTTAAGGCATAAACTAATCCTATGGTTAACCCTTCTAAGTCTTTAGGCTTAAGTTAAGTGTTTACCTAAATGTTAGAAGTGTCTTACGATTAGATAAGTCTTAGTGTTTAGAAGACTCCTAAGTCTAAGATGGGAAAATTGAATCTACACTCCAAAAGTCAGGTCAACAAGCCTTAGGCTCCATAGTGTTGCCCTTAGAGATAGATGATTGGAAGATCAAAACCAAGTTTCACAATATAGACTCAGATACATCTTTCAACTCTTTGTTTGGGAGACCATGGATACATGAGAACAACATAGTTCCATCCTCTCTACATCAGTGTATAAAATTTGTGAGAGGTGGGATCGTCTATTGTGTCAGAGGAGATCTCAAGCCATTTGCGTTCACGTAGTTGGCATATATGAGGATGTGGCTTACTACCTCCCTCAAAATCAACAAGTCTATTCTCATGAACTTTGCCAAAGTTTAAAAATTAAAAAAAGAAGAAAAAGAAAAAGAAAGAGAAAAAGAAAAAGAAAAGAAAAGAGAAAATGAAAAAGAAATTAAAAGCACGCAGAAATAGACTTGGAGGAGGAAGTGGAGCCTAACTTTAGATTCCACCTACAGTTCATTACTCCATTAAAACATATGGGTAGGATGACCTGACCTCCACCAGGCAGAGGAAGAAGCCAATTCAGAGGTAGTCCCAAGGGTGAAAAATCTCCTTATTGGCCACCCAATAGAAGATATGTCCTAGCTACTAGGAGAAGACCATCTATCTATATTGGCTTAGAATCTAGTTCATAGGATGAGTCTTATATGCTTAGCACACCAACCAGCTCTTCTTAGAAGTAGATTCCCTTGTAGGTGACACTTTAGCCAGATAGCGATGAAGACTGGGCTCCAAAGCAAAGCATTGTATCCATAGTAGTTGAAATTTGATCAAACTAACATTCCTCTCAAAAGTTGAGTTTGGTAAAGAAGAAGTCCCATGTGTGAAGACCAAAGGTTCTTTGGGAGCATCATCCTCAAGTCAAGAAGTTGATGTAGAACTTAAGGATGATTCATATAAAGATTTAATAGAATTACATTTTGATTGGTACTTTCAAAAAAGAAAGGGTTAATCACACATACTTTTAATTTGATTTCAAAGATAAGGTTTCAGCTGATGCGATGATTACTACCATTTTGGAATATCATAGATTATTTTCAAATCACATTAACTCATATGAGAACCCGTGCT
This sequence comes from Cymbidium sinense, assembly GCA_021442155.1. Lineage (NCBI taxonomy): Eukaryota > Viridiplantae > Streptophyta > Magnoliopsida > Asparagales > Orchidaceae > Cymbidium > Cymbidium sinense. Next base: position 293,536,522 of record CM038214.1, on the reverse strand, counting down.
TAGAACCTTCAGATGATCTAGATGATTTTAAAGTTAAAGATGAACTGCTAAAGTTTGAAGAAGATATCAAGTCAACCATTGATGAGCTCAAGGTAATCAACTTAGGAACATCAGTTGTTTGTTGAATGAAATTAAAACCAATGACTTAGTTAGGCTATTAATTGAGTTTAAGGATTGCTTCATGGAGTAAAAGAGATTCTTGATTGGCTCACGTAGTGGTCCATAAACTATCAATAGAGCTGCATCGCTAATCCTATCAAGCAAGCTCCTAGATGCATGCGATTAGACATAGAACAATAGGTCATTTTTGAAGTCAAAAAATTGATCAATATTAGCTTCATCTGGAAAGAAAAATATCCTACCTAGTTAGCCAACATCATCCCAATTAAGAAAATAAATGGCCAAATTCGCATATGCATCGATTTTAGAGATTTAAATAAGGCATGTCCAAAAGATGAATTTCCACTACCAATCCGATCGACATTGTTTCATCTTATGTAGTCTTCAATTTCATGGATGACTCATCTGGATATAACCAAATAAAGGTGGTCCCTGAAGATGAAAGAAACACTACTTTTAGAACCCCGATTAGAATCTATTGCTATAAGGTCATGCCTTTTAGCCTTAAAAATGCTGGTGCTACATACTAGCTGGCTATAATTCAAATCTTTGATGAACTCATTCATCATCAAGTTGAGTGCAATGTTGATGATCTCATGGTCGAAAGTAGAAAAAATGAAGACCATCTCTTTGACTTGAGAGTAGTTTTTGAACAGTTAAGATAATAACCTCAAAATGAACCTTATGAAGTGTGCATTTGAAGTAGCTTCAAGAAAGTTTCTTGGGATTATTATTTGACACCAGGGAATTAAAATTGATCTGGAGAAGATCAAGGCGATATTAGAAATGTCACCCACTAAAAGTTTAACTCAACTCAGATCATTCTAATGGTGGTTGGCATATCTAAGATGCATTATATCTAACCTATCAGGAAGATGTCAGCCATTCTCAATACCTATCAAAAAGGACATCAAGTTCAAGTGGGATGACAAGTGTGAGCATGCCTTCGAAGAAATCAAGCATTACCTGATGACACTACCTGTTCTAGAACCCTCTATCCTGGGCAAGTTGCTCATACTTTAAATTGTTGCATTAGATGACTCCCTTGGTCCTTTGTTGGCCCTAGCCAATGGTGAAGGGAAGGAAAACACACTCTACTACCTCAACCATCGTCTAATTCCTGATGAGGCTAATTATCCACCCATTGAGAAGCATTCCCTAGCTTTAATCTTTGCATCCCAAAAGCTACAACACTACATGCTTCCTCATAAGGTGAACTTAATCTCTAAGATCAATCCACTACAGTATCTCATGACACGACCGATGATATCCGGACGGTTGGCATTATGGTCCATGACCCCCTCACAATTTGACATTACCTTCATACCCCTCCATGCGGTGAAAGGATAAACACTAGTAGATTTCTTAGCATCACACCCACTTCCTATTGACTCTGCACTTAGTGATGATCTCTCCGATGAACAAATCATGAACTTAGAGGATACTAACATCCACCACTAGCATTCACCACCCACTTCCTGTTGACTCTCCACTTAGTGATGATCTCCCTGATGAACATTCATGAACTTATGGGATACTAACATTCACCATTGGGAGATGTACTTTGATGGAGCGACTTCCTCTCAAAGAGAAGAAGTACCACAATCTACTATTTCAAGAAAGGTAGGGGTAGGAATAGTTCTCTTAACTTTGGACAACGATGTAATGAGATTCTTTTATCATCTGTCCAATCATTGCACCAACAACAAGGCCAAATATGAGGCGATTGTCGTGAGTTACCATTTCTAAGCATCCGAACACCAACATCTTGGATTCTGAAGCTTATCAACCAAATCATTGAGTCCTATATTATAAATCCCAAGCTATCACACCATAAGTATACCATGGAGTTGTTGGCCCAAATCCAAAAAATTTCATTTTATAATAATATTCAATAGAATCCCTTATATGTTTCAAAAAGTTTTTGAAGGGAGGTTACATGGAGGATGAGGATGAGACCATATCAAATAAAGGTCCAAAATCAAATTTTATCAACAACTTTTAATTTGAACCATATATATAAGTGCCTCGAAAGATAATGCTATCAAGATCAAAACTTTGCGAGACAGATTCACCATCAACTACTGAGGGAAAATGCATCATACATACATTTGACAATATGTGACAAAGCAATTACCTCATAAGAACACCAACATATCCTTAGTAGTGTGGGTCTCAAGTCATTCTACCATTAGAAGTCTAACTCCCATCCCTAAGGATAGCTGTGGGTAGTAAGATCACAACAAAGCAGAACATCAAATTGCGATTAGAAGAGCTTGAAGTCTTGGAAGAGAGACGCCTGCAAGAATGCCAAAAGCTCGAGTCATACAAAGCTAAAATGATTTAAGCTCACAACAAGTTGGTCCTTCTGATAGCATTTCAAGAAGGAGAGCTTATTTTAGTTCTAAGGAGACTGATTGTTGCCCATCGTAAGATGGGGAGAAAGTTTGAACCCACTTGGGAAGGCCCTTCTCCCATAGCAAAGGCCTACCAAGGAGGATCTTAGTAGCTTATCAATCATAAGAGAGAGCTCCCAATGCTTTCAATCAATGGGTTCCACTTAAAGAACTATTATAAATCTTATTTGAAATAACTATCATCAATGAAAATTCCATTTTGAATTCAATCTCTTTCATGTTGAAAGTATTCTTGTTTGTGAATCTGCCAGGATGTGTTTATGGTAGTTGTAAAGAGCCCGAGCAACATCCTATCCTTCATCGAAAAAATAGAAACATAAACTACACACAAACATATAAAATAAATACATATCTGTTGTCTCGGGCTACTTTGAGTTGAGATAACTTCCCCTGGGCACTCACGCAGTCGCTTAGATCTCGACATGCTACCCTGCTAGCATGTCACCCTAGTGGTCTTCTTGCTTTGGAGAATGTAAGTCTACTACACTTTCCTTCCTTACTTGGCAACTACACACTGACTAACACTTGTTAGTTTGGTAGGCCTTACTGCGTGGCCAATAAGCTACCTCATGTTAGCTTCATTTAAGGGGATGTAAGTCTACTACGTTCTTTCTTAGATTAGCCTCCATGCAGTGACTGGGTTGATGACAGACTATCCTGATTATCAATTCCACTTGGAAAGTTGTAAGCTTGCATGCTTTCTTTCTAGATTGATCATTGTACATCGACGGGCACCTTAGGTTGGTTGGTTCTCACTATGCTGATGGATACACCACTCATGCTGACAGATACACATTAGGTTGGTTGGTTCTCGCAGGATACACCACTCATGATAGATGTAAGTCTGCTATGGCTTCTCCTTGAGTTAACCATCATACACCTATAGGCTTAGTTTTTCAAGTCTCAGGATAATGCCCCTAGCAGCACCTCCCCTGTGGGCACTATATTTGGATCATGTTCTTTGCAACCCCATTTAGACACTACCCGGTTATATTGACTTTCCTTTCCTAGTAACCATCCTTGTGGTTGGAGAATTCATACTGTGGATGTGCATATCCTCTCTAGGTCCAGTAAATATGAGATAGGTCAGGGCTTGACCTGACATAGCCCCTTCTCATTGTGGTCTCTTGTAGTCCATGTAAACATATAAATAAAATATATATTCACTTATGGATTAGGAGGACACCTCTAGTGGAACATTTTTCCAAGTAAGTATCCTATCTTTAGGGCAGTGTTAGCAAAACTCCCTATAAGAATCGCCTACTCTTTAGTTGATATAAAAACCCTAATAGCATTAACTCAGTAGTCTCCCCTAAGTCAGGTTAGATTTGTTATGCTACTAAAAGGTCACCCCGAATTGTTCCGCTTAAGATGTGGACATGCCTTCTGCCAAAGCATATGCAGTACATCAAAGGCAACCCCTTAGTTGGCTAGCTCTATCTTAGCCGTGACTATCCATTTGGATTTGTAAATCTAAGATAGGACAAGTTTGATATATCCCCTTCTCAGTGGGTCCATCACACACTGAGTTGGTCCATAAATTAAATATATAAAATTTGACCGAGCTCATATCCCCAAGGGATATGCCATCAATTTGAAATCAAACTAAACCAAACAAACCATATCATATCACATGAAATTAAGATAAAATTAATCCTGACTATTTTTTAGTTAATATGAGTCCCCAACGGCTTTCACTCAATAGTTGCCCTAGGTTAGGTTTGATTTATTGTGCATCCAACAGGCCACCCCTGCCAAACTCTTATGCCCAACAGATACATCACCAAACAAATCTATGAAATCAAAATTAAATCCCAACCCCAAACTGATAGCTCGGACCTACTTCCCTAGTAGAAGGTTCATACACTCGATCCCCAACGGACTCGAGCCCATATCTCTAGCAGATATGCCTCCACATCAATTAAAATAAAATAAATTAAAGTTGAATCAATCTTAATCCCATGTGGATTATAAATTTTTATCCCCAATGGATCTTCTTTCCATAAATCATATAATCAAATCAAATTCAAACCTAGTCATCAATAAATTTTCTTCTTCTATGCCCTTAACATAAACCCCTAACATGTCATGTCCAATGCATGTGTGATCCCCTAGCGGATCTCCCTCCATGTCCTTGACATGGAATTCTCATCAAATCTTATTTCTTCTATTACGCACACCTTTAATACTTCAACCAAAATCCTAACAATGTAATCATTCAAATTACTTCATCTTAACATTGTAATCAACATTTTATGATTTATAATGGTGCAAGCTCAAACTAACTATACAATATCATGCTAAACATATTATAGTGTGAATTAACACACTATATTATATTATAATATATGATGTTATATTATAATTTGATAAAATATAATATATTTTCTAACATTACACCTCATTATAATCACTTAAAAGGAACAAATAACAAAATTTTCTCAAAATATGAATAATGTTCATTTTGGAAGTAAAATTATTATTTTTATATTAGAAATGGTACAAAATAGAATAATATTGATGTTGCTTTTTAGTGTGTGCTGTGAATTTGGCCAAATCCTTTGATCTCAACCTTCAATTTAACTTTTTTGTGAGTTTTGACCCAGTGTATTATAACAAAAGTAAAACATACTAAAATGTATAATAGCATTTAGTAACACACCACCACATTCATATATATGTGAAGTTATATTGTTATGTACATTATATTTTATTATGCTTTCATATAATATATTATCTTACATTACACCATAAAATGAATCACTTTAAGAAAAATTTATAAACTTTGGTTGAAAATGAACATTTATTTTGCATGCACAATTCCATTCTTTTGATTAAATGACACAGCATAGCACACCCTAATGATGTTCCCAAAAGCTTACCTTAAATTTGGTCAAATCCCATCATCTCAGCCTATAAGTCAGTATTTTATGAATTATACTAGTGCAAACTCAACTACATCATACTATAACAAATTAAAATATGCTAAACAACAAGTAGCAATACACAATAGTATGCCATAATGGATGATGCTACACTATGTTATGACATCCTATATTATAATACACTATAACATATTATATTACATATCACATCACAAGGGATTGCTTAAGATAAAAAATCATAAAATTAGTATAAACAATAAAAAACTATATATTTTAGTCGTATCACTTACATATTTTAAATTGAAATAATATATTATGATGCCATGCTCTACCTATTATGAATTTGGCCAAATTTCACCATTTTAAAGTCTAAATCAACATTTTTATAAATAATGCTAGTGTAGGCTTGACTGCATCATTGTAAAATACTAAAAGAATTTAAAATGCATTGAACAATATATTATGATATATGATGTTATACTATGCTACAACATATAATATTTATTTTGGACATAAAATCTTACATTTTAGACTATAAGTGGCGTAGCACACCTTTGGTACTATAACCTAATTCCCACATCACATTTAACAAATTTCATCATCTAATTTATTAAATCAATATTTTTATGATTTATATTAATATAGACTATAGGGCACAATGCCATAATATACTAAAACATTTCAAAACATCTTATAACATCTAAAGAACATCACTACATGCTCAAATATATGATGCTACATTATACTATAATATATGGTATTATAATATGATTTAAGGTTAGAGTTTAGGGTATTCAAATCTCTAATAGGCAAGGGAAAGTCTATTGAGGACATTTTCTTAAGCTACCATAACTATGTTAGGATTAAGTCATTCTTTAGATCTACTCCTAATGACATCTTTATTCAAGGTTTAAGATTTAAGGTTTAGGGTTAGGGTTTAGGGTTAGTTTAGGGTTAATTTAGGTTTTAGGGTTTAAGGTTTAACATTTAGGGTTTAGGGTTTAGGGTTGTAGGTTTTATGGTTTACGATTTATGGTTTTAAGGTTCAGGGATTAGGGTTTAGGGTTTAGGATTTAGGGTTTACAGTTTAAGGTTTAGGGTTTAGGGTTTAGGCTTTGGGGTTTAGGGTTTACGATTTAGGGTTCCAGGGTTTAGGGTTTAGGGTTTAGAGTTTTGGTTTTAGGTTTAGGGTTTAAGTTTTATTTTAGGATTTAGGGATTAGGGTTTAAGGTTCACTTTTAACAGAGAACAAATTCAAATTTAACATTTCTTCTTTTCGATTTCATCAACCAAATAGTACGCAAGTTTTCTAAGATATAAGCGATGACATAGATAAAAAATGAGCACCCATAGTGCAAATAAAAAATCCTAGATAAGTAAAATTATCTCTACTATAAATACATAGTTTCATAAGCAGTAGATTGGATTGATCGTTCTTCTGTTTCTCTAGTTCCCATTAGAACCACCCCCGCCTCTAGAGTAGCGAGATCCACTATAATATCCCCAATCTCTCCCTCTGCCTCCACCACGGTTGTAACCTTCATCGCTCATCTCTCCTCCATAATTGCCACTACTCCAACAATCTCCTTCATATCCACTAGCACCTCTAGATCCCCCACCACCAATATGATAATCGCCAACTCTGCTTTCTCCTCCACTACTAGATCTAGACTGAGCCTAGTTGATAGTGATGTTCCTGTCATCAAGGTTCTACCCATTCTTAGGGTTTAGGTTTTAGGGTTAGTTTAAGGTTTAGGGTCTAGGGTTTAGGGTTTAGGGTTTAAGGCTTAGGGTTTTTTTTTTGGGGAACGCCATGTAGGGGAATTTTATTGCCACAAAAAGAGGGTTACAAGGTCCTTAAGGGGGATAAACTCCAAAACTATTGCTCAAAGAGCTACAATCAGCCTAGAGAGTAAATCCCCCAATCTAAGTACATCCAAAAGCAAAAGAAAACAATAAAGCAATCAAAAGATACAAATTGATTAACATAATAAGCCAATGGAAGATTAAATGCTCTGTGAATGGGAGAATGCATGCCACTCAGAGCAAACCCACAAGAGGACAAGAGAGAAGCACCGCAAGAATGTAAACAGAATAAGTTAGAGCAAGGTAATATAGACAAAATGATAACCCAAAATGCATAATCCGAGAACGATAGAAAAGAGTCAGTGATAGGGTTGTAGGTTTTGTGGGAGGGGTTTAGGGTTTATGGTGAATTTAGGGGTTTAGGGTTTGGGTAGGGTTTAAGGTCTAGGGCATGGTTTAGTGTAGTTAAGGGTCCGTGCTAGGGTAGGGCTTAGGGCCCAGGGTCAGGGTTTAGGGTTAGGGCCAGGTTAGGTCAGGTAGGGTTTAGGGTTTAAGGCTTGGGTAGGGTCTAGAGCTAGGCCTAGGATGGTAGAGTTTTATAAATCAAACCCGATGGTTTAGGTTTATTTGGTTTATCTTATTCTTGAGTTTATTTTGTTTTAATTTTATTTAGGTTTTTTATTTTTTATAGTTTAGTTTATATATTTTAGGTTTATTTATTTAAGTTTATGTTTTTTTATTTTAGTTTATTTGTTAGGTTTAGGTTTATTTTAGTGCTTTATTTTTATTTTCTTTAGGTCAATGTACTTTTGTTTAGGTTTAGGTTTTCTTTATCTTTTAGGTTTAGGTTTTAGGCTTTATTTTAGGTTTATTTTAGGTTTTATTTTTAGGTTTAGTTTATTTCTCATTTCTTTTATTTTATTTAGTTTAGGTTTAGGTTTAGGTTTATTTATTTAGTTTAGTTTTAGTTTATGTTTAGGTTATTTTATTTTGTTCATTTTATTTTATTTTAGCTTTAGGTTTTAAGTTTAGGGTTTAGGTTTATTTTTCTTTCTTAGGTTTTATTTTAGGTTTATATTTAGGTTTAGCTTTTATTTAGTTATTATATTATTTTATCTTATTATCTTATTTTAGGTTTTATTTTAGTTTAGTTTTATTTATTATTTTATTTAGGGTTTAGCTAGGGTTTAAAGGGTCAGTTTATGGTTTAGGGTGGGTTAGGGTTTAGGGTTGGGTTTAGGGTTAGTCAGTTTAGGCTTTAGGGTTTAGGTCAGGGTTTAGAGCCTGGTCCCGGGAGTTTAGGTAGGGCCAGATCAGGATTTAGTTAGGGTTTAGGGTTCAGGTTAGTATGGTTTATGGTTTAGGGTTTGGAGTTTAGAGTTTAGAGTTTAGAGTTTCTTTTTTTGGGTTTAGGGTTTACGGTTTAGGGTTTAGGGTTTAAAGTTTAGGGTTTAGGGTTTAGGGTTTTTAAGGTTTAGTTTTATAGGTTTAGGATTTAGGTTTTAGGTTTGGGGTTTAGGTTTTATTTTAAGGCTTAGGGTTTTTAGTTTTTTTTTAACATAGAAGAAATTTAGATTCAAAATTTCTTCTTATTGATTTTATCAACCAAGTAACACACCAAGTTTTCTAAGACACAAGCGATGACATAGGTCAAAAATGAGCATGCATAGAGCAAATTAGAAACCCTAGATTAATAGAGTTATCTTTACTGTAAATAGTAGATCAGATCAGCTGTTCTTTTACCTCGTAAGTTTCCATCAGAACCACCTTGACCTCTCGAGTAGCAGGATCTACCATCATATCCTCATTCTCTCCCTCCACTACCACCACGTCTGTAACCTCCGTCGCTCCTCCTACCTCCATAACCACCTCTGCTCTGACCAGTACCTCCAAATCCACCAGCACATCCAAATCCCCCACCACCACTGCGATAACCGCCACCTCCACCTTCGCCTCCACCGCTAGATCTAGACTGAGCCTGGTTAACGGAGATGTTCCTGCCATCAAGGTTCTACCCATTCTTTGGGTTTAGGTTTATTTTTTATTTTATTTAGTTACTTTAGATTTAGGTTTGGGGGGTTAAGGGGTTTTAGGGTTTTAGGGTTTATGCTTTTAGGGTTTTGGGTTTGAGGTTTGTGGGTTTAGGTTTTAGGGTTAAGGTTTAGGGTTTAAGTTTAGGGTTTAAGTTAGGGTTAAGGTTAGGGTTTAGGGTTTGTGTGGGTTTAGGTTGGGATTTAGGGTTTATTTAGGTTTAGGTTGGTTTAGGGTTTAGTTTGGTTTGTGGGGTTTAGGGTTTTGGGGTTTTGGGTTTTAGGTTTAGGGTTTAGGGGTTTTAATAAACTCATGTTTATTTATTTATTTATTTTAGTTTATTTTAATTTTAATTTTCATTTAGTAATATTTTTAATTTTTATTTAGTTTATTTTATGTTTATTTATTTTAATTTCATTCAATGAAGAACTGATGTAGAACTTGAGGATGATTCATATAAAGATTTAATAAGATTATCTTTTGATTGATACTTTCCTTGTGTTCATAATTTACGAAAGAAAGGGTTAATACCACATTCTTGGTCAAAGAAGTCAACTACTTCAAAAGAATATGGAAGAACAAATGCAAAAGCTCTCAATCAAGACCCACTAGATTCGATAGTGGGTCCGAGATGATGATGATTACTACTTAGTCATCACCAATCATTTAAAATCTGATAGGTTCTTTTCAAATCACATTAAATCATATGAATAGCTATGCTTAGAAACTTTAGATGATCCAGATGATTTTGAAGTGAAAGATGCACCACCAGAGTTTGAAGAAGAGATCTGGTCAACCATCGATGAGCTCAAGAAAATCAACTTAGGAGTTGAAGAAGATCCACGCCCAACATACATCAGTTCTTCATTGAATGAAATTGAAACTAATAACTTAGTTAAGCTATTAACTGAGTTTAAAGATGACTTTGCATGGAGTTATGAAGAGATTCATAGATTGGCTCTTGACGGAGCTGTCCATAAACTAGCAATAGAGCTTATTGCTAACCCTATCAAGCAAGCCCCTAGACACATGGGATTAAACATAGAATAATAGGTCATTTTTGAAGTTAAGAAATTGATCGATGTTGGCTTCATCCGAGAAGAAAAATACCCTACCTGGTTATCAAGCATTGTCCCAGTTAAGAAAAAGAATGGTCAAATTCACATATGCGCTAATTTTTTGGATTTAAATAAGGCATGTCTAAAAGAAGAATTCCACTACCAATCCCAGACTTGATGGTGGACATTACCTCATCTCATGAAATCTTCTCTTTCATGGATGGCTCATCTAGATATAACCAAATAAAGATGGCCCCTAAAGGTGAAAGAAACACTGCTCTTAGAACCCCTATTGGAAACTATTACTATAAGGTCATACCTTAAAGCCTTAAAAATGTCAGTACTACATACCAACGGGCTATGACTCGAATCTTTGACAAACTCATTCATCTCAAGTTGAGTGTTATGTTGATGATCTTGTGGTCAAAAGTTGAGATAAGGAAGATCATCTCTTTGACTTGAGAGTAATTTTCAAAAAGTTAAGACAATTTAACCTCAAAATGAACCCCTTGGAGTGTGCATTCAGAGTAGCTTCAGGAAAATTCTTTGGGTTTGTTGTCCAACACTAGGGAATCTAAATCAATCCAAAAAAGATCAACACAATATTAGAAATGCCAACCCCTAAAAGTTTAACTCAATTCAGATCATTCTAAGGGCAATTGCCATCTCTACGATGCATTATATCCAATTTATCGGGATGTTGTCAGCCATTCTTGGCACTTGTAAAAAAGTACACCAAGTTCAAGTTAGATGATAAGTGTGAGCATGCCTTCGAGGACATCAAGAATTACCAGATGATGCTATCAGTTCTAGTAGCCCCTATCCTAGGCAAGTCGCTCATACTTTACACTGCTATGTTAGATGACTCCGTCGGTTCTTTGTTGGCCTAAGTCAATGATGACGGGAAGGAAAATGAACTCTACTATCTCAGCCATCATCTAATCCCTACTGAGGTTAATTATCCACCCATTGAGAAGCATTGCCTAGCTTTAATCTTTGCATCCAAAAAGCTACAACACTACATGCTTCCTCATAAGGTGAACTTAATCTCTATCATCAATCCACTATAGTATCTCATGACATGGCTGACACTATCTGGATGATTGGCATGATGTTCCATGATCCTCTCATAGTTTGACATTACCATCATACCCCTTCGTGCGGTGAAAGACAAGTGCTAGCATATTTTTTAGCAGCACACACACTTCTTATTGACTCTCTGTTTGGTGATAATCTTCCCGATAAATAAATCATGAACATAGGAGATACTAGCATTCAGTGCTTGACATGGTACTTTGATGGTGCGACTTCCTCTTAAAGAAGGAAACACCACAATCTACTATTCTAGGAAAGGCAGGGGTAAGAATAGTTCTTTTAACTCTGGACTGCAATGTGATGAGATTCATATATCATCTGCCTAATCCTTGCACCAATAATGAAGCTGAATATGAACCTCTGATTTCAGGTTTGGAGTTTGCCATTACTCTAAGCATCTAGAGCATCAACATCTTTGGAGATTCTCAGCTAGTTATCAACCAAAGCGCTGGGTCCTATAAAATTATAAATCTCAAACTTCATCACTACCACAACTACACCATGGAGTTGTTGGCCCAAATCCAGAGGCTACCATTTATAAGATTCCTTGAGGAGAGAACACCATAGCGTATGCTTTATCCTAGCTTTCCAAAGAGTTGGCATGTCGGAGGATGAGTCCAAACCAATAAATGTCCAAAATAGATCGATCAAATCCAAGAAGGTTATAAAGCCCAAGCTCTTATCCCTTGTTGATATTGAACTCATCAAAAAGTACTTCTTGAAGGGGAAGTTTCCATTGCCAAGAAGGCAGAGGAGTTAGATTGGAGGCAACATTCATGGAATAACTAAATAAATGCAAGATACCTCAAGAGAAGTCCCAAGTCCTTCAGATGAAGCAGAGAGCACTTTCATATGCTCTTGTGGATGATGTCATGTATTGACAGTCTTTCGATCATATCTGGTTACGTTGTTTTTACAAGCACGAAGCCAATAAGATCATGATTGAGGTATACTCTAGTTTATGTGGGGCCAACCATTTCGATCCGAAGATGAAAGCCAAGATCAAGAGACTAGGATACTACTGGCCATCGATGATCAAAGACTACATTGATACGACTAGGCAATGCCACTAATATGAATATATGATGTGGTCCTGCACCAATGACCCAACATTCTACATTTGACATTGGCCTCATGGCCATTTGAGTATTGGGGTACCGACATAGTGGGTCCGATTGATCCTCCTTCTTCCAAAGGTCATCAGTTCATCTTAGCTACTACTAACTATTTTTCCAAATGGAAGAAGGTGATTCTGCTCAAAGAGGTCATAGGTCAACATGTGCTCTATTTTCTTAGGAACCATATCATATATAAGTTCGGAGTGCCTGATGAATTATATTTAATAATGGTATTACATTCAAGAGCACTGAGATTAATAAATTTTCCCAAAGACACAACATAGATTAAAGATATTTTACCATCAACTACCCGAGGGCAAATGGCTTAGTAGAAGCCCTCAATAAAAAACTCTCATCTAAATACTAAAAAAGACACTACAAGAATAGTGAGATGAGTTAGTTGAAGCCTTGTGGTCGTACCTCACCATATATAGAACTCCAACTTAGTCTACTCCTTTCTCCTTAGTGTATGGGTACAAAGTCATTCTACCATTAGAACTTCAACTCCAATCACTAAGGACAGTTGTGGATAACAAGATCATAATAGAGCATTATGCTAAGTTGTGGTTAGAAGAACTTGATGGTTTTGAGGACAGATGATTACGGGCATGCAAAAACCTCTAGTTGTACAAAGCTAAAATGATTCAAGCTCACAACAAGTTGATCTGTCCTAGAGCTTTTCAAGTAGGAGAGCTTATTTTAGTCTAAGGAAACCGATTATTTCCCATAAGATGGGAGGAAAGATTGAATCCACTGGGAAGGCCCTTTTCCATAGAGAAGGCCTACCAAGGAGGATCTAGCTTATTAATCATAAGAGAGCACTCAATGCTTCCAATCAATGGGCTCTACTAAAATTTTATAAATCATGTTTGAAAATAATTATCATCAATAAAAATTCCATTTCAATTTCTCTTCCATGTTGAAAGGATTCTTGTTGTGAATCCTCCATGATGTTTAGGTGTAAGGAACCCAAGTGGCATCCTATCCTTCATCAAGACAACACAAACAAAAACTACACACAAACATATAAAAAACACATATCTTTTATCTTGAGATACTCTGAGTTTAGATAACGCCATTGACGGTACTCACTTAGTAGCTGCCTTAGGTCTTCCTGACGTGCTACCCTGCTAGTGAGTCACACTAGTGATTTTCTTGCTTTGGAGGATGTAAGAACGTTACACTTTTCTTTCTTACTTGGGCACTGCACACCGACAAGCATCTTATTAGTTTGGTAGGCCTTACTGCATGGCCAGTAAGCTACCTCATGTTGGCTTCATTTAAGTGGATGTGAGTCTGCTATGCTTTCTTCTTGGATTAGGCTTCATGAGTATTTTCAAGGCTTAGCATAAGTCTCCTAGTGGTGCCTTCCCTCCTGACTGCTTCAAGTCTGGGTCCAGTCCTTCTTCTGATCTCCCCGCTTAGTAGTCGCTCTAGATCAAATAGCATCTGCCCTGCCAATGATAGACTATCCCGATGATCAGTTTTTCTTATAAATTTGTAAGCCTACACGCTTTCTTTCTAGATTGATCATTTCACATCGACGGGCGCCATAGGTTGGTTGGTTCTCACTATGCTGACGGATATACCACTCATGCTGATGGACACACCTTAGGTTGGTTGGTTCTTGCACCTTAGGATACACCACTCATTGAAGATGTAACTTTATTTTGCTTTCTCCTTGAGTTGGCCATGGTACACATATAGGCTTTCTTTTCCAAGGCTCAAGATAATGCCCTTAGCAACACCTCCCATGTGGGCACTATATTTGGATCACATTCATTGTGAACCAACTTAGAAACTACCTGAGTTACTATCGGATTGGATAGTTCTCCTTTCCTAGAATCACTTGTGGTTGGAGAATCCATCTTGTGGATGTGCAGATTCTCCCTTGGTCTAGTAAATCTAAGATAGGTTAAGGATGAGATAGCCTCTTCTCAATGTGGTCCCTTGCACACCAATAGGGTCCATGCAAACATATAAATAAAATAGATATTCAATTATGGATTAGGAGGACACCCCTAGCAGTACCTTCTCCAAAGAAAACATTCTATCTTTAGGGTAGTGTCAGCAAAACTCCCTATAAGAATCACCTGATTACTCTTGAGTTGATATAAGTTCTTTGCAAAGATTCACTCGAGTAGCCCCCTAAGTCTTCAATTTATTGTGCTTCAAACAGTCACCCTAGGTTGTTCCCTATTTTAGATGATGTCCCTATGCCTTCTTCCTAACATAGCGTAATAATGAAAAGACAACCCCTTAGGTTGGCTAGCTCTACCCCACAGCTAGTAGACTATCCCTTTGGATTTGTAAAGCTGTGGTAGGATAAGTCCAATATAGTCCCTTCTCATTGGGTCCATCGCGCACCGACATGGTCCATAAAATAAATTTATCAAATTTGATTGAGCTCACATCCCGGATATGCCCTCAATTCAAAATCAAACTAAGCCAAACAAACCATATCAAATCACATGAAATTAAGTTAAAATTATCGACTACTTTGAGTTGACATAAGACCCTGCCATTCAAGAGCCCCTAGGTTAGGTTCGATTTATTGTGTATCCAACAAGTCACCCTAGTAGTTGTTCCTTACTTTAGGTAAGTTTGCTATGCCTTCTTCCTAGCATAGCCATTGCACACTGAAAGGCAACCCCTTAGGTTGGCTAGCTCCCATAACCTGTAGACTATCCCTTTGGATTTGTAAACCTGAGGTAGGTCAAGTCTAGCCTTCTCTGGGTCCATCGACACGATAGGTCCATACATTAACTCAAATTAAATTAAACCCAATTTGATTTTCCCCAATGGATTTAAATCAGACCCTTCTCCCTAGTGGACCCCAAAATAATATATAACAAGTCAAGCAAACAAATAAAATTCAAAACCAACCTCCCCAATGGAACCAAATTAAACTAACTCCCCTAGTAGAGTTTAAATCAAAGAAGTCCAACCAAACTCTTATCCCCAATGGATACATCCCCAAACAAATCTATGAAATCAAACTAAAATTCTAATCTCTATAAGATAGCCCAAACATGCTTCCCTAGTGGAAGGTTCATATACCCGATCCCCAGGGGACTCGAGCCCATATCGCGTGATATGCCCCACATCAATTTAAGCAAAATAAATTAAAGTCAATTCAATCTTAATCTCCAATATAATATAGATTCTTATTCCCAGTAGATCTTCTTTCCATAAATTATATAATCAAATTAAATTCAAACCTTATCCCCAATAGATTTTTTTCTTTGATGCCCTCAACATAGACCCCTCACATGTCATGTCCAATGCATGTGTGATCCCCTAGTGGATCTTCCTCCTTGTCCTTAACATGAAATTCTCATCTAATCTTATTTCTTTTCTTATGCACACCTTTAATACATCAACCAAAAGCCTAACAATGTATTTGTTAAAATTACATCATCTTAACATTGTAATCAATATTTTATGATTTGTGATGGTGCAAGCTCAAAATAACTATATAATATCATTCTAAACATATTATAGTGTGAATTAACAAACTATATTATATTATAATATATGATGTTATATTATAATTTGCTATAATATAATATATTGTCTAACATTAAACCTCATTAGAATCACTTAAAAGGAACAAATAACAAAATTTTCTCAAAATATGAATAATGTTCATTTTGGATGTAAAATTGTTGTTTTTCTATTAGAAATTGTACAAAATAGCATAATTTTGGTGTTGCTTGTTAGTGTGTGCCATGAATTTGGCCACATTCTTCCTTCTCAACATTCAAATTAACATTTTTGTGAGTTTTAACCCAATGTATTATAACAAAAGTAAAACATACTAAAATGTACAATAACATATATATATATATATATATATATATATATATATATGAAGTTATATTGTTATGTAGATTTTATTTTAAGATGCTTTCATATAACATATTATCTTACATTACATCTTAAAATGAATCACTTTACGCAAAAAATTTATAAAATTTGGTTGAAAAATGAACATTTATTTTGGATGAAAAATTGCATTCTTCTGATTAAATGACACACCATAGCACACCCCCAATGATGTTCCCTAAAGCTTACCTTAAATTTGGCCAAATCCCATCATCTCAGTCTATAAATCAATATTTTATGAATTATACCAAGTAAACACTACTACATCATACAATAACAAACTAAATATGCTAAAAATAAGTAGTAATACACAATAGTATGCTAATGTGTGATGCTACACTATGTTATGGTATCCTATATTATAATACACTATAACATATTATATTATATTATATTGCATATCACATCACAACGGATTGCTTAAGATAAAAAATCATAAAATTAGTCTAAATAGTAAAAAAACTATATATTTTAGTGGTATCACTTACATATTTTAAATTAAAACAATATATTATGATGCCATGCTCTACTTATTATGAATTTGGCCAAATTTCACCACTTTTAAAGTCTAAATCAACATTTTTATAAATAATGCTAGTGACGTATTGTAAAATACTAAAAGAATTTAATATGCATAGAAAAATATATTATGATATATGATGCTATACTATGCTACAACATATAATATTTATTTTGAACATAAAATCTTACTTTTATACTATAAGTGGTGTAGCACACCTTTGGTACTACAACCTAATTCCCACTTCAAATTTAACAAATTTCATCATTTGATTTGTTAAATTAATATTTTTATGATATTTATTTATATAGACTATAGGGCATAATACCATAATATTCTAAAACATTTCAAAACATCTTATAACATCCAAAAACACATCACTACATTCTTAAATTTATGATACTACATTATACTATAATATATGGTATTATATTATTATTTAGGGTTAGGGTTTAGGGTATTCAAATCTCTAATAGTCAAGGGAAAGTTTATTGAAGAAATTTTCTTTAGTTATCATATTTATGTTAAGATTAGTCACTATTGATCTACCTAATGACATATTTTCAAGGTTGGGGTTTGTGGATTTAGTGGTTTTATGGTTGGGTTTAGGTTTATTTAGGTTTAGTTTAGAGGGTTTTTTGGGGGTTTAGGGTTAGTGGTTAGGGTTTTTTAGGGTTTGGTTTAGGGTTTTAGGGTTTAGTAGGGTGGCTCAGGGTTTAAGTTTGAGCTCATCACTTATAATTAGTTTTTAGTTTTAGGGTTTTGTATTTTAAAGTCAAGTTCGTGGTTTATTTAGGGTTTGGTAGTTTTAGTTTATTTTAGGTAATATTTATTTTAGTTTAGTATTTTAGTTTAGTTTATTTTAGTTTCTTTAGTTTATCTTATTTTATTTTAGGATTAGCTTTTTTTTTTTTAATTTAGGTTTAGGTTTTCTTATTTATTTTAGGTTTTACTTTAGGTTTATTTTAGGTTTAGGTTTTATTTAGTTTTTTATTATTTTATTTTATTTTAGGTTTATTTTGTTTTAATTTCATTTATTTTATTTTATTTTATTTTTTTATTTTTTAGGTTTATTTTATTTTAATTAAGTCAATTTTATTTATCTTATTTTGTTTACTATTATTAATTTATTATTTTTATTTTAGAATTTTTAATTTAGGTTTAAATTTAGGTTTTAATTTAATTTAATTTTTGATTTTATTTAGGTTTATGTTTTTTTTATTTATTTTATTTATAGGTTTTATTTGGGTTTAGGTTTTAGGTTTATTATTTTGGGAAGCTTGTGAGTTTGTGATTTAGGGTAAAGTAGGGTCTGATTGGGGTTAAAGATTTAAAGTTTAAGGTTTAGGGTTTTAAGGTTTTAGTCCGTGGTAGGGTTAATGGTTTTAGGTTTAGGGTTTAAAGTTTAGGGTTTAGGGTTTGGGTTTAGGTTTTTTTGGTTTAGGGTCAGGGTTAATTTAGTTTTTTGGGTTGTTAGTTTAGGTTAATAGGTTTGTTGTCAGTTTTTAAAATCAAACCAAGTAGGTTTTTATATATTTTATTTATTTAGTTTATTATATTTTGATTTTATTTAAGTTTATATTTATTTTTATTTTATTTAGTTTAATTTATTACCTTAATTTATTTTATGCTTCATTTGGTTTATTTTATTTAGTTTATTTTGTTTTATTTAGGTTTTACTTTTATTTTTCATTTAGGTTTAGGTTTTAGGTTTATTTTTTTTTTATTTTAGGTTTTATTTTTTAGTTTAGGTTTAGGTTTATTTTATTTTATTTTGTTTTATTTAAGATTTAGAGTTTAAGTTTAGTTTATTTTGGTTTAGGTTTATTTATTTTAGTTTAAGTTTAAGTGTATTTTATTTTATTTTAGTTTATGTTTTTTTTAACTTTATGGTTTAGGTTTTATTTTTATTTTAGGTTTATTTTTTATTTAGGTTTTATTTAGTTTTATTTTAGATTTATTTTATTTTATTTTAGGTTTCATTTTATTTTATTTAGGTTTTATTTCTAGTTTATTTTAAATTTTTATTTATCTTTTAGTTTAATTTTTAATTTTAATTTATTTTATGTTTAGGTTTAGCTTTATTTTAGTTTAGGTTTTATTTTATTTTGGTTTAGGTTTTATTTATTTTTTTTTTAATTTTTATTTTATTATTTTTTAGGGTTTAGGGTTTAGTGTTTAGAGTTAATTGAGGGTTTAGGGTTTAATGTTTAGGGTTTAGGGATTAGGGTTTAGGATTTATGGTTTAGGGTTTAAAGTTTAGGGTTTAGGTTTTAGGTTTTATGGTTTAGGGTTTAAGGTTTTAAGGTTTAGATTTTAGGGTTTTTAGGGTGTAGGTTTTAGGTTTTTTTTGTTTTTTTGTTTTTTGTTAATAAAGAATAAATTCAAATTCAACATTTCATCATTTTGATTTCATCGACCAAGTAACACACAAAGTTTTCTAAGACATAAGAAAGGACATAGATGAGCACGATAGTAAATCAAAACCCTAGATAATTAGAACCGTCTATATTGTAAAGATAGTTCCATAAGCAGCAGATTGGATAGACCCTTCTTCAATTTCTTTAGTTCCCATTAGAACCACCATAGCCTCTGGAATAGCTAGATCCACCATCATATGCCCCATCTCTCCCTCTGCCACCACCACGACTGTAACCTCCGTTGTTCCTCCTTCCTCCATAATCGCCTAACCACCACCTCCATGACCACCAACACGCCCAAGCCACCACTATTTTTTAACTTATTTAGTTACCTTAGGTTTAGGTTTAGGGTTTGGGGTTTAGGGCTTTGGTTTTAGGTTTAGGGTTTAGGATTTTTTTAGGATTTAGGGAGTTTATGCTTTTAGGGCTTAGGGTTTATGTTATGGTTTAGGGTCTATGGTTTAGGGTTCAGGGTTTAGGGTTTAGGGTTTTTTAAGGGTTTAGGGTTTAGGGTTTTAAGTTAGTTCCAGGGTTTAACGTTTAGGGTTTAGGATTTAGGGTTTGTAAACCAGGTGGTTTAGGTTAATTTAATTTAATTTATTTTTTATTTTTATTTAAGTTTATTATTTATTTTTATTTAGTTTAGTTTATTTATTTTAGGTTTATTTAATTTAGCTTATGTTTTTATTTTAGTTTCTTTTATAGGTTTACATTTAGGTTTAAATTTATTTTTTAGTTGAGTTTTATTTTTATTAAATTTTTTTGGTTTAGATTTTATTTTTTATTTTTAGGTTTAGGTTTAGGATTTAGGTTTTTATTTTAGGTTTATTTTTAGGTTTTATTTTTAATTTATTTTAGGTTTATTTAGTTGATTTTATTTATTTAGTTTAGGTTTAGGTTGAGGTTTAGTTTATTTTAGGTTTTATTTTATTTATTTTATTTTAGTTTATTTTAGTTTAGGTTTGATTTATTTTATTTTATTTATTATATTTCATTTTAGGGTTAGGTTTGTTTTAGTTTATGGCATAGGTTTATTTTTTATGTTTAGGTTTTTATTTAATAATTATTTTATTTCATTTTATTTTTATTTTATGTTTAGTTTTATTTATTAAGATTTCTTATTCTTAGGTTTTTTTTATTTTAATTTTTTTTTTTGTTTATTTTATTTTGTTTTATTTTTAATTTAATTTTCTTTTATGTTTAGGTTTAGGTTTTAGTTTTGGTTTTTTATTTTATTTAGGTTTAGGTTTTAATTTATTTTATTTTAGGGTTTATTTAGTTTAGGTTTAGGTTTGAAGGTTTAGGTTTATTATTTTTATTTTAGGATTTATTTTAGGGTTTTATGGTTTAGGGTTTTTTTCTTTTTTTAGGAAACCTAAACTTTAATCGCTCAAAGAGCTACTTTAAGGAGTAAATCTATCTAAGTACATCCAAAAGTAAAAGATGACATAGCTAAGATACAAGATTAACTAATCCAATAAAAAAATTAAGGCCAATGCTTTGGAGGATGTGAGAATGCATGATAATATGGAGCAAACCTGTAAGAAGACAAGAGAGAATCACCTGCAAAATTATAATAGAGAAGGGATTAGAACAGCTTAAGGTAATCTATAAAAGGATAAATGGAAACAACATAATCTGAGAAAGATAGTAAGGAATTATGATATAGAAGGCTCAGGCTTAGTCACACCAAGTTGGGGCAGATGCAAATATGAGCATCCAAACTTCAGTAGAAGGGTTACATCACAAGAGCTACTACCAAACCAAAAGGGAGTGAGAACATCATAGCCATCATAGCCAACAAACTTGTGAGGAAATAACACCCAGCTGTTGATGGTCTTGTGAGCTTTATTACTTGCAAACCTAAATAAAACCATATCTAGTATAGAGAGGAAATTGCAAAGAGCTGAAGGATAAGGTGTCCCATTCAAGAAAAGTATCATCAATATAGTCACCCTGACATGGGAATACATAAACATAAGAGAATGAGTCATCTTTGCTAAAACCTCATGAAAAGTCATATCCATGAAAAGAAAAAGGCCAGCATATAATCCCTCCACAAGATAACAGCAGAGGAGACAACTTTGGAATCAATCAAGTCAATGAGCCGAGTAATTCATCCCAAACATATGATATATATATGAATCTTTCGTGCCAAGAAACAACCTTATTAATATCCATATCAGGAAAAAAAGCAATTAAAGGAAGATAGCATAGCCCAACACAGAAATAGAGGAACCTACCAAAATATCACCAAGTAAAGACAAGAGAGTTACACCCAATAGTAGCATTCGTGACCAAAATCGATAATCCAAACAAGCAACCAAGAGAGCTGACAAGAAAAGGCAAAGAATGACCGTAATACCAACCATTCGGAATAGACAAAGACATCATCGCACAAACCTAATTGAGATGGGAATAGAGGCAACATGTGTAATGTAGATCACAACAACTGAGAGAAAGCAAACAAAAATAGACGGAGCTCAAAAGCCAACCCCAACAGCAAAACATTGGAACCTACCAGAAGAAAAATCAACAATTGGGTTCAAATGAATACCAACATTGGAATCCAAAAAACATGAAACAGCGGATAGCCAAGGCATAAAATAGCCAAAATAGCAACATCCAAGATAGGAAGGGATAGCAAGTTGGCCATAAAACCTCTCAATCAGAGTAGACATTGCAATAGCTAATAACCAAATAGATAAATCATAAAATAGGTATGTGGTAGAACCGTAATCACCCAAAACCATCGTAACAAGAATGTAAATAGCTTGTAACATAGGACCAAGTCCTACAACCAACAAAGATGGAGCCAACATAGGAGTCCAGAAAAACCAAGACAACAAATCTCCAAGAGAAGAAACAACCGAGACACCAAAAACCAGCAAGCTTGCCATAAAGCCACCCATCCAAAATAAGCAGTGCAATAGATACAAGTTTAACAGAAATAAGGTGGAGAAAATAGTAGCAGATAAGATAAACCAATGATTTCAGATGATATGCATATAAAAAACCAATAAGAAGGTTCAAAGCAAAACCCATCAAGCAATCAACAACTTCAATAGAGACATGTTGAGCAAAACAAACCAAAACCTCAGAGACAACATGTAGAGTATTAATCTAGTTCAGCCAATAGCCAAGGCAGTTAATACCAACAAGCTGGCCAAGAGTCCACCCCAAAACATAAATAAAGATAGAGAAGAATAGATAATGTACAGCTCCCCACCACAAGCCAATCCAAAAAGAGACATTCAGAGCAGACAGAACAGTAGCATGATGTGTAGTCACATTAATCCAATTCTTCCAAGGATATTGATAGTAATAACCAGGAGGTTGGCCAATAATCCAATTATGCATATAAGATAAACCATTGATTAATTTCAAGCAGAATAGAAGAATGATCTTTAAGATTTGCATGTTCCCAGCATAACATAGAGAGGGAAAATAACAGCAGGGAAGACCAACAAGATCCTTGTAAGGCAAGTACAAAGAAGAAAACAAAGAAAACATGCTTGTAAGGTACTCAAAATTCAAAATCCAACAATGAGGACATTGTTATAGTTATAACACCCATTAGGAAAAGCAAATTTTAAGAAAAATGATATAAAGTAAAAAATGTATGAGTTCAAGTAATTCACAAGTAAAGAATACCACAACCTCAAAGAAAGGCGTAATGAAAATCCATTAAGGAACTCCAAACCTGCTTAGCATGAGAAACAAGACCAAGAAGATTGACAAGAAAAGGGTCCATATCGCCAAACTAAGAAAGAAGGTATCAACAAGTTGACCATGGGAAAAGCCATTAAGAGTATACAATACATAAAATGGATCCCAAAATAAAAAAGAAGTATTCTGATTATGGAAAATAGAACCCGGATGTAAACAGCAACAGCATGTGAGATCAAAAATAGCCCAGCTGATAACACCATAAACAATTGGGAATTCAAGGATCAAAAAACAACCATAAATCACAAAGACAGCAATTTGTAAAGAGGACCCAAAAAGCCAATGACTAGCATTGAAAGGAATAACACAATTCCATTCCTGCAAAGAGATATTAGAGTAGACATGAGATATCACAAACAGTAAAATAATAGCAATAAGGAAGGTTGCAACCAATTGGTGCTCAACAGCTATCCTACTTTGGATAGAAATAATTAAGCTGCAAGTAACAAGGAAGTTAGCAAAACCCCAACTCAGATGTCTACAGTTACAGGAAACAGTAGCAATGAGTAGATGGTAGCAGATATGGAGGAGTAGGTAATGAATAGCTCCCCACCACAAGCAAATCTAGCAAGACATGTGAGCAACAGAAGGTGTTGCTTAGTCACATTAATCCAATTCTGCCAGTAATAACTAGTAGGTTGGCCAATAACCCAATTATGCATATAAGATAAACCATTAACTAATTTCAAGCAGAAAAGAAGAATGCTCATCAAGATTAGCATGATCCCATCATAGTTATGAGAGGGAAAACAACTGCAGGAAAGACCAACAACATCCAAGAGGATAGCAGCAAGGAAAGAAAGAAAAACAAAGAAAAGAGGATAGACATAGTAAAAACTAAAAAGAGAGGCCAACATGAAAACCCATTCCTATAGGGAGCAAGAGAAGACAGCCAGTTAAAAACATATAATCTTCAGACAAGAGCAGTAATAGTGCTTGACCAAAGACCCAAAACATCCCGCAGAAGGATCATAATAAAATAGCCGTGAACACCAAGAAACTAACTGGTCAAAAGATAGAAGTAAAAGGAATATAAAAGATAACCAAGAAGCAATAACAAAGTTCAAGACAATAAATCCGTTAGGGGTAAGGAGGTCAGCAACAGCCTAGAAGGAAACCTGCAAAAAACAACCATGGCATATGGAAGAAAGGAAGAAAGCTCCCCACAACAAGATCCCACCAAAGAGACCCTACTGAATCTAAAAATGGATTCCAAAAACCAAGCTAGAGTCACAGAGAATATCAACAGTAGCCCAAGATCTAATAGGGGAGACAAGCAAAGATGTCAAAACCACCAACAATCATTATCAAAATCCAACAACCTAATAATAAATCATCAGGATAAGTATTGCAACCAGGATAGTGAACAATATTACAATGCATAGAAACAACATAGATAACTAAGACGCTCCAAGTAGTAATATCTTTGAGAAATAGCAGTTGCGTAAATTAATGGTCAGAAAACCCATCAAAATAAATATCTCCATCCAATGTTTAAGCCCCTAGGATTAGGAATGCACAAAGATTGAGATTAAAGTCCCAAATAGGATTGGTGTTATAAATCCAAGAGCAGCTTACACATAGCTCAACATAATTCCAATGCAGAGTATCAGCTTGCACATAGCTCAGCAGCAGCCCTTTATCAGTGTAAATGCTAAAAATAGTGAGCCTCCAAATGAAAGAGAAGCTATTAAAACACCAAATCATGACATGATGATCAAGACAACAAGTAGTATCCATGTGCAGCATCCATAAATGGCACAAAAAGGAACAGAAAGCCAAAAAATAAAGAAACATACAGATGGAGGACGAATGGGAAGATTAAGTTCTGAGATAAGGAAACCCAGAATTGTCCAAGTTAACCAGCCTACGCAAGTGTTTGGGTAAGGTGAGTTGATCAAAGAAGATGATACCATCGATCTAGACCCATAGTAGTCAAGACAAGCATTTCCTTCATGGCAAACATGAGTGATGTTAAAATTCAGTTGGGAAAGAAGAGCTCTAGTTTGCTTGAGGAGGTAATACAATTTAGTACTGCTCATTTTAGTGGAAGTCAAAAGGTCAATCAACAAAACAGCATCCACCTCAATCCAAATATTGAGCCAGCCATTTTGGATGCAAATCTCAAGAGCTTAAGACCGCCATAAGCTCGAAAAAAGGGATGTGCAAGAAATAAGGGGAAAAGCAAAAGCACAAGTAAGACCCTTAGAGTTCCTAAAATGCCACCACAACCGAGCATTATGAGAGAGAGCCATCGATTGATTTTAATAATATGATCAAGAGGTTTTTCTAATAGACAATCTTGTCATTTTGGCAAGAAGGTTGATCCGCGTTAATGCTCATTAATACAAATTTACGCCCTTTGAATTGTAGAATGAATGAGATTATTTTAAACAAGTCTCAAATTTTGTTTTTAGTTTTAGTAATTGATATGGCTCTCAAAATACCACTAGTCAAAGCACAAATCTTGATGTCAAAAGCGATATGATTTTGAGTCAAAACCGATCGAGATCAAGCACTTAAAATATCATTAGAATCTTTGGGACATCAATTAAATCCCAAAATAGCTCTTAAATATGGAGTGTTTATAGTCAAATCGAGCGTCTCGATGAGCTGAATCTAACGAGCCTAAGATCTCATAATTCTGACTTCATTTGGGCATCCAAATGCTCAAAATACATCAAATTATCGAAGGAATCATCCTGAGCCATCCGATCGAGGGGAGTGGTACGGGCTTTACATGAATTTACAAGAATACCCCTCCTCCCATCTATAAATAGGCCTTCATTCCTCACACAAGGGAAGGCCAAGTGAAGAAGAAGAGGAGTTGAAACAAGTGAAGAAGAAGAGGAGCTGAAACAAGTGAAGAAGGAGAGGAGCTGAAACAAGTGAAGAAGAAGAGGAGCTGAAACAAGTGAAGAAGAAGAGGAGCTGAAACAAGTAAAGAAGAGGAGGTGCCCGAGCAAGGAAGAAGAGGAAGAGTTCGAGCGAGGAAGAAGAGGAAAAGCCCAAGTGAGGAGGAAGAGAGAGCTCTAAAGCTTGAAGATCCTCCAAGCAAGATCGCACCCCAAGAAAGATCGCACTCCCACTCAACGGACATCAACCACCACCACCGGCCACCGTCGTCACTAATTGTACCCTGCATTCCTACCAGAAGTTACCCCGCATCTCCACCATTAGTAAAAATTACAACCTGATCATTGTTACACAGTTGTTATTCCTCGCTCATATGCAATTCTGTAATCTCGTATCGAAGACTTTGTACTCAAAGATACATAGTGGAAGCTTTTTACTGGGATAGGCCCCGTGGTTTTTCCCCTCTTTTTGAGGTTTTCCATGTTAAAAATTTTGGAGTGTCTCTTGTTCACTCTTTAATTACCTATGTGTGTGCTGGACTCACAACAAGGTTAAGGCGTAAACTTTCACTCTACTATGACTGGTTTTCTAGCACGAAACAGTAATAATCCTCACGTGGTTCATAAGGATCCCACGGTGTTTATCATCATTACGGTCCATCCATATGAACCAGATAAGAGTGAGAGCAATGATAGCTTTAATGTGACCTTTATTAGTGTTATCAAAATAGATTTCAAGGAGTTGATATAAAGTAAAAGAGCCATTGAAATTGACAGTGTTAAAAAATGGTTTAGGGTTTAAGGGTTTAAGGTTTGGGGTTAGGGTTTAGGGTTTAGTCTTTAGGCTTTAGGGTTTATGATTTAGGGTTTGTGTCAGTATAGGGTTAGTTTAGTGTTTATCTTTGTGGATTTTGCTCTCAGTGGTTTTAGGGTTTTGTGTTTGTATTAGGGTTTAGGGTTTAGAGAGGGGTTTAGGGTTTTTTTGAGTTTAGTGGGGTTTAGGGTTGGGTTTTTAGGTTGGATTTTGGATTTGAGGGTTTAGGGTTTAGTGTTTCTTTTAAAAAAAATAAAATTAAGTAAATCGGTAGGTTTAGGTTTATTTAGTTTATTTTTTATTTTTGTTTTGTTTCATTTTTGATTTTAATTTAATTTGGTTTATTTATTTTAGGTTTATCTATTTTAGTTTGTTTTTTAAGTTTAAGTCTAGGTTTAGGATTATGTTTATTTTTTTTATTCATTTTTTTAGGTTTAGGTTTTATTTTTTATTTTTAGGTTTATGTTTAGGATTTCAATTTATTTTTTAAGGTTTAGGTTTTAGGTTTTTATTTTAGGTTTATTTTTAGGTTTTATTTTTTAGTTTAGGTTTAGTTTAATTTTAGTTTATTTTATTTTATTTAGTTTAGGGTTTAGGTTTAGTTTATTTTAGGTTTAAGTTTTTATTTTAGTTTAGGGTTTAAGTTTTTAAAATTTTTTTAATGTTTTATTTATAGTTTATTTTTAAGTTTAGGTTTTTATTTAATTTTTATTTTATTTTATTTTAGGTTTATTCTAGGTTTATTTTATTTTTATTTTATGATTAGTTTTTATTTTATTTAGGTTATTAATTCTTAGGTTTATTTCATTTTTTAATTTAGGTTTTATTTATTTTAGTTTAGTTTATTTTAGCTTAGGTTTAGCTTTATTTCATTTTGTTTATTTTAAGTTTAGTTTTTTTTACTTTAGGGTTAAGGTTTTATTTTTTCTTTATTTCTTTGTTTATTTTTTATGTTTAGGTTTTTATTTAGATTTTATTTTATTATATATTAGGTTTATTTTATTTTTATTTTACATTTAGTTTTTATTTTTAGGTTTATTTTATTTTATGTTTAGGTTTAGGTTTAAGTTTTAGATTAGGTTTTTATTTCAGTTAATTTTATTATTTTATTTAGGTTTAAGTTTTTATATTAATTTATTTTTAGGTTTTATTGAGTTTTGATTTAGGTTTTTAGGTTATTAGGGTTTAGGGCTTAGGGTTTAGGGTTTAGGCTTTAGGGTTTAAAGTTTTTATGGTTTAGGGTCTAGGGTTAGCTTCAGGTTTAAGGTTAGTTTAGGGTTTAGGGTTTAGGGTTTAGCTTATGGTTTAGGGTTAGTTTAGGGTTTAGGGTTTCACATTTAGGGTTTAGGCTTTAAGGTTTTAGGGCTTAGGGTTTAGAGCTAGCTTAGAATTTAGGGCTTAGGGTTTTACGATTTAGGGTTTAGGGTTTAGGGCTAGGGTTTAAGGTTGAGGCTTTAGGGTGTTTTAGGGTTTAGGGTTCAGGGTTGCAGGTTTACGATTTAGGGTTTAGGGTTAGTTTTAAGATTTAGGGTTAGAATAAGGGTTTAGGGTTTTATTTAAAAAAAATAAGTAAACATATTGGTCTAGGTGTATTTAGTGTATTATTTATTTATTTTAATTTATTTAATTTTTTATTTTTATTTAGGTTTATTTTTTATTTTTATTAAGTTTGGTTTATTTACTTCTGTTTACGTTTTTTATTTTAGTTTATTTTTTAGGTATAGGTTTAGGTTTATGATTATTTTTTTGGTTTAGGTTTTATTTTTAGGTTTAGGTTTAGGTTTAGGGTTTCATTTTGTTCTAAGGTTTAGGTTTTAGTTTTTTATTTTAGGTTTATTTTTAGTTTATTTTACTTTATTTATTTTATGGTTTATGTTTAGTTTATTTTAGGTTTTATTTATTTTAGTTAAATTAATTTTTGTTTAGGTTTAGGTTTATGTTATTTTGTTTATATTAGGTTTAGTTTTTTTTTTAGTTTAGGGTTTAGGTTTTATTTTTTATTTATTTTTAGGTGCATTATTTAAGTTTAAGTTTTTATTTTATTTTATTTTATATTTTTGTTATTTTTATTTTACATTTATGTTTTTATTTTATTTAGGTTTTTTATTCTTAGGTTTATTTTATTTTATAGTTAAGTTTAGGTTTTTATTTATTTAATTATAATTTAATTTATATTTTTTACTTTTTTATTTTTAGGTTTGGGTTTATGTTTAGGTTTTCATTTTATTTTATTTTTTAATTTAATTTTGGTTAGTTTTTTTATCTTATTTTTAGGTTTTATTTAGTTTAGGTTTATGGTTTTAGGTTTTTAGATTTTTACTGTTTAGGATTTAGGGTTTAGGGTTTAAGGTTATTTTAATGTTTTGGGTTTATGGTTTAGGGTTTAGGGTTTAGGGTTGTAGGTTTATGGTTGTAGGTTTAGGGTTTAGGGTTTAAGCTTTTGAATTTAGGGTTTAAAGTTTTTTTTTAAAATTATGTAAATCGGTGGGTTTAGATTTATTTACTATATTTAGTTTATTTTTTATTTATTTTAGTTTACTATATTTTTTATTTTTATTAAGGTTTATTTTATTTATTTAATTTAGTTTATTAATTTTAGGTTCATTTATTTTAGTTTAGGTTTTCTATTTTAGTTTAAATTTTAAGTTTAGGTTAAAGTTTAGGTTTATTTTTTAGTTGAGTTCATTTTATTTTAATTTTTAGGTTTAAGTTTTATTTTTTGTTTTTAAGTTTAGGTTTAGGTTTTTATTCTATTTTTTTAAGTTTAGGTTTTAGGTTTTTATTTTAAGTTTATCTTTAGGTTTTATTTTTTTTAGTTTAGGTTTAGGTTTATTTTTAGTTTATTTTATTTAATTTATTTTATTTTAAGATTAGGTTTAGGTTTTATTTATTTTAGTTTAGGTATAGGTTTATTTTATTTTATTTATTTTAATTTTATCTTAGGTTTAGGTTTTATTTTTTATTTATTTTTAGGTTTATTTTTTAGGTTTAGGTTTTCATTTAGTTTTCATTTATTTTTATTTTACATTAAGTTCTTATTTTATTTAGGTTTTTTAATCTTAGGTTTATTTTAGTTTTGAGTTTTATTTAAGTTTTATTTATTTTATTTTAGTTTATATTTATTTATTTATTTTATTTTATTTTTAGGTTTAGCTTTAGGTTTTAGTTTATGTTTTTATTTTATTTTATTTATTTTATTTCATTAATGTTTAGGTTTTTTTATTTATTTTATTTTTAGCTTTTATTTGGTTTAAGTTTTTTAGGTTTGTGGAGTTTAAGGTTTAGGGTTTAGGGTTTAGGCATCAGGGTTTAGGGTTTTTGGGTTTTAGGGTTTAGGGTTTAGAGTTAGGGTTTATGGTTTAGTGTTTAGGGTTTAGTGTTTAGGCTTTATGCTTTAGGGTTTAGGGTTTAGGGTTTAGGGTTTAGGTTTAGCTTAAGGTTTATGGTTAGTTTAGGGATTTGGGTTTACGCTTTAGGGTTTAGTGTTTATAGGGTATATGATTTAGGGTTTAGAGTTTAGGGTTTAGGGTTTTAGGGTTTAGGATTTAGGGTTTAGGGTTTATGGTTACGGGTTTAGGGTTTAGGATTTAGGGTTATAAGTTTAGGGTTATTTTTTTTAATTAGTAAGTATTTTAGGTTTATTTATTTTATTTATTTTTTTATTTTATTTTATTTATTTTATTTTTTAGTTTAGTTTTATTTTAATTTTATTTTTTTTATGTTTTGTTTTTATTTTTAGTTTAGTTTTATTTTATTTTTTAGGTTTTAGGTTTATTTTTTAGGTTTTATTTTATTAGGTTTATTTTAGGTTTATTTATTTGTTTATGTTTAGGTTTTTTATTTTAGTTTATTTTATTTTAGTTTAGGTTTAGGTTAACTTTATTTTGCTTATTTTAGGTTTAGGTTCTTTTTTGTTTAGGGTTTAGGTTCTATTTTTTGTTTATTTTAGGTTTTATTTTTAGATTTATTTTTTAAGTTTAGGTTTTTATCTAGTTTTTATTTTATTTTATTTTTTACATTTAGTTTTATTTTATTTAGGTTTTCTATTTTATTGTATTTTTTAGTTTAGTTTAGGTTTTTATTTATTTTAATTTAGTTTAGTTTTTATTTTTTATTTTATTTTATTTTTAGGTTTAGGTTTAGGTTTAGGTTTATTTATTTATTTTATTTTTAGGTTCTATTTAGTTTTGGTTTAGGTTTTTAGGTTTTTAGGGTTTAGGGTTTAGGGTTTAGAGTTTAGGGTTTGGGGTTTAGGGTTGTAGGTTTAGGGTTGTAGGTTTTAGGGTTTAGGGTTTAGGGTTTAGGGTTTATGGTTTATGGTTTAGGGTTTAGGTTTAAGGTTTTAGGGTTTAGGGTTTAGGGTTTAGGGTTTAGGGTTTAGGGTTTTTGGTTTTGGGTTTAGGGTTTTAGGGTTTAGAGTTTAAGATTTAGTATTGTAGGTTTAGAATTTAGGGTTAGGTTTTTTTATATTTTTTATTTTTTCATATTTAGGCTATAGAGTAGGTGAGTCTCTTTAATCCTAAGGCATAGCCTAATCCTATGTTAAACCCTCTAAGTATTTAGGCTTAGGTTAAGTGTTCAATTAATTGCTAGAAGTGTCTTGTGAATAAGGAAGCCTTAGTGTTTAGAAGGCTCATAGGTCTAAGAAGAAGAGGTTAAGAACTCACTCCAAAAGTGAGGTCAACAAAAGGACCCCCAATAGGTGTGGTGTAACTGACAAGGCACACCACCGCGTATTAACTGATTAAGGCGATCAACAACATCCAAAGGATTGCAAGTACTAATGAAAATGATATATGCCTAAGTCTGAAAGATAGATATAATCATGAACTTAGTGCAATGCAACTCAACTTATGCCAAGGGCATAAGAGAGCAAAGTAGATTTGGTTGGAATTCCATGTTAATGACTTGAAGGAAGATCCGCTAAGGGATCACACATGGATTGGGCATGACATGTGAGAGGTTTATGCTAAGGGCATAAAAGGAGAAATCCACTAAGGATTGAGTATATAAACCTTCCACTAAGAAAGTAGGTTCAAGCTATCCGCTGGTGATATGGATTTGAGTTTGATTGTGAATATGATTAGTTTTGGTGTGTCTCCAGAGAGTCTATAACCCATTAGGGATCAAGATTGAATTAATTTTAATTTATTTTATTTTAATTGATATGGAGGCATATCCACTAGGGATATGGATTTGAATCCTCTATGGATTGAAATTGTGAACCTTTGACTAGGGAATCAGGTTTGGGCTATCCCCTAGGGATAAGAGTTTAATCGGATTTCTTATGGCTCCACTGGGGAGAATGATTTTGAATTGAGGGTACATCCACTGGGGACATAAGCCTGATTGAATTTGTTAGATTTATATTTTGATTAAGGCTCCACTAGGGAGACTAATTTGATTTACGCCTCATTGGGATGAAGTTTGGTTTGTTTGATATGTTTAATTTGACTCCACTTGGAAGGTTGGTTTTGAATTTGGTTGCATGAAGAAAAATGTGAGAGATGTTGGGCTTGTCTTAAAAAGTGGTGAGCACGAGAGGCTCTGTACGTAAGGGAGAAAGATCTCCACTTTCTCTCTTGTTTCCATCTAATTCGTGGGGATGAAAATAAATGAGGAGATGGTATTGGATAGCAGAAATATGGAAAGGAATCTCGGCCCATGATTGTTGTTTTTTCTTAGTTAAGGATGGGAGGCTCTATATGTGGAGAGAGAGAGAGAGAGAGAGAGAGAGAGAGAGATGGCTAGTGTGCTCCAAGTGGGTAAGATAAGATATTTTATTTTATTTTATTTTTTAAAGTCGGTGCGTAGGTTTTCATTTGAATAAAAAATAAAAAATATTATTTGAGATTCACGTGAAATAAAAAAGACTTGATGCTTTTGCTAGCTATAATAAAAGACTGATGTCCAAATTTATTATTATTATTATTATTATTTGAACTGGATAAATGCTGCATGAGAATGATAGCATACATGCTTGATATATATATATATATATATATATATATATATATATATATATATAATTTTTCTCATCATTGGTAGGGATGGAATTTTTTTTTGTTATTATTTTTTTAGGCTTATCATTCTTTTATTTATAAATCTTCATAATTTTTAATCATTTTGATATTATAGTTTTAATTTAAGTGAAGTTTATAAATTATATATACTATAATTAATGATTATTTAAATTGTATATTTATTATTTATTTAGTTGTTAATTATTTTGACTTAATTTTAATCAAATTTATATTTGATGTTCAAATTTAATTATATTTCTATTTTAATTATACATTGAAAATGTTGATAATTTATTTTTTTATATGATTGATTTTCTAATTTTTATAGTTTGATTAGCTCGCTAATTATATTTTTTTTGTTGGGCTTGATTCAAATGATCAATTTGGCTCAATTATGGTGTGTTTGGGTTACACTCATGTTTGATTAAGTGTTTAAGATAATTTGGAGTAATTGATCTCACTTGATTTGATGTAGATTTAGATTTAAGCCCATTTTGACCAAAATTGGGCTTAATGCCACATTGGACTTATTTGTTAAATGATTAAATTTATTAAATTAAACCCATTGGTTGGCTAAATTTTATCTAATTAAAAGTTTAAAATTATTTTGGATGTTTGATTTGAATTAATTTTTAATTTAATTTGAATTTAGATTTAATATGATCCATTTGGGTCTTCTTGGGTTATGTGGCCAAATCAACCCATTTTGATTTAAATTTAGATTTGTTTAGTTTTAGACTCAAACATGTTCATTTGATGAATTTGACTCTTTGGAGTGACTCAATTTGATCAAATTTTGAGTTGTTGACTTTTATCTTAGTGGAGCTCACATGGATCAACTCTAGGTGAAATGACCTATTTGCTATTTTATGTCCCATCTTGATTTCTTTTTTTGCCTGTTTATGTTTTTGCATTGATTTCATTTTTTTTTATTCAATTTAATTTAGTTTAATTTAGAGTTAATTTGATTTTAATTAGACTTAGGTGATTTAGAGCTTATTTGAATATTTTGGGTCAAATGGGTTAGGTTTGGTTTGACTTTGACTTGATTGATTTGATTATAGATTTTGGTATGGCTTGAAGTGATGATTGAAGGATTGATTAATTTATGAGAAAATCAATTTAGTTAGGTTTGATTTGGATGAGATTTGGTTAAGTCCATGAAATTGGATTAGGGTTTGGATTTGGATTTTATTAGATTTGGATTTTGGTTTGGATCTTGATTTAAAGTTGAGTTCGAGTTTCAATTTGATAAATTGATTAAAGGGTTGAATTGATCTTTGAGAAAATCAATTGAATTTAGATTGATTTGGATTTGGTTAAGGCTAAGTCCATAAAATAAATTATAGGGCTTAGAAAGGATTTTTATTTTGGATTCAATCATGGGCTTTATTCATTTGATTTTGACTTTAATATTTGAATTAAATTTGAGGTTTGGTTTGAGAAGGTAAACATAGGTCAAATTTAGGCTATAGAGTATGTGAGTCTCCTTAATCCCTAAGCCATAGACTAATCATATGGTTAACCCTCTAAGTATTTAGACTTAGGTTAGGTGTTCACCTAATTGCTAGAAGTGTCTTATGACTAAGGAAGTCTTACTGTCTAGAAGACTCATTGGTCTAAAATGAAGAGGTTGAGAACTCACTCCAAAGGTGATGTCAACAAAAGGACCCCCAATAGGTGTGTGTGGCGATAAGGCACACCACATCATCATGCATTGAGATGATCAATAACTTCCAAAGGATTGTAAGTACTAATGAAAATGATCTATGCTTAAGTCTGAAAGGTAGATATAATCATGATCTTAGTGGAATACAACTCAACTTATGCCAAGGGCATAAGAGAGCAAAGTAGATTTGGTTAGAATTACATGTTAAGGACATGAAGGAAGATCAGCTAAGGGATTACAAATGCATTGGGCATGACATGTGAGAGGTTTATGCTGAGGGAATAAAGGAGAAATCCATTGAGGAATATGTATATGAACCTTCCACTAGGGAAGTAGGTTCAAGCTATCCATTGGGGATGTGAATTTGAGTTTGATTGTGAATATGATTAGTTTTGGTTTGTCTCCACTGAGGATAAGAATCTATAACCCACTGGGGATCAAGATAGAGTTAATTGTAATTTATTTTATTTTAATTGATATAGAGGCATTTCTGCTAGGGATATGGATTCGAATCTGCTAGGGATTGAGAATGTGAACCTTCCACTAGGGACGCAGGTTTGAGCTATCAGCTGGGGATAAGATTTTAATTGGATTTCTTATGGCTCCACTGGGGAGACTAATTTTGAATTGAGGGTACATCCACTGGGGATAGAAGCCTGGTTGAATTTGTTAGATTTTGATTTTGATTTAGGCTCCACTAGGGAGACTAATTTGATTTGCACCTCACTGGGGTGAAGTTTGGTTTATTGATATGTTTAATTTGACTTCAGATGGTGGTTTTAAATTTAGTTTATTATGGACCTGTTGGTGTGTGATGGACCCACTAGGCCTTGGCACGTCTTAGATTTACAAATCAAAAGGGGTAGTCCACGTGCCATAGGGTAGGGCTATCAAACCTAAAGGTTGCTTTTGGTGTGCAACAGTTGTACTTGGAAGAAAGCATAGCAGACTTATATCTTCCAAAGTAGGGATCAATCGTTGGGGAGATCTCGATGGCAAATCAAACGACTGGGTGACTGACTGACAGTGTCATTGAGGATCTTACCTCAACTCAAGTGTAGTCTTGATGATTAATTTGTTTTAATCTATTTTAATTTGGTGTGTTATGTTGTGGACCCTGTTGGTGTTTGATGGACCCACTGAGAAGGAGCTATGTTGGCCTTGCCCTATCTCAAATTTATAAGTCCAAAGGGATAGTCTACTAGCCACAGGGTAGGACTATCTAACTTAAGGGTTGCCTTTCAGTGTGCAACGATTCCAAAGTGGGGAACAATTGTTGGGGTGACTTGTTGATGGCAAAACAAATCAAGCCTGACCTAAGGTTACTCGAGTGAATACTTACTTTAGTCGGGATTAATTTAATTTGATGGATCCCATCGATGTGCAATGGACCATACTAAGAAGGGTTATGTCGATCTTGGGATCTTATCTCAGTTGCAATCAAAGGGATAGTCTACCGAGGGTAAGGCCTCATTTAAGGTATGCCTTTGAGAGGTAGACCATAAAATGCCAAACATTAAAGATAGAAAAACCAGCACTTACATCTTCAAAGTGAGAGCTTACATCCAAATGGAAACGACTTGACTGCCGCGAGAACTCTCTTCAACCTCAACTTCCAAGTTTCTTGAGATCTTGTTGACCTCTTTTTTGGAGTGAGTTCTCAACTTCTCATCATAGATCTCTTGTTGGAGTGCCTTGTCTTAAGTCACTTCTAGTGATGGTACCTAAGCTTAGAGAAGAAGGGTTAGCCATAATAGGTTATGCCTTAGGCAGGACTTACTACCCTATATCCTAAATCTATCCTTCTCAAAGACCTTAAATCCAACTCAAATACCAATTCCAAATCCAAATTCCAAACCAAATGATTGAAACCCATAATCAAATCCAAAAATCAAAAACCCTTCCTAAGCGCTTTGATTTCATCTTATGGACTTAGGCTTAACCAAATTCAATTTATTTTATCCAAGAAAAATTCAATCCATCAATCATTTAATAAATCCAAATCCAAATTCCAAACCCAATTATTAGAACCCATAATCAAATCCAAAATCAAAATCCCCCTCAAAGCCTTATGATGGAAATCCATAAACCTAGCCAAATCTCCTCCCAATTTAACCCAAATTTGATTGATCTCTTCATGAACTATTTATATCTTAATTTATACTCATAAACATAAATGAGATATAAACTCAAACAGCTAAAACTAAATCAAACTAAATAAAACCAAGCCAAATCCCTTCTTAAGCCCTATGGACCTATCTCTATAAGCTTAGATCTCATACAAATCAACCCAAAATTAATTGGTTTCTTTATAAATCTATTACTTCTTCATTTATACTAATAAATATAAAGGAAAATCAAACTAAATTAATTCCCTACTTAAGCCCTTTTGAGCTACATCCTTAAGCTTGGTCAAATTTGGTTCCAAACCACTCCAAACTCAAATGATTTTCTCATGAATCATTTATATCTTCATTTATATTGCTAAATATAAATGAAATATAAATTCAAATAAAACCAAATCCAAAATTAAATCAAAATCCAATTTATACCCTTTAATCCAATTTCTTGGACTTAACTAAATCCTATCCAAATCAAGCCAAAACTAATGGATTTTCTCTTTTTTATTTTTATTTTATTATTATTATTTTTTTTTTGGAAAACCCCATATAGGGGGGGATTTTATTGCTACAAAAAAAAGGTTACATGGTCCTTAAAGGGGGTAAACTCCAAAACTATCGCTCATAGAGCTACAATGAACCTATGGAGTAAATCCCTATACATATAAGAACAAAATTAAGAGAAAAGAGAAATGAAAGACAATGATACTAGTTGAATATAAAATCACCATAATAAGGGACCCAATCTATGCAATGCTAAAGGGAGCATGACACCAAGAAGAGAGCAAAAGAAGATCACTGTAAGCACCGATGAAATTCAGAGCCTTACCCAAAGGTCGCAAACCAAATCGACAATCCAGTAACCCAGAAAGGCCACAACCAATAAATCCAACAAGCAGCCAAGATAAAATCAGGCCACGCCAACCTATAAATCCAAATGCCAAAAGCTAGCTCCTAATACCACGTGAGGTACGCACATACGAGACATAAATTATTCCAGATCAGCCAACAACCAACAACACTTTCGAGAGTTAAGTTAGGCAGCAAAGCCAATGTCTACACCAGCATTCAGAAATAAAAAACTGCAAATTGAAATCGACAATCTAGAACCCAAAGAAGGCAATGTGAGCAATAAGTCCAACAAGCAGCCAACATGATACCAGGCCCCACCAACCCATATATCCATACTAGATGTTCCAGATTAGCCAACAACCAACAACACTTCTGAGAATTAAGTAGACATCCAATTAGTAGGAAAATGTCCAAACCCAGAAAACAACAGGCCGCAAACAGAAAAATAGCAAAACTAACAGGGTAAATGGATAAACAGCATGAAAAGCATCGACTTATCAGAAAACCAAGACAATTTTTATCTATGTAGTAGCAGTAGAACATTAAAATCCCAAATAGAGATAAGGAAAAATAGCCACCAATAGATGAAGCAGATAGGAGGAATTTCCTTGTAATGCATATTAGGTGATGCATCCCAAATCATATTGACCCATAAATAGGAGATTCAGCCAGAGCTATAGGCCTCTC
Source organism: Cymbidium sinense (assembly GCA_021442155.1). Classification (NCBI taxonomy): domain Eukaryota; kingdom Viridiplantae; phylum Streptophyta; class Magnoliopsida; order Asparagales; family Orchidaceae; genus Cymbidium; species Cymbidium sinense. The sequence continues at coordinate 293,498,415 of CM038214.1, read as the reverse complement.
ATATAAAATAAGGTAGCTACACCAGTAAAATAAGTCTGAATGCTCTTCAAAGTGCAGCAGAAAGACCAAAGAAATAATAAAAACTAGTTGTAACAAAATCATGTAAGCTAAATTCTAATATAAGGAAGCCCAGTCTTATCAAGGTTAACCAAACCTTGCAAATGTTTAGGGAGAGTAAGATGATCAAAAATTGTTATTTCATTCAATCTAGCACCTAAATTAGCAAGATAATCAGCACATGCATTACCTTCTTGCCATACATGAGTAATTTTATAACAAATTTGAGAAAGAAGAGATCTAGTTTGCTTGAGTAAATAGTATAAATCAAAATTTCTAGATTTATTGGAGTTCAAGAGGTCAAGGGAGAGCATCCACCTCAATGATATTGAGCCAACCTTTCTGAAGGCAAATCTCAAGAGCATTATACACTGCCATAAGTTCAGCAAAGGGGACAGAGCAAGTATGAAGAGGATAAGAAAAAGCATAGAGGACATTTCTGGTAGAGTTTCTGAAGATTACACCACAGGCAGAGGCATTATGAGATACAAAGCCATCAGTATTGATTTTAATAACATTATCATGAGGTATGGCCTAATAAACTATCTGAACATGATTACAACTTGCTTGAGCTGACAATTGAAAACCCAATTTAGCCACAATTTACACCCTTTAAAGTGCTTATATTTAATGAGATTGGCATTAAACAAATCACGGATTTTGTATTTAGTTCTAGTAATTATCTTCATGTGATTCATAGCAATATCGCTATGTTTAGCATCATTTCTGGCCATCCATATAAACCAAATAATAATAATAGCAGTAACGATTTTAATGTGACCTTTATTATTATTTTAAAAATAAATTTCAAGGAGCTGATATATTGTTAGCGAGTCATTGAATTTGACAATGTTAAAGAGATCATCATACCAAAGCCAAAGCTTAGAAGCAATGGCCCCGTTAACAAATTGATGATTAACATTTTCAATATGAAAGCAACAATGACATTTTGAAGGTAATTGAAAACCTTTGCCCCACATCAAGGAGTCAATAAGGATAAAGTTTTTCAATCCAAATTAGAATAGAGTAGGAAATAGGAATATTATTATGCCAAAGTTTAGCATACACATAAGAAAATTCATGTGCTTCTTTAATATGAAGCCAAACATTTTTCAAGTTGAATTCTCCACTATGAGAGAGCTTAAAGAGAATCTGATCCTGTTTGTTAGGAGTAATAGAAATATTATTAAGTTTGCCTAAAATAGAAGAAGGGATATACTCAATGAGCTTAGAGTTGTTCCACATATTATTTTCCCAGAATGATTTGACTTTGATATTATCAGTTGAATGGGAAGAAAGTAATTCATCAATGGACCCACTTCCAATCTAGTTATCTTGCCAGAAAAAAGAGTTTCCAGAATTAATGCCCCAAAAAATTAATGATTCGGCCTTCCAATTGATGCTCCCAAGTCTTCTCCAAATAGGAGAATCTCTCAGTTTGTAGAAGTAATTAAGAGGGTGCTTTGCTTGGCAATATTTGGCAGTCATGAAGTTAGCCCAAACGCTATTGTTACTTCTAAAATTCCACCAAAGCTTGTATGAAAAAGTAGTGATGGTATCCCTAATAGGCTTGCAATCAAGACCACCTTCCTCGAAGGTGCCACAGCTTTTGTGCCAAGAGGACCAGTGTATTTTTTTTGAGGAGGTGTTAGAACCCCAGAAGAATTTGTTAATAAGCCACTCAATCCTGTTAATGATAAAATTGGTTGGGACAATGGTTTGAATGAGATACAAAGGCATGGAGTGAAGAGTGCTCTTAATCAGTGTAAGCCTGCCACCAAAAGAGAGTAAATGATATTCCCAAGTAGAAATATGATTTGAGAGTTTTTAGATTAATTCATTGAAAAGATGTGATCTTTTATGACCTTTGAAAAGTGGGGCTCCAAGATATTTAATAGGAAGTTGATGTTGCTGAAAAGTAGTGATCCTCAAAATATGGTTAATCCTATTACTAGAGATTTTAGAAGAAGGTATGAAGCAACATTTACCTTTATTAAGAAAAAAGGCCACTTTCCTTGCCAAATTTATTGAAGGAATTTCAATAGTTTTTTATGTGTGACATAGAAGCTTTGCAAAAGATGATAAAATCATCAGCAAAACTAAGATGAGTAACAGGAATGCCACCATGAGTTTTATAAAACATACTAGGCTTATTGTAGAATAAATCATTCAGACTCCTGGATAAATATTCAACAACAATAATAAAAAGTGAGGTTGATAGGGGGTCTCCTTGTCTCAAGCCATGGTTAGAGGGGAAGAAGCCTGTAAACTCACCATTAATGATAATAGAGAACCAAGCATTAGTGACACAATTTTTAATGATATGAATAAAAGTATCTGAAAAACCAAATAGATGAAGGATTTTAAAAAGGAAATCCCAAGATAGGTTATCAAAAGCTTTAGTAATATCAAGTTTGAAGACAATGTTACCATCGCTAATAGGAACATCAATATCGTGAATCATTTCTTGTGCTAGAAGTATATTATCAGATATAGCTCTTCCTTTAATAAAGCCAGTTTGGTTGGGGGAAATAATAGGCAACAGCCAGCTGATTCTATTTGTGATTAGTTTAGCAATTAGTTTATTAAAGAAGGTGCAAAGACTGATCAGTCTAAAGTCATTCCAAGTTTTGGGTTAGTATTTTTAGGGATAAGAATGATGGAAGTACTAGAAAAGGATCTAGGAAGAGGGGTGCCATCAAAAAAATCAATAACAGCATCAACAAGATCTGACTTAAGAATAGGCCAACAATGTTGAAAGAATTGAGTTGTAAATCCATCAAGGCCAGCAACAAAATCCGAGTTCATGTTGTCAAGAATATTACTAATCTCAGATTCCATTGGGCGTAAGATAAGTAAGCTATTTTGATCAGTAGAATTATATAGGGAATCAAATGAGGATTGGAGATAGTTTCAGGGGGAGTGTTGTTATTTAAAAGATTTTCAAAATGATGGATGATAAATTCTTTTATATCGATGATATCAGTGATCCAGCTACCATTATCATTTTTAATTTTTTTAACAAAATTTAGGACTTTCCTTTCTTTGAAAAGAGCATGGAAATACTTTGTATTTCTGTCGCCATCAGCAATATGTCTGCTAGCAGCTTTTTGATGCCAATAGGTTTCCTCCATATTCTGATACTTAATCAAGTTATCCCTAGCTTCATTGAGTTCTTCACGTTTGTTAGGATTTGTTATGACAGCTTCTTCAAGAGAGCAAACTAGTTGTTCCATATTTTTGAGATTAGCGAAAAGGTTTTTAAAATGATGTTTATTCCACCAAGTAAGAGTTTGTTTGAGTCTTTTAAGTTTAAGCCAAAATTGAATCATACCCTTAATGGAATTGTCAGGATGAATGGGGGCTATCCAATTCATAGAGACAACATTCATGAAATCATTATGTTGAATCCACATATTTTGGAATCTAAAGGAGGAGAGGGTAATCTTGTGGGAGAGTTTTTCACAAAAATTAAGAGTGGAGCGATCGATAAGGTTCTACTCAAGTGCTCAAGGTATTAAGCCATTGATCAATCCAAAGGGAGAAAGGGAATGATCTAGGCCCCAAAGTCTAGAGTTGTTCCACGTTGTTAGAGCCCAAAAGCCAATAGCCAAATTACAATCAAGAATCATGTTAGAGAAATCTTCCATAGAATGAATGTTAGAGAGGAACCTCCCTTCTTTCAAGATGTAAGAATAGTGTTGAAATCACCTCCAACCAACCGGGTTTATTAACGAGAGGAGGCAAATGATCTTAAATTATTCCACGTGATGTTCCTACCGCTTATTGCATGATGCATAGATAAAGGAACCCAATGAAACAATTGCCCAAAGAGATTTGGGCATTAATCAGTTGTTGATGATCTTCAAGGATAGTGAGATTGATTAATGAATTCCAAAAACACCAAATTTTATTGCTAATATTATAGAAGTAATTTTGAAATCCTAGTGCTCTAGCAATAGAAGCAATCTTAGAAGAGTGAATAAGAGGTTCAATAATAACAAGGAGGGATATGTTATGCACAAAGGCTTCTAACACACGATAAGAGTCCCAATGCCACGAATATTCCAAATAATAAAATTAAGCATATCAATGAGGATTAGAATTAAAGGTTGAATGGAAATATAAAGATCAAGAAGAATATATAACAAAGAGTAATTATAAATGTGAAGTTGAGGAGGATCTAATGGAGGTGAGTGGAGCTTCTAGCTTTGAGGGATTTCTTTTTGTTAAGTATAGTTTGAAAGGTTCTTTCAGTATCTGAAGTGTCTCCATCTGAAAGTGAGTAATTTGTGGTATTCATAGTTGTTTCAGTATCAATCAAAGGAATCATGATAGTAATTTCCCCTTCTTCCGTATCTGAAATCGGATGAGTAATTAGGTTAGCATGTGTATCATTCAGAGAGTTGGGTGAGGGAGGAGTTTTTTCATTCTCATTTTCTGGATTATTTGTTAGATTTTTTTCCAAGATCAATGGATTAGTATTTGTTCTATTTTGCTCTTGGATCAAAGAGCAATTTTCAAAAAATGTTTTCATCCCATTCATATTCTCACTAGAGATCTTATGCCCTAAATCACTAGGCAAAAGGGATAGGTTAGGTTGAGCTAGAATATTTCCATTAGAGATAATGTTAGGTAATCTTTCAATATCCCCATCACGAATCACATCATCATAATTTTTAACCATCTCATGATGAACCCCATTGTGCAAGTCAGAAGATAAAGAAATAGTAGTGATATGCGAAAGTGCTTCATTTTGATTGACTTTAGGCACATAAGCCATTTTGTTGGGATGTTGCTTTGGTAGACATAGTAACGGAAATTTATCCTTTTTAAGATGAGGGTGTAAAATAAAGCATTCTGAATGTTCGTGACCATGGATTTTGCAATGTATACAAAAAAAAGGAAAGTTTTCACTAATAGCCCGCCGTAACCAATCCAAACCTCTTTTGGGTATTTTTTAGTAATATCAATTTTGATTAATATCCGTGCAACAGAGGGACGGGATCTCTCCACTGTAGCCTGATCTATTTGAGGTGGCTGGCCAAAGATAGCCCCCACCGTAAATAGCACTTGATGAGTAACAAAATGGATACGCATATTGGGCAAAGCAAGCCAAATTGGAACTATTGGGGATTCTTCTTTGACATCAAAACTAGGAGACCATTTAAGAAGTCCCATTTGACAATTGTAAACAAAATAGAAGTGACGTACAAAGACCCATGAATAATCCAGATCATTAGAAAATTGAATTAGAACATGCCTAGGGTCGATCAGTCCAATAGTGAAAGCACCCGATAGTTTAAGGCTGTGGAAGAAGGATTGAACCTTATCAGAGTTGGTCTCCTCAATGAGAATTTATCGACTAGAGAGAATTCAAAAGGCTTAGCTAATTTTTCCACATCCAAGCCCGAACACATCACAGCTGGCATTCCACGAAAAGTGATAGAAATTAAGTTTACTGAAGAAATAGGAGAAGAAGTTTTACCAGATAGCACATCCTTGAAGGATTTAACAGAGGGCAATGAAGCTGAGGATGAAGGATCAAGAGTACCTTGGAGATCAGAAGCCATTATCGGCTCTTTCAAAGTCGAAGCGCTCGAATGTGCAAAAAAAGGCATTTCCACCATCAGTAGAAGAAGCGTAACTTACATTAGCATCCAAAATGGGAAGCTATTAGATGAGATCGCAATCGAGAGTGATCAAAATCATGAGAGCCGGAAAGAGCCGAGAGGAAACTGAAAATCACCGATGTTAGGTTTTCTCGCGTGAGATGAGTACTGTAAAAACCTGATAATAATAATAATGAACTATAAAAATCCATTTCTCCAATGGATTTTCTCTTGAATCAATCATTCCTTCAAACATCTATCCAAATATAAATGAAAACTATAATCATCAAGCCAAATCAAAATCAACTCAAGTCAAATCCAACCTAGCCCATTTGACTTTAAATATTCAAATGAACAAAAATTCATGATAGCCATTTGATCAAAATAACCAAATAAGGCTAGTCGTCAAATCCAAAGAATGAGGGGGTATACCCTCCTCATTCTCACTCAAATCTAGAGACACGCTCGATTCAACCCTAGCAGCAAGAAATGCATGCCCCAGAATAATTTCCAAGGTTTCTTGAGCTCCCCAACTCTTCCTCTATCAATTTTAAAAAAAATTAAAATAGGGGAGCCCCAATCCAATTGCCATTTCTTCAAACCTCCATCAAAGTGCAATTAACTTTGCACACACCATTCTTAGAGCTAGATAAGAGATAATGAATAATCCCCCAAGCTTCTCAACAATTAGAGGGTAGAGTTCAATCGAAGCCGAAAGTTGCCCACTTCCATCCCGTTCCTTGGCTTTTCAAGCAATCCACCTCAAATCATAGCTCATGCTGCAGTGGTGAAAAGTTTATATGAGGGAGTCACCTTTCAAATCTATGGGAAGAAATGAAAGAGGAGCCCTTATAAAATTCATCTTGGTATGATGTCATGTAGATCCATAGATGTACTTATTCAGTGATCGATACATCATCAAGGTATAGTGTACTATCTCGAAAGATAGAAGTCACTACCCTTTAATGGAACCAATCACCTCAATAAAGACTCCTAAGGATGATGGGTCTACATATGTACCAGATTCTTCCCTACTTTACATGGAAAAGTAAAGCATAATTTATTTTAAATCAAGTTCATTGTTCCATATAGGGCAAGCCCCATAGTTAATTACATCCTAAGGGTGGATCCCTTAGGAAAACTCTCGATTAAGGTAAATGATCATTGTATCTAAAGATTTCAATAGAGAAGGACTATCAATTGATTGGTTTATGTTTTGAAGATCAAATGGGATTGATTAAGAAAAGGAGTTATTATTGAAGCCAAAATAAGAAATAAGGAGATGCTCACAATGCTAGAAACTTAGCATCTCAAACTATCCTATAGTTGGGCTTTACATTTTAGAAATTGATTTAGTTTATTTGAGTTGCATTTTCATTAGAGATTTAGGGACTTAAGATTCCTTAACACAAGATTAAGGAAATTCCTAAGAGGTGAGCTATTATGCTTATGGCCCACAAAGGGGAGAAGCAACCTCTAACCTAAATCTAGGGAGCTGGAGGTAAAGCACAACCTAAATCTAAGGTAAAAAATGGTTAATTGGTTTGCCTCCACAAGAGAGGACAAACTACCCAACAACTTGGACTTACAACCGCCTTAGGGTGGCTTCCAACTAACTCCTGCTATGGTTTTAAATGCATGTTGCAAGTCTTTATGCTTTTGCAAGATAGCTAGGTTGTTATTACTTGAAAAGAAGCTAAGTGCTTAAACTCACTCCTTAAAGAGACTAGATCATGTCAAGCGACATGCTTCAAATGACCTAAATCTAATGCAATTCAAATTTCATTTTTATTTTTATTTTTGGACAGTTATTTTTGACTCAGGCTAATAGGATCTTTATGACTAATGCATGAGAAATCAGATTATTAGCCAAATCAGTGAGAAGGGAGGAGGCAAGTTTCCACCACGGCCCTCGAAGGTCAAGCCAGGTTCTCTTACAAAGGTGGAAGCCCTCTAAACAAGTATGAAATAAGATGCATTTGCGCATGATATTATAAAGAAATGCTCTTCCAGCTAAAGGGTTGCTAATTCTTTTATCTTGATTTTAATCCTAAGTTTTAGGTTATGAGTTGTTTTAATTTAAGTCATTAAGTTGGGTAAAAGATTTATTTTTTCTTCTAAAGAGCCTAATCCACATCTTGGCCATACATAAAGCAAGGAGGAAACTAAGAAAGCTTTCCATTTAATGCAACAACTAAACAAATCATCAAACAATTTTTAAAGCTAATCGCAAAAAGAATAAGTGGCCGTTTGTGGTCGGGCACCACCGCACAAACCCAAAAATATCAAATGTGGGAGATGAGCTCTATCCTTATGCAATCTAGATTACAAATGAATTAAAATAAAATTTATGCAAAGGAATTCAATGTTATGGGGGTCTTCAAGGTTTATTCTTCTTTCTTCTTCTTTTGCTTTTTTCCTTCTTTAGTTCCTCCTTTGGAAGGTTGATGGTAGATGCTCTAGGTTTCACATGGTGCATAAGATAGGATCTTATGACCAATGCTCAACCTAATCCCCACAAAAATAATTCCAAATCCTACTTATACAAATGTTTACATGAAAAGGAAAAGTATAAATCTAACTAACACCGCAAAATAAGGTTTTGTTAAATCACACCACACACATCGCAAGCATGTATATTGGACTATCACCCCAATACATGGTGACTAAGTCCACCTAGCCTATAATTATCAAAATGTATAAGAACCAAACCCTAAAGCTAGAAGTGGTGACTTAGGCTAACGTGTGTGCTTTGAAGGTTTGTGTGGTATGCTTAGCTATGGCTTTAGGTTTAAATTCTCTAAGTGTGAAAAACATGTTCAACATAGAGGAGGGTTTCATTTAAGTTATTTAAGTGTTTTGTGTTATTTTTATTTCATGTTTTAATTTTGTTCAAGTGAAACTTACATTTAATTACTAAGTTATGAAAAGAGAGAAAGAGAAGAGAACTTCTCTTTCCTTCCCTAACCTTAAGTAATTTTCTAAAGTAAGTTCATATTTAAATTTCATTTAGATGAATATTTTTATTACATCTTTTAATCAATCCTAAGTTTAGACAAACTCTAAACAAAACTATTCAAAAAATGCATTTTAAGATTAAGTAAAATGAATCAAAATCCACATATATATATTAGTTCATTTCTTTCCCAACATATATGACATGCATATGGATGGACCCTAAGCATATCTATACATGAAAAATGAGAGTAGTTAACACACTTTATGATGCATGCTAAGTAAGAAAATTTAGAAGTTGAATATGCATTTTTTTTTTAAGTAGAAAAGGTTTTCTTATCCAAAATTTCACATACATACATGAAAGTAAGAAAGGGATAAGTGAGTATAGCCATTGTTAACTGAGGTGTAAGGTACAAGACCTACTACTTAAAGCACAACCTTGGGGTGTCCAAACTAATATACCACTTTCCTAAGGTAATAACATGCATATAAAAGAAATGAAATAAAAAATGAAGATGCAAAATTGTTTAATAGATTTGTTTTGTTTATGCAATTTATGTATGTAAGTGTAAGTAACCCTTCTTAGATGGTATCATAGGGATGAATAGGATATAAAATTAGGTGAGCATTAGGTCCCTTTCAAATGAACCTTATGTCTCACCAAAATTTCTATTCAAAACTATACCAACATGGGAAAGAAAGGAAACCTATACTAAGCATACCTATATAATATTTCACATGCAAGCTTATAATTAAAGTATAAGTAGCATACTTTTAGATTTGATATTTCATTTATAAGTTTTAAAACTATTTTGGATTTAATAGTGATAATAGCAACTCATATTTTACTTTAGCCAACACATGCACATTTAACATAAAGTAAACAATTATATTTAAAATTTGAAACATGAAATTATGAATGCATGAATCACATGACATACAGATTAACATGTTGGGAAAGATCCAAAGAAAATGAAAACATATAAACAAACACTTACTTAAATCCTAAAGACATTCTTAAGGAATAAGAAAATTTTAGAATAAATCAAAGTGAATTTCAAAATGATTTTGTTTAGTTTGAAGTTTGATTTAATTTTGAAAAGATGAGATGAGTTTGTTGTTCCTAACCCATTCTCACATGTGTTTTGTATTTTTTTTAAGTTTTAGATAATCAAATCCATTTTTAAGCATTGATTAGGTTAAGGTATAAATTAAGTGGCTCAATTAACCCTTACCTACACCACCTTAGAAAAATTAACTAAGTAATTATGAGCTAATGAGATGATATAAAGCCCACAAGGCATTTAAATTTGCAATGCACCTAATAATGAAAGGTCTAATGCAATTTGGCTCATTAAAAGTTAATTAAGCTAAGGGGTTTAGCAAGTAATATTAAAACACCCTTTCATTCTTATGAAAGGGGTTTTAATTTCTTAATTAAACATAAGGTATTAAACACTAAGCATCTACCCAAGGTAGATTAATTAAGTTCTGGAACTTTTAAAATTTTGAAAATTGATTAAAGTGGTGATTAATGAGTTAACCCTTAATTAAGAGGGATTAAAAGAGAAAGGGGTTTAGGGAATGTTAAGGGAAATGCCCAAAATTATTCCATAAACCCCTTACTCATTAAATCTGACCTTAATCAAACCTAATCATAGGGTAAATACACTAATCATATCTTAATTAATTAATTACATGAAAGAGGTATTAGGGAATGAAATACCAATTTCCCAATTGAGCCCTCAATAAATCTCAAGAAATTAGGGAAGTAGAGCTCCTAAAATGAACCCTAGAAATTTGAGATCAATTAATGATCTAATTAAAGGATAATTAGCTAATTAAGATTCCCAAAGAAACCCAAATTTAAAAGAGTAATTCAAAATCCAAAAAAACATTTTTTAAATATTCTAGATGAAGTTATCTTTCCATAGCATTTTTTTCTTTTATTTTTCTAATTTTTTTATGAAGAATTATGAATTTTTGAAGATCCATGGATTAATTAATTGCTTAACTAATCATTGCTTAATACTCAGCTCACCATGCATGTGTGGCGGCAGTAAGTGCACTTTACACATGCCGCACTGTGAGGTGTGACTTAAACATCACATCCCAAATGGTGACGATGCATGCTAATATCCTCCATCCATCAAAGATGATGGCTAAGGATTCACCCATGGTTTTAAAAGTGAAATTGATTTCTAAAATGTGTTAAATATTATCCATCAAAAAATGCATGGATGGATGGTGAGATGAGCCAAGTTCTTCCCTGAGGATCAATGGAGACCATCCATGATCTAAGGGGAGATCCGACCTCGATCTAGCATGGAATCATACAAAAATCAACTCACACCATATAAGCATAATTACAAACCCATCAAATGGTGGATTTCACATGCCATGAATATTTCTTTTACAAAGCTCCAACACCTCCTAAGCTAAGTGGTCAAAAAATTCCATACCTCGATAGAGGTCATCACCGGTGCTCGAGATCGATGAGGTAGCTTCGTTTGGTGAAGATGAATCCCTGTTGAAATTCCTAGGCCTTGGTATTGAGTGGATTAATGGGTAGACCAACACCACTTCACTTGGGCTTCGGCTTTGATCAAATTAAGCTCTTCCTTGCTATGGGAACTTCAATCAGAGCTTGGGCAAGTTTGACTTGGCCCTCTGATGGAGTGTGCAAGAGTAATTGGATGGAGATAAAGTATAGAGGAAGTTGGCTAATGGATTGAGCTCCCCTATTTTTCACTATGCAAAATTGAGAAATAGGGAATTCAAATCCTTTCTAAGAAGCTTGGGAATTCTCTAAGGTGGTTTCTCTGGGTTCCTATGCTTCAATCGATAGTGAGTGAATTGAAATTTCATTGAAATAGGGGGAGTATATCTCCCATGGAAATGACCGACACCTCCTGCTATTTTGATCCAATTAGATTGGAGAGTTGTTTTGGCTTGTGATATACATGGTCAATTTGAGGTGTTGAGTGGAAACTCTCATGTGCATCAAATTGAGCTTAGGAGGGAATTTGAAAACTCAATTTCAAGCTATGTGGTTGGGTTTGGTCTATGGACCAAATGGGCTGACCCAAACCCATTAGGTTGGATGCACCACTCATCACTAAGTCCCCTTGAGCTTTTAGGAAAGCCTCAAGTGATTGTGAAGAGGGTATGACCAAAATACCCATGGGCTAGGCCAAAATTTGCTATGGCCTAGGGTAAAATGGTCATTTTACTATTTTCCAATTTGGATATAGTTATGTGGACAAACTAGGTTTGGCCAAGTTTCATTGGATTTGGAATCCATTTGATGTTGACCCATTTAGGTCAAAATGGGTCAAGTTGACCAATTGGTCAAATTGGGTCAAACCAAGGGTTGGGTTAAGTTCATATGACTATTTGAAATATTTTGGTGGCTTTGGTTTGGTTCAGTTTGGTATATATTTAGTTTTGGCTCATATGACTTCATTTAGGTCAAATGGGTCAAGTTGACCTATTTGACCCATTTGACCTATTTGAGGTAGGTCAAGGGCACCTTTAGGTTAGGTTAGACATATGGAGTGGATTGGCCTTTGTCCAATCTTAAGTTCAATTTTGGCTCAACATGACCCCTTTAGTCATGTTGGGTCTAAGGTCAATGGGCTGTTAGGTCTAGTTGGCCAATTGAGGCTTTGGTCAAGTTCCTCAAGTGATTTGGGATGGACTTGAATTATTTCAATCAATTTGGCTTATATAAATTTTTTGACATTTTGACCATTTTGGTCAAAATACAATTTGGGTCAAGTGGGCCAATTGTTAGGTTTCAAATGTTGACTTGGTCAAGTTCAAACATAGGTTATGAGTGAACTTAGATCAATGGTTTCAATCAATTTGGCCTATGGTGGATTTTGGCTATGTAAGGTTTCATTTTAGTTAAGTGTTGACTTGGCCCTTAGGTTTGGCTTGGTTTGACCCAATTTGATTGATTGATCATCCCATGATGATTGATCATGATGAGAGGGATATGAGTTTGGTTCAATCCAATTTGGTTAGGATCAAAAGTTGGTTGGGTACTTTAGGTCACTTTGGGTCAAGTGAGCTTATGGGTCAAATGGCTTGTCGATCTTGATTTGAAGTTGATTGATCTTATATGGACTCATGATTGAAATATAAATCCATTTACATGAAAGTCAAATGGGTTTTGATCCATTTGAAAATTTCATATTCAAAGGAAGAATATGAAAGGGTTTTGGGTTTGATTTTTGATTTTGGTTTTGATTGTTTGATTGAGGTTTGGATTTATATATGAGCTCATGATTGTAGGATTGATTGTACCATGAGTGAAAACCAATAGTTTGGCTTAATTTGAAAGTGATTTGGCTAAGTTCAAGATTTTGACTTGAAAGGCTTAGATTTGATTTTGAATGGATTTGAGTTTGATTTTTTGAATTGGTTTTGATTTTTTGAATTTATATTTCATTTATATATGTGAATATAAATGAGAATATAAATGGATCATGAGAAAATTTCAAGAATTTGAAGTGGTTTAATCATGATTTAAAAGCCATTAAAGTAAAGGATTTAAGGAAATTTTCAAATTGAAATTTAATTTTATTAATTATATTTGATTGATTTATATTTATATTTCATTTATATATGAAAATATAAATGAGAATACAAATAAGTTTTGAAAAAATTTCATGAGTTTGAATAGGTTTGATCAACATTTAGGTTAAATCCATTAATGGGAAATTAAGGGATTTAAGGGAATTTCAAGGATTTTAAATTTGGAATTTAATTTGAAGGTTTGCTTTGATTGATTTATCTTATATTTCATTTATATATGAGAATATAAATAAGTTTTGAGAGAATCCCATGGGTTTGAATAGGTTTGATCGAGATTTAGAGTTGATTTTGGCTAAGTCCTTTAATGGAAAATTAAAGGGACTTAAGGAAATTTTTCAGAATTGATTTGGAATTTTGAATTTAATTTGATGGGTTTGAATTCACATTTCATTTAAAAATGTGAATATAAATGAGAATATAAATGGATCATGAGAAAATCTCAAAGATTTGAATAGGTTTTGGTCCTAGTGTTGGCTAAATCCTTAAGGGAGGCTTAATGACTTAAGAAATTTGAACTTAGGAATTTTTGATAAATTTTGATCATGGGTTTCAATCATAGATTACAATCATGGATTTGATTTGAGTTTGGAGAAAATCAAAAAATTGATTTGGGAGTTTGACTTGAAAGAAGGAAAGTGAGGAAAGGTTTAAGCTAAGGGAGGGAGGTTTTCCTAACACCCCAAGGAGTAACTTATTCCCATAGCTAACTCTTCTAAGTCTTCTAGGCGGGAGTGTTTACCTAATCACTAGATGTGTCTTAAGACTAAAAAAACTCTTAAAGTCTAAGAGAAGAATGTCTAAGATGGAGGTGTTGAGAGCTCATTCTAAAAGTGAGGTCAATAGGGCATCGTTTGTACCAAACGAAGCTTCCTCAATCATTGAAACCACTAGTCCTAAGCTCCAGTGAGGTATGCCATTGAAACTAACCTTTAGCTTAAAATGGTTTGGAGCTCTTTGAAGAAAAGTTGCATGTTGTGAGATTTCCACCTTTAGATATCTTCATTTTTCTTCCCTGATGGTGTGGAATCGATTTGATCTCCATTTGAAAAGTGAACTCGGATCATGCAAATGATGGATCTCTCTCTCATCAGAGAAGAGACAGATCATACCATCTAATTTGGATGATCGAATGGATGATCTGATCAAACCATGCTAGATAATTAATCCAACTTAACGAAGTTTGATCGCCATCTTTTGATCGACGGCTCACTAGAAAGTGCATCCGCCTCCTGTGACTCTATGTGATATGATGACTTAAATATGCTATGTTGCATCGATAGGATTAGGGCTTCAATTAGGGTTAATTAATCCATTTTTAATGTTGAAACATCCAAAATTCATTACTAATTATAAAAAAATCTAAAAAATACAAATGAGAGCTCATTTTAAAGGTATTTCAGAGAGGCATCCATTAAAATTATTCTTAATTACTTTTAAGTTTTAATTTTGGTTTAATTAAGGTTTAATTAAAACTTAATTAGCTTAATTATTCCTTAATTAATCATCCGATTAATTTCATACTTTCTGAGAATGTTTAGGGAGATGATCTTTGCCTCCCCTATTTTTCGTAGAATTTATTGGTTGTTTAATTAGAAAAATTTATTGATTAAGCTCTAATTATCTTATTAACTTAATTAAGTGATACTAAGTATATGAATAGTAATTTATTAATTATGGACCTTTAATTACTCTTGAATAGTAAGGAGGCTTAGGAATGAGATTGGGGCTTCTCCCTTAATATTTCCCTAATTGTTTCTCTCTTTTCAACCAAAACAAATACTAATTAATGATTAGAAATGATCATGAAAATTGGCTAAATTAAAACTCAAATTATATGAATTCATGCTTGATTAAATGGATAATTTATGGAATTAGGTTGGGCCCTCTTTTCTAACCTTTTTCTCTCAAGCCATCTCATTTTGAAAAGATAATCAATAGTTGATAATTAAGTAAGAGAAAAATTAATTAATGGATTAATCCTTTGATCAATTAAATTAAAATTTTAATTAAATCTAATTCCTAATTAATTCTAGGTAGTTCTTTAGGTTTTCAATAACTAAAGAGATTAATGAAATTATGGTTAGCTCACATGTGAGAAACCATAAAAGTAATTAAGTGATTTCCTGCTTAATTAATTAATGATTGTGAGCTAATTGCATTAGTCCCTTTCATTTCATAGAGCATTGCTATTTACTTTTCAATTTATTTGCATATCATATTAATTGTTTAATTAATTACCTTAAGGCAACATAGGTAAGGGTTTAATTAATTGATTTAATCCATGCTTAACATAACCAATTTATAAATTCAACCTAATTACTTTTCATTAAATCAAATTAATTCACATATGGGGAATGAGATTAGGATTAGAAAATCTTTTTCACATTTCTTAAATAAAATAAAACATAAAAATAGCATTAAGGAACTTTGATTTGTTTTAAATGATCTTATTTAATATGATTATAAAAAATTAATTAGATTGAATGATTCTTAGTTCTTTTCTCTTAAATTATATTAAATGTTGTATGCCAATCATGCATTCATCCTATTTCAAAAAATTAATTAAATAAAATGACTTATTTTATGTGTATGTGTGGCTTAAATTAAAAATAAACCTATTATCATTATTAAATAGAAAATTAATTCGTCAAGTATATAAATCAACTATAACACATAGAGTAATGATAATTATGAGTATTTATAAGCTTGTATGTGCCTACAACTTATAACATGTGATATGAAGTTCTCTTTTCTTTAATCTTCATGAATTCACATAAGGATATGTATATTAACTGTATAGTTCATTTGGAAAGGACACAACACTTGCTGGTTTATTCTTATGTATATCCATGTCAAAATTTAGATAGAATTTTAGTTCACATGTATAAATAAATCAAAATATAATTTTGCATGGTTTACATTCTTATAGTTGTTTGTACACTCATGAGTATTTAAGAATATCGTATATAGTCCTGACCGAGATGCAGACTTTAAGTAGCCCCAAGGAGGTTCCTACCTCATTCTCCTGGTCAAACAATGGCAAAGTACTTGCTTATAGCTTTTATACACTTGTGTATCCATTTGGCTAATGAGTAAAACCTCACCTTATTCTCATAATTCAAAACAAAAAATATAATGCATGATTTGATTCTTATAGTTGTTTATACATCCACATGTATTTTAGAATTTATATCTAGTCTGGACACCTAGGGAGGCACAACTTTAAGTAGCCCCAAAGAGGTTCCTACCTCATTCTCTTGGTCAAACAATGGTGAGGTACTTGCTTAGAAATTTCATACCTTTGAATGTATTTATCTAATGAATGAGAATCCTTTTTTTTATAAAATCATTCATGCATCCGCATTTAAGTGTGCCAAACATATGTATGCATAGATATGTTTAGGACTTAATCATATGCATGCTACATATGATGGAAAGAAATCAAATAACATTTGTGATCTTAATCCAAATTAATCTTAAGATGCCTTTCTTATTGAATAAGTGAACCTAAACTTAGATTAATTAAAATATATAATAAGGCATCATTAAAGAGAATTGATTAATTAATATGTTATAGATGTGGCTTAAGGTAGATAAAGGAGGGTGATCCTCTCTTTTTTTTCTCTTTATAACACTTACCAAGTAAGTGTAAACCATGAGACAAAAGAAAACATTATGTAAAACTTATAAATCAATTAAGCCACTTAAAGTAAAATCATCCTTTCTCACTTTAAAATTATAACAAAGACTAGTTAAGACATACCAAATAAGCTCTTTTTATTAGATTAAGTCACCACTTTTAGCCTTATGTTATGGTGCATTGTTTAAGTATGTTAGGTTTTATGATGTATTGTAGAATTAATGTTAGGTATATGGTGACTAGATGTTAGCTATGATTAGCTAATTATATTTTATATAGGAGATTGTGCTTAAAGATGCTTATAATAAATAAAAATGCTCTTGCAGTTGCTTAACCCCTGCATTAACCTAAATAACTAAAGGGACTTGGATACCCTGTGTGGAGTGCTAAGTCCAAATTATACATATAAATGTCATCATATTTCACTTTTGCTAAGAGAAGGTTTCCATCCTTGCGGGGGAAGGCTTGACCTTTGAGGTCTCCGTGGTGGAGAACACCTCTTTCTCTGAAGCCAATAACCTCATTTTATCATGCATTTAGACATAAAAAAAATCCTATAGCATTTGTCAAAATGAAGAGTCCAAAATCAAATAAAATTGAAAAGATTTACATTAGACTAAGTCATTATTTACCACTCATGCTCGTCTTTGGGAGTGGGTTTAAGGACTTTAGTTTCTTTCTAATAATAACATCCTAACCATCTTGCAAAACATATGACTTGATCACATGGTTTTAATGCTAAGAGGAGTTAGTTGTACACCTGTGTAGTTATAAGTCTAGCAGTTAAGTGATTTATCCTCTCTTGTGGAGATAAACCATATACCCATCTTCACTTGAATTTAGGATGTGCTTTGGCCCTTGCTAAAGCTCATTAGATTTATGATTTGAGGTTTATGTTTCCCTGAGCTACAAACATAAGTCCTCACCTCAGTTTTCCATAATCTTGTATTATGAGATTATAAGTCTAGCTTTCTAATAAATTTCAACTCAAACATGTAATCCTCCTCTTTTCAACATATAAAGAATAACCATAGGATAGGTTGGAATGCTCACTAGGTGTCCTAGTATCATGGGCATTCCCTACTCATCTTAGGTGTCCTTATCTTTGAAATCTTTGGAAACAATAATTACCTACTTTAATCAAAAGTATTCCTAAAGAATTAACTTTCCTTAAGATGTAATTAACTATGGGGGCTTGCCCCTATAGAGAACTTTAGAACCCAGCTTAAATAAATCCTGGTTTATTCATCCATGTAAAGTTGAGGAAAAATCTCTAATATATTGGAAGGCCCATCATGCCTTAAGTGTCCTAATTAGGTGATTAGGTCCATTATATGGTAGTGATTTCTATCTTTGAGATAGTGCACCATTCCTTGATGTCATACTGATCACCTCAATAAGTACACCGGATCTATGTGTGTGTCCCCATATACATAATCAAAATAAACACCATACTAAAGATAGGATGCTGCTTGGAAAAGGTGTTCGGGGCGCAATTAATCCAAAAGCAAAATATATTTGGTTTGTTTGTTATCGTAGACCTTGTTGGTATGCAAGGGACTACATTGAAAGGGGATATGTCAGCCTTGACCTATCTCAAATTTATTGGATCAAGGGAGAATCTACACATTCGTTGAACAGAATCTCTAACCATAGGGGTGGTTACTAGGAAAGGGAGACTGTCCAATCTAAAAGTAACCTAGGTAGTGTCTAAATGGGGTCGCAAAGGACATGAGCTATGTAAAGTGCCCACAGGGGAGGTGCCACTAAGGGACTTATCCTAATCCTTGAGGAAAATAATTTTTATAGGTATTCGGTGGCCAACTCAAGGAGAAAATGTAGTAGTCATACATCTTCCAAGAGTGGTGTATCCATGGGTGTCACATCATAGAAACAACAAACCAATAAGGCCTATGTAGTGACAATCAGAAAGAAGGCATGTAGACTTTCATCTCCCAAAGCAATTGATTACCAAATAGTCTATCATTGGCTCAATAGGTGCTTTTTGCCTGGGGTCAGCTGACAGCATCTAAGAAGAAAGAGTAGTAGACTTTCATCTTCTAAAGTAGGGACCAATCGCTAGATGACTTGAAGGTGCAATATATCAAACTGACTTAAGTGAATACTAAGTAGTCATAAAGAAGTGATTAGAAGTTCATGATTTGTTCAAGTGTGGAGACTCAGGAAGTGGGTGTGCTACTAAGAAGTCTGTCAATGCTTGTCCTTTCACTGCACAGAGGGGTACGAAAGTAATGTCAAATTGTGAGAGAATCATGGACCATCATGTCAACCGTCCGGATAGCATCGGCTATGTCATGTGATATTGTAGTGGATTGACTCTGGAGATCAAGTTGACTTTATGAGAAAGCATATAATGCCATAGTTTTGGGATGCAAAAGATTAAAGCAAGTATTTCAATGGGTGGATAATTTGCTTTAGCAAGGATTGATGAGGACTAAGATTGTAGAGCATCTCTTCCTTCATCATTGGCTGGCCAACAAAGTGCCAAGGGAGTCATCCAATGCGAGTGTAGAGGATGAATGGCCTTCTTGGGATAAGGGCTACTAGAAGCATCATCGTAGTGCATGTCTTCAAAGGCATGCTAACACTCATCCCACTTGAACTTGGCATCCTTTTGATAAATGCTGAAAATGGTGCACCTTCGATAGGTTGATATGAAGCATCTTAGATACCAACCCATGAAATGATTTGAGTTGAGTTAGACTTTTGTGGGGTGGAATTTCTAGTATAACTTTGATCTTTTAGATCGATTCTCTGTGTTGGACAACAAACCCAAGGAACTTCCTCAAGTTACTCAAATGCACTTCATTTTGAGGTTAAATTATCTTGACCATTCAAAAAACTACTCTTAAGCTAAAGAGGTGGTCTTCCTTTTCTTTACTTTGACTATGAGATCATCAACATAACACTCAACTTAATGATGATGAGTTCACCAAGATTTGAGTTCATAGCCTTTGGTATGTAGCACATTTTAAAGGTGAAAGTCATAACCTTATAGCAATAAATTCTGATCGGGTTTGAAAAGTAGTATTTTCTCATCTTCATGGGCCATCTTAATTTGGTTGTAGATGAGCCATCCATGAAAGAGAAGACTGCATGAAATGAGGAAATGTCCACCATCAGCTCTAGGATTGGTAGTGGAAATTTATCTTTTGGACATGCCTTATTTAAGTCCCTAAAGTTGATGCATATGCAAATTTGGCCATTCTTCTTCTTAACTGAGATGATATTGGCCAACCAAGTAAGGTATTTTTCTTCCCTGATGAATCATCAATCATTTCTTGACTTTAGAAATGACCTGTGTTGATGTCTGTCGCATGCGTAGGAGCTTGCTTGATAGGGTTAGCACTAGGCTCACTAGTTTGTAACGCTACATCGGAGATTAACTAGGCATCTCTTCATAACTCCATATGAAGTAGTACTTAAACTTAGTTAATACTAAGTCATTGGTTTTGTTTGGTTCAACAAGGATGTAAGTTGGGTGTGGATCTTCTTCGTCCTAAGTTGATTTCTTTAAGTTCATCAATGGTTGATTTGATTTCTTCTTCAAACTTTGGTAGTGCATCCTTGACTTGGAAATTATAGGTCATCTAAAGTTTCTAAGCATTCCTCCATAAGAGTTAGTGTGATTTGAAAAGAACCTATCGATTCAAATGATTTGTGATAGTATTTATCATCATCGATTGGACCCTTGTATGAATTCTAGTCTTCTTGATTGAGAATGTCTACATTTGTTATCCAATAACCTCTTGAAGTACTATGACCTATGTTTAGACCAAGTATGTGGGATTAATCCCTTCTTTGCTAGATTAAGAACATAAGGTGAGTACTAATCAAAAGAAATTGTATTAAATCTTTATATGAATCATCCTCAAGTTTTACATCAACTTCTTGACTTGAGGATGATGCTCCCAGAAAGAATCTCTAAGTCTTCACATCTGTGGATGACTTAAAGGCTTCCTTAACTACCAAACCCTAAACTTCTTATGAGAAAAGTGGGGTTAGAGCTAAAGTTTCCAATCGATGCCCAATTATTTAACATATAGACATGGATA
This sequence comes from Cymbidium sinense, assembly GCA_021442155.1. Taxonomy (NCBI): domain Eukaryota; kingdom Viridiplantae; phylum Streptophyta; class Magnoliopsida; order Asparagales; family Orchidaceae; genus Cymbidium; species Cymbidium sinense. The sequence continues at coordinate 293,477,470 of CM038214.1, read as the reverse complement.
CACTCAAGCTTTACTTTGGAGCCCGATCTTCATCACTGTTTGGCTCAAGTGTCACCTCGAAAGGAATCTACTACTGAGAAGAGCTGGTGTGCTAACCATGTAAAACTCATCCTCTGAACTAGATTCTAAGATATGGATAGCAGGTGTACACATATGAGACATATCTCTTTTGGGTGGGCAATAAGGAGGTCTTCCATCCCTAGGGCGCCTCTAGATCTACCTCTTCTTTGCTTGGTGGAGGTGGTCATCTAGCCATATGTTGAATGGAGTAATGAACTATGGGTGGAATATAATCTCAAGCTCTAGTTCCTCCTCCAAGTCTATTTCTAAGCTCCCTTTTATTTTCAATCTTATTTTCTTTTTTCTTTCTTTTTCATTTTCATATTTTTCTTTATTTCTCTTTTTTTTTTCTTTTTTTTTTTGTTCTTTGTCTACGTTCATAAAAATAGACTTGTTGATTTTAAGAGAGGTAATAGGCTGCATCCTCATATATGCCGACCTCATGAACTGTAAATGGCTTAAGATCTCTTTTGATATTGTACTCTATCCCACCTCTCATGAACTTGATGCATTGGTGCAAAGAGGATGTGACCATGTTGTTCTCATGTATCCATGGTTCTCTAAAAAATTGAAAGATGTATCTGAATCTATAATGTGGCTTCTTGATCTTCACTCATCAATATTCATTGGCAACACTATGGAGCCTAAATCCTCTCACACTCATTGAATCTTTTCAACATCATCCTCTGAATTGAGTTTGGAGATGTCAATCCTCAAAGGCAAGGGTCTTTAGACTCATAATGTTGACTACACACACAGGTCAACCAATGGATGAATACCCATGTCCATGATGTAGAGGATGGTTGTGTCGATTGTCCCTAAAAGCAAGTCTACATTCTAAAGTGACTCTTGGGACATCTCTAAATCATGAGCCTCTTCTCCAATAGCGTGTTGATAAGCTAATCTGGATCAAGAAGAGCCTTGATTAGAGATTCCCTCAACTCTTTCTTTGGATAAGACAAGGGCATCATATATGATTAACTTAGGCGGCAACTTTCTAAGGTGAGCTAAAATGTTGTAATCAACTCACAGTCCTCCACAAGCATATCCATAGGTGGAGCATCCCATGGAGGGCTATCTCATTAGAACCAATGACTTGCTCACCCTTATCTGAAGTGCTACCTTATGAGGTAGAACTTTGCCACTGCATAGGTTGACTTAAATGACTTCATGTGGCAGGTTGGCAAAAAGTTCAATATGCTCATCAGGTATACCTACAACTTCTCTTATGGGACCCTGGGAATCAGTTGACTCCAAGTTAATCTCAATGGGTGAACTTGATTGATTCAGAAAAGGAAAGTCTGATTCTAAATTGGAAGAAAAAGTATTGGAATTATTAGAGCTATTATTATTTTCTAGACTTGGAGAGCTTTCAATAGGAATAAAATCAAGAGCATCAAAAATGGACAAGATGTAAGTTGAATCTATTTTCTTTATTGATTTCTTTTTAGGTGGAGGTACATGATAGAAATCAAATAAAGTAAGTGGGGTAAGGTTTTTAGTGCCCTTGTCTACTACAACACTCTATCGAGAAGAACTAGATGAAGTAGTAGTTGCAACGGTGGAGGGAATGCTACACTCGATCGGTGGTTGTGCTACTGAACTATTCCGGGCAAGTGTGGACTATTGCTGCTACTACTAAGCTCCCACTTTCCCCAAGTTGTCTTTGGAAACTTGCAAATCTTCCTTGATGTTGGAGGTTTGAGCTACCACAGGCACCTATAAGGAGAGTTTCTTGATCTTAGAAATAATCTTTTTAGAGGTTTAGGATAAGAAAATATGCCAACCATCTTTTGTCTTGAGAGGATCACATGTATCCCCAAAGATTACCCTAAAACTAGATGGTTGTTAATAAGTAAATAAGTAATCCTTAGAGATAATTATGACACTTGACTTGTGGTCAAACCGGTCCTTGAAGGTGATGCGTCCTCTAAGACATGGCTAAGGAAAAGTTAGGATCATCTCTTGCCCACTCTCAGTAGCTAAATCAGCTTCCTTAAGGGTTCTTAAAGATTTTCTTGACTACCTTTCTCTTGAAAGAATATGGCTTATTTAGTTTGTCCAGAATAGTAGGTAAGTAATAGCTACCTGGTGGTAGATTGGAGTAACACTGTTGGGTATACTATTGAGGTGGCGGTGGTAATGGCCATTGAGGTGGTTGTGGTGGCCAATATAATGGTAGAGGTGGTGGATGTGGAGGCTAATGAGCTCTAGGTCTCTCAACTGAACTCTAGCTTCCCCTGCTTCTGCTTACCAGCTTTTTCAAAAGCTTTCTATTTAGGCTTGGGCGATTGGTTTTGGAAAGGTAACTATTTGGCCTTGTTGATTAACTTCTCAAAAGTTTTGATAGTAAATTCCTTGAGCATGAAGGCAACTGGGCCATAAATATTCTTAAAAAAAATCTCTATGGCATGTTGTTCAGATAGCTACGGTTCACATTTTATACTCAAGTTTTACCACTTGAGAATATAATCAACAAGAGTGTTACTGGGGTTTTGTTATGCTACAATGAGATCGCCCATAGTCACCCTCTACTGAGCTCCAACAAATCTCTTAATGAAAAGTTCTCCAAAGAAATATCTTTATCGAACCATTGGCGTTCAACATACCAATCGAATGCAATCCTAAAGACTACGATAAATAAGCAAAAAGAAGTGCATTGCTACCACCATTGTAACATCAAAGTATGCTATATCTTTGTAGGGTTCCCACTACCATAAAAAATATTGAAAGATGGTGGCACAAACTCTTTTGGGATACTGAACTATATCAAATTTCTCAAGGTAGGGTCTATCCTTTGGATTAAATGAAGTACCCTAGGCTTGTGCCAATGCTTTTCTCACTTGCTGTTCCACCATTTATTTTTGGTCTCTCTCCTATACAGAGGTGCTATCTATGCCTTTTCTATGCAGGATACCATTGTCCTAATCTATTGGAGAGGTACTTTATAGGAGTTCTAAGACATGTAGAAGCTTAGGCTGCTTGGCCTCCATAGGGTAAGGATGGAATGCTGGAGCTTTGTTCTAAAGTGCTAGTACTGCTACTAATAAATCCTCAACCTTCTTCTCCATCATATGGATTTGATCATCCTTTTTCCTAAGTTGTTGGGAGAGGTGTTGGGTTGAATGGATGACATCATCTTCTTGACCTTCACGGCTCGATGGTCTCGGTGGAGGAGGCTTGAGTATCAATGTGGACTTGAGAACCCTCTAGAAGATCATCCTTAGGTCAAAGCTACCCTCCCTCCTCTAAATTTAAATGATCATTACTTAGAAGTCATATCTTCTTAATGTAGTCCTCTAAGATGTAGTGAACGATCTCTTACTTATCTTTGGTGAAATAAAGACTCGTTGATGGCCAACATGGAACTATGCTTGTCAATCTATACAGATGCCACACTAAGTACACCCTCAGAGAGGATCGTACCATGGAAATTGTCATGTCCCCTCCCTCCTCTACTCACTATTGTTGGTGGTGACTAGTGGGCTATGGTGGTGGCACAACATGACTTTTGCCACTCCTTCACCACAACTGAAGTGGGAGGTCGAATGGGAGAGCTCGACCTCACCTCAACAGGTGAGTAGATGGAGTGGGATCCTTAGGCCATAGCCAGATCACCAATGGGGACTTCCTCTCCCTGAATGCAAGTCTCTGAACCTTGGTAGGAATAGTGGAAGGAGGGATAGGGACTTGTGATGGGGAGGGGAATGGAGGTGTGATTATGGGGTAACACCTTTTGCTGGCTCTCCTCTAATGGCTAGTGGTGATGGTGAGTACTATACTATTTATGCAATCGGCCATGGGTGGCCCACTGATATGTGAAATCAATAAGGGTGGTGGTCACCGACTCACGGCATACCATCTCTTACCCCACTTGGTTGCAACTTTGGCTGGCCCTCTTTCTACATCAGGGGCTGATGCTCACAGATCACAAACCTCAGATTGAATAACGAACTAGACTTTGAGCATCCATAGGCTTTGCCAACCTGGTGAAGAACTCTTCTGAGGCCAGCATAAGGTTTCCTCCCTGCCTAAATAATACATTGTAGTATCCTGGTGGTGGAGGGAATGCAGCAATTCTCTTAGAGTCCTCCTCTCCGTCTGAACCAAAGAAGGGGTGGAATCTACTACCACCCAAGAAAGGGGAGATCTCTCTAGGAGAAACCTCCTTAGTAATATATAATGTGACATCTTCCACCACAGCTCTCTCTCATGATGCGATCTTCTTGCTTTGTTTGGATGGGTGTGGGAGTTGGAACCTACCTCGAAGGTAGGGGAGACTATCTCAGATGCTAAGATAGCCTTCTCTTTGAGGGGAGGAGGGAGGGTGGGTCAAAGCTATAGTAGGAACAATAGAAGTAGACTGAACTGGCACTAGCACTATGATAGGGACCACCACAGCCTTCATCTTCAGAGAGGGAAACTTGGGGTCGAACTCAACATGAAAGCAGAGGAGTGGCTTCTACCTTACCACCTCCTCCTTGCTAATAGTTATGAGGGATACCCCCTCACAAGTAATCCTAACCCTTGGAAGTAAATTAGGTGGGTGGGTGGCCTGGTCTTGTGGTGAGGCTCAAGGCCAAGTCTACACTAGAGGGAAAGAGAAAACAAACTTTAGGAGCCATGACAATGTATTGAGGTGAGTTGAACTAACTACTCGATATCTGCATGTGAAAATATAACTAAATTAGACTTTGACCTTCATATTTTGCCTTGATTTTAATTTTAATTGAGAATTTGAACCACACTCAACAAATTTAAGTATGCTAAGTGGGGTTCACTAATTTGGAGAGATTTAGAATTTTGAAGAGAGAATTTTCCATAAGAATTAGTTTGTTGATTTTGGAACCTTCATCCAATAAATTAGGATATGTTGAATGAGGTTCCTCCATTTGGAGAGAATTTTGGAGACAATTTTATTTTGCTAATCCTTTATTTTGAGATTTTGATTTTGGAGCTTTCATTTAGCAAATTGGGTATGCTAAGAGAGATCTAAGTGCATGTTTGAAGATATTTTTGAAAATATCTTTGTTGTTTGCTATGATTGTTTATCATGTATTTGATTTTTTTATTTGACAATGGGATCTTTACTTAGCAAATTTAGGTATGCTAAGTGAAGCATAATGTGTTTGATGTATTTTGATTTGATTTTGAAAAATGAGACCCTTATGAAATAAATTTTCTATGTTAAGTAGGACTCAAGTGTGTTTAATATATTTGAAAGTAAGATTCTTACCTAATAAATGTGGTATGCTACGTAAGATCCAAAATATTTGATGTTTTGTTTTGATTTGAAAAGTGAAACCCTTTCTTAACAAATTTGTTATGTTAAGTAGGGCTCAAGTGTGTTTGTTGCTTTAATTTGAAGTTAGGGCTCTTACTTAACAAATGTGGTATGTTAGGTAAGGTCCAAAAATGTATTTTATTTTAATTCGAAAGTGGGATTCTTACCTAACAAATGTAGTATGTTAAGTGAGTATGACTTGGTATTTGTTTCATTTTGAAAGAGGTGAACTCTTATTTTACAAATGTGGTATGTTAAATGGAGTTCAATTTGAATTTAAAGATGATGTTTGATTTTATAAAAGGAGATTCTCATTTGACAAATTTGGGTATGTCAAATGGAATTCAATTGTGTTTAATTAGTTTGTGATTTGAAAAAGAAAACTCTACTTAGCAAATGTGGGTATGTTAAGTAGAGTCAATTTGTTTTGATTTTTAAAAGAGGAATTCTCATTTGACAAGTTTGGGTGTGTGAAATGGAATTCAAATGTGCGTTGATTTTTTTTATAATTTTGAAAGAAGGCACTCTACTTAGTAAATGTGGGTATGCTAAGTAGGATCCAATTTGTTTTAGTTTTTGAAAAAGGGGAACTTCACTTAGAAATCATAGGTATACTAAATAGAGTTCAATTATTTGTGTGTAGTTTCTTTTGAAAATAGAACTCTCATTTGGAAAATTTGGGCATTCCAAATGAGATTCAAAATATATATCTTGACTTTGTGTGTGATATTGCTTTTGAAAAAAGGGGAACTCTTACTTAGCAAATTTGAGTATGTTAAGTGAGGTTCATTTATATGTTGATTTTGAATTTTTTTATTTTGATTTTAAAAATGGAACTCCATTTAACAGATTTGGATATGTTAAATGGAGTTGGTTAATTGATTTTATTTTAAGAAATATGCTTTTTGAAAATCTTTGAAAGGCATTTTGTTGATTGTAAATTTTATTTTGATTTTTGAAAGAGGACCCTCATTTAACAAACTTAGGTATGTTAAATGAGGTTTGATTGTCTTTTATTTTAAAGAGATTTGAAAAATGTTATATTTTGCAAACTTCATGTGGAGTGAATTTAAAAATGATTACTTTAGGAAAAGTGCTTTTGAAAATATTTTGTAAAAGATAATATTTGTTTTAGTTTGAGTTTTCTTAAATGTGGGATAAACCTTACCTCACCAAGCTAGTGGTAAAGAGGTTCAAAAATTTTATTTTGTCATCTCCTTTATTTAGTTAGTTTACTTTTATTGGGGACCAATAGGTATTTTATGACCTACATGGAGTGAGCTCATAAAACCTAAAGGATGTTGGCTAGCTTGCTTAAGGATGAAATAAGCTAAGTGTCAAAGAAAGAAAGATACTTTTGGGCTTATATAAAATATAAGTCCACTATTGATGCTTGGAGACAATAATGTCTACTAGAGATGGAGAGAGGAATCCTCCCCAGCGGAGTCACTAGAAAAATTTGTGGTGTTTATTTTTGGAGGTGGGACAACACACAGATCTTAGGGGGTATTTATTGAAGTGATTGGGTACAACATTAAGGTAAGATGCACTATATTGAAAGATAGAAATCATCACCCTATAATGGACCTAATCACCTAATAAGACTCCTGAGGCATGATGGGTCTTCGAATGTGCCAGAGATCTTATCTTTACTTTACATGGAAAAGTAAAGTAAGGTTTATATTAAGCCAAGTTCCTTAAGTTCCCTATGGAGGCAAGCCACCATAGTTAATTACATCATAAGGAATAGAAATTCCTTATGAATATTTTTGATTAAAATAGAAATTAAGGTCTCTAAAGATTTCAAGGCTATACTATCAAAGGATTATTTGAATTGGAAAATAAAATGGGATTGTTCATGAAGAAAACTTATTATTGTTGCCAGAGAGAATGGATAGAAAATTCTCATGATACTAGTAAGTCTACTGAGCATTCCAATCTATCCTATGGTTGGGCTTTATATGTTTGAAGTTGAAGAGATTGATTTTATTGAAGTTAACATTTTATTAGAAAGTTAGTACTTATAATACAATAACACAAGATTGTGAAAATGTCTAAGAGGTGAGAATTTATGCTAACAGCCTAAAGGAAACAACTACCTCAGATCCTAAATCTAGGGAGCTTTAGCATAAGCCAAAGGATTACCTAAGTATAAGCGAAGATGGGTATATGGTTTAACACCACAAGAGTTGATAAACCACACTGAGGGCTTATAATTTAAAGTGGTGGCCTAACTCCTCATATGCTTTAGATTCATGTAGGCAAGTCTTATGAGTTGCAAAATAGCTAGGGTAGTTATAATGTAGAAAGAGACTAGAGTCCTTAAACCCACTCTCTAAGAGACTAGAGCATGAGTGGTATGAGTAATGACTTAATCTAAAAATGCAAAATCTTTTCAAACTTTATTTCAATTTTGACACTTCATTTTGATAATGGTTTTAGGATTTTGATGCCTATATACATGATGAAAATAGGTTATGGGCCAATTAAACTAGAAGAAGGTGTTCTCCACCATAAGGGATGTCCTCACAGGTCAAGCATTCCCTTATCATGCAAGGATGGAGATCCTTCAAGTTCAAGAGAGAAAGAATATGATTGCATGTTGTGAGACATTCAACCATTCATAAGGGTTTCTAAATCTTTTAATTATCTTATTTAAAACTTAGGCATTATGGTGAGGTTATGAGTTCTTTTAAATTTTAATTGTGAGTTAGCGGGGTAGAGAATTAATTTTATCCTAAGAGCCTAATCGCATCAAGGCCACACATTAAAGCATCAAACATATAAGAAACTTATAAAAGCATTTTGTTTCTAATGCACAATCTAAGCACAACATCAAACAATTTTATAGACTACCACAAAAGAATAAAAGGTCGGTGGGTCGGGTTCCTCCGTACACCCTGAAAAGATAAAATGGGTAGCCAAGCTCTACCATTATACAACCTGGTATATTAAAGAATAATTATAGTTACAAATAATAAATGCTATGGGGTGTCTTCAAGTCTTCATTATTTATATCTCTTTCATTTCATCATATGTTTGCTTCCATTGATGTGGTAGGCTTTAAGGCATCACATGGCACCCCAGGACCAAGCCTTCTAGCTAATGCTCATCCTAAACCCCCATAGCACTAATCCTAATTCCTAATGCAAAATTACATTATAAATAGGAAAAGTAAATCAAACTACACCTGCAAAATAAGTGTTAGCTAAACACACATACAACTCAAGTAGTTATATTTATAATTTGGACTTAGCAACCTACACATGGGTAATCAAGCCCACTTGTCCAAACTTGGATTTTTCTTAGTGGCTTAAGAAACCCACATAGAGAGCATTTAAATTTATTTTAAAGCGACCTCTTAGGCATAATCCCTTACAAAAAATAATGTTAGACTAATAACGACCTAACATCCAGCCTATGATCCACATTCCTAACATCCAATATAAAATAGTTACATCACAAAATAAAATGCAACATCAACAATACAATCAACACATCAACCTAACTTAATTCTAGAGTCGGTGACCTAGTATTCTAGTGTGTGAAATAAAGGGCTTGTGTGACAAGACTTTACTAAGCTTCTTTAGTTTAAGTTTCAATTTTGAGTTTGAATTTGTTTAATTTTTTTCCTTTGGGTGGTTTCAATTTAAATGATTTGATGATTTATTTTCCATTTTTATTTCACTTTTATTTGGTTAAAGTGATATTTAGTTTTCAAGAATGAAGAGTTGAATGAATTTCATTTTTGGATGGAACTCACCATATTCTACATCCTAACTCATAAAGAGTCTAACTAAGGGTTTAACTATCATAATTAGCCCATTTGAATTTATGTGATTGATTTGATTTGATTAATGTTTATTTGATTCAATTTAGATTTTTAAATTTGAGTTTACTTAATTTGCATGTATTTTGATTGATTACTTTTGGATTAGATATTTTATTTAATTAAATTTTGCTAATTAAATATCCTTAATATCTAATGAAGTTTAACTTTGTTTAATTTCATATATTGTAATTGATTAATTTTGGATTTGATGTTTTGATTTAATTAAATTTTGATAATTCAATATCCTTAATATCTAATGATGTTCTTTTTTTTTGTTTTAATTTCATATGATTTTGTCATTTCAATGATTGTTTAAATTTATTGATTTTTTATTTTATTTGAGTTTGATTTGGATTGGAGAATGTATTTTTATAATTTATTTGAAGTTTAATGTGTTCTTTTATTTGAATTCTAATTAAGGGTTTAACTTATTAAATTTAGCCATCTAGTTTAATAAATTATTATCTCTTTAGCTTAATGATTATTTTCTTATCTTAGTTCAATAGGTTTGTTATTTGGATTTTATTTTTGTTAAACTTATTTTGATATTGATTTGAATTTGGAATAATTGGATGTGATTTAATAACTTTGGAGTTTATATTTAATTTTATGTTTATTTGATTTGATTATGATATTTAGAATATGAATTATATAAGTTTTCTCATATTTTTCTTTTGACTTCAATTGGCTATAAGGGATGTAAGTTTATATATATATATATATATATATATATATATATATATATATATATATATATATATATATATATATATATATGTATTCCCAAAATTTTATATATATAATAATAAAAAATATATATATATATATATATATATATATATATATATATTATATATATAAAAAGATATGTATGAATATTAACATATTTTTGTTTTTTATAATTAACAATATCAACATATATTAAATATTAAATTGATTTTATCATTGACTTTCATAAATTATGTTCAAACAACTTTTTACATTGATTATAATATTTATAATACTATTAATTTAGTTAATTTTGTTTTCTCTTTTTATACTATGTTTTACTTAAATTTTTTGATAATTTAATTTGCACTTTTTTTATTTTTTTTGATCACGTATTATTTCTTTTTTTTTCATTTTATTTGGAATTCTAAATATTGATTAACTCCTTTTTTGATTGAATTAAATAATAAATAAAATAAATAATTAATCATGATCATTCAATAAAAAATCAAATGACCCAGTTAATCATGGCATGGGTGGAATCAAATTACTACCATTTGACCTAATCAAAACTATTCATTTCAAACACATAAAATAAATAGCTTTTGTCTCTAAACTCTAAAAAAAAATTAAAAGTAAAGTGCAGTTCTAAAGGTTGGATCCTAACTGCTCGCATTCAACACATCAAACACAAGATCTCTAAGACTTTCTAAGCATTTAAGAATTATTCCTCATCGAGAATAATGTGTGGATTTTGACCAAGAGGTGGCATCATTTAGAAGAAATGAAGCCCTAGTCAGATGCTTGTTGGGTTGGATCAATACTTCAGCTAGCATTCCTTCTCTTTGCTCATATGTTTTGCTTTAAACACCTCCTCACTGATTGAAGATAGTGTTCGCTGAATTGGTCAATTAGAACAGCTTTCCTGAGACATGAGAGAGCTTCGCTAAATGTTTCAAGGCTTGCCTCCTCACCAAGTTTCCCATAAGCTCACTCACGATCACTGCTTTCCAAAACTTTGTCATTCTCATGGACATAACAATCAGAAGCAAGCTGGAGGAATTATCTTCCTTACATGCGCTTGGGTTATGTAGAGAAGAGTAGATCAAATGTAGGCCAATGGAGGGAAACCTGGATGGAGAATAGGAGTTTGTGGAATGCAGTCTAGAAGAAGGAAAGGAGATTCAACATATAATAAAATTAAAGTTGTAGCAGCATTTTTGTAAGGAAATGTGGAGAAGATCAAGTGTTGGCTATCTAGTAGAAGGCGAGAGGAGAGGAGAGGCTCGATCGTATGGCATGATTGAACCAAAATGAGAAGGATGAGAAGAATGGCTACAACAAAGAGTTTAAAGGACTGGATTTTACATTGAGTTGCGATGAATATTCTCGCAGTTATAGTGCCTATTGACACAGGCTCGGGATGAAACTTGCTTATGGATAAGAGTGTCGGGCATGAGTCTCTAGTTTGGTCTACTTGCATAAGGAAAAGAAAGGGAGGTGTGTGGCTAGCCCTCAATTTGATCGGAGCAGAGGAAGAACCAAATCGATAAGAGGATGAGATTCTCCTCGCATGCGGCTGATATAGAAAGTGAAGATGGAATGAGATGCAGGGATGGCTTTGACTGCTCTTACATGAAGGAAGATGAGAGAGAGGTCAGGCTTTTATTAAAAACTAACTAATAAGGAAAAAGCTCTAACAAATTTGAAGAAGGAAAAGACTAAGGAAAAAAAATCAACCAACTAAGATTCCAAGGACAACTAAAAGTCCTCCAACCAAACCAGCTAAGTAAAATAGCCATAAGGAAACCACTAGAGAACAACCCATCATAAGTAACCAACAAAGGAAGCATCCCCAAAAGCGAAGGAAAAGTAGAAAACCAATAAACCACCACAAAACAAAAGTACAAAAAAAGCACAACCACCATAGAAAGGCAATAATAGCTAGATCATCCTAAAAACTGACAACAAATACTAAACTAATAGGAAGCATAATAATAATACAAAATATCTAAATAACCCAGAGGCTAATCCGGAGAATAAAACATAAAATAAAGGAAAAGAAGTATCCAGATAAACAACAAGGGACAAAAAAGTAGCTAGAAAATTCTCCAAAGAAGGACTAGAAAGGCAACAATAAATAGCTATAATGCCACCCATCCAACCATGAAAACCAACAAAAGTAATTCAAGTTCAAGAGGAGAGCCAACAAAAATAGCCATAGCCCATCTCATCCACCAATGTAGGTGATAAGGAAAATAGAACCCACTACAAAAAAACCAAAACCCAGTGGAAGGATAGGAACCACAAGGTAGCAACCATCAAACCCAAAAGCAAGAGGTCAAAAACATAACAACAGACCAAAATATAAATATAAGTTTAGTTTAGGGTTTAGGGTTTAGGTTGGGTTTAGGTTTAGGGTTTAGGTTTAGGTTTGAGTTTTTAGGATTTAGTTTAGGGTTTGTGGGTTTAGGGTTTAGGTTATCTTTAGGGTTTAGGGTTTAGGGTTCAGGGTTGTAAGGTTTAGGGTTTAGGGTTTAGGGTTAGTTTAGGGTTTAGGGTTTAGGTTAGTTTAGGGTTTATGGTTTTTAGGGTTTAGGGTTTAGGGTTTTTGGGATTAGGGTTAAAGTTTTAGGGTATTTTAGGGTATTTTAAAAAAAAATAAGTAAATTGGTAGATTTAGGTTATTTTATTTTATTTTTTATTTATTTTAGTTTATTTTATTTTTTATTTTTATTTAGGTTTATTTTTTATTTATCAATATTTTAAGTTTTTTATATTTTAGTTTATTTTTTAGGTTTAGGTTTAGGTTTATGTTTAACTTTTTGTTTAGTTCTATTTTTATTTTATTTATTAGGTTTAGGTTTTATTTTTTATTTTTAAGTTTAAGTTTAAGTTTAGGTTTTTAATTTATTTTTTTAGGTTTAGGTTTTAGGTTTTTATGTTAGGTTTATTTTTTGGTTTTATTTTTTAGTTTAGGTTTAAGTTTATTTTTATTTTATTTTATTTTATTTTGTTTTGGGTTTAGGTTTAGCTTATTTTAGGTTTAGGTCAAGGTTTTATTTATTTTAGTTTATGTTTAGGTTTATTTTTTTTTGTCTATTTTAAGTTTAGGTTTTATTCTAAGTTTAGTGTTTAGTTTTTATTTTTAGGTTTATTTTTTAGGTTTAGATTTTTATTTAGTTTATATTTTGTTTTATTTTAAGTTTATTTTATTTTTATTTTACATTTAGTTTTTATTTTATTTAGGTTTTTTAAAGGTTTATTTTATTTTTTAGTTTAGTTTAGGTTTTTATTTTTTTATTTTAGTTTAGTTTCTATCTTTATTTATTTTATTTTTAAGTTTAGGTTTAGTTTTAAGTTTAGGTTTTAGTTTAAGTTTTTATTTTATTTTATTATTTAGGTTTAGGTGTTTATTTATTTATTTTTTTAGGTTTTATTTATTTTAGGTTTAAGTTTTTAGGTTTTTAAGGTTTAGGGTTTATGGTTTGGGGTTAAGGGTTTTATGGTTTAGGGTTTATGGTTTAAGGTTTATCGTTTAGGGTTAGTTTTATAGTTTAGGGTTCAGGGTTAGTTTTATTTATTTATTTATTATTATTTTATTTTCTTATTTTCTTAAAATTAAGTAAATTAGTAGGTTTAGGTTTATTTAGTTTATTTTATTTATTTATTTTAGTTTATTTTATTTTTTTATTTTATTTTTGTTTAGTTTAGTTTATCTCTTTTAACTTTATTTATTTTATTTTAGGTTTTTTTATTTTAGTTTATATTTAGGTTTAGGTTTAAATTTAGGTTTATTTTTAGTTTAGTTTTATTTCTATTTTATTTTTTAGGTTTAGGTTTTATTTTTTATTTTTTGGTTTTGATTTAGGTTATTAATTTATTTTTTCGTTTAGGTTTTAGGTTTTATAGTCTATTTTAAGATTTTATTTTTTTAGTTTAGGTTTAGTTAATTCTTAATTTATTTTATTTTATTTAGTTTAAGTTTAGGTTTAGGTTTAGGTTTAGTTCTTTTAGGTTTAGGTTTAGGTTTTTTATTTTATTTTAGGTTTAAGTTTTTTTAGTTAGGTTTAGGTTTTATTTTTATTTATTTTAGGTTTTATTTTAGTTTAATTTTTTTTTAGGTTTAGGCTTTTATTTAGTTTTATTTTATTTTATTTTAGGTTTATTTTATTTTAATTTAGCTTAGTTTTTATTTTAATTATAATTTAGGCTTAATTTTTTTTATTTTAGTTTAGTTTAGGTTTTATTTATTTTATTTTGGTTTACTTTTTTTATTTTATTTTATTTTTTAAGTTTAGTTTAGGTTTAGGTTTAGGTTTAGGTTTTTATTTTATTATATTTTTTATTTTATTTTGGTTTAGGTATTTTTATTTATTTTATTTTTAGGTTTTATTTAGTTTATGTTTAGGTTTTTGGCTTTTAAGGGTTTAAGGTTAGTTTATGGTTTAGGGTTTAGGGTTTAGAGTTTAAGGTTTAGTGTTTATGGTTTTAGGGTTTAGGGTTCAGGGTTTAGGGTTTTAGGGTTTAGGGTTTTGCTTTTAAGGTTTATTAGGGTTTAGGGTTTAGGGTTTAGTTTAGCTGATTGAAGATAGTGTTCACTGAATTGGTAAATTTGAACAGCTTTCTTGAGACATGAGAGAGCTTCACTAAATGGATCTAGGCTTGCCTCCTCACCAAGTATCCCATAAGCTCACTCACGATCGCTACTTTCCAGAGCTTTGTCATTATCATGGACATAACAATTAGAATCAAGCTGGAGGAATTATTCCTAAATGGATCTAGGCTTGCCTCCCTCACCAAGTATCCCATAAGCTCACTACGCTACTTTCCAGCTTTGTCATTATCATGGACATAACAATTAGAATCAAGTCGGAGGAATTATTCCTTACATGCTTGGGTTATGAGAAGAACAGTTCAAATGTAAACGGAGGGAAACCTGGATGGAGAATAAGAGTTTGTGGAATGCATGCTAAAAGAAGGAAAGGAGATTCAACATATAACGAGATTAAAGTTGTAGCAACATTTTTGTAAGGAAATGTGGAGAAGATCAAGTGTTGGCTATCTAGTAGAGGGGCAAGAGGAGAGAGGCTCGATGTTGTAGCATGATATTGTTGAATCAACAAATGAGAAGGATGAGAAGAATGCCTGCAACCAAAAAGAGTTTAAAGAGGACTGAATTTTACATTGAGTTGGAAATATTCAGTTATAGTGCCTCGACTGTGGGCTCGTGGATGAAGCTTGCTTATGGATAAGAGTGTTGGGCATGAGTCTCTAGTTTGGTATGGTTGCACAAGGAAAAGAAACGAAGGTGTGTGGCTAGCCTTTGATTTGATCAGAGGGGACGAAGAACCGATCGACAAGAGGATGAGATGCTCTCGTGGGCTACAGAGAGTGAAGATGGAATGAGATGTGGATGTTTTGCTCTTTACATGAAAAAAAGATGATAAAGAGGTCAGGATTTTATTAAAAATCAACTAATAAGGAAAAAGGCTCTAGCAAATTGTCTAAGAAGAAGGAAAAGAATAACAGGAAAAAAAATCAATGCACCAAGATTCCAAGGACAACTAATAAGTCCTTCAATCAAACCAGCTAAGTAAAATAGCCATAAGGCAACCACCAGAGAATAACCCATCATAAGTAACCAACAAAGGAAGCATCCCCAACAACCAAGGAAAAGTAGAAAAACAATAAAGCACCACACAATAAAAGTTTAAAAAAAGCACAACCATCATAGAAAAGCAATAATAGTAGGTGACCAACCGAAAACCAAACTTCCTAGCAACAAATACTAAACCGGAAGCATAATAACAACATAAAATGTGCTGCAAATAGCACACCCAGTAGAGGCTAATCCTGGGAGAATATCCAAAAACATAAAACAAAGGCAAAAGAAGTATCCAATAGTAAACAACAAGGAATTGGAAAGCAACCCCCAAAAAAGTAGATAGAAAATTCTCCGAAAGAAGGACTAGAAAGGCAACAACCAATAATAGTTCCCACTAGAAAGGCCACCCATCCAACCATGAAAACCAACAAAAAGTAATTCAAGTTCAAGAGGAGAGCCAACAAACCAACCAATGTAGAAAATAGAATAAAGCCATAATAGAAACCATCTCATCCACTAATAACCAGAGTAGCAAGGTAGAGAAAATAGAACACACCAGGCCGAAAAAGCCAACCCAACCCAGGCTAGAAGGATAGAAACCACCAGGTAGCAACCATCAGGGCAACACAAAAGCAAGAGGTCAAAAAACATAACCCAGCTTAGACCAAAATATGAAAATAAGTTTAGGGTTTAGGGTTTAGGGTTTAGGGTTTAGGATTTAGATTTTTATTTTAGGGTTTATGGTTTAGGGTTTATGGTTTAGTGTTTAGGATTTAGGGTTTAAGGTTTTGAGGGTTTAGGGTTTAGGGTATATGATTTAGTGTTTAGGGTTTAGGGTTTAGGGTTTAGGGTTGTAAGGTTTAGGGTTATAGGGGGGTTTAGGGTTAGTTTTGCGTTTAGGGTTTAGGGTTTAGGTGAGTTTAGGGTTTATGCTTTTTAGGGTCTATGGTTTTGGGTTTTAGGGTTAGGGTTTAAGTTTTAGGGTATTTTAGGGTATTTTTAAAAAAATTAAGTAAATTGGAAGGTTCAGGTTTATTTATTTTAGTTTATTTTATTTTTTATTTTTATTTAGGTTTTTCTTATTTATCATTATTTTAAGTTTTTTCTATTTTAGTTTATTTTTTTGGTTTAGGTTTCAGTTTACGTTTAATTTTTTGTTTAGTTTTATTTTTACTTTATTTATTAGGTTTAGGTTTTATTTTTTATTTTTAAGTTTATGTTTAAGTTTAGGTTTTTATTTTATTTTTTTTAGGTTTAGTTTTTAGGTTTTTATGTTAGGTTTATTTTTTGGTTTTATCTTTTAGTTTAGGTTTAGGTTAATTTTTATTTTATTTTATTTTATTTTGTTTCGGGTTTAGGTTTAGTTTATTTGAGGTTTAGGTTAAGGTTTAATTTATTTTAGCTTAGTTTATTTTAGTTTAGGGCTAGGTTTATTTTTTTATGTCTATTTTAAGTTTAGGTTTTTTTAGTTTTGTGTTTAGGTTTTATTTTTAGGTTTATTTTTTAGGTTTAGATTTTTATTTAGTTTTTATTTTAATTTATTTTAAGTTTATTTTATTTTTATTTTACATTTAGTTTTTATTTTATTTAGGTTTTTTTAAGGTTTATTTTATTTTTAGTTTAGTTTAGGTTTTTATTTTATTTTATTTTAGTTTACTTTCTATTTTTATTTTTATTTTATTTTTAAGTTTAGGTTTATTTTTAGGTTCAGGTTTTAGTTTAGGTTTTTATTTTAATTTATTATTTAAGTTTAGGTTTTTATTTATTTATTTTTTTAGGTTTTATTTATTTTAGGTTTAGGTTTTTAGGTTTTTAAGGTTTTGGGTTTAAGGTTTAGGGTTTATGCTTTGGGGTTTAGGGTTTAGGGGTTGGGGTTATAGGTTTTAGGGTTTAGAGTTTAGGGTTTAGGGTTTTGGGTTTAGGGTTTTATGGTTTAGGGTTTATGGTTTAGGGTTAGTTTTACAGTTTAGGGTTCAGGGTTAGTTTCTTTTTATTATTTTTATTTTTTTTTTGTTTTATTACTTTTTAAAATAAGTGAATTGGCAGGTTTAGGTTTATTTAGTTTATTTTTATTTATTTATTTTAGTTTATTTTATTTTTTATTTTTATCTTTGTTTAGTTTAGTTTAGTTTATTTTAGCTTTATTTATTTTAATTTAAGTTTTTTATTTTAGTTTATTTTTAGGTTTAGGTTTAAGTTTATGTTTATTTTTTAGTTTAGTTTTATTTTTATTTTATTTTTTAGGTTTAGGTTGTATTTTTTATTTTTAGGTTTAAGTTTAGGTTATTATTTTATTTTTTGGTTTAGGTTTTAGGTTTTAGGTTTTTATTTTAGGACTATTTTAAGGTTTTATTTTTAAGTTTATGTTTAGGTTAATTTTTAATTTATTTTATTTTATTTAGCTTAAGTTTAGGATTAGGTTTAAGTTTAGTTCTTTTAGGTTTAGGTTTAGGTTTTTTATTTTTTTTTTCGGTTTAATTTTTTTTTAGTTTATGGTTTAGTTTTTATTTTTGAATTATTTTTAGGTTAATTTTTTATGTTTAGGCTATTATTTTATTTTTAATTTATTTTATTTTAGGTTTATTTTATTTTTAATTTAGGCTTAGTTTTTATTTTAGTTTTAATTTAGGCTTAGTTTTTATTTTATTTAGGTTTTTTTTAGTTTAGTTTAGGTTTTTATTTATTTTATTTTGGTTTACTTTTTATTTTTTATTATATTATTTTTTAGGTTTAAGTTTAGGTTTAAGTTTAGGTTTAGGCTTAAGTTTTTATTTTATTATATTTTTATTTTATTTTGGTTTAGGTATTTTTATTTATTTTATTTTTAGGTTTTATTTAGTTTATGTTTAGGTTTTTAGCTTTTATGGGTTTAAGTTTAGTTTATGGTTTAGGGTTTAGGGTTTAGGGTTTATGGTTTAGCGTTTAGAGTTTAGGGTTTAGGGTTTTAGGGTTTTAGGGTTTGGGGTTTAGGGATTAGGGTTTAGGTTTTAGGGTTTGGGGTTTAGGGTTTTAGGGTTTAGGGTTTTGGGTTTATGGTTTATGGTTTAAGGTTTTTAGGGTTTAGGGTTTAGGATTTAGGGTTTAGGTTTTAGGTTTAGGGTTCAGGTTTTAGTTTAGGGTTTAATGTTTTTTATTTTATTTTTTTTAATAGAGAACAAATTCAGATTCAACATTTCATCTTTTTAATTCCATCAATAATGTAACATACCAAGTTTTCTAACGCACAAGTGACAACATAGATAAAAAATGAGCATGCATAGAGCAAATCAAAAACACTAGATAACTAGAACCGTCTCTTCTGTAAAGACACAGTTCCATAAGCAGTAGATCGGATTGGTCATTTTTCAGTTTCTCCAGTTCCCATCAGAACCACCTCGGCGTCTCGAGTAGTGGGATCCACCATCATATCCTTAATCTCTCCCTCCGCCGCCACCATGACTATAATCTCCATCGCTCCTCCCGCCTCCATAACCACCACTGCTTTATCCACCACCTCCATATCCACAAGCACCTCCAGATCCGCCACCACTTGATGCTTGCCTCCTTTGCCACTCCACCACCAGGATCTAGGCCGGTTGATGGTTATGTTCTTCTTGTCAGGATTTGCCCATTCTTAGGGTTTAGGTTTATGTTTAGGTTTATTAGGTTTTAGGGTTTTGGTTTATTTTATTTATTTATTTAGTTACTTTAGCTTTAGGTTTAAGGTTTGTGATTTAGTGTTTAGGGTTTAGGGTTTAGGGTTTAGGATTTAGAGTTTTCTATTACCATGAAAATAAAAGATACAATGTCCTTAAAAGGGGTAAAGCTTAGAAATCTACTCACATACAAGAAACCTAAAGAGCTAAACCCCATCTAAGTATATTAGAAGAAAGAAAACAAAAGAGCAAAAACAACATCTAAAAAGCATAAGAGTGAAAGGACACAGAGTAAAACTAAAATAAAACATGAAAATAGAAGAAGGTAAAGTAAGCAACAGTTCATGATTCCTTTGAGAAAGCAAGATAAGCAAGATCCACAGCAACAACACTTGGGATGACTGAGAAATGACTAGTCCCTCTGTAAAGTTCCAACCTATAAAAGAAATCTAAAAAAATACTACCAAGGTAAAAGTCATAGCTAAAAAAGATAAGGATTAAGATAGCAAAAGGATAGAGCTGAGAAAGAGAAGACTAAGGCTCAATTAAGATCATCTCAAGGTGCAACAATACATATGAGCATCCAAACTTTATAAAGAAGGGTTACAATCATATATAAAGATACCAACTAGAGAGAGGAGGTTAGTAACATCAAAGCCATCATAGCTAGCATACCTGAGACCAGCAGCCAGCCCACGAAACAAAATCCACAATATTGCTAATCACATAAAGCTAGCAACCGAGAAGTTACAGTAATATCATTGGGAAAGCTAATGAAAATAAGTAGTAGCACTACCAAAACCACCACCAACGTACCTGATACAAGCCAACATCCAAAGCCAGCACACACAAAAGGGGGCCAAAGACAACCACCAATCACCAAAAACCAAAATTCCCAATTCAGAAGGATCGACAAAGATCGATTGACACCAAAAGGCTCCAACAAATTAGCCAAGAAGAAG
Organism: Cymbidium sinense; assembly: GCA_021442155.1. Classification (NCBI taxonomy): domain Eukaryota; kingdom Viridiplantae; phylum Streptophyta; class Magnoliopsida; order Asparagales; family Orchidaceae; genus Cymbidium; species Cymbidium sinense. Next base: position 293,457,381 of record CM038214.1, on the reverse strand, counting down.
AAAAAATCCAACAAAGAGAAAAGCAACCAACCAAGATTCCAAAGCGATCTAAAAGTCCTCCAACCAAAGCAGCAAAGTAAAACATCCATAAGGCAGCCACCAGAGAATAGCCCATCATTAGTAACCAATAAAGAAATGACCCTAGCAACCAAGAAAAGCAAAAAAATAGCCAAAAAACCACCAAACAGAGACAACCAACCCATCCTACCAACATAGCCTCTTAGCCAACCACCATATAGTAGCAAAACCCAAGTCAATGTAAAACCAATAGCAGCCATCAAGCCAAAATCACCCAAGACATCCAAGAAAATAATAGCCACTAAAATGCCAATAACTAGACAACCCATAATAATAACCAAACCCAAAGCCATGACAGCCAAGATGGGAAGGCTAAAATAGGAGGAGTTCAAAACCATAACCAAAAGAGCAAAAACAAAATCAACAAAATCGAGCACTAAGCCCCAGTCAACAAAATAAAGAAAATAACAACCAACCCAAAGTTTCCACCAAGCCATAATCAAGACAATAATAAACCACTAATAACCCCCCAGGTATGTCACCAATAGAAAAGGAAAAAAAATAGCCAAAACAGTCAGCTAGCTAACCAACCTAACCATCCAACACTACTAATCAACCTATTCAGCCAACAAAGCCACCTAGTCAACCACCACAGCAGCAGATCCAAATCAGGTAAGTTTGCAACCAGCCCAGAAATGAGGCAAAATGCATACAAGAGGAAAAACCTACAGCTGGTAAAGCCACATCCCAAAAGGAGGTTACCAAAAATAGCCAATGAAAAATTATGGTAAACACCCATCCAGTAGACAAAAGTGACCAGGTCGAAAAAACCAAACCAACCCAGGCTGCAATGATAATAACCACCAGATAGAAAATGTTAGGCCAACCTAAAAGTAAGAGGTCAAAAATAAGAACCAGCTCAGGCTAAAGAGTGAAAATAAGCATATAACCACAACCCAAAGAGGGTTTAACAAAGGGTTTATGGTTTAAGGTTTATTGTTTAGGGTTAATTTTATAGTTTAGAGTTCAGGGTTAGTTTTATTTATTTATTTATTATTATTTTATTTTCTTATTTTCTTAAAATTAAGTAAATTAGTAGGTTTAGGTTTATTTAGTTTATTTTATTTATTTATTTTAGTTTATTTTATTTTTTATTTTTATTTTTGTTTAGTTTAGTTTATCTCTTTTAGCTTTATTTATTTTATTTTAGGTTTTTTATTTTAGTTTATATTGTAGGTTTAGGTTTAAATTTAGGTTTATTTTTTAGTTTAGTTTTATTTCTATTTTATTTTTTAGGTTTAGGTTTTATTTTTTATTTTTTGGTTTTGATTTAGGTTATTAATTTATTTTTTCGTTTAGGTTTTAGGTTTTATATTAGGTATATTTTAAGATTTTATTTTTTAGTTTAGGTTTAGGTTAATTCTTAATTTATTTTATTTTATTTAGTTTAAGTTTAGGTTTAGGTTTAGGTTTAGTTCTTTTAGGTTTAGGTTTAGGTTTTTTTATTTTATTTTAGGTTTAAGTTTTTTTTAGTTTAGGGTTTAGGTTTTATTTTTTATTTATTTTTAGGTTTTATTTTTAGTTTAATTTTTTAGGTTTAGGCTTTTATTTAGTTTTTATTTTATTTTATTTTAGGTTTATTTTATTTTTAATTTAGGCTTAGTTTTTATTTTAATTTTAATTTAGGCTTAGTTTTTTTATTTTTTTTAGTTTAGTTTTGGTTTTTATTTATTTTATTTTGGTTTACTTTTTATTTTTTATTTTATTTTTTTAAGTTTAAGTTTAGGTTTAGGTTTAGTTTTTATTTTATTATATTTTTTATTTTATTTTGGTTTAGGTATTTTTATTTATTTTATTTTTAGGTTTTATTTAGTTTATGTTTAGGTTTTTAGCTTTTAAGGGTTTAAGGTTAGTTTATGGTTTAGGGTTTAGGGTTTAGTGTTTAAGGTTTAAGGTTTATGGTTTTAGGGTTTAGAGTTCAGGGTTTAGGGTTTTAGGGTTTAGGGTTTTGCTTTTAAGGTTTATTAGGGTTTAGGGTTTAGGGTTTAGTTTAAATTGATTGATAGTGTTCACTGAATTGGTAAATTTGAACAGCTTTCTTGAGACATGAGAGAGCTTCACTAAATGGTTCTAGGCTTGCCTCCCCACCAAGTATCCCATAAGCTCACCCACGATCGCTACTTTCCAGAGCTTTATCATTATCATGGACATAACAATTAGAATCAAGCTGGAGGAATTATTCCTTACATGCGCTTGGGTTATGTAGAGAAGAACAGTTCAAATGTAGGCCAATAGAGGGAAACCTGGATGGAGAATAAGAGTTTGTGGAATGCATGCTAAAAGAAGGAAAGGAGATTCAACATATAACGAGATTAAAGTTGTAGCAACATTTTTGTAAGGAAATGTGGAGAAGATCAAGTGTTGGCTATCTAGTAGAGGGGCAAGAGGAGAGAGGCTCGATGTTGTAGCATGATATTGTTGAATCAACAATGAGAAGGACGAGAAGAATGCCTGCAACCAAAAAGAGTTTAAAGAGGACTGAATTTTACATTGAGTTGGAGCGATAAATATTCTCATAGGTTATAGTGCCTCTCGACCTGTGGGCTCGTGGATGAAGCTTGCTTTTGGATAAGAGTGTTGGGCATGAGTCTCTAGTTTGGTATGGTTGCACAAGGAAAAGAAACGGAGGTGTGTGGCTAGCCTTTGATTTGATCAGAGGGGAGGAAGAACCGGATCGACAAGAGGATGAGATGCTCCTTGCGTGTGGCTAATACAGAGAGTGAAGATGGAATGAGATGCAGGGATGGCTTTGACTGCTCTTACATGAAAAAAGATGATAAAGAGGTCAGGATTTTATTAAAAATCAACTAATAAGGAAAAAAGGCTCTAGCAAATTGTCTAAGAAGAAGGAAAAGACTAACAGGAAAAAAAATCAATGCACCAAGATTCCAAGGACAACTAATAAGTCCTTCAATCAAACCAGCTAAGTAAAATAGCCATAAGGTAACCACCAGAGAACAACCCATCATAAGTAACCAGCAAAGGAAGCATCCCCAACAACCAAGGAAAAGTAGAAAAACAATAATGCACCACACAATAAAAGTATAAAAAAAGCACAACCATTATGGAAAAGCAATAATAGCAGCTAGGCCGGACCAACCTGAAAACCAAACTTCCCTAGCAACAAATACTAAACCGATAGGAAGCATAATAACAATACAAAATGTGCTACAAATAACACACCCAATAGAGGCTAATCCTAGGAGAATATCCAAACATAAAACAAAGGCAAAAGAAGTATCCAATAGTAAACAACAAGGAATTGGAAAGCAACCCCCAAAAAAGTAGCTAGAAAATTCTCCAAAAGAAGGACTAGAAAGGCAACAGCCAATAACAGTTCCCACTAGAAAGGCCACCCATCCAACCATGAAAACCAATAAAAAGTAATTCAAGTTCAAGAGGAGAGCCAACAAACCAACCAATGTAGAAAATAGAATAAATCCATAATAGAAACCATCTCATCCACTAATAACCAGAGTAGCAAGGTAGAGAAAATAGAACACACCAGGCCGAAAAAGCCAAGACAACCCAGGCTAGAAGGATAGAAACCACCAGGTAGCAACCATCAGGGCAACATAAAAGCAAGAGGTCAAAAAACATAACCCAGCTTAGACCAAAATATGAAAATAAGTTTAGGGTTTAGGGTTTAGGATTTAGGGTTTTTGTTTTAGGGTTTAGAGTTTAGGGTTTATGGTTTAGTGTTTAGGATTTAGTGTTTAAGGTTTTGAGGGTTTAGGGTTTAGGGTATATGATTTAGTGTTTAGGGTTTAGGGTTTAGGGTTTAGGGTTGTAAGGTTTAGGGTTATACGGGGGTTTAGGGTTAGTTTAGGGTTTAGGGTTTAGGGTTTAGGTTAGTTTAGGGTTTATGCATTTTAGGGTCTATGGTTTATGGTTTTAGGGATTAGGGTTTAAGTTTTAGGGTATTTTATTAAAAAAAAATTAAATAAGTGGAAGGTTAGTTTATTTATTTTAGTTTATTTTATTTTTTATTTTTATTTAGTTTTTTCTTATTTATCATTATTTTAAGTTTTTTCTATTTTAGTTTATTTTTTTGGTTTAGGTTTCGGTTTACGTTTAATTTTTTGTTTAGTTTAATTTTTATTTTATTTATTAGGTTTAGGTTTTATTTTTTATTTTTAAGTTTATGTTTAAGTTTAGGTTTTTATTTTATTTTTTTTAGGTTTAGTTTTTAGGTTTTTATGTTAGGTTTATTTTTTGGTTTTATTTTTTAGTTTAGGTTTAGGTTAATTTTTATTTTATTTTATTTTATTTAGTTTCGGGTTTAGGTTTAGTTTATTTTAGGTTTAGGTTAAGGTTTAATTTTTTTTAGCTTAGTTTATTTTAGTTTAGGGCTAGGTTTATTTTTTTATGTCTATTTTAAATTTAGGTTTTTTTAGTTTAGTGTTTAGGTTTTAATTTTAGGTTTATTTTTTAGGTTTAGATTTTTATTTAGTTTTTATTTTATTTTATTTTAAGTTTATTTTATTTTTATTTTACGTTTAGTTTTTATTTTATTTAGGTTTTTTTAAGGTTTATTTTATTTTTTAGTTTAGTTTAGGTTTTATTTTATTTTATTTTAGTTTACTTTCTATTTTTTATTTTTATTTTATTTTTAAGTTTAGGTTTATTTTTAGGTTCAGGTTTTAGTTTAGGTTTTTATTTTAATTTATTAATTAAGTTTAGGTTTTTATTTATTTATTTTTTTAGGTTTTATTTATTTTAGGTTTAGGTTTTTAGGTTTTTAAGGTTTTGGGATTAAGGTTTAGGTTTTATTGTTTGGGGTTTAGGGTTTAGCTGTTGGGGTTATAGGTTTTAGGGTTTAGAGTTTAGGTTTAGGGTTTTGGGTTTAGGGTTTTATGGTTTGGGGTTTATGGTTTAGGGTTAGTTTTAGTTTAGGGTTCAGGGTTAGTTTCTTTTTATTATTTTTTATTTTTTTATTTTATTATTTTTTAAATTAAGTAAATTGGAAGGTTTAGGTTTATTTAGTTTATTTTTATTTATTTATTTTAGTTTATTTTTTTATTTTTTATCTTTGTTTAGTTTAGTTTAGTTTATTTCAGCTTTATTTATTTTAATTTAAGTTTTTTATTTTAGTTTATTTTTTAGGTTTTGGTTTAAGTTTATGTTTATTTTTTAGTTTAGTTTTATTTTTATTTTATTTTTTAGGTTTAGGTTATATTTTTTATTTTTAGGTTTAGGTTTAGGTTATTATTTTATTTTTTGGTTTAGGTTTTAGGTTTTAGGTTTTTATTTTAGGATTATTTTAAGGTTTTATTTTTAACTTTTTGTTTAGGTTAATTTTTAATTTATTTTATTTTATTTAGCTTAAGTTTTGGATTAGGTTTAGGTTTAGTTCTTTTAGGTTTATGTTTAGGTTTTATTTATTTTAGTTTAGTTTATTTTAGTTTAGGTTTAGGTTTTTTATTTTTTTTTCGGTTTAATTTTTTTTTTAGTTTATGGTTTAGTTTTTATTTTTGATTTATTTTTAGGTTAATTTTTTATGTTTAGGCTATTATTTTTTTTTATTTTTTTTATTTTAGGTTTATTTTATTTTTAATTTAGGCTTAGTTTTTATTTTAATTTTAATTTAGGCTTAGTTTTTATTTTATTTAGGTTTTTTTAGTTTAGTTTAGGATTTTATTTATTTTATTTTGGTTTACTTTTTTATTTTATTATTTTATTATTTTTTAGGTTTAAGTTTAGGTTCAAGTTTAGGTTTAGGTTTAGGTTTTTATTTTATTATATTTTTATTTTATTTTGGTTTAGGTATTTTTATTTATTTTATTTTTAGGTTTTATTTAGTTTATGTTTAGGTTTTTAGCTTTTATGGGTTTAAGTTTAGTTTATGGTTTAGGGTTTAGGGTTTAGGGTTTATGGTTTAGGGTTTAGAGTTTAGGGTTTAGGGTTTTAGGGTTTTAGGGTTTAGGGTTTAGGGATTAGGGTTTAGGTTTTAGGGTTTGGGGTTTAGGGTTTTAGGGTTTAGGGTTTTGGGTTTATGGTTTATGGTTTAAGGTTTTAGGGTTTAGGGTTTAGGATTTAGGGTTTAGGTTTTAGGTTTAGGGTTCATGTTTTAGTTTAGGGTTTAATGTTTTTTATTTTGTTTTTTTTAATAGAGAACAAATTCAGATTCAACATTTCTTCCTTTTAATTCCATCAATAATGTAACACACCAAGTTTTCTAAGGCACAAGTGACAACATAGATAAAAAATGAGCATGCATAGAGCAAATCAAAAACCCTAGATAACTAGAACCATCTCTTCTGTAAAGACACAGTTCCATAAGCAGTAGATGGATTGGTCATTTTTCAGTTTCTCCAGTTCCCATCAGAACCACCTCAGCGTCTCGAGTAGTGGGATCCACCATCATATCCTTGATCTCTCCCTCCGCCACCACCACGGCTATAATCTCCATCGCTCCACCCGCCTCCATAACCATCACTGCTCTGACCACCACCTCCATATCCACAAGCACCTCCAGATCCGCCACCACCACTTCGATAACTGCCTCCTTCGCCTTCGCCTCCACCACCAGATCTAGACTGAGCCTGGTTGATGGTTATGTTCTTGCTGTCAAGGATTTGCCCATTCTTAGGGTTTAGGTTTATGTTTAGGTTTATTAGGTTTTAGGGTTTTGGTTTATTTTATTTATTTATTTAGTTACTTTAGCTTTAGGTTTAAGGTTTGTGATTTAGTGTTTAGGGTTTAGGGTTTAGGGTTTAGGATTTAGAGTTTTTCTATTACCATGAAAATAAAAGATACAATGTCCTTAAAAGGGGTAAAGCTTAGAAATCTACTACTCACATAGCTACAAGAAACCTAAAGAGCTAAACCCCCATCTAAGTATATTAGAAGAAGAAAAGAAAAAAAAAGAGCAAAAACAACATCTAAAAAGCATAAGAGTGAAAGGACACAGAGTAAAACTAAAATAAAACATGAAAATAGAAGAAGGTTAAGTAAGCAACAGTTCATGATTCCTTTGAGAAAGCAAGATAAGCAAGATCCACAGCAACAACACTAGGGATGATTGAGAAATGACTAGTCCCTCTGTAAAGTTCCAACCTATAAAAGAAATCTGAAAAAAAACTACAAAAGTCATAGCTAAAATAGATAAGGATTAAGATAGCAAAAGGATAGAGCTGAGAAAGAGAAGACTAAGGCTCAATTAAGATCATCTCAAGGTGCAACAATACATATGAGCACCCAAACTTTACAAAGAAGGGTTACAATCATATATAAAGATACCAACTAGAGAGAGGAGGTTAGTAACATCAAAGCCATCATAGCATAACTGAGACCATGAAACAAAATCCACAATATTGCCAATCACATAAATCTAGCAACCGAGAAGTTACAGTAAGATCATTGGGAAAGCTAATGAAAATAAGTAGTAGCACTACCAAAACCACCACCAACGTACCTGATACAAGCCAACATCCAAAGCCAGCACACACAAAAGGGGGCCAAAGACAACCACCAATCACCAAAAACCAAAATTCCCAATTCAGAAGGATCAACAAAGGATCGATCAGCACACCAAAAGGCTCCAACAAATTAGCCAAGAAGAAGAAAAATCCAACAAAGAGAAAAGCAACCAACCAAGATTCCAAAGCGAACTAAAAGTCCTCCAACCAAAGCAGCAAAGTAAAACATCCATAAGGCAGCCACCAGAGAATAGCCCATAATTAGTAACCAATAAAGAAATGACCCTAGCAACCAAGAAAAGAAAAAAAATAGCCAAAAAACCACCAAATAGAGACAACCAACCCATCCAGCCAGCCAACATAGCCTCTTGGCCAACCACCATAGTAGCAAAAAACCCAAGTCAATGTAAAACCAATAGCAACCATCAAGCCAAAATCACCCAAGACATCCAAGAAAATAATAGCCACTAAAATACCAACAACTAGACAACCCATAATAATAACCAAACCAAAAGCCATGACAGCCAAGATGGGAAGGCTAAAATAGGAGGAGTTCAAAACCATAACCAAAAGACCAAAAACAAAATCAACAAAATAGAGCACTAAGCCCCAGTCAACAAAATAAAGAAAAGAACAACCAACCCAAAGTTTCCACCAAGCCATAATCAAGCCAATAATAAACCACTAATAACCCCCCAGGTATGTCACCAATAGAAAAGGAAAAAAAAAAAAAAGCAGTCTAATAACCAACCTAACCATCCAACACTACTAATCAACCTATTCGACCAACAAAACTAACCACCACCAGGCAGATCCAAATCGTAAGTTTGCAACCAGCCTAGAAATGAGGTAAAATGCATACAAGAGGAAAAACCTACAGCTGGTAAAGCCACATCCCAAAAGGAGGTTACCAAAAATAGCCAATGAAAAATTATGGTAAACACCCATCCAAGTGAAAAAGCGACCGGTCAAAAAAAAACCAACCAGCAATGATAATAACCACCAGATAGAAAATGTTAGGCTAACCTAAAAGTAAGAGGTCAAAAATAAGAACCAGCTCAGGCTAAAGAGTGATAATAAGCATATAACCACAACCCAAAGAGGGTTTAACAAAGGGTAACAAAAAGTAAAAGATCATAAAAAACCAACCGAAAAAAAACCAAGCTAATAAATTATATTATGAGATAAGGCGATCCAGTATTATCCAGATTAACCAAGCCTCTTAATAGTTTAGGCAAAGTTTGGTTGTCAAATAAAGTAAAATCAATTAAGTTGGCACCTAAATTAGCCAAAAAATCAACACAAGCATTACCTTCATGAAGGATATGGAAAATTTTAAAACATACTTGAGAAAGATTATTTTTTGTATGATTAAGAAGATAAAATAACTCAGCATTCCCATTTCTATTAAAATTATGCATTTCAACAAGCAAGAGAGCATCAACTTCAATTCAGATGTTGAGGAAACCTTTATTCAAACAAATTTTAATTACTTTATTAACAGCCATAAGATCAACAGAAATAACAAAACAGGAGAGGATAGGCAAAACCATAGATGATAGTACCTTTATAATCCCTAAGGATACCACCACAACCATATTTATTGGAAGCCACAAAACCATCAGTATTCACTTTAATCAAATTCTTTTTAGGTTTGATCCAATGGATAATCCTAACATCTTTATAAGGGTCAAAATCAGGTAGAATGATACACAATTTTTTAGCCACAAATTTATAACCTCTAAAATGAATGTTACTAATATGATTGGCATTAAACAGAGCATGAATTTTTTTCTTTAATTCTAGCCAAGATCCTTTTATGGTTCATAGGAGTACCATGATATTTAACATCATTTCTATCCATCCAGATGAACTAGATAAGGGTAATGGCAATTAAAACTTTGATATGACCTTTCATAGTTTTTTTAAGAACAAACTTCAAGAAGTTGATATAAAGAAACAGTACCATAAAAATAGTTAGTATGAAATAAATCATCATACCAAAGCCATTGACAAAAATATGATTTACATTTTCAATATGAAAGCAACAATAACACTTAGATGGTAAATAAAATCTTTTAATCCAAAGAAAATAGTCCACAGAAATAATGGAGGTGAAGGCGGAGGAGGCGATTATCGTAGTGGTGGTGGGGGATTTGGTTGTGCTGGTGGATATGGAGGTGTTGGTCGGAGGAGTGGTGGTTATGGTGGCAGGAGGGGTGAGGGAGGTTACAGCCATGGTGGTGGTGGAGGGAGAGATAAGGGAAATGATGTTGGATACCACTACTCGATAGGCCAGGGTGGTTCTGATGGGAACTAGATAAATTAAAGAACGACCGATCCGATATGATGCCTATGGAACTTTGTCTTTATAGTAGAGATGATTCTAGTTATCTAGAGTTTTTTGATTTGCTATATCCATGCTCATTTTTTATCTATGTCATCACTTGTGTCTTAGAAAACTTGGTATTTTACTTAGTTGATGAAATAAAAAAAATGAAATGTTGAATATGAATTTATTCTATGTTAAAAAAAACCAAAAACCCTAAACTAAAACCTAAACCCTAAACCTAAAACCTAAAACCTAAACCTTAAACCTAACCCCTAAACCCTCAAAGCCATGAACCCAAAACCCGAAAACCATAAACCCTTAAACCCTAAACCCTAAATACTAAAACATAAACCCTAAACACAAACCCTAAACCATAAACCCTAAACCCTAAACTCTAAACCCAAAACCATAAATCGTAAACCCTAAACTCTTAACCTTAAACCCTATAAAACTAAAAACCTAAACCTAAACTAAATAAAACCTAAAAATAAAATAAATAAAAAACCTAAACCAAAATAAAATAAAAACATAAACTAAAACATAAATCTAAATCAAAACTTAAAAATAAAAAATAAAAATAAAATTAAAATAAAAGAAATAAAAACCTAAACTAAACTAAAAAAAATAAAAAACCTAAATAAAATAAAAACTATACCTAAACTAAAAATAAAATAAACCTAAAATACAAACTAAATAAAACCTCAACCTTAAAAATATACCTCAAAATAAATAAAAATTAAAACCTAAACCCTAAAATAAAAAAAACCTAAACCTAAAATAAAAATAAAATAAAACTAAACCTACATTAAAATAAACTAAACTAAAATTAATAAAACCTAAACCTAAACCTAAAATAAACTAAACCAAAACCTAAAACTAAACTAAATAAAATAAAATAAACTAAAAATATACCTAAACCTAAACTAAAAAATATGACCTAAAAATAAACTTAAAATAAATACCACAAAAATAAAATAAAAACCTAAACTTAGCCTAAAAATAAAAAAATAAAACCTAAACCTAAAAATAGAATAAAAATAAAGCTAAACTAAAAAATAAACCTAAACCTAAACCTAAACCTAAATAACTAAAATAAAAAACCTAAACTAAAATAAATAAACATAAAATAAATAAACTAAACTAAATAAAAATAAAAATAAACCTAAATAAAAATAAAAAATAAAATAAATTAAACTAAATTAAAAATAAATTAAATAAAACTAAACTTACTAATTTATTTAATTTTTAAAAAATAAAAAATAAAACAAAAAACCTAACCCTAAAGCCTTAACCCTAAACCCTAACTAACCCCTGACCACCTAAACCCTCCACACCTAAACCACCCCCTACCCAAAAAACCTAAACCCTAAACCCTAAACCCCAAACCCTAAACCTAAACCCTAAACCCTAAACCCTAAACCATAAACTCTAAACCCTAAAAACCTAAAAACCTAAACTTAATCTAAATAAAAGAGATTTCGACTACAAATGATTAGCCTGAATTTCTTTAATATAGATAAATATTGTATGAGCTTTATATGCCATAGTAGTTCGCCTCTCTCAAATTTCATAAAGATGATAAAAGGTAGCTTCCTATTCATGGACAAATGAAGAAAAAATCTCCTTAAGTTCAGACACTTAAGTGTCCATCTATGAGCAATACTCTTCTATAGCTGTGATAGCCGATCTAATTATAGAACTCCTATGTAATCAATATTATCATCTCAATTGCAGCTCTTTCAATTTAGCAGATATGTCGAGGAGCTAAATATGTGCTTTAAAAAGCTCTCTCTAGTAGGATTTTAATGTTTTGAGACTGTGCTCAAGATCTTGGTGAATTAGAGATACTTGATGCGAAGTATTGTTGAATGAAATTTTTATAATAGTGATTGTATTTGACAAAATCTCTTGATAAGTATAGCTTAATAATAATAATCCAAACTCAATATCTCTACCCAGGGATTTCCAAAACTATAGCTCTCTTACTTTGAGACTCAATGCGGCAACATAACGTAACAAATAATACGTTTCAACATAAAAGCAAGAAAGCTCAAGTAAAACTCCTAAGGCAATGCTTCAAAATAGGTGGCATAGTGTTGTGAGAGATTTAGGACACTCACAGATTTTTTGCTGACTTCTAAAATATGACTTAAGAGAGATTTTGCATCCCAACAAACTATCTATCATCTTTTATATTTTTTTTATTGGTAGAAGTGTTACTCAATTTAGATGTATTCATTTGAATTTGATTTAATGATGGAAAGAATAATTCCAACATTTGATGACATTCTTTTAGGTGCAAGAAGTTTTGATGTTATTTGCAATCTAAAGTTTGTTGAAAAGCCACATGCAAATTAATTTTATATAGTGTCTCTTTTAAGTTTAGGGCTCAAGTCAATCTAAACCTAAACAACATTATTTAATCTTTCCCTAATTTTAGAAGATAATAGCAATACTTCAAATTTGTTCATGTACTCAATTAAAATTATGGTTTTTTTTTTGCTTTAGTGAGTTAAGCACTAAACAATTGATCTTTATATGATAAAGACAAGTATTTATTTAACAATAATTTCATTTAAACCATGCAATAACTATTTTGGATCCCAATCTTCCCAGCTCTCTATTTCTATCTAGTAGACTTTTGCTTAAGAGTATGACTTGGTTTAATAGATCCTAATCTTCTAGGCTCACCTAAACCCTAAACCCTAAACTAACCCTAAACCATAAACCCTAAAACTAAACCTAAACCCCAAGCTCTAAACCCAAAACTTACAACCTTAAATCCTAAAACTCTAAACCCTAAGGCCTAAACCCTAAATGCTAAAAAAGCCTAAACCATAAACCCTAAACCCTAAACCCTAAACAAATCCTAAACTCTCAAAACCCAAACCATCTAAACCATAAACATAAACCCTAAAACCCAATCCTCCACAAACCCTAAACCAAAATCTAACCCTCCCTAAACTAACCATCAACCTTAAACCATGGGAAACCATAAACCCAAGCTGAGCCTAAAACCTAAACCCAAACTAACCCTAAACCTTGGTACCTAAAACTAAACTCTAAACCAAACCTAACCCCAAACCTAAAACCCTACCCCCTAAAACTCTAAACCCACTCATAAATCCTAAACCATAAACCACCCTAAACCACATCCTAAAACCTAAAACCTAAATAAATAATAATAAAATAAAACCTAAATAAAACCTAAACCTAAACCTCAAAATAAAATAAAATAAAATAATAATGAACTAAAATAAAATAAATAAAAACTTAGAATAAACTAAAAAATAAAATAAACCTAAGAATGAAAAACCTAAATGAAATAATAACTAAATGTAAAATAAAAATAAAATAAACCTAAAATAAAATAAAATAAAAACTACATAAAAACCTAAACCTAAAAAAGTAAAACTAAAAATGAAACCTAAAAATAAAGAAAATATAAAACCTAAACTCTAAACTAAGAAAAAAAACCTAAACCTAAAATAAAAATAAAATAAACCTAAAACTAAATTAAAATAAACTAAACTAAAATAAATAAAACCTAAACCTAAACCTAAAATACACAAAACCTAAACCTAAACCTAAACTAAATAAAATAAAATAACCTAAAAATAAACCTAAACCTAAACAGAAAGGTAAAACATAAAAAAAAACTTAAAATAAAAAATAAACTAAAAACCTAAACCTAAACCTTAAAATTAAAATTAAAACTTAAACCTTAAGAATAAAATAAAAATAAAATTAAATAATAAAATAAACTAAAATAAAAAATGTAAACTAAAATAAACAAACTTAAAATAAATAAACTAAACTAAATAAAAAATAAACCTAAATAAAAAAGAAAATAAAGTAAACCAAAATAAATAAAAAATAAACTAAATGTACTAAATAAACTGAAACCTATTGGTTTATTTAATTTAAAAAAAATAAAAAAATTAACTTAAACCATGAATCCTAAACCCTAAACCCAAAACCATAAAAAACCCTAAACCCTAAATCCAAAAAGCATAAACCCAAAAACCCTAAACCACCTAAACCATACCAAACTCTAAATCCAAAACTTTAAACCTAAACCCATAAACCTCCTACCCTAAATCCTAACAAAACCTCCCTAAACTAAATAAAACTTAAAAATAAAATAAATAAACAAAAACTATAATAATAAATAAATAAATATAAACCTAAACTAACCTCAACATAAACTTAAAAATAAAATAAAATAAAATAATAAAAATAAACTAAAATAATATAAATAAAAAGCTAATGTAAATTAATAAATAAATTAACCTAAAAATAAAACACCTAAATAAAATAAAAAGTAATTGTAAAATAAAAATAAAATCAAATAAAAACTACATAAATACCTAAACTTAAAAAATAAAACTAAAAATAAAACCTAAAAATAAATAAAATATAAAACCTAAACCTTAAACTAAAAAAAACCTAAACCTAAAATAAAATATAATAAAAACCTAAAATAAAAAAAAAGTAAAATAAACTAAAATAAATAAAAAAACCTAAAAAATAAACTAAATGTAAATGTAAACCTAAACTAAATAAAATAAAATAAACTAAAAATGAACCTAAACCTAAACTAAAAAAGTAAAATGTAAAAAATACACCTAAAATAAAAACCTAAACTTAAAAAATTAAAATAAAAACCAAACATAAAACTAAAAATAAAAATTAAAACTTAAACCTAAAAAATAAAATAAAAAGTAAACTCAACTAAAAAATAAACCTAAACCTAAAAAATAGACTAAATTAAATAAACCTAAAATAAATAAACCTAAAATAAATAAACATAGAATAAATAGAATTAACTAAATAAAAATAAAAATAAACATAAATAAAAATAAAAAATAAAGTAAACTAAAATAAATAAAATAAAATAAATATACTAAATAAACCTAAACTTATGAGTTTACTTAATTTAAAAAAACTTAAACCCCAAATCCTAAATCCTAAAAAACCCTAAACCCTATATCCTAAACCCTAAACCAACCCTAAACACTAAACCCTAAACCCCAAACCCTAAACCTAAACTTAAAGTAACTAAATAAATTAAAAAATAAATTTAAACCCTAAAACCTAATAAACCAAAACCTAAACCTAAACATTAAGAATGAGCAGAACCTTGACGGTAGGAACATCGCCATCAACCAGGCTCAATCTAAATCTGGTGATGGAGGAAAAGGGGGAGGGGTGATTATTGTAGTGGTGATGAGGGATCTGGAGTTGTTGGTGGATATGGAGGTGGTGGTCGGAGCAGTGGTGGTCATAGAGGTGAGAGGAGTGATGGAGGTTATAGCTGTGGCGGTGGAAGAGGGAGGGATCGGGGATATGATGGTGGATCCCACTACTCGAGAGGCCGGGGTGGTTCAGATGGGAACTGGAGAAACTGAAGAACATCCGATCCAATCTACTACTTATGGAACTGTGTCTTTATAGTAGAGACAATTCTAGTTATCTAGGGTTTTTGAGTTGCTCTATGTGTGCCCATTTTCTATATATATCATTACTTGTATCTTAGAAAACTTAGTGTGTTATTTGGTTGATGAAATTGAAAAAAAGAAATGTTGAATATGAATTTGTTCTTTGTTAAAAAAAAAAACAAAAAACCCTAAACCCTAAACAAAAACCTGAACCCTAAACCTAAAATGTAAACCCTAAACCCTAAACCCTAAACCCTAAACCTGAAACCCTAAACCCTAAACCCTAAACCCTAAACACTAAACCCTAAACCCTAAACCCTAAACCCCAAACCCTAAACCAAAAACCCTAAACCCTAAATAAACCCTAAACCCTAAACCCTAAATCCTAAACCCTAAAACTTAAAAACCTAAACCTAAACTAAATAAAACCTAAAAATAAAATAAATAAAAAAACCTAAACCAAAATAAAATAAATAAAATAAAATAAAATAAAAACATAAACTACAACATAAACCTAAACCTAAACCAAATAAGAAAATAAAATTAAAACATAAAAACTAAATTAAAATAAAATAAATAAAAACCCGAACTAAACTAAAAAATAAAAAACCTAAATAAATTAATAATTAAACCTAAAATAAAAAAAAAACCTAAAATAAAATAAAATTAAAACTAAATAAAAACCTAAACCCTAAACTGAAAAAACCCTAATCCTAAAATAAAAATAATATAAAACTAAACCTAAACTAAAATAAACAAACTAAAATAAATAAAACATCAACCTAAACCTATAACAAACTAAACCTAAACTAAACTTGAACTAAATAAAATGAAATAAACTAAAAAATAAAACATAAAAATTAACTAAAAAGAAAAACCTAAAACCTAAAATTAAAAAAAAAAATTAAACCTAAACCTAAACCTAAAAAAAATAAAACTTAAACCTAAAAAATAAAATAAAAATAAACCTAAGCTAAAAAATAAACCTAATCCTAAACCTTAAAAATAAACTAAAATAAAAAATTTAAACTAAACTAAATAAACCTAATATAAATAAACTAAACTAAATATAAATAAAAATAAACTTAAATAGAAAACTAATATAAACTAAAAAAATAAACTAAATAAACCTAAAGCTACCAGTTTACTTAATTTAAAAAAATCGTAACTTTACACCCTAAAACTAACCCTAACCTCAAAATCTTGAACCCTAAACCTACAACCCTAAATCCTAAACCTCAAAATCTTGAAACTATTGAAAGCACACAGTCCTAATGCACAATGTAAATTTAACATTAAACAATCATATAAACTATTGTAAAATAATAAAAGGTTGGTGCAGTCGAGTACTACCGGACAACCCGAAGAGAGAAAAGATGGGTAGCTAAGCTCTACCCTTATAAAACCTAGAATATGAAAGAATAATTATAATTCTATTAAATACTATCAGGGTATTTTTTTCTTCATATCTTTATTTCTGATTTTGTTCCTTCTTTGATTTGGATGGTGCTTGCTTCAAAGGCATCACAGAGCACCCCAAGATAAAGCCTTCTGGCCACTGTTCACCCTAATTACCCATAACACTAATCCAAATTCCTATTATAAAATGTACATTTATGTGGGAAAAGTAAATCTAACTATACCTATAAAATAGTGGTTTGCTAAATATACATATAATCCTAAGTAGTTGTATTTATAATTTGAACTTAGCACCCCACACATGGGTAACTATGCCCACTTATCCTAACTTGGATTATGCTTCAAAATTTAAGAAACCTGCAAAAAGAGCATTCACATTTATTTTTAAGCATCCCTTAAGCATAATCCCCTACAGAAAACATGATTAGGCCAATATTGGCCTAACTTTTAGTCTATGAAGCATACACCCTAACATCTAATCTAAAAAAATACATCATAAAATAAAACATACATCACATCATACGCTATTCTAACTTAGTGTTAGAAGTGGTGACTTAATTCTAATATGTGTATTAAGGCTTTTGTGGTAAGTCTTGTTAGGCATTAGTATTGTATTTTCTAAGTGTAGAAGGATTCAATTTAATATGAAAGGTTGATTTCACTTGAAGTAGTTTAATTGATTTGAGAATTTTAATTTTTGTTTTCTTTTATTTCATTTGATTACACTTAGGAACTAAGTGTTATAACGAGAGGAAAAGAGGATTTCCCTCTTTCATCCTTACCTTAAGTCAGTTTCTAATGTTTATTAATTTGATTTAGTTCTCTTTAGTGAATGGCTTGTTAAATGGTTTAACTAATCTTAAGTTTAGGTTCACTTTAAATAATCCTATTCAAAATGAAAGGCATCTTAAGATTAATTTAATTGAATTACTACCACATGACATATATTAAATCATTCCATTACATCACATGTAACATGCATATGATTTAATCCTAAGTATATCCATACATTAAATCATTCCATTCCATCATATCGACCACCGTACAATGACCATTTCATCCACTTTCAGACGGTATTCATTTCTATCGCTAGGTAGTTACTTTCCACCTACTCTTGCTAATAGATTGAATAAGCCATATTTAATCAAGAGGGAGGTAGTTATTAAAATATTTAAGAATCTCTTAAATAAAACCTGACTTTTAGTTACTAGAGCCTAAAATGATAGAGGAAGTGGGCAAGAGCGATGATCCTAGTTATTGCCCCTACCATCGCATGTTAGGCTATGTCTTATAAGATTGTACTTCTTTTAAGAACTAGCTTGAGCACAGCTACAAGTTGGGAGCCATAGTTTACCTCTCTGATCCTACCTATTGTAGTTCTTATCCTTTCCTTTTTGATTTAGAATCGAACTATCCTTCTCTGAATCAATCAGGTTCACCTCTTGAGATTGACTTGGAGCCAACAGACTCTGAGGATCCCATAGGTGAAGTTAAAGGTATGTTCTATTAGAAGGTAGAACTTTCCATAAGCTCATCATTCTAAGAATTCATTGAAGTCAACTTACACAGTGACAAAATTCTACCTCCTAAGGTAGCACCTCAGGATAAGGGTAAGCAAGTCATTGGTTCTAGTGAGCAGATAGCCCCTCCATATGATGCTCCACTCATGGATATGCTTGTGGAAGACCAAGCTAGAGATGATTACCATGTCCTAGTTCACTTTACAAAGTTTTCAACAAGGTTAAGTATATACGACACCCTTTTCTTATCTAAAGAGATGAGATAATTTGCCTTATTTGATCTAGAGATATACTTAGCTCAGCTGACTACTACTAAAAAGAAGGCATGCCACTCAAAGGATATCTTAGAAGTTAAATTCTATGATGAAAACTTACTCTTATGGATGACCGAGCATAATCATCTCTTTACATTACAGTGGATTTTGGCAGATACAGGCTATCCAAAGTTTTGGTTGACCTAGGTGTACCAGTCAACATTATGAGTCTAAGAACCCTTGCCTACTTGAGGATCGACATATCCAAACTCTAAAAAGAAAGGATGATGTTGAGAGGATTCAATGAACAAGATGAGAGGGCCTTATGTTATTTATTTTTGGATGTATAAGGGGAGGTGTACTTTTTAATGTGATCAAATACTACATTGAGGTATGATGTACTATCTCGAAAGATAGAGACATCACCCTACAATGGACTAGATCACATAATAAGGACTCCTAAGGCATGATGGGTCTTCAAACGTACTAGCAATTTTTCCCTTATTTTACATGGATGAATAAAATAGGGTTTATATTAAACTAGGTTCTTAAGTTCCCTATGGAGGCAAGCCACCATAGTTAATTACATCTTAGCAAATGAAATTTTCTAAGAATAGTCTTGATTAAAGTAGACAATTATCATCTCCAAACATTTCAAGGTTAGACTATTAAAGGATTATTTGTATTTGGAAAATCAATTGGGAAAGTTCAAAGAGAAGACTTATTTTTGGAATCCAAATGAAAGAAGTAAGAAATGCTCATAATACTGGGAAGCTTAGTGAGCATTCCAATCTATCCTATGGTTGGGCATTATAATTTTGAGGTTGAGGAGATTTATATGTTTTGAGTTAAAATTTTATTAGATCACTAGGGCTTATAATCCACCAACACAAGGTTGTGGGAAAGCTTAAGAGGTAAGGATTTATGCTCGTAGCCTATAGGAAATAGCTATCTCAGATCTTAAATCAAGGGAGCTTTAGTATGAGATAAAGCATGACCTAAATCTAAGCGATAGGTGGACATTAGGGTTTACCTCTACAAGTGAGAATAAATTGTCCGACTTCTAGACTTATAATTGCTTCGAGTGGCCGCCAGCTAACTCCTCCTATAATTTTAAAACTAAGTAGACTGGTTTTATGAATTGCAAGATATTCATGGTAGTTATTTAATTAGAAAGAGACTAAAGTCCTAAACACACTCCCTATGAGACAAGATCATGAGTGGTTTGAGCATATGACTTAATCTATATATGTAAAATCTTTTCAAATTTTATTTCATTTTAGACATATCATTTTGATAGAGGCTTTAGGATATCTTATGCCTAAATACATGACGAAATAGGTTATGGGTCAAATCAGTTAAAAGATGGTGTTCTCCACCATAATGGATGCCCTCATAGGTCAAGCATTCCTATATGGTGCAAGGATGGAGATCCTTCATGTTCAAGAGAGAAAGAATATGCATGGATGATGTGAAACATACAACCACACAATTATGGGGTTGCTAAATCTTTTAATTATCTTATTTATGTCTTAGGCTTTATAATGAGGTTATTAGTTGTTTAAAATTTAGTTATAAGTGATTAGTTAGGTAAAAATGTAATTTTTATCCTAAGAGCTTAATCGTACCAAAGCCACACATTAAAGCATCAATCATTTTTAAGAAACTATGAAAAGAATGTCATCTTGATGCATAATATAAACATAATATCAAACAATTATATAAACTATCATAAAAGAATAAAAGGTTGGTGCATTTGGGTGTCATTTTCAGAGAGAACATATGGGTAGCCGACTCTACCCTTATACAATGAGTATGAAAGAATAATTATAATTGTATTAAATGCTATGGGGGACTTCTTTCTTTATATCTCCATATCTGATTTGGTTCCTTCTTTGATTCGGATGGTGCTTACTTCAAAGGCATCATAGGGCACTCCAAGAAAAATCCTTCTGGCCACTACTCATGCTAATGCTCGGTAGCACTAATCCTAATTCCTATTGCAAAAATTACATTTATGTGGGAAAAGTAAATCTAAGTACACTTGCAAAATAAAGGTTAGCTAAATATACATATATTCGCAAGCAATTGTATTTATAATTTGGACTTACCACCCTACACATGGGTAACTAAGCCCACATCTCCTAGCTTAGATTATGCTTAAAGATTTAAACAACCTACGAAAAGAGCATTCAGATTTATTTTTAAGATCCCTTAAGCATAATCCCTTACATAAAACATGATTAAGCTAATAATGGCCTATCATCCAATCTACCAAGCATACACCCTAACATCAATCTAAAAACACACATGACATCATACACCATCTTAAATTAGAGTTAGAAGTGGTGACATAATTCTAATGTGTATATTAAGGATAGTGTGTTTCATCTTATCAATCATTAGTGTTGTATTTTCTAGGCGTGGTAGGATTCAATTTAAAATGAAAGGTTGATTTCACTTGAAGTAGTTTATTTGATTAGAGAATTTTAATTTGTGTTTTCTTTTGTTTCATTTGATTACACTTAGCAATTAAGTGTTATAAAGAGAGTAAAAGAGGATTACCCTCTTTCATCCTTACTTTAAGTCACTTTCTAAAGTATATTAATTTGATTTAGTTCTCTTTAACAAATGGCTTATTAAATGATTTAAAAAATCCTAAGTTTAGGTTCACTTTAAATAATCCTATCCAAGATGAAAGGCATCTTAAGATTAATTTAAACAAATTACTACCACATGACATATATTAAATCATTTCTTTCCATCACATGTAACATGCATATGATTTAAGCCTAAGTGTATCTATACATGCAATATATTTTAGCACACTTAAATGTTGAATATATGTGTATGTTTAGAATTTATATTATATTTGATTAAATTATTTAAACATATTAATTTAAAACTTTATCCAAATTCCTATACAAAAGGATGTAAGAATGAAATTGAATAGCAGTGACATTGTTAAACTAGGGAAGTGAGGTAATCAAATGACCTCCTTGGAGCTAGATAAAGCTTTGTATTCTCAGGATGTCTAGACTATATACCTATTTTCATTCAAATATATGCAAATTCATATACATAAACATTAGAAGTAAGCTCCAAAATCATATGGCTAGTTAATTCAACCACTTAGCCAATTATGAATGCATGCAATTTTAATGTAAAATGGGATTTTCATTTACTAATCACATATACATATACATGTACAAAGATATAGGAATGTACGTGTCATTGTTAAACCAAGGAAGTGAGGTAATCATATGACTTTCTTGGGGCTAACTAAAGCCTCAGATTTCAGATGTCTAGACTACATACTTGCTTTTCTTGAACACACATGGATGTATACATGAATGATGGAAAGAAAATCATGCAAAGAGTGTATATATATTTTTGATTGAATCATTTATATATATGATTTAAACATCTATCCAAATTCTAATGCTGGAATACATAAGAATGAAATCAAATGGGTACGTGCCATTATTAAACCAGAGAGATGAGATAATCAAATGACCTCCTTGGGGCTAACTAAAGCCTCGTGTTCCCGGGATGTCCAGAGTACAAACCCATTACCATTCAATCTTATATAAATCAACACATTAATAGAGGAAAGAGAACTCAATATTCATACACTTAAGCTATAAGCACATGCATTTCTTATGTATTTATAACTGGCATCATAACACATATTATTATTCATTTATAAGCTTTTTAAAAATACATTTGGATTTAATAGTTATAATAGCCATGCATATATTAAATTAAATCAACACATGCAAGCTTACGTGTTACATAAAGGAAATCATCTTTATTTTACTTGATTTTGAAAAGATGGATGCAGGAATTCAAATAACATACCAAATTTAACATGATTGGAAAGAGTACAATCAAATATTAGCATGAGATTCATTCAACCAAACTAGTTTTTAAGGAAAATCAAATCAAATAAAATTATTTAAATCAAACCAAAGATTTTTTTTAATTAAGTTTTGAATTTGATTTGATTTAAAAAACAATTTAAGCAAACCGGTAGGTTTAGGTTAATTTAGTTTTTTTATCTTATTTTTTATTTAATTTTGATTATTATTCTTATTTTTTATTAAGTTTTTTATTTTTATTTACTTTGGTTTATTTATTTTAGGCTTATTTATTTTAGTTTAGAATTTTTATTTTAGTTTAGTTTCAAAGTTTAGGTTTGTGTTTATGTTTATTTTTTAGTTTAGTTTTATTTCTATTTTATTGTTTTTGTTTAGGTTTTATTTTTTATTTTTAGATTTAGCTTTGGGGTTTATGGTTTAGGTTTAGGGTTAGTTTTAGGGTTTAGGGCTTAGGGTTAGGGTTTTTTTATTTTTTTATTTATTTTAAAATTAAGTATAGTGGTAGGTTTAGGTTTATTTAGTTTATTTTTTTAGTTTAGAATTCTTATTTTAGTTTATTTTTGAAGTTTAGGTTTGTGTTTATGTTTAATTTTTAGTTTACTTTTATTTTTATTTTATTTTTTATGTTTAGGTTTTATTTTTTTCTTTTATAGGTTTAGGTTTAGGTTTAGGTTTAGGGTTTAGGGTTTAGGGTAGTTTAGGGTTTAGGATTGTTAAGGTTTTTTTTTTTTTTTAAAATTAAGCAGGTAGGTTTAGGTTTATGTAGTTTCTTTTTTAATTTAGAATTTTTATTTTAGTTTATTTTCAAAGTGTAGGTTCATGTTTATGTTTATTTTTTAGTTTAGTTTTACTTTTATTTTATTTTTTATGTTTAAGTTTTATTTTTTCTCTTTAGGTTTAGGTTTAGGTTTGGGTTTAAGTTTAAGGTGTCATTTTAGGGTTTAGTTTAGGGTTTTTTTTATTTTTTATTTTTTTAAAATTAAGTATACTAGTAGGTTTAGGTTTATTTAGTTTATTTTTTATTTATTTTAGTTTATTTTATTTTTTAATATAATGTAGTTTAGTTTATTTATTTTAGGTTTATTTATTTTAGTTTAGGTTTATTATTTTAGTATGTTTTTTACGTTCAGGTTTAGGTTTAGGTTGATTTTTTATCTAGTTTTATTTTTATTTTATTTTTCAGGTTTAGTTTTTTTCTTGAGATTAGGTTTATGTTTTTATTTTAGGTCTAATTTTAGGTTTTATTTTTTAGGTTAGGTTTTTGTTTATTTTTAGTTTATTTTATTTTATTTAGTTTAGGTTTAGGTTTAGGTTTAGGTTTAGTTTATTTTAGGTTTAGGTTTAGGTTTTATTTATTTAATTTAGTTTATTTTAGTTTAGGTTTAAGTTTATTATATGCTATTTATTTTATTTTTATTTTAGGTTTAGTGTTTTTTTAGGTTATAGTTTAGGTTTTTTTTTCTATTTATTTCAAGGTTTTATTTTCTATTTATTTTTAGGTTTTATTTTTAGGTATATTTTTTAGGTTTAGGATTTTACTTAATTTTTAATTTATTCTATTTTAGGTTTATTTTTATTTTATCTATCTTTAGTTTTATTTTATTTAGGTTTTAATCCAGGTTTGTTTTTTGTAGTTTAGTTTATTTTTTATATATTTTATTTTAGTTTATTTTATTCTTTTATTTTTTTATTTTTTATTTTGGTTTTGGTTTAGCTTTAATTTATTTTATTTTCATATTTTATTTAGGTTTAAGTTTTTTATTTATTTTATTTTAGATCATATTTTTATTTTAGAGTTTTAGGTTTTTTAGGATTTAGTTTAGTTTTAGGTGGGGCTCAATCCAAAGTTATAGGTTTTATAGTTTAGGGTTTGAGTCAGTGGAGGTTTAGTGTATAGTTTAGGGTTTAGGAGTTAGGGTTTAGGGTTTAGTGTAGGCTTTATAGTTTAGCCTTTTATAGTTAGATTAGGGTTTAGGGCTTTTAGCTTTAGGCTAGTGGTTTAGGGTTAGGTTTAGGGTTTAGGTTAATCAGGGTTTAGGTTTGGAGGCCTGGGTTTAGAGGTTAGGGTTGGTTAGGGATCAGGTCAGGCATGGGTTTAAGGTTTAGTTGCTCTGGGTTTAGGGTTTTGAGTTTTAGGGTTTAAGGTTGTAGGTCAGGGTTTAGGATTTTTTTAAATTTAGCAAAACCATTAGGTTTATGTTTATTTAGTTTAATTTTTATTTATTTTAGTTTTTTTATTTTTAATTCAATTTATTATTTATTTTTTTTAGTTTTACTTATTTATTTTACTTTATGTTTATTATTTAGTTTATTTTTTTGCTTTAGGTTTCAATTTATGTTTATTTCAAGTTTATTTTATTTTAATTTATATTTTAATTTTAGGTTTTATTTTTCATTTTATGTTTTCTTTATTTAGGTTTAGGTTTTAGGTTTTATGGTTTAGTTTAAGGTTTAGGGTTTAATTTTAGGTTTAGTATTTTTTTAGGTTTAGTTTTAGCTTTTAGGGCCCAGGGCCTAGTTTAGGTCAGGTGTTTAGGCTCCAGCCTTGTGGTAGTGGTTTACATTGGTCAGTGAGGCCCAGTGAGCCAACCAGGGTTTATGGAGGATGTTTTAAGGGTTTGGGTTTAGGGCCCAGGAAGTGGAGGGTTTAGGTTGGGGTTTGTAGAGGTGGTAAAGATTTTACAATGTAGGGTCAGTTTAGGTCCGTGGGTATTTTAGGGTGCAGTTGTAAGGGGTAGGGTTTAGGGATCAGGGTTAGTTTTTTTTATTTTTTTATATTTTTAATTTTTTAAAGTTAGAAAATTAGTAGGTTTAAGTTTATTTTGTTTATTTATTTTATTTTTATTTATTTTATTTTATTTTATTTTATTTTTTACTTTGGTTTATTTTTATTTTTATTAAGTTTATTTAGGTTTATTTATTTTAGTTTAGGTTTTTTATTTTGTTTATTTTTTAGGTTTAAGCTTAAGTTTAAATTTAATTTTTAGTTTTGTATTATTTTTATTTTATTTTTTAAATTTAAGTTATATTTTTTTAAGGTTTAGTTTAGGTTTTAATTATATTTTTTAGGTTTAGGTTTAGGTTTTAGGTTTTTATTTTAGGTTTTATATCTTTAGTTTAGGTTTAGGTGTATTTTTAGTTTATTTTATATTATTTAGTTTAGGTTTATGTTTAGGTTTAGTATATTTTAGGCTTAGGTTTTATTTATTTTAGTTTAGTTTATTTTTGTTTAGGTTTAGTTTTATTTAAATTATATTTTAGGGTTAGGTTTTTTTTAGTTAAGGGTTTAGTTTTTATTTTATATTTATTGTTTAGGTTTATTTTTTAGGTTTAGGTTTTTATTTAGTTTTTATTTTATTTTATTTTTATTTTAAGTTTACTTTTTATTTTATTTAGGTTTTTTATTTATTTATTTTTGTTTAGGTTTTTATTTATTTATTTTTTGTTTAACTTTTTTTTGTTTAAGTTTAGGTTTTGATTTTAGTTTATGTTTTAAATTTATTTTATTTTATTATTTTATTTTAATTTAGGTTTATTTATTTATTTTATTTTTAAGTTTTTTTTAGTTTAGGTTTAGGTTTTTAGCTTTTTAGGGTTTAGGGTTTAGGGTTTTGGGTGTGGGGTTTAGGGTTTAGAGTTTAGGTTTTCGAGTTGATAGTTAAGGGTTTCGGGTTTTAGGGTTTAGGGTTTAGTGTTTAGGTTTTTTAGGATTTAGGGTTGAGGTTTTAGGTTTAAGGTTTAAGTTTTAGTTTAGGGTTTAGGATTTTTGGCTTTTTGCTTTATATAATATAGAATAATTTTAGATTCAATATTTCTTCTTTTCAATTTCATCAACCAAGTAACACGACAATTTTTCTATGACATAGGTGATGACATAGACCAAAAATGAGCACGCAAAGAGGAAATCAAAAACTCTAGATAACTAGAACTATCTCTACTATAAAGACATAATTCCATAAGCTATAGATCAGATCGGTCGTTCTTCAGTTTCTCCAGTACCCATCAGAACCCCGGCCTCTGAAGTAGCGAGATCCACCATCATATCGCCTATTTCTTCCTCCGCCACCACCACAGACGTAACCTTCATCGCTTCTCTCGCCTCCATAACCGCCCGCTCACCATCACCTCCATATCCACCATCACCTCTAGATCCCCACCACCACTATGACAACCGCCTGCCTTCTCCTCCAGATCTAGACTGGCAAGTTGGCGATGATGTTTTCTGGTTCCGCCCATTCTTGGGCTTAGGATCGTTTAGGTTTGTTAGGTTTTATGGTTTAGGTTTATTTTTAATATATTTAGTTACTTTACCTTTAGGTTTAGGGTTTGGGGTTTAGGGCTAGGGTTTAGGGTTTGGGGTTTATGGTTTATGGTTTAGGATTTTAGGGTTTATGCTTTACAGTTTAGGGTTTAAGGTTAGGGTTTAGGGTTTAAGGTTTTTTTAAAAAAATTAAATAAATTGATAGGTTTAGGATTATTTAATAAATTTAGTTTATTTTTTATTTATTTTAGATTACATTATTTTTATTTTTATTTAGGTTTATTTTTCATTTTAATTTAGTTTAGTTTATTTATTTTAGGTTTATTTATTTTAGCTTAGGTTTTTTATTTTTATTTATTTTCAAGGTTTAAGTTATGTTTCGGTTTATTTTTTAATTGAATTTTAATTTTATTTTATTTTTTAGGATTAGGTTTTATTTTTATTTGTAGGTTTAGGTTTAGGTTTTTATTTTATTTTTTATTTTTGGTTTAGGTTTTAAGATTTTATTTTAGGTTTATTTTGAGATTTTATTTTTTAGTTTAGGTTTATGTTTATTTATAATTTATTTTATTTTATTTAGTTTAGGTTTAAGTTTAATTCATTTTAGGTTTAGGTTTAGGTTTTATGTATTTCAATTTTGTTTATTTTAGTTTAGGTTTGGATTTATTTTATTTTTATTTTAGGTTAAGGTTAATTTTTTTAGTTTAGTGGTTTATGTTTTATTTATTTTTAGGTTTTATTTTAGTTTTATTTTTTAGGTTGGGTTTTATTTAGTTTTATTTTATTTTATTTTATTTTATGTTTAGTATTTATTATATTTTGGTTTTTTATTCTTAAGTTTATTTTATTTTTTAGTTTAGTTTAGGTTTTATTTATTTTATTTTAGTTTATTAATTTATTTATTTTATTTTATTTTTTAGGTTTAAGTTTATGTTCAGGTTTAAGTTTAAGTTTTTATTTTATTTTATTATTTTATTTTATTTATGTTTAGGTTTTTTCATTTATTTTATTTTTAGGTTTTATTTAGTTAAGGTTTAAGTTTTTAGGTTTTTAGGATTTAGTGTTTAGGGTTCTGGGTTTAGGGTTGAGGGTTTAGGATTTAGCATTTTAGGGTTTTGGGATTTAGGGTTTAGGGTTAGGGTTTAGGGTTTAGGGTTTAGTGTTTAGGCTTTACAATTTAGGGTTTTTATGGTTTAAAGTTTATGGTTTTGTTTTAGGGTTGGTTTATGGTGTTTTTAGGGTTTTTAGGGTTTGGGGTTAGTTTATGGTTTAGAATTTAGGATTTAGGATTTAGGGTTAGTTTAGGGTTTAGGGTTTAGGGTTTTAAGGGTTTTTTTTGGTGAAACTAGAAAAAATGTATTGCTATAAAGAAAAGGAACAAAGTCCTTAAAGGGGGCAAATCTATAAGCAAATGTTCAAAGAGCTACAAAAAGTCCTAAGGAGATTAGCCCCCTAGCTAATACAATAAATAATGAATGTATGCTAATAAAAAAAGAAACAGAGATCCACCAAAAATAATCCTTGAGATCAGCAACAAACTTCCTCTGCTCCTTTTAAAATTACAACAATCAAGGAGCAAAAGTTTCCCAACCTGTACTAGAGATTTGCATCAAGCTTGTAAAGGGATGAGTATAAATAATGAAATAGTTAATTAAGCATAAAATACAAGAGCAGAAAGAAGTTTACTTATTTTAGCCTTTTATTTATTTTAGCTTATTATTTATTTATTTTTATTTAGGTTTATTTTTTATTTTTATTTAGTTTAGTTTATTTATTTAAAGTTTACTTATTTTAGTTTAAGTTTTTTTTTTTATTTTTCTTTTTAGGTTTAGGTTTTTATTTTATTTTTTTAGGTTTATGTTTTAGGTTTTTATTATAGGTTTAGTTTTAGGTTTTAATTTTTAGTTTAAGTTTGGGTTTATTTTTAGTTTATTTTATTTTATTTAGTTTAGGTTTAGATTTTATTTATTTTAGTTTAGGTTTAGGTTTATTTTATTTTGTTTATTTTGTTTTTATTTTAGGTTTAAGTTTTTTTAACTTAAGGATTTTGGTTTTATTTTTTTTATTTTTAGGATTTATTTTAAGGTTTATTTTTTAGGTTTAGGTTTTTATTTAATTTTAATTTTATTTTATTTATTTAGTTCTTTTATTCTTAGGTTTGTTTTATTTTTTTTAGTTTAGTTTAGGTTTTTATTTGTTTTATTTTAGTTTATATTTATTAGTTTATTTTATTTTATTTTAGGTTTAGATTTAGGATTTATAGGTTTTATTTTATTTGTTTTATTATTTTATTTAGGTTTTATTTTATTTATTTTAGTTTTATTTAGTTTAGGTTTTAAGTTTTAGGATTTGGGATGGGTTTAGGGCCCAGGGTCAGGGTTTAGGGGTGGTTTGGTGTTCAGGGTTTAGTGTTTAGCTTTAGGTTTAGGTTAGGGTTTACATTTGTTAGCTTAACTAGGCTTTATGGTTTAGGGCTCAGGGCTCTCGTTAGTTTAGGATTATTTGTTTTAGTTTTAGGGTTATTTTAAAGTTTAGGGTGTGTTTTTTTAAAAACAAACCATAGGTTTAGGTTTATTTAGTTTATTTTATTTTTTATTTTATTTTATTTTTATTTAAGTTTATTTTTTATTTATATTTAGTATAGTTCATTTATTTTAGGTTTATTTATTTTAATTTAAGTTTTTTATTATAATTTATTTTAGGTTTAGGTTTAGGTTTATGTTTATTCTTAGTTTAGTTTTTTTTTTTTTTATTTTTAGGTTTATTTTTGATTTTAAGTTTGGTTTAGTTTTCATTTTATTTTTAGGTTTAGGTTTTGGTTTTATTTTTTATTTTATTTTAGGTTTTATTTTAGTTTATGTTTAGGTTTATTTTAGATTATTTTATTTTATTTTGTTTATGGTTTAAGTTTAGTTTATTTTTGTATTAGGTTTAGGTTTAGGTTTTATTTATTTTAGTTTAGGTTTATGTTTATTTTATTTTGTTTATTTTAGGTTTATGTATTTTCTTTTAGTTTAGGCTTTAAGTTTTATTTTTATTTATTTTTTTATGTTTTATTTTTAGGTTTGTTGTTTGGTTTTGGTTTTATTTAGTTTTATTTTATTTTATTTTAGGTTTACTTTATTTTATTTTATTTAGGTCTTTTTAGGTTTATTTTATTTTTAGGTTAGTTTAGGTTTTATTTATTTTATTTTATTTTAGTTTTTTTTTTTTATTTTATTTTTAGGTTTAGGTTTTAGTTTAGGTTTTTATTTTATTTAGTATTTTTATTTTATTTAGGTCTAGGTTTATTTAATTATTTTATTTTTAGGTTTTATTTAGTTTAGGTTTTTAGGTTTTTAGGGTTTACAGTATATGGTTTGGGGTTTAGGGTTGTAGGTTTTAGGGTTTAGTGTTTAGAGTTTAGGGTTTAGGGTTTAGGGTTTAGATTTTAGGTTTAGGGTTCAGGTTTTTGTCTAGGGTTTAGGGTTTTTGATTTTTTATTTTTTTTTAAACAGAGAACAAATTCAAATTCAACATTTCTTCTATTTGATTTCATCATCCTAGTAATAAATGAGGGAAGTGAGGTAATCAAATGTCCTCCTTGGGGCTAGGTATAGCTTCATGTTCCCGGGACGTCTAGACTATACACCCATTACCATTCAATCTTATATAAATCAACACATGAATACAAGAAAGAGAACTCATCATTCATACACTTAAGCTATAAGCACATTCATTTCTTATGTATTTATAACTAGCATCATAACATATATTTTTACTATTCATTTATAAGATTTTGATAAATACATATAGATTTAATAGTGATAATAGCCACACATATACTAAATTAAATCAATACATGCAAGCTTACATAAAAGAAATCCATTTTATTTTACTTGATTTTGAAAAGATGGATGCATGAATTCAAATGACATACCAAATTTAACATAATTGGAAAGAGGACAATCAAATATAAGCATGTGATTCATTGAACCAAACTAGTTCTTAAGGATAATCTAATCAAATAAGATTATTTAAAGCAAACCAAAGCTTCTTTATTAATTAAGTTTCGATTTGATTTGATTTAAAGAGAAGAAGAGAAATCATCACTTCCTGTTTTAAACCCATTCCCACATTAGTGATTTGATTTAATTTAAGAAAATGTAATTAAGTTGATTTTATGGGTTAATTAAGTTGAACCCTTAATTAGGTGAATTAATTACCTTACTTATGTCACCATAAAGTAATTAACTAAATAATTATGAGCCAACATGATATGCATGGAAAATAAATTTAAAATGATCCTAATATTTAAAAGGGGCCTAATGCAATTTGCTCATGATTAATAGTTAATTAGATTAAGTTAATTAATTAAATACTCTTATGGTTTTCCCACACATGTGGACTAACCTTAATTTCATTAAACTCCTTTAAGTTATTAAACCAAAAGATCGACCCCATGATTTAATTAATTAAGGTCTGATGTGATTATGATTTCAATTTTATTAAGTGATTTAATTTATTAGTTAAATCTTAATTAATTTCATTTTAAAAAAGATTGAAATGAACTTAAGGAAAGGGGTCCCAACCCTATTCCTTAGTTCACTTACTATTGAATAATGATTAATAAACTTAATTAACTAATTTCTTACTGTCCATGGGATTAATTAATCATTAATTAACTTAAAAGAGTAGTTAAGGTTTAATTAGTCAATTTTCTTAATTAAGTAAGCAATAAATCTCAAGAAAATCATGGGAGGCAGATGTCATCCTATTAAATTAACCCATAAAATTTGGGATTAATTTCTTAAGTAATTAAAAATAATTAAGTTAATTAATTCTATATTTAAATCTTAATTACTATTTAAAATTAGTTAAGATCATTTTTAATTAATTCTCCTCTGAAATACCTTTCAAATGAGTATTTATTTAAAATTTTTT
Organism: Cymbidium sinense; assembly: GCA_021442155.1. Taxonomy (NCBI): domain Eukaryota; kingdom Viridiplantae; phylum Streptophyta; class Magnoliopsida; order Asparagales; family Orchidaceae; genus Cymbidium; species Cymbidium sinense. Next base: position 293,425,851 of record CM038214.1, on the reverse strand, counting down.
ATTTCTCTATAAATTTTTATTATTTTCAAAAGTTTTAGTTATTAAAATGATTAATTAAGCCTAATTAAAGCATAATCTTGTTGGCGCCACATGGCGTGCTGATGCGACGCACTTTTCACATGGCGCCATGTGATTGACTACTTAAAACTTATCTGGCTCAGTACCTATGTGGTGGTGAGGGACGTGATTTCTCGTACACCATTCGATCTAAGATTGGATGGCTATGATTAACCCCATAGCTTAATAGGATTAAATCAGATCAATCTACCATATCTAATCATGACCGTCCATTTTGATCACCTATAATGGATGGTGCATGATCTAACATCACTCGAGTGAGGGAGAATGGAGTCCGTCCAACATTGCTCACTTGGTTGGAGCTTACCCGAGCTCAGATCAACTCTAAAAGAATCCCACACCTTTTCAACATCGATCAGATGGGATCCAATGATCAACATCACACAAGATGCAAGTTTTCTTCAAAAAGCTCCAACCCATTTTGGCCTAAGGATCGGTTTTGAAAGCATACCTCACAGGAGCTCAAGATCAGTGGCTTGAACAATTAAGGAGCTTCATCTAGTTGAGATAAAGCCATGTTGAGAAGCAATTAGATCAATTCCTCTATGTTCGCTCAGAAGGCAAAGAATCGATGATTTGTAGCTCGACTTTGATCGAAGTCTCATCTCTGATGCTAGGAAGCTTGGGAGATGATTCATTCTTGCTCAACAATGCCTAGGGAAGGTGCGTGCAAAGTTAATTTGAGTTTGATGAAGAATTGAAGAAGTTAGATTGGAAATGGGAGTGTCTTATTTTGGGATAGACGGGAATGGAATTTTCTGATCAAGGAACGAGCTTGGGAGTTTAGGAAAAGGCTCTAGCGGCTTTTCTTGGGTAGCTAGAGCTCTAAGGAATGATATTTGTATGTGTTTGAGTGGAAATGAGGGGGTGTATACCCCCTTTCATCTTGATCGGATGATGGGATTAGGTTTGGCCTCTCGTGGGCATCCGACCATCTCAGGGATTCTTGGGTGGCAAAGAGGAGGTGAGTTGGCTCAGCTTTGTTGGTTGAAGGTGTGGAGGTAGCTACCAAGGAGGAAACATGGGTGTCTTATGGGTTTTAAATGCTTGAGTGGGGTGGGTAAGGTGATTTTACCTCTTCTAGGGCATGGCTGATCCAACCACCTCTTGGGTCATGTTGGGCAGTGTCCTAGGTGCCTAGGTGGACCATTGGGAGAGTACAAAGTGGCCAAAGAATATAAATGACCACTTGCATGGGTGATTTATCTGATGTAATGCCCTTGACCTAAGGGTAGAATGATCATTTGGCATTAGATTTTATTTGGGCAGATTGAAATGAGCCAAAAGTGGGTTAACCCAAATTTCAAGTTAATTAGAGTTAATTTAGTTAGGTTTGGCTCAATTTGACTCATTTAGGTGAAATCAAGTTAGGGTGGAACAAGTTGACCAATTGGTCAAATTGGGTCAAACTAAGGGTTGGATCAAGTTCATATGATCATTTGGGATGTTTTGGTTCAATTGGTTTGGTTTAGTTTGATTAGATTGATTTTTGGCTCATTTGAATTCATTTGGGTCAACAAATGGGTTAAGTTGACCAATTTGACCAAATTGGCTAAATTAGCTTGTGTTGGGTGTTGGTTTGGGTTTAGTTGACCAATTGAAGATGATTGTAGGCTTTAGTTTTAATTAATTTGGATTTGGTTTTGATTTAGGCCAACTTGAACCTTTAAGTCAATTACGTTCAATTGGGACCAATCATAGCTTTGGTCAACTTCAATAATCAATTAAGAATGAACTTGAGCCATTGGATGCAATATATTTGGCTTATATTTTGATTCGACCCAATTTTGTATTTTAGGTCAATTATGGTAAACATGGGTCAAGATGGACAATTGGGTTTGGTTTGACTCAATTAGAGGTCAAGTCATTTTTAAATATTGAGTTTGATTTAGTATGAATCATTGGCTTTAAGGGATTTGGCATAGGTAGCAATTTGGATAGTTTGGATTCATATGGGTTAAGGGGTTGACTAGGTCAAATGACCAAGTTGACTTGGTTTGACTCAATTTGTGATAATTGATCTACTTAGGGTGATCAACAATCATGATGGGAGATTTTGATGGGCTTGGTTCAATCTAATTTGGGTAGAATTAGAACTTGTCTCAAATAGGTCAAATTGGCCACTTTGGGTCAAGTGGACCAATTGGGTTTAGTTGGCTTGATTTTGGGTTGAGTTTGATTTAGTTGAGTTTATATATAGATTTGGGATTGATAAATAAATTCAAATGCAATTGGCTTGAGTTCAAATGGGTTTTGATTCATTTGAACATTTCAAGTCAAAAGGGTTAAGTTGGGTTTGACTTGGGTTGATTTTGATTGTAGATTTCATTTATATTTGTGAATATGATTGAAGGTATGATTGATTCATGAAAAAATCAATTGAATTTGGGTTTTGGAATGAATGAATTTTGCTAAATCCATAGAGTTGGGTCGTGTGGCTTAGGTTTTGATTTTGATTTTGTTTGATTTAGTTTTGATGATTTAAATGTATATTTCATTTAAATTTATGAAGATTATTAAAAATATGATTAATTTGTGAGAAAATCAATTGAGTTTGACTTTATTTAGATTAAGATTTGGCTAAGTCCATGGAATAGGTCATGTGGCTTAGGAAGGGTTTTGATTTAATTTGATTTAGTTTGATTTAGTTTTGATCATTTAAATGTAGATTTGATTTATATTGAGGAAGATGACTGAAGATATAAATTGATTATGAGAAATTCAATTGATTTTGAATTGATTTGGATTAAGATTTGGCTAAGTCCATGGGATAGGTTATATGACTTAGGAAGGGTTTCAAGTTTGGATTTGATCGTAGGCTTCAATCATTTGGTTTTAGAATTTCAGTTTGGATTTTGATTTGAATTGAACTTGAAGTTTGGTTTAAGAAGGTGAACATTGATTGGATTTGGGTTGTAGGGTAAGTGGATTATCCTAATCCCTAAGACATAACCTAATCTTATAGTTAACCCTTCTAAGTCTTTAGGCTTAGGTTAAGTGTTTACCTACTTGTTAGAAGTGTCTTATAACTAGAGAAGTCTTTATGTTCAAATTATAATTGGAAAAAGTCTTGACTTTGGCAAGGGTTAAGCCAGAACCTTTTGTTTAAAAAACCTTTTTGTTAATATTAAAGATATGGAAAAATTGGTTTGCGATCTTGAAGTCTCTGTTATATATGATCCTTCTAAGATTAAGGACCTGACTGAGGTAAAAGATAAACTTGTTCATTTCCAAAATATGGAAGAGACTTATAAAGTCTAGTAAAAATATTATGGATGGTGATAAGAATACTAGCTATTTCCATGCGTTAATTAATAAATAGAGAGCTTTAAATAATATTTAATAATTAAAGACAATAATGTAGATTGGATTACATAAAATAATGATATCAAGGAATCTATTATTAATTACTTTAGAAATATGCTTAATAAGAATTTCTCTTATAAATCTATTTCTAAACCACATTTGATTCCTTCTATTATTACTAAAGATGATAATGATTTGCTTACCATTGTACCTAATGAAGATGAAATTTTTAAAGTTCTTAATAGCATGAACATAGATTTTGTTGCTAGTCCGGAGGGTTTCACTACTCAATTTATTTAAAAATATTGGTTTATCGTTAAAAATGATTTGATTGAGACTGTAATTGATTTTTTAATGGTAATCCTTTTTCCTAGATATTTTTCTAGTACTTCTATTATTCTCATTCCTAAGAAAGATAATCTAGACAATTGGAGTGATTTTAGACCTATTAGTCTTTACACCTTCTTTAATAAGTTGATTTCCAAAATTCTTACCAACAAGCTTAGTCCTTTACTTAATAGATCTATCTCTCTCAACCAAATAAGTTTTGGTAGAAGTAGGTCTATTTATGATACTATTTTACTTGCCCAAGAATTAATTCATGATCTTGATGCCAAGAATAGAGGTGGCAACATTCTTTTCAAATTAGATATTACCAAAGCCTTTGACAACATCTCTTGGGATTTTCTTTTCCATATTTGAATTTATTTTGTTTTTCTAATAAATTTATTTATTTTATTAAAAATTGTATTAATAATGCCTATTTTTTTATTTTGCTTAATAGGGAAGCCTTCAGTTTCTTTCCCTCTTCCCATGGCTTAAGACAAGGGGATCCTTTATCTCCTACTTTATTTATGATCATTGTTGAGTACTTATCTATGAGCATCGATGATTTATTCTTTTAAAATCCTTGTCTGTACTATAGAACTCTTGGTGGTCTTCTTATTTCCCACTTCAGCTTTGCAATTAATTTCATTATTTTTTGCAATGCTTCTATCATATCAAGAATCTCAAGAACTTTATAAATAAATTTGGTAGAGAAAGTGGCCTTTCTATCAATGATAACAAAAGCTATTTTATCACTTCCTCTCATATCTCCAATAATAAAATCAATCAAATCTTACGTATCACTAATTTTAAACATCAACCATTACCTCTAAAGTACTTGGGTGTTCCACTCTTCAAAGGCTTGGAACGATCCCATCTTTTGATAAGTTAATTCAAAAAAAATGTAAATAAAAGTTCTGCTTGGGAATTCCATTTGCTTTCCTTTGGTGGTAGGCTCACTATTTTTAAAAGCACTCTCAATTCAATGCCTCTTTATTTGATTAAAATTTTATTTTAGTTTATTTTTTAGGTTTAGGTTTATTTTTAGTTGAGTTTTATTTTTATTTTATTTTTTATGTTTAGGGTTTTTTTTATTTTTTTAGTTTAGGTTTTATTTTTTATTTTTATCCTAAGAGCCTAATTATATCCAAGCCACACATTAAAGCATTAATTATTTAAGAAACTATTGAAAGCACACAGTCCTAATGCACAATGTAAATATAATATTAAATAATTATATAAACTATTGTAAAATAATAAAAGGTTGGTGCAATCGAGTACTACCGGACAACCCGAAGAGAGAAAAGATGAGTAGCTAAGCTCTACCCTTATAGAACCTAGAATATGAACGAATAATTATAATTATATTAAATACTATCAGGGTATTTCTTTTCTTCATATCTTTATTTCTGATTTTGTTCCTTCTTTGATTTGGATGGTGTTTGCTTCAAAGGCATCACAGAGCACCCCAAGATAAAGCCTTCTGGCCACTGTTCATCCTAATTACCCATAACACTAATCCAAATTCCTATTGCAAAAATTACATTTATGTGGGAAAAGTAAATCTAACTATACCTACAAAATAGTGGTTAGCTAAATATACATATAATCCCAAGTAGTTGTATTTATAATTTGAACTTAGCACCCCACACATGGGTAACTATGCCCACCTATCCTAACTTGGATTATGCTTCAGGATTTAAGCAACCTGTAAAAAGAGCATTCACATTTATTTTTAAGCATCCCTTAAGCATAATCCCCTACAGAAAACATGATTAAGCCAATATTGGCCTAACTTCCAGTCTATGAAGCATACACCCTAACATCTAATCTAAAAAATACATCATAAAATAAAACATACATCACATCATACGCTGTCCTAACTTAGTGCTAGAAGTGGTGACTTAATTCTAATATGTGTATTAAGGCTTTTGTGGTAAGTCTTGTTAGGCATTAGTATTGTATTTTCTAAGTGTAGAAGGATTCAATTTAATATGAAAGGTTGATTTCACTTGAAGTAGTTTAATTGATTTGAGAATTTTAATTTTTGTTTTCTTTTATTTCATTTGGTTACACTTAGGAACTAAGTGTTATAAAGAGAGGAAAAGAGGATTTCCCTCTTTCATCCCTACCTTAAGTCACTTTCTAATGTTTATTAATTTGATTTAATTCTCTTTAGTGAATGGCTTATTAAATGGTTTAACTAATCTTAAGTTTAGGTTCACTTTAAATAATCCTATTCAAAATGAAAGGCATCTTAAGATTAATTTAATTGAATTACTACCACATGACATATATTAAATCATTCCATTACATCACATGTAACATGCATATGATTTAATCCTATGTATATCCATACATTAAATCATTCCATTCCATCATATCAGCCATCGCAGCCGCCACAATGACCATTTCATCCACTTCAGCGGCCTACCCAGCATCGGTATTCATATCTATCGCTAGGTAGTTACTTTCCACCTACTCTTGCTAATAGATTGAATAAGCCATATTCAATCAAGAGGGAGGTAGTTATTAAAATATTTAAGAATCTCTTAAATAAAACCTGACCTTTAGTTACCAGAGCCTAAAAGGATAGAGGAAGTGGGCAAGAGCGATGATCCTAGTTATTGCCCCTACCACCGCATGTTAGGCTATGTCTTATAAGATTGTACTTCTTTTAAGAACTAGCTTGAGCATAGCTACAAGTTGGGAGCCATAGTTTACCTCTCTGATCCTACCTATTGTAGTTCTTATCCTTTCCTTTTTGATTTAGAATCAAACTATCCTTCTCTGAATCAATCAGGTTCACCTTTGAGATTGACTTGGAGCCAACAGACTCTGGGGATCCCATAGGTGAAGTTAAAGGTATGTTTTATTAGAAGGTAGAACTTTCCAGAACCTCATTATTCTAAGAATTCATTGAAGTCAACTTACACAGTGACAAAGTTCTACCTCCTAAGGTAGCACCTCAGGATAAGGGTAAGCAAGTCATTGGTTCTAGTGAGCAGATAGCCCCTCCATAGGATGCTCCACCCATGGATATGCTTGTGGAAGACCAAGCTAGAGATGATTAACATGTCCTAGTTCACTTTAAAAAGTTTCCAACTAAGTTAAGTATATACGACACCCTTTTCTTATCTAAAGAGATGAGGGAATTTGCCTTATTTGATCTAGAGTTATACTTAGCTCAGCTGATTACTACTAAAAAGAAGGCATGCCACTCAAAGGATATCTTAGAAGTTAAATTCTATGATGAAAACTTACTCTTATGGATGACTGAGTATAATCGTCTTTTTACATTATAGTGGATGTTGGCAGATACAGGCTATCCAAAGTTTTGGTTAACCCAGGTGTACCAATCAACATTATGAGTCTAAGAACCCTTGCCTACTTGAGGATCGACATCTTCAAACTCTAAAAAGAAAGGATGATGTTGAGAGGATTCAATGAACAAGATGAGAGGGCCTTATGTTGTTTATTTTTGGATGTATAAGGGAGGGTGTACTTTTTAAGGTGATCAGGTACTACATTGAGGTATGATGTACTATCTCAAAAGATAGAGACATCACCCTACAATGGACTAGATCACATAATAAGGACTCCTAAGGTATGATGGGTCTTCGAACGTACTAGCAATTTTTCCCTTACTTTACATGGATGAATAAAGCAGGGTTTATATTAAACTAGGTTCTTAAGTTCCCTATGGAGGCAAGCCTCCATAGTTAATTACATCTTAGCAAATGAAATTTTCTAAGAATACTCTTGATTAAAGTAGACAATTATCATCTCCAAACATTTCAAGGTTAGACTATTAAAGGATTATTTGTATTTGCAAAATCAATTGGGAAAGTTCAAAGAGAAGACTTATTTTTGGAATCCAAATGAAATAAGTAAGAAATGCTCATAATACTGGGAAGCTTAGTAAGCATTCCAATCTATCCTATGGTTGGGCATTATAATTTTGAGGTTGAGGAGATTTATATGTTTTGAGTTAAAATTTTATTAGATCACTAGGGCTTATAATCCACCAACACAAGGTTGTGGGAATTCTTAAGAGGTAAGGATTTATGCTCATAGCCTACAGGAAATAGCTATCTCAGATCCTAAATCAAGGGAGCTTTAGTATGAGATAAAGCATGACCTAAATATGAGCGATAGGTGGACATTAGGGTTTACCTCTACAAGTGAGAATAAATTGTCTGACTTCTAGACTTATAATTGCTTCGAGTGGCCGCCAGCAAACTCCTCCTATAATTTTAAAACTAAGTAGTCTAGTTTTATGAATTGCAAGATATTCATGGTAGTTATTTAATTAGAAAGAGACTAAAGTCCTAAACACACTTCCAATGAGACAAGATCATGAGTGGTTTGAGCATATGACTTAATCTATATATGCAAAATCTTTTCAAATTTTATTTCATTTTAGACATATCATTTTGATAGAGGCTTTAGAATATCTTATGCCTAAATGCATGATGAAATAGGTTATGGGTCAAATCAGTTAGAAGATGGTGTTCTCCACCATAATGGATGCCCTCATAGGTCAAGCATTCCTATATGGTGCAAGGATGGAGATCCTTCATGTTCAAGAGAGAAAAAATATGCATGCATGATGTGAAACATACAACCACACAACTATGGGGTTGCTAAATCTTTTAATTATCTTATTTATGTTTTAGGCTTTATAATGAGGTTATGAGTGATTAGTTGGGTAAAAATGTAATTTTTATCCTAAGAGCTTAATCGTATCCAAGCCACACATTAAAGCGTCAATCATTTTTAAGAAACTATGAAAAGAATGCCATCTTGATGCATAATATAAACATAACATCAAACAATTATATAAGCTATCATAAAAGAATAAAAGGTCGGTGCATTCGGGTACTGTCGTACAACCCGAAGAGAGAACATATGGGTAGCCAGCTCTACCCTTATACAACTGTGAGTATGAAAGAATAATTATAATTGTATTAAATGCTATGGGGGACTTCTTTCTTTGTATCTCCATATCTGATTTGGTTCCTTCTTTGATTCGGATGGTGCTTGCTTCAAAGGCATCACAGCGCACTCCAGGAAAAAGCCTTCTGGCCACTACTCATCCTAATGCTCGGTAGCACTAATCCTAATTCCTATTGCAAAAATTACATTTATGTGGGAAAAGTAAATCTAAGTACACCTGCAAAATAAAGGTTAGCTAAATATACATATATTCGCAAGCAATTGTATTTATAATTTGGACTTACCACCCTACACATGGGTAACTAAGCCCACCTCTCCTAGCTTAGATTATGCTTAAGGAATTAAACAACCTGCGAAAAGAGCATTTAGATTTATTTTTAAGATCCCTTAAGCATAATCCCTTACATAAAACATGATTAAGCTAATAATGGTTTATCATCCAATCTACAAAGCATACACCCTAACATCAATCTAAAATAATACATCATTAAACAAAACACACATCACATCATACACCATCTTAACTTAGAGCTAGAAGTGCTGACTTAATTCTAATGTGTATATTAAGGCTTGTGTGTTTCATCATATCAGGCATTAGTGTTGTATTTTCTAGGCGTGGAAGGATTCAATTTAAAATGAAAGGTTGATTTCACTTAAAGTAGTTTATTTGATTAGAGAATTTTAATTTGTGTTTTCTTTTATTTCATTTGATTACACTTAGCAACTAAGTGTTATAAAGAGAGTAAAAGAGGATTACCCTCTTTCATCCCTAAATTAAGTCACTTTCTAAAGTATATTAATTTGATTTAGTTCTCTTTAACAAATGGCTTATTAAATGATTTAAAAAATCCTAAGTTTAGGTTCACTTTAAATAATCCTATCCAAGATGAAAGGCATCTTAAGATTAATTTAAACAAATTACTACCACATGACATATATTAAATCATTTCTTTCCATCACATGTAACATGCATATGATTTAATCCTAAGTGTATCTATACATGCAATATATTTTAGCACACTTAAATGTTGAATATATGTGTATGTTTAGAATTTATATTTTATTTGATTAAATTATTTAAACATATTAATTTAAAATTTTATCCAAATTCCTATACAAAAAGGATGTAAGAATGAAATTGAATAGGCATGTGACATTGTTAAACTAGGGAAGTGAGGTAATCAAATGACCTCCTTGGAGCTAGCTAAAGCTTTGTATTCTCAGGATGTCTAGACTATATACCTATTTTCATTCAAATATATGCAAATTCATATACATAAACATAAGAAGTAAGCTCCAAAATCATATGGCTAGTTAATTCAACCACTTAGCCAATTATGAATGCATGCAATTTTAATGTAAAATGGGATTTTCATTTACTAATCACATATACATATACATGTACAAAGATATCAGAATGTACATGTCATTGTTAAACCAAGGAAGTGAGGTAATCATATGACCTTCTTGGGGCTAACTAAAGCCTCGTATTCCTGAGATGTCTAGACTGCATACTTACTTTTCTTGGACACAAATGGATGTATACATGATGATGGAAAGAAAATCATGAAAAGAGTGTATATATATTTTTGATTGAATCATTTATATATATGATTTAAACATCTATCCAAATTCTAATGCTGAAATATATAAAAATGAAATCAAATGGGTACGTGCTATTATTAAACCAGAGAGATGAGGTAATCAAATGACCTCCTTGGGGCTAACTAAAACCTCATGTTCCCCAGATGTCCAGAGTACAAACCCATTACCATTCAATCTTATATAAATCAACACATTAATAGAGGAAAGAGAACTCAATATTCATACACTTAAGCTATAAGCACATGCATTTCTTATGTATTTATAACTGGCATCATAACACATATTATTATTCATTTATAAGCTTTTGAAAAATACATTTGGATTTAATAATTATAATAGCCATGCATATATTAAATTAAATCAACACATGCAAGCTTACATGTTACATAAAGGAAATCATCTTTATTTTACTTGATTTTGAAAAGATGGATGCAGGAATTCAAATGACATACCAAATTTAACATGATTGGAAAGAGTACAATCAAATATTAACATGATATTCATTCAACCAAACTAGTTTTTAAGGAAAATCAAATCAAATAAGATTATTTAAATCAAACCAAAGATTTTTATTAATTAAGTTTTGAATTTGATTTGATTTAAACTGGAGAAGAGAAATCATTAAGTTGTTATTTTAAACCCATTAGTGAATTGATTTAATTTAAGGAAATGTAATTAAGTTGATTTGTGGGTTAATTTAAGAAATGTAATTAAATCAAATATTAGCATGTTAACTAAGTTGATTTTTAGGTTTTATTTTTAGTTTAGGTTTAAGTTTTTTTGTTTATTTTGTTTTATTTAGTTTAGGATTAGGCTTAGGTTTAGTTTATTTCACATTTAGGTTTAGGTTTTATTTTTTTTAGTTTACTTAATTTTAGTTTAGGATTAGGTTTTTTATTTTATTTATTTTAGGTTTAGGTTTTTTTAGTTTAGTTTTAGGTTTTATTTTATTTAGGTTTAAGTTTTATTATTTATTTTATTTTTAGGTTTTATTTAGTTTAGGTTTAGGTTTTAGTTTTAGGGTTTAGGCTTTAGGGTTTAAGGTTTAGGGCAGGTTAGGGGGTTTAGGGTTTAGAGTTGGTGGGGTTTAGGGTTATTTTTTAGGGTTCACGATTTAGAGTTTAGGGTTTAGGATTTATTTTAGGGTTTTTTATAAAACAACAACAAACGGTAGGTTTAGGTTAATTTAGTTTATTTATCTTATTTTTTATTTAATTTTGATTATTATTATTATTATTTATTAAGTTTTTTACTTTAATTTACTTTGGTTTATTTATTTTAGTTTAGAATTTTTATTTTAGTTTATTTTCAAAGTTTAGGTTTGTGTTTATGTTTATTTTTTAGTTTAGTTTTATTTCATTTTTTATTTTATGTTAATTTTATTTTTATTTTAGGTTTAGGTTTTATGGTTTAGGTTTAGGGTTAGTTTTAGGTTAGGGCTGTTAGGGTTTTTTTTATTTTTATTTATTTTAAAAAATACAGTGGTAGGTTTATTTATTTAGTTTATTTTTAGTTTAGAATTCTTATTTTAGTTTATTTTGAAGTTTAGGTTTGTGTTTATGTTTATTTTTTTTAGTTTAGTTTTATTTTATTTTATTTTATATTTTAGGTTTTATTTTTCTAGGTTTAGGTTTAGGTTTAGGTTTGGGGTTTATTTTAGGTTTAGGGGTAGTTTTAGGGTTTAGGGCTTAGGGTTTTTTTTCATTTTAAAATTAATTATCGGGTAAGTTTAGGTTTATGTAGTTTCTTTAGTTTAAATTTTTTATTTTAGTTTATTTTCAAAGTGTAGTTTTTTATTATTTTTTAGTTTAGTTTTTTTTTTTATTTTATTTTTTATGTTTAGGTTTTCTTTTGTCTAGGTTTAGGTTTAGGTTTAGGTTTGGGGTTTAGGGTTTAGGTTTAAGGTTAGTTTTAGGGTTTAGGGCTTAGGGTTAGGGTTTTTTTATTTTTTTATTTTTTAAAAATTAAGTACACAAGTAGGTTTAGGTTTATTTAGTTTATTTTTTATTTATTTTAGTTTATTTTATTTTTTTTAATTTAATGTAGTTTAGTTTATTTATTTTAGGTTTATTTATTTTAGTTTAGGTTTATTATTTTAGTTTATTTTATGTTGGTTTAGGTTTAGGTTGATTTTTATTTAGTTTTATTTTATTTTATTTTTAGGTTTAGTTTTTTCATGAGATTAGGTTTAGGTTTTTATTTTAGGTTTAATTTTAGGTTTTATTTTTTAGGTTAGGTTTTTGTTTATTTTTAGTTTATTTTATTTTATTTAGTTTAGGTTTAGGTTTAGGTTTAGGTTTGTTTATTTTAGGTTTAGGTTTAGGTTTTATTTTTTTAATTTAGTTTATTTTAGTTTAGGTTTAGGTTTATTATATGCTAATTATTTTATTTTTATTTTAGGTTTAGTGTTTTTTTAGGTTATAGTTTAGGTTTTTTTTCATTTATTTAGGTTTTATTTTCTATTTATTTTAGGTTTTATTTTAGGTATATTTTAGGTTTAGGATTTTACTTTTTTTTTTAATTTATTCTATTTTAGGTTTATTTTATTTTATTTTATCTTTAATTTTTATTTTATTTAGGTTTTTAATCTTAGGTTTATTTTTGTAGTTTAGTTTAGGTTTTTATATATTTTATTTTAGTTTATTTTTATTCTTTTATTTTATTTTATTTTTTAGTTTTTGTTTATCTTTTAATTTATTTTATTTTCATATTTTATTTAGGTTTAAGTTTTTTTATTTATTTTATTTTTAGATTTTATTTTGTTTAGGTTTAGGTTTTTAGGTTTTTAGGGTTTAGGGTTTAACGTTGGGTTTTCTGATCCAGTTTATAGGTTTTATAGTTTAAGTTTAAGTTGGTTTAGGGTTTAGTTTTTATATTTTAGTAGTGGTTTAGTGTTTGGCTTTATATAGCTCAGGGGTTTATATAGTTAGATTAGTGGTTTTTGGCTTAGTCTCAGCTCAGTTTTTAGGGTTTTAGGGTGGGGGTGGGCCTAGGTTAATAAACCAGTTTAAGGTTTGGTGGTTTGGGCCTAGGTTAGGTAGGTTAGGGTTAGGATGGTTTAGGGTATGGGTTGGTTTAGGGTTTAGAAACTCAGGGTTTGTGGTTTTGATGTTTTAGTGTTTAAGGTTGTAGGTTTAGGGTTTAGGATTTTTTTTTAAATTTAGTAAACCACTAGGTTTATGTTTATTTCATTTAATTTTTATTTATTTTAGTTTTTTTTATTTTTAATTCAATTTATTTTTTATTTTTATTTAGTTTTATTTATTTATTTTACTTTATGTTTATTATTTAGTTTATTTTTTTGCTTTAGGTTTCAATTTATGTTTATTTCTAAGTTTATTTTATTTTAATTTTATATTTTAATTTTAGGTTTTATTTTTCATTTTTATGTTTTCTTTATTTAGGTCAGCTTAGGTTTTGTTTTAGTGGTTTAAGGTTAGGGTGGTTTAGGTTATTTTAGGTTTTTAGTTTAGCTTGTGGAGGGCTCAGGGCCCAGGGTTTAGGGTGGTGGGTAGGGCTCAGTTAGGGTTTTATAATTTAGGTCAGTAGTTGAGGGCTCAGGGCCTGGAAGTGATTATGACTGATTTAGGGTTAGGTGTGGTTTGGAGGGTTGGCCTGGGGCTCAGGCCCAGGGCCTTTAGGGTTTAGGTTTGGGCCCAGTGGTTTAGGTTTAGCATGGGCACAAGGTCAGTCAGTGGCTCAGTTGACTAGGTTTAGGGTTTGTTTTGCAAAGCCATGGGTTTAAGGTTTGGGGTAGGATTAGGGTTAGTGTTTTATTTTTTATTTTTATTTTTTAAAGTTAGAAAATTAGTAGTTTATTTATTTTGTTTATTTATTTATTTTATTTATTTTATTTTATTTTATTTATCTACTTTATTTTATTCTTATTAAGTTTATTTTCTTTATTTTAAGTTTATTTATTTTAGTTTAGGTTTTTTATTTTAGTTTATTTTTTAGGTTTAAGCTTAAGTTTAAATTTAATTTTAGTTTTGTATTATTTTTATTTTATTTTAAATTTTTATATTTTTTTTTAAGGTTTAATTTATTATATATTTTTTTAGGTTTAGGTTTTAGGTTTTATTTTAGGTTTTATTTCTTTAGTTTAGGTTTAGGTGTATTTTTAGTTTATTTTATTTTATTTAGTTTAGGTTTATGTTTAGGTTTAGTATATTTTAGGCTTAGGTTTTATTTATTTTAGTTTATTTTAGTTTAGGTTTAGTTTTATTTAAATTTTATTTTAGGGTTAGGTTTTTTTTAGTTAAGGGTTTAGTTTTTATTTTATATTTATCATTGTTTATTTATTTAGGTTTAGGTTTATTTAGTTTTATTTTATTTTATTTTTTATTTTAAGTTTACTTTTTATTTTATTTAGGTTTTTATTTTTTTATTTTTGTTTAGGTTTTTATTTATTTATTTTTTGTTTAGTTTCTTTTTTGTTTAAGTTTAGGTTTTGATTGTAGTTTATGTTTTAAATTTATTTTATTTTATTATTTTATTCGGTTTATTTATTTATTTTATTTTAGGTTTTTTTAGTTAGGTTTAGGTTTTAGCTTTTGTGGTTTAGGGTTTAGGGTTTTGGGTGTGGGGTTTAGGGTTTAGAGTTTAGGTTTTCGAGTTGATAGTTAAGGGTTTAGGGTTTTAGGGTTTAGGGTTTAGTGTTTAGGTTTTTTAGGGTTTAGGGTTGAGGTTTTAGGTTTAAGGTTCAAGTTTTAGTTTATGGTTTAGGATTTTTAGCTTTTTGCTTTATATAATAGAGAATTATTTTAGATTCAATATTTCTTCTTTTCAATTTCATCAACCAAGTAACACGACAATTTTTCTAAGACATAAGTGATGACATAGACAAAAAATGAGCACGCATAGAGGAAATCAAAAACTCTGGATAACTAGAACTATCTCTACTATAAAGACACAATTCCATAAGCTGTAGATCAGATCGGTCATTCTTCAATTTCTCCAGTACCCATCAGAACCCCGGCCTCTGAAGTAGCGAGATCCACCATCATATCCCTAATTTCTTCCTCTGCCACCACCACAGACGTAACCTTCGTCGCTTCTCTCGCTTCCATAACCAGTGCTGCTCCGACCATCACCTCCATATCCACCATCACCTCTAGATCCCCCACCACCACTATGACAATGCCTGTCTCCCTCCAACACTAGATCTAGACTGAGCCAAGTTGGCGATGATGTTCTTATTGTCAAGGTTCTGCCCATTCTTAGGGCTTAGGATCAGGTTTAGGTTTGTTAGGTTTTATGGTTTTGGTTTATTTTTTAATATATTTAGTTACTTTACCTTTAGGTTTAGGGTTTGGGGTTTAGGGCTAGGGTTTAGGGTTTGGGGTTTATGGTTTATGGTTTAGGATTTTAGGGTTTATGCTTTATAATTTAGGGATTAGGGTTAGGGTTTAGGGTTTAAGGTTTTTTTAAAAAAAATTAAATAAATTGATAGGTTTAGGATTATTTAGTAAATTTAGTTTATTTTTTATTTATTTTAGTTTACATTATTTTTATTTTTATTTAGGTTTATTTTTCATTTTTATTTAGTTTAGTTTATTTATTTTAGGTTTATTTATTTTAGCTTAGGTTTTTTATTTTAATTTATTTTCAAGGTTTAAGTTATGTTTTGGTTTATTTTTTAATTGAATTTTATTTTTATTTTATTTTTTAAGATTAGGTTTTATTTTTTATTTGTAGGTTTAGGTTTAGGTTTTTATTTTATTTTTTATTTTTGGTTTAGGTTTTAAGATTTTAATTTAGGTTTATTTTGAGATTTTATTTTTTAGTTTAGGTTTATGTTTATTTTTAATTTATTTTATTTTATTTAGTTTAGGTTTAAGTTTAGTTCATTTTAGGTTTAGGTTTAGATTTTATGTATTTTAGTTTTGTTTATTTTAGTTTAGGTTTGGATTTATTTTATTTTTATTTTAGGTTTAAGGTTAATTTTTTAGTTTAGGGTTCAAGTTTTATGTTTTATTTATTTTTAGGTTTTATTTTTAGTTTTATTTTTTAGGTTTAGGTTTTTATTTAGTTTTTATTTTATTTTATTTTTATTTTATGTTTAGTTTTTATTATATTTAGGTTTTTTATTCTTAGGTTTATTTTATTTTTTAGTTTAGTTTAGGTTTTATTTATTTTATTTTAGTTTATTAATTTATTTATTTTATTTTATTTTTTAGGTTTAAGTTTATGTTTAGGTTTAAGTTTAAGTTTTTATTTTATTTTATTTTATTATTTTATTTAGGTTTAGGTTATTTCATTTATTTTATTTTTAGGTTTTATTTAGTTAAGGTTTAGGTTTTTAGGTTTTTAGGTTTTTAGGATTTAGTGTTTAGGGTTCTGGGTTTAGGGTTGAGGGTTTAGGATTTAGCATTTTAGGGTTTTGGGTTTTAGGGTTTAGGGTTAGGGTTTAGGGTTTAGGGTTTAGTGTTTAGGCTTTATAATTTAGGGTTTTTATGGTTTAAAGTTTATGGTTTGCTTAGGGTTTAGGGTTGGTTTATGGTTTAAGGTGTAGGCTTTAGGGTTTTTTAGGGTTTGGGGTTAGTTTATGGTTTAGAATTTAGGATTTAGGATTTAGGGTTTAGGGTTTAGTGTTTTAAGGGTTTTTTTTGGTTAAACTAGAAAAAATGTATTGCTATAAAGAAAAGGTACAAAGTCCTTAGAGGGGGCAAATCTCTAAGCAAATGTTCAAAGAGCTACAAAAAGTCCTAAGGAGATAAGCCCCTAGCTAATACAATAAATAATGAAAGTATGCTAATAAAAAAAGAAACAGAGATCCACCAAAAATAATCCTTGAAATCAGCAACAAACTTCCTCTGCTCCTTTTAAAACTACCACAATCAAGGAGCAAAAGTTTCCCAACCTGTACTAGAGATTTGCAACAAGCTTGTAAAGGGATGAGTATAAATAATGAAATAGTTAATTAAGCATAAAATACAAGAGCAAAAAGAAGTAAAAAGGTGAAGAAAAGGCTCAGGCTCAATTATAATCATCTTAAGGAGCAGCACCATGTGTAAGCATCCAAACATCAAGTGAAGGGATCCAATTCCATATAGCACTACCAGCTAAAAGGAGCGGGAAACATCAATGCCATCATTGCCAGCATACCTCTTATAGCACCTTATCTAATGATGATCATCGTACAAACTTGCATAAAACTTTAAATAGTAAATATAACCACAAAACACCCAATAGTTAGATATATTAAACTTAGCAAAGTAGATAATGAGGTAACCCACCAGGAATGCATTAGATCAGAGGGAGCACCACAAAAGCCACCACCAAGAATTTCTAACATAGTTGCTAGCAGTAAACCTCACAATATAGGAAAAAGGACTAAATAGAGACCAAATAAAGGAAAAAAGGAAGACCACAATTGATAAGTTTATTCATTAAATGAACATGCAAAAAACTAGAAATAATAATATCCAGAGGAACAGTAAGATTAACATCAAGAATGTTAGGAAGAAGGGAAACCATCAAAATAGAAAAGGGAAGAAGTTCAGCAATAGTCCATAAATGAAAATCCTAGTAGGTAGAAACTAGAAAAGAAGAATGGCAAAGTAAGTAGCCGATTCCAAACATAGACTCAAATAGATCAGGAAAATTATAGCGAAGTAAATATTCTTTTGACTAAACCAGCTAGCTAGAGCACCCAATCCAAGTAGCCAGCTAGGCAGTTCACCCTGCAAGCAACCAAGACTGCCAAGGATTCATTCAATAGACTTAGAACCATCAAGATGAAAGACAAAAAGAGTCATTCAGTCACAAACATTAAAAAATCCCAAGGGAAAGTCGTAGAGAGCAGCCACCAATCCAAATCCAAGATCATGAGAATCCAGTTTAAATAGCTAGATATAGTAGCCAAAATAGAAAAAGTAAGATTCCTTTAGGATCACAAATAATCCAACAACCAGAGATAGTCGTAAACAAGAACCCTAATAGATTCAGCATCAGCCAAGTCCAAAAAACATCCAGCCAGTAGTTTGCAACCTTCCAGTTCTTAACACAAAGAAAAAATAGAACCTCAGTATCATAGGAGGCATACCCAATATTCATAAGATATAACAATCCACAAGCATCCAACATTACACTCATCTAGAACAACACTAAAGAAAGGATAGATAGCCACAGGAAAATAGTTCTCCAAGCTACAACCAAAAAATAAAGTGCCCTTAAGGTCACACAACTCCTCTTAGCAGTAGGAGCAAAACCAAGAGAGAAAGGACAACCAAAAGTAACTAGAAAAATAATTCTGATCAACAAACACCAAGGTGGTAGAATAGCCAACCATAATAGTATAGGGTTCTAAGGTTTAGGGTTTAGGCTTTAGGATTTAGGGTTAGGGTTAAGGTTAGGGTTTAGGCTTAATTTAGGGTTTATGATTTAGGGTTTAGGGTTTTTAGGGTTTAGGGTTTATAGTTTACAACTTAGGATTTAGGGCTAAGGATTTAGGGTTTAGGGTTTAGGGTTTTCTAGGGTTTATGGTTTAGGGTTAGCTTAGGGTTAGTGTAAGTTTATGGTTTTGGGTTTAAGATTTTTTAGGGTTTAGGTTAGATTTATAGTTTAGAGTTAGGATTTTAAGGTTTAAAGTTTAGAGTTTAGGATAGGTTTAGGGAGTTAGGGTTTAGGGATTAGGTTAATTATAGGGTTTAGGTTTAGGGTTAGTTAAAGGTTAGGATTTGGGTTTGTTAGTTAGGTTTAGTTAGGTTAGATTTAGGTTTAAGGTTTAGGATTTTAGGGTTTAGTGTTTAGGGATTATGGTTTAGGGTTTTTATAAATTTATGTAAATCGATAGGTTTATGTTTATTTAGTTTATTTTTTATTTATTTTAGTATATTTTAATTTTTTAATTTTTATTTAGGTTTATTTTTTATTTTTATTTAGTTTAGTTTATTTATTTTAAGTTTATTTATTTTAGTTTGAGTTTTTTATTTTAGTTTATTTTTTAAGTTTAGGTGTAGGTTTATGTTTACTTTTCAGTTTAGTTCTCTTTTGGATTTATTTTTTTATGTTTAGGTTTTATTTTTTATTTTTAGTTTTAGGTTTAGGTTTCTATTTTATTTTTTTAGGTTTACATTTTAGGTTTTCATTTTAGGTTTATTTTTAGGTTTTATTTTTAGTTTATGTTTAGGTTTTTTTTAGTTTATTTTTTTAATTTAGTTTAGGTTTAGTTTATTTTAGGTTTAGGTTTATGTTTTATTTATTTTAGTTTAGTTCATTTTAGTTTAGGTTTAGGTTTATTTTATTTTATTTATTTTAGGCTTAGTTTTTTTCTATAGTTTAGGGTCTAGGTTTTTATTTTATTTAGGTTTTAGTTTTATTTATTTATTTTAATTTTAGGTTTTATTTAGTTTAGGTTTTGGTTTTTGGTTTTTGGGGTTTAGGGTATATGGTTAGTTTAGGGTTTATGTTGTAAGTTTAACTTAGTTTTAAGGTTTAGGGTTTAGGGTTTAAGGTTTAGGATTTAGGGTTTAGAGTTTAGAGTTTAGGTTTTTTTATGAAAAAAATTTAAGTAAACTAGTATGTTTAGGTTTTTAAGTTTCTTTAATTTATTTTTATTTATTTTATATTATTTAATTTATTATTTATATTTAGGTTTTTTATTTTTATATAGTTTTGTATATTTATTTTAGGTTTATTTATTTTAGTTTAGGTTTTTATTTTAGTTTATTTTTTAGGTTTAGGTGTTCATTTATGTTTATTTTTTTAGTTTAGTTTTTTTTTTTATTTTTAGATTTACATTTTCTTTTTTTATTTTTTGGTTTAGGTTTTGGCTTAGGTTTAGGTTTAGGGTTTAGGGTTTATGTTTAGGGTTAGTTTTAGCATTTAGGGCTTAGGGTTACAGTTTTTTTTATTTGTTTTTATTTTTTATTTTTTATTTTTATTTTTTTAAATTAAGTATACTCGTAGGTTTAGGTTTATTTAGTTTATTTTAATTTATTTTAGTTTATTTTATTTTTTATTTTTATTTAGTTTAGTTTATTTATTTTAGGCTTATTAATTTTAGTTTAGGTTTTTTATTTTAGTTTATTTTTTAGGTTCAGGTTTAGCTTTAAATTTATTTTTATGTTTCATTTTATTTTTATTTTCTTTTTTTAGTTTATGTTTTCTTTTATATTTGTAGGATTAGGCTTAGGGTTTAATGTTATTTTTGTAGGTTTAGGTTTTAGATTTTTATTTTAGGTTTAATTTTAGTCTAGGTTAGGTTTATTTTTTGTTTATTTTATTATATTTAGTTTAGATTTAAGTTTAGGTTTTATTTATTTAATTTAGTTTATTTTAATTTAGGTTTATGTTAATTTTATTTTGATTATTTTTTTTAGGCTTAGGTTTTTTTTAGTTTATGGTTTAGGTCCTATTTTTTTATATTTTTAGGTTTTTTTTTAAGAATATTTTTAGCTTTAGGTTTTTATTTAGTTTGATTTTATTTTATGTTTAATTTTTAATTTTATTTAGGGTTAGTTTAGGTTTTAGGGTTTAAAGTTTAGGGTTTAGGGTTTAGGGTTTAGGGTTAGTTTAGTTTTAGGTTTGGGTTTAGGTTTAGGGTTTAGGGTTTTAAGTTTAGGTTTAGGGTTTAGGGTTTAGGGTTTATGTTTAGTGTTTAGGGTTTAGTTTAGGGTTTAGGGTTTAGGGTTTAAAGTTTAGAAGTTAAAGTAAGATTTTATTTTATTTTATTTATTTTTTTTTACTTTGGTTTATTTTTATTTTTATTAAGTTTAGTTTATTTATTTTAGTTTTATTTTTTATTTTAGTTTATTTTTTAGGGTTAAGTTTAGGCTTAGGTTTATTTTTTTATTTTAGTATTATTTTTTGAGGTTTAAATTTTATTTTTTATTTTAACATTTAGGTATAGGTTTTTATTTTATTTTATTTGTTTAGGTTCTAGGTTTTTATTTTAGGTTTATTTTTAGGTTTTATATTTTAGTTTAGATTTAGGTTTATTTTTAGTTTATTTTATTTTAATTTTTTTAGGTTTAGATATATGATTAGATTTTGGTTTTATTTATTTTAGTTTAGTTTATTTTAGTTTAAGTTTAGTTTTATTTAATTTTTTTTAGGGTTAGGTTTTTTTTAGTTAAGGGTTTAGGCTTTATTTCATATTCATTTTTAGGATTGGGGTTTTATTTAGTTTTTATTTTATTTTAATTTTATTTTATGTTTAATTTTTATATTTAGGTTTTTTATTTTTTAGTTTAGTTTAGGTTTTTATTTATTTTATTTTGGTTTAGTTTTTTTCTCTTTTTGGGTTTAGGTTTAGGTTTGACTTTATGTTTTGATTTTATTTTATTTCGTTATGTTATTTTCATTTAGGTTTTATTTATTTATTTTATTTTCAGGTTCAATTTAGTTTAGGTTTAGATTTTTAGCCTTTTAAGGTTTAGGGTTTACGGTTAGTTTAGGGTTTAGGGTTTAGGGTTTAGGGTTTTGGGTATGGGGTTTGGGGTTTAGGGTTTAGGGTTTAGGTTTTTAGTTTTAGGATTTAGGGTTTTAGGGTTTATGGTTTAGGGTTTTTAGGGTTTAGGGTTTAGAGTTTAGGGTTGAGGTTTTAGGTTTAATGTTCGAGTTCTAGCTTAAGGTTTAGGGTTTTTATTTTTTTTTAACAGAGAATAAATTCAGATTCAACATTTTTTCTTTTCAATTTAATCAAGCAAGTAACACACTATATTTTCTAAGACACAAGTAGATCAAAAATGAGCACGAATAGAGGAAATTGAAAACCCTAAACATCTAAAATTGTCTCTATTACAAAGACATAGTTCCATAAGCAGAAGATCAGATCGGCCGTTCTTCAGTTTCTCTAGTTCCCATCAGAACCACCCCGACCTCTCAAATAGCGGGATCCATCATCATATCCCCAATTTCTCCCTCTGCTACCCCCACAACTATAACCTCTGTTGCTCCTCTCACCTCCATAACAACGACTGGTCTGACCACCACCTCCATATTCGCCAGAACTGCCAGATCCCCCACAACCACTATGACAACCACCGCCTCAACCTTCACCTCCATTGCCAGATCTAGACTGAGCCTGGTTGATGGTGATGTTCCTGCCATTAAGGTTCTTCCAATTCTTAGGGTTTAGGATTAGGTTTAGGTTAATTAGGTTTTATGGTTTAGGTTTATTTTAAAAATTTATTTAGTTACTTTATGTTTAGGTTTAGGGTCTGGGGTTTGAGGTTAGGGTTTATGGTTTACAGTTTATGGTTTTAGGTTTTAGGGTTTATCCTTTTAGGGTTTAGTGTTTAAGGTTTAGGGTTTAGGTTTTAAGGTTTTTTTTAATGATTAAATAAATCGATAGGTTTTTAATTTTTTAGTATATTTGTTTATTTATTTATTTTAATTTACTTTATTTTTTATTTTTATTTAAGTTAATTTTTTATTTTTATTTAGTTTAGTTTATTTATTTTATGTTTATTTATTTTAGTTTTTTTTTTATTTTAGTTTATTTTTATGTATATGTTTAGGTTTAGGTTTATTTTTTAGTTGAGTATTATTATTTTTTTAGGATTAGGTTTTACTTTTTATTTTTAGGTTTAAGTTTAGGATTTTATTTTATTTTTTTAGGTTTAGGTTTTAAGTTTTTATTTCAGGTTTATTTTGAGGTATTATTTTTTAGTTTAGGTTTAGTTTTATTTTTAGTTTATTTTATTTTATTTAGTTTAGGTTTAAGTTTTATTTATTTTAGTTTATTTTATTTTAGTTTAGGTTTATATTTATTTTAATTTTGTTTTAGGTTTAGGTTTTTATAGTTTAGGGTTTAGGTTTTATTGTTTAATTTATTTTTAGGTTTTTTTTAAATTTTTTTTCGGTTTAGGTTTTTATTTAGGTTTTATTTTATTTTATTTTATTTTTATTTTATGTTTAGTTTTTATTTTATTTAGGTTTTTATTCTTAAGTTGATTTTATTTTATTTAGTTTAGTTTAGGCTTTTATTTATTTTATTTTAGTTTTATTTTTTATTTTATTTTATTTTTAAGTTGATGTTTAGGTTTAAGTTTAAGTTTTTATTTTATATTATTATTTTATTTTTTTTAGGTTTAGGTTTTTTTTTTTAATTTTATTTTTAGGTTTTATTTAGTTTAGGTTTTTATGATTTAGGGTTTAGGGTTTAGGATTTAAGATTTTAGGGTTTAGGGTTTTAGGGTTTAGGGTTTAGGGTTAGGGTTTAAGGTCTAGGGATTAGTGTTTAGGCTTTAGGGTTTAGGGTTTTTAGGGTTTAGGGTTTAGGGTTTAGGATTTTTTAATGTTTAGGGTTAGTTTATGGTTTAGGGCATAAGGATTAGGGTTTAGTGTTAATTTAGAGTTTAGGGTTTAGTATTTTAGGGTTTAAGGTTTAGTGTTTAGGGTTTAGGGTTAGGGTTAGGGTTGAGGGTTTAGGGTTAGTTAAAGGTTTACAATTTAGGGTTTAAGGTTTTTTAGGGTTTAGGGTTTAGGGTTTAGGGTTTATGGTTTAGAGTTTAGGGTTTTAAGGTTTATGGTTTAGGGTTTTAGGTTTAAGGTTTAAAGTTTAGGGTTTTAGGGTTTATGGTTTGGGTTTAATGCTGTAGGTTCATGGTTTAGAGTTTAGGGTTTTGCGTTAGTTTTAGGATTTTGGGTTAGTTTAATGTTTAGAGTTTGGTGAGCCTTGAAGATTGGAATTTATAAAAGTAAAACATACTTCTAAACAAAAATCTACTAGTAGAAATAGAGAGCCAGAAAGATTGGGATTAGAACAAGTTATTACATGGTTGAAATGAAATTTTAATTAAAAAAAATACTTATCTTTATCCTACAAAGATCAATTATTTAGAGTTTTACTTGCTCAAACAAAAAAACCAAAATTATAAATTAGTACATGATTAAATTTAAAGTATTCTTATTTTCTTCTAAAATTAGGGAATAATTATGCTAATGTTGTTTAGGTTTAGATCGACTTGAGCCCTAAACTTAGAAGAGACGCTACATAAAATTAATTTGCATGTGGCTTTTATCAAACTTTAGATTTCAAATAACATCAAAAATTCTTGCACCTAAAAGAATGTCATCAAATGTAGGAATTATTCATTCCACCAATAAATCAAATTCAAATGAATACATCTAATTGAAGTAACACTACTACCAATAAAAGAAAAATAGAAAAGATGATAGGTACTATGCTGAGATCCAAAATCTCTCTTAAATCATATTTTAGTGTCAGCAAGAAATCTGTGAGTGTCCTAAATCTCTCACAACATTATGCCACCTATTTCTAAGAATTGACTTTGGAGTTTTACTTGAGTTTTCTTGCTTCTGTGTTGAAGCAAAATATTTGTTACATTATATTGCCACATTGAGTCTCAAAGTAGGAGATCTATAGTTTTGGAAATCCTTGTGCAAAGATATTGAGTTTGAATTATTCTAGTTACACACTACTTATCAAGAGATTTCATCAGATACAATCACTGTTGTAAAACTCCCATTTAGCAATACTTTGCATCAAGTCTCCCTAATTAGCCAACATCTTGAGCCCAGTCTCAAAGCATTGAAATCCTACTAAAGAGAGCTTTTTAAAGCACATATTTAGCTCCTCAACATATCTGCTAAATTGAAAGAGCTGCAGTTGAGAAGGCAATATCAATTAGAAAGGAGTTCTAATATTATATAGGTTATCTCAACAATAGAAGAGGATTGCTCATAGATCATCACTTAGGTGTCTGAACTTAAGTAGATTCTTTCTTCATTTTTCCACAAATAGGAAACTACACTTTAGCATCTCTATGAAACTTGAGAGAGGCAGTCTACTATGGCATATAAAGGTCATACAATTTTAATCTATATTAGAGAAAATTAGGCTAATCATTTGTTGCTAAAATCTCTATTATTTTGTTTAAATTTAGGTTTTTATGTTTTAGGGTTTAGGGTTTAGGGTTTATGTTTTAGGTTTAGGGTTTAGTGTTTGGGGTTTAGGGTTATAAGTTTTACAATTTAGGGTTTAAGATTTAGGGTTTTAGGGTTTAGGGTTTTAGGGTTTAAGGTTTAGGGTAAGGATTTAGGGTTTATGTTTTAGGATTTAGGTTTAGCTTAGGGTTTAGGGTGGTAAATAGTTTAGGTTTAGGATTTTAGGAGTTTAGGGTTTTAAGGTCAGTTTAGGTTTGGAGTTAGGATTTAGGTTTTGGGTTTAGGGAGGGTTAGTTTAGGGTTTAGATCTGTTAAGGTTGAGTTAGTTTGGTTGGGTTTTTAAGTGGATTAGGGTTTTAGGTTTGTTTAGGGTTAGGTTGGAGTTAGAGTTTAAGGTTTAAGGTTTTGGGTTTTTTAGGGTTTAGGGTTTAGGGTTTTGGGTTTAGTGTTGTCAGTTTAGGGTTTCGGGTTTCAAGTTTAGGGTTTATGATTTTAGGGTTTAGGGTTTAGGGTTTATGATTTAAGGTTTTTTTTAAATTAATTGAGCCAATAGGTTTATGTTTATTTAGTTTATTTTTTATTTATTTTACTACATTTTATTTTTTCTTTTTATTTAGGTTTATTTTTTATTTTTATTTATTTTAGTTTATTTATTTTAAGTTTATTTATTTTAGTTTAGGTTTTTTATTTTAGTTTAGTTTTTAAGTTTAGGTTTTGGTTTAGGTTTACTTTTCAGTTTAGTTTTATTTTAATTTTATTTTCTTGGTTTAGGATTTATTTTTTATTTTTAGGTTTATGTTTAGGTTTCTATTTTATTTTTTTAGGTTTAGGTTTTAGGTTTTAATTTTAGGTTTATTTTTAGGTTTTATTTTTAGTTTAGGTTTAGGTTTTTTTAGTTTATTTTTTTTAATTTAGTTTAAGTTTAGGTTTAGGTTTAGCTTATTTTTGGTTTAGGTTTAGGTTTTATTTATTTTAGTTTAATTCATTTTAGTTTACATTTAGGTTTAGGTTTAATTTATTTATTTTAGGTTTAGTTTATTTTGTAGTTTAGGGTTTAGGTTTTTATTTTATTTAGGTTTAGGTTTTATTTATTTATTTCATTCTTAGGTTTTGTTTAGTTTGGGTTTAAGTTTTTAGGTTTTTAGCATTTAGGGTTGTAAGTTTAGGGTTTAAGGTTAGTTTTAGGGTTTAGGGTTTAGTATTTATGGTTTAGGGTCTAGAGTTTAGTTTGTTTTAAAAAAAATTATGTAAACCAGTATATTTAAGTTTTTTTAGTTTATTTAATTTATTTTTTATTTATTTTAGATTATTTAATTTATTATTTATATTTATGTTTTTTTATTTAGTTTGGTTTATTTATTTTAGGTTTATTTATTTTAGTTTAGGTTTTTTATTTCAATTTATTTTTTAGGTTTAGGTTTTCATTTATGTTTATTTTTTAGTTTAGTTTCATTTTTATTTTATTTTTAGGTTTAGGTTTCATTTTTTATTTTTAGATTTAGGTTTTGGTTTAGGTTTGGAGTTTAGGGTTTAGGTTTAGGGTCAATTTTAGGGTTTAGGTCTTCTGGTTAGGGTTTATTTATTTATTTTTATTTTTTATTTTTTATTTTTATTTTTTAAAATTAAGTATACTCGTAAGTTTAGGTTTATTTAGTTTATTTTTTAATTATTTTAATTTATTTTATTTTTTATTTTATTTAGTTTAGTTTATTTATTTTAGGCTTATTTATTTTAGTTTAGGTTTTTTATTTTAGTTTATTTTTTTAGGTTCAGGTTTAGGTTTAGGTTTATTTTTATATTTAGTTTTATTTTTATTTTATTTTTTATGTCTAAGTTTTATTTTATATTTGTAAGATTAGGTTTAGGTTTTTATTTTATTTTCTTACATTTAAGTTTTAGGCTTTTATTTTAGGTTTAATTTTAGGTTATAATTTTTAGTTTAGGTTAGGTTTATTTTTAGTTTATTTTGTTATATTTAGTTTAGGTTTAGTTTTAGGTTTTATTTATTTATTTTAGTTTATTTTAGTTTAGGTTTATGTTTATTTTATTTTTTTTAGGTTTAGGTTTTTTTTAGTTTATTGTTTAGCTTTTATCTTTTATTTTTTCTTTGATTTTATTTTTAGGTATATTTTTAGCTTTAGGTTTTTATTTAGTTTTTATTTTATTTTATTTTATTTTAGGTTTTATTTTTAATTTTTTTAGGGCTAGTTTAGGTTTTAGCATTTAAAGTTTAAGGTTTATGGTTTTTAGGGTTTAGGGTTGGGGTTTAGGGTTTCAGGTTGTAGGTTTTAGGGTTTAGGGCTTAGGGTTTAGGGTTTTGGGCATAGTTTTTAGGTTTAATGTTTAAGGTTTAGGGTTTAGGGTTTTAGGGTTTAGGGTTTAGGGTTTTGGGTTAAGGTTTTTTAATTTATTAGGTTTAAGTTTATTTAGTTTATTTATTTTATTTTTTATTTATTTTAGTTTATTTTATTTTTTACTTTGGTTTATTTGTATTTTTATTAAGTTTAATTTATTTATTTTAGTTTAGGTTTTTTATTTTAGATTATTATTTATGGTTAAGTTTAGGTTTAGATTTATTTTTTAATTTAATATTATTTTTATTTTATTTCTTAGGTTTAAGTTTTAATTTTTAATTTTAGGTTTTGGTTTAGGCTTTTATTTTATTTTATTTGTTTAGGTTTTTGGTTTTTATTTTAGGTTTATTTTTTTGTTTTATATTTTAGTTTAGGTTTAGGTTTATTTTTAGTTTATTTTATTTTATTTTATTTAGGTTTAGGTTTAGTTTATTTTAGGTTAAGATTTAGGTTCTATTTATTTTAGTTTAGTTTATTTTAGTTTAGGTTTAGTTTTATTTAATTTTCTTTTTTAGGGTTAGGTTTTAGTTAAGGGTTTAAGTTTTATTTTATATTTATTTTTAGGTATATGTTTTTATTTAGTTTTTATTTTATTTTAATTTTACTTTAGGTTTAATTTTTATTTTTGTTAGGTTTTTTATTTTTCTTCGTTTAGTTTAGGTTTTTATTTATTTTATTTTAGTTTATTTTTTTTTCTTTTTAGGTTTAGGTTTAGGTTTTAGTTTATGTTTTTATTTTATTTTATTTTGTTATGTTATTTTCATTTAGGTTTTTTTATTTATTTTATTTTCAGATTTTATTTAGTTTAGGTTTAGGTTTTTAGCTTTTTTGGGTTTAGGGTTTAGGGTTTAGGGTTTAAGGTTTAGGGTTAATTTAGGGTTTAGGGTTTTGGGTGTGGGGTTTGGGGTTTGAGGTTTGGGGTTTGGGATTTAGGGTTTAGGGTTTAGGGTTTAGATTTTAGGGTTTTAGGATTTAGGGTTTAGGGTTTTTGGCTTTTAGGGTTTAGAGTTTATGATTGATGTTTAAGTTTAATGTTCAAATTTAGATTTAGGATTTTATTTTTTTTCTAAAACAAAGTGATTCTTCTTCATCAACCAAGTACAAATTTTCAAATGACCAAACGCCATAATAAATCACCTTCCAGCCTCTCAAATCCATCATCTTCCTCCGCCACCACCTCGGCTATAACCTCCGTTGCTCCTCCATAACCACTACTGCTCTGACCACCTCCTCCATATCCATCAGCACCTTTAGATCCCCCACCACCACTGTGACAACCACAGCCTCCACCTTCGCCTCCATCGCCAGATCTAGACTAAGCATGGTTGACGGTGATGTTCTTGTCGTTAAGGTTCCGCCCATTCTTTGGGTTTCAGATTAGGTTTAGGTTTATTATGTTTTAGGGTTTATGCTTATTTTTAAATTTATTTTGTTACTTAACAATTAGCTTTAGGGTTTAGGGTTTATGGTTTACAGTTTATGGTTTTGTGTTTTACAGTTTATCCTTTTAGGGTTTAAGGTTTAAGGTTTAGGGTTTCGGGTTTAAGGTTTTTATTAAATTAAACAAATCGATAGGTTTTTGTTTATTTAGCATATTTGTTTACTTTTTATTTATTTTAGTTTACTTTATTTTTTATTTTTATTTAAGTTTATTTTTATTTTTATTTAGTTTTGTTTATTTATTTTATGCTTATTTATTTTAGTTTATGTTTTCTATTTTAGTTTATTTTTTATGTTTATGTTTAGGTTTAGGTTTATTTTTTAGTAGAGTTTTATTTTTATTTTATTTTTTAGGATTAGGTTTTAATTTTTATTTCTAGTTTTAAGTTTAGGTTTTTCTTTTATTTTTTTAAGTTTAGGTTTTAAGGTTTTATTTTAGATTTATTTTGAGGTAATATATTTTAGTTTAGGTATAGGTTTATTTTTAGTTTATTTTATTTTATTTAGTTTAGGTTTTGGTTTTGGTTTAGTTTATTTTAGGTATAGGTATAGGTTTTATTTCGTTTAGTTCATTTATTTTAGTTTAGATTTATATTTATTTAATTTTTATTTTAAGTTTAGGTTTTTTTAATTTATGGTTTAGGTTTTATTTTTTATTTATTTTTAAGTTTTATTTATAATTTTATTTTTTTAGGTTTACATTTTTATATAGGTTTCATTTTATTTCATTTTATTTTTATTTTACGTTTAGTTTTTATTTTATTTAGATTTTTTATTCTTAATTTAATTTAATTTTATTTAGTTTAGTTTTTTTTTAATTTTGTTTTATTTTTTATTTTATAGGGTTTAGAGTATAGGGTTTAGGGTTTTGAGGGTTGAGGTTTAGGCTTTAGGGATTAGGGTTAGTTTTGGGTTTAGGGTTTAGAGTTTTTAGGGTTTAGGTTTAGGGTATAGGGTTTAGGGTTTTAGGGTTTAACATTTAGGGTTTAGGGTTAGGGTTAGGGTTAGGGTTTAAGGTTTAAGGTTTAGGGCTTTTTAGTGTTTAGGGTTTAGTGTTTAGGGTTTAGTGTTGTAGGTTTAGGGTTTAAGGTTTCAGGTTTAGGGTTCACGATTTTAGGGTTTAGGGTTTAGGGTTTATGGTTTAGGGTTTTTTTTTTTAAAATTAAGTGAGCCGATAGGTTTATGTTTATTTAGTTTATTTAGTTTATTTTTTATTTATTTTACTATATTTTATTTT
Source organism: Cymbidium sinense (assembly GCA_021442155.1). Taxonomy (NCBI): domain Eukaryota; kingdom Viridiplantae; phylum Streptophyta; class Magnoliopsida; order Asparagales; family Orchidaceae; genus Cymbidium; species Cymbidium sinense. Next base: position 293,395,686 of record CM038214.1, on the reverse strand, counting down.
TTCTTTTTATTAAGGTTTATTTTTTATTTTTACTTATTTTAGTTTATTTATTTTAAGTTTATTTATTTTAGTTTAGGTTTTTTCATTTAGTTTACTTTTTAAGATTAAGTTTAGGTTTATGTTTACTTTTCAGTTTGGTTTTATTTTAATTTTATTTTTTTGGTTTAGGATTTATTTTTTAATTTTAAGTTTATGTTTAGGTTTTTATTTTATTTTTTTAGGTTTAGGTTTTAGGTTTTATTTTTAGTTTAGGTTTAGGTTTTTTTTAATTTATTTTTTTAATTTAGTTTAAGTTTAGGTTTAGGTTTAGCTTATTTTTGGTTTAGGTTTAGGTTTTATTTATTTTAGTTTAGTCCATTTTAGTTTACATTTAGGTTTAGGTTTAATTTATTTATTTTATGTTTAGTTTATTTTGTAGTTTAGGGTTTAGGTTTCTATTTTATTTAGGTTTAAGTTTTATTTATTTTTTTCATTCTTAGGTTTAGTTTAGTTTAGGTTTAGGTTTTTAGGTTTTTAGGGTTTAGTTGTAAGTTTAGGGTTTAAGGTTAGTTTTAGGGTTTAGGGTTTAGTATTTATGGATTAGGGTTTAGAGTTTAGGTTGTTTTAAAAAAAAATTATGTAAACCAGTATATTTAGGTTTTTTTTAGTTTCTTTAATTTATTTTTCATTTATTTTATATTATTTAATTTATTATTTATATTTACATTTTTTTTATTTAGTTTGGTTTGTTTATTTTAGGTTTATTTATTTTAGTTTAGGTTTTTTATTTCAATTTATTTTTTAGATTTAGGTTTTTATTTATGTTTATTTTTTATTTTAGTTTCATTTTTATTTTAGTTTTAGGTTTAGGCTTTATTTTTTATTTTTAGATTTAGGTTTTGGTTTAGGTTTGGAGTTTAGGGTTTAGGTTTAGGTTCAATTTTAGGGTTTAGGTCTTCGGGTTAGAGGTTTTCTTATTTGTTTTTATTTTTTCTTTTTTATTTTTATTTTTTAAAATTAAGTATACTCGTAAGTTTAGGTTTATTTAGTTTATTTTTTAATTATTTTAATTTATTTTATTTTTTATTTTAGTTTAGTTTATTTATTTAAGGGTTATTTATTTTAGTTTAAGTTTTTTATTTTAGTTTATTTTTTAGGTTCAGGTTTAGGTTTAAGTTTATTTTTATGTTTAGTTTTATTTTTATTTTATTTTTTAGGTCTAGGTTTTATTTTATATTTGTAAGGTTAGGTTTAGGTTGTTATTTTATTTTTTTACGTTTAAGTTTTAGGTTTTTATTTTAGGTTTAATTTTAGGTTATAATTTTTAGTTTAGGTTAGGTTTATTTTTAGTTTATTTAGTTATATTTTGTTTATGTTTAGTTTTAGGTTTATTTATTTATTATTTTCATTTATTTTAGTTTAGGTTTATGTTTATTTTATTTTTTTTAGGTTTAGGTTTTTTTTTAGTTTATGGTTTAGCTTTTATTTTTTATTTTTTCTTTGATTTTATTTTTAGGTATATTTTTAGCTTTAGGTTTTTATTTAGTTTTTATTTTATTTTAGGTTTTATTTTTAATTTTTTTTAGGGCTAGTTTAGGTTTTAGGATTTAAAGTTTAAGGTTTATGGTTTTTAGGGTTTAGGGTTTAAGGTTAATTTAGGGTTGGGGTTTAGGGTTTCAGGTTGTAGGTTTTAGGGTTTAGGGTTTAAGTATTAGGGTTTTAGGGCATAGTTTTTAGGTTTAATGTTTAAGGTTTAGGATTTAGGATTTTAGGGTTTAGGGTTTAGGGTTTTGGGTTAAGGTTTTTCAATTTATTAGGTTTAAGTTTATTTAATTTATTTATTTTATTTATTATTTGTTTTAGTTTATTTTATTTTTTACTTTGGTTTATTTGTATTTTTATTAAGTTTAATTTATTTATTTTAGTTTTGGTTTTTTATTTTAGTTTATTGTTTAGGGTTAAGTTTAGGTTTAGATTTATTTTTTAGTTTAATATTATTTTTATTTTATTTCTTAGGTTTAGGTTTTGTTTTTTATTTTTAGGTTTAGGTTTAGGCTTTTATTTTATTTTATTTGTTTAGGTTTTAGATTTTTATTTTAGGTTTATTTTTTGGTTTTATATTTTAGTTTAGGTTTAGGTTTATTTTTAGTTTAGTTTATTTTATTTTATTTAGGTTTAGGTTTAGTTTATTTTATGTTAGGTTCTATTTATTTTTGTTTAGGTTTAGTTTTATTTAATTTTCTTTTTTAGGGTTAGGTTTTTTTTTAGTTAAGGGTTTAAGTTTTATTTTATATTTATTTATAGGTATATTTTTATATTTAGTTTTTATTTTATTTTAATTTTATTTTAGGTTTAATTTTTATTTTATTTAGGTTTTTTTTTTTTTTTAGTTTAGTTTAGGTTTTTATTTATTTTATTTTAGTTTAGTTTTTTTCTTTTTGGGTTTAGGTTTAGGTTTTAGTTTATGTTTTTATTTTATTTTATTTTGTTATGTTATTTTCATTTAGGTTTTATTTATTTATTTTATTTTCAGATTTTATTTAGTTTAGGTTTAGGTTTTTAGCTTTTTAAGGTTTAGGGTTTAGGTTTATGGTTTAGGGTTAATTTAGGGTTTAGGGTTTTGGGTGTGGGGTTTGGGGTTTGGGGTTTAGGGTTTAGGGTTTAGGGTTTAGATTTTAAGGTTTTATGATTTAGGGTTTAGCGTTTTTTTGCTTTTAGGGTTTAGAGTTTACGATTGATGTTTTAAGTTTAATGTTTAAGTTTTAGTTTAGGTTTTAGGATTTTTGGTTTTATTTTTATTTTTATTTTTAACAGAGAACAAATTCAGATTCAACATTTCTTCTTTTCAATTTCATCAACCAAGTAACACACCAAGTTTTCTAAGACACAAGTGATGACATAGATCAAAAATGAGCACGCATAGAGGAAATCAAAAACCATAGATATCTAGAACTATCTCTATTATAATGACACAGTTCCATAAGAAGCAAATCGGACCGGCCGTTCTTCAGTTTCTCTAGTTCCCATCAGAACCACCCCGGCCTCTCAAGTAGAGGAATCCATCATAATATCCCCTATTTCTTCCTCCGCCACCACCACATCTATAACCTCCGTTGCTCCCCCATTCGCTTTCGACCACCACCTCCATATCCACCGGCACCTTATCCCCGACAACCAGCCTCGCCTTGGCCTCCACCGCCAAATCTAGACTAAGCATGGTTGAGGGTGATGTTCTTTTCCGTTTGAATTAGGTTTAGGTTTATTATGTTTTAGGGTTCATCTTATTTATAAATTTATTTTGTTACTTAACAATTAGATTTAGGGTTTAGGGTTTATGGTTTATAGTTTATGGTTTGTAGTTTATGGTTTACGGTTTATGGTTTAGTGTTTTACTGTTTATCCTTTTAGGGTTTAAGGTTTAAGGTTTAGGGTTTAAGGTTTAAGGTTTTTATTAAATTAAATAAATCGATAGGTTTTTATTTATTTAGCATATTTGTTTATTTTTTATTTATTTTAGTTTACTTTATTTTTTATTTTTAATTCAGTTTATTTTTATTTTTATTTAATTTTGTTTATTTATTTTACGCTTATTTATTTTAGTTTATGTTTTCTATTTTAGTTTATATTTTATGTTTATGTTTAGGTTAAGGTTTATTTTTTAGTTGAGTTTTATTTTTATTTTATTTTTTAGGATTAGGATTTAATTTTTATTTCTAGTTTTAAGTTTAGGTTTTTCTTTTATTTTTTTAAGTTTAGGTTTTAAGGTTTTATTTTAGGTTTATTTTGAGGTAATATTTTTTAGTTTAGGTATAGGTTTATTTTTAATTTATTTTATTTTATTTAGTTTAGGTTTTGGTTTTGGTTTAGTTTATTTTAGGTATAGGTATAGGTTTTATTTTATTTAGTTCAGTTTATTTTAGTTTCGATTTATATTTATTTAATTTTTATTTTAAGTTTAAGTTTTTTTTAATTTAGGGTTTAGGTTTTATTTTTTATTTATTTTTAGGTTTTATTTACAGTTTTATTTTTTTAGGTTTACATTTTTATTTAGGTTTCATTTTATTTCTTTTTATTTTTATTTTACGTTTAGTTTCTATTTTATTTATGTATTTTATTCTTAATTTTATTTTATTTTATTTAGTTTAGTTTACTTTTTTATTTATTTTAGTTTTATTTTTTATTTTATTTTATTTTTAGTTTTATGTTTAGGTTTAAGTTTAAGTTTTTATTTTATTTTATTATTTTATTTTTTTTAGGTCTAGGTTTTTTTATTTTTTTTATTTTTTGGTTCTATTTAGTTTAGGTTTAGGTATTTAGGTATTTAGGATTTAGGATTTAGGATTTATTTTTTTATTTTTATTTTTTTTAGGGAAACCCAATGTGGGGGTATTTTATTGCCATAAAAAGAGGGTTACAAGGTCCTTAAAGGGGATAAACTCCGAAACTACTGCTCAAGGAGCTACAATCAGCCTAAGGAGTAAATCCCCTATCTAAGTACATCCAAAAGCAAAAGATGACATAAAAGCAGTCAGAAGATACAAGTTGATTAACATAATAATCCAATGAAAAATTAAGGCCAATGCTCTGGAGGATGTGAGAATGCATGATAATATGGAGCAAACCTGCAAGAAGACAAGAGAGAATCACCTACAAAATTATAATAGAGAAGGGATTAGAACAGTTAAGGTAATACAGACAAATGGATAAATGGAAACAACATAGTCTGAGAATGATAGTAAGGAATTGTGATATAGAAGGCTCAGGTTGAGTCACACTAAGTTGGGGCAGATGCAAATATGAGCATCCAAACTTCAGTAGAAGGGTTACATCACAAGAGCTACTAACAAACCAAAAGGGAGTGAGAACATCATAGCCATCACAGCCAACAAACCTATGAGGAAATAACACCCAGCTGTTGATGGTCTTGTGAGCTTTATTACTTGCAAACCTAAACAAAACATATCTAGTATAGAGAGGAAATTGCAAAGAGCTGAAGGATAAGGTGTCCCATTCAAGAAAAGTATCATCAATATAGTCACCCTGACATGGGAATACATAAACATAAGAGAATGAGTCATCTTTGCTAAAACCTCATGAAAAGGCATATCCAAGAAAAGAAAAAGGCCAGCATATAATCCCTCCACAAGATAACAACAGAGGAGACAACTTGTTGGAATCCTGTTAAGCAAGTCAATGAGCCTATAATTAACTCCATCCCAAACATATGCTATATATATGAATCTTTCAGGCCAGGAAACAACCCCCTTATTAATATCCATATCAGTAATTTGGAAAAAGCAATTATAAAGGAAGACAGCATAGCCCAACACAGGAAATAGACTGCAACCTACCAAAAATATCACCAAGTAAAGACAGTTAGAGTTACTCCAATAACGATTCAGACCAAAATTAGATAATCCACTCAACAAGCAACCACAACGAGACAAAAAAAGGCAAATGACCGGATACCAACCGAATAGGCACATGCACAAACTAACTGAGATGGGAATAGAGGCAACAACAGGTAATGTAGATCAAAACAATCTGGAGAGAAACAACAGCCCAGACAAAAATAGCACGAATGTTCAAAAAGCCAACCCCAACAGCAAAACATTGGAACCTACCAGAAGAAAAATCAACAATTAGGTGCAAATGAATACCAACATTGGAATCTAAAAACATGAAACAACGGATAGCCAAGGAAAAAAATAGCCAAAACAACAACATCCAAGAAAGGAAGGGACAGCAAGTTGGCCATAAAACCTCTCAATCAGAGTAGACATTGCAATAGCTAATAACCAAATAGATAAATCATAAAAATAGGTAATAGGGAAGCAGCAACCCAGACAATAATCACCCAAAACCATCAGAATAGCAATGTCAGAAACAGCTTGCTGAACATAGGACCCTAAAGTCCTACAACCAACAAAGATGGAGCCAACATAGGAGTCCTGAAAAACCAAGATAGAAAATCTCCAAGAGAAGAAACAACCAAGTCACCAAAAACCAGCAAGCTTGCCATAAAGCCACCCATCCAAGAAAAATAGTGCAATAGATATAAGTTTAACAGAAATAAGGTAGAGAAAATAGCAGCAAATAAGGTAAACTAATGAATTCAGATGATATGCATATAAAAAACCAATAAAGAGGTTCAAAGCAAAATCCACCAAACAATCAACAACTTCAATAGAGACATGTTGAGCAAAAAAAACCAAAACCTCAGAGACAGCATGTAGAGTATTAATCCAATTCAGCCAACAGCCAAGGAAGTTAATACCAACAAGCTGGCCAAGAGTCCACCCCAAAACATAAATAAAGATAGAGAAGAATAGATAATGTACAGCTCCCCACCACAAGCCAATCCAGGAAGAGACATTCAGAGCAGACAGAATAGTAGCAGGATGTGTAGTCACATTAATCCAATTCTGCCAAGGATATTGATAGTAATAACCAAGAGGTTGGCCATTAATCCAATTATGCATATAAGATAAACCATTGATTAATTTCAAGTAGAATAGAAGAATGATCTTTAAGATTTGCATGTTCCCAGCATAACATAGAGAGGGAAAACAACTAGGAAGATCAACAGATCCCAGCCTAAGCAAGGGACAACAACAAAAACAAAGAAAACATGCTTGGTAAGGTACTCAAAATTCCAAAATCCAATAATGAGGACATTGTTATAGTTATAACACCCATTAGGAAAAGCAAATTTTAAGAAAAAGGATATAAAGTAAAAAATGTATGAAAGTTTCACACAAGTAAATACCCACAACCTCAGCAAAGGCAGAATGAAAATCCATTAAGTAACTCCAAACCTACTTAGCATGAGAAACAAGACCAGAAACAACAAGATTGACAGTAGCCTCAAGGGTCCATATCAGCCAGAAACTAAGAAAGAAGGTATCAACAAGTTGACCATGGGAAAAGCCATTAAGAGTAGACAGTACATAAAATGGATCCCAAAATAAAAAGAAAGTATTCTAATTATGGCAAACAGAACCCGGATGTAAACAGCAACAACATGTGAGATCAAAAATAGCCCAGCTGATAATACCACAAACAGTTGGGAATTCAAGGATCAAAAAACAACCATAAATCACAAAGACAACAATTTGTAAACAGGACCCAAAAAGCTAACGACTAGCATTGAAACGAATAACACAATTCCATTCCTGCAAAGAGATATTAGAGTAGACATGAGATGTCACAAACAGTAAAATAATAGCAATAAGGAAGGTTGCAACCAATTGGTGCTCAACAGCTATCCTACTTTGGATAGAAATAATTAAGCTGCAAGTAACAAGTAAGTCAGCAAAACCCCAACTCAGATGTCTACAGTTACAGAAAATAGTAGCAATGAGTAGAAGGTAGCAGATATGGAGGGGTAGGTAATGAACAGCTCCCCACCACAAGCCAATCCAATAAGAGACATTCAGAGCAAACAGTTTAGTGGCAGGTTGCATAGTCACATTAATCTAATTATGCCAGTAATAACCAGTAGGTTGGCCAATAACCCAATTATGCATATAAGATAAACCATTAACTAATTTCAAGCAGAAAAGAAGAATGTTCATCAAGATTAGCATGATCCCATCAAAGTTATGAGAGGGAAAACAACTGCAGGAAAGACCAACATCATCCCAGAGAATAGCAGCAAGGACAAAAAGAAAAATAAAGAAAAGAGGGTAGACACAGTAAAAACCAAAAAGAGAGGCCAACATGAAAACCCATTCCTGCAGGGAGCAAGAGAAGACAACCAGGAAAAAACATATAATCTTCAAACAAGAGCAGTAATAGTGCTTGACCAAAGACCCAGGATTTAGGACTTAAGGTTTTAGGATTTAGGGTTTTATGGTTTAGGGTTTAGGGTTAGGGTTTTAGGGTTTAGGGTTTTGTGTTTAGGCTTTAGGGTTTAAGGATTTTAGGGTTTAGGGTTTAGGGTTTAGGGATAGCTTAGGGTTTAAGTTTTATTTAGGATCCGTGGATGATTTTGGTTTAGGGTTATTTTATGGTTTAGGCATAAGGTTTTGGTATGGTTAATAGTTTAGGGTGGTTTACAATTTAGGTTATGGAGTTAGGTTAGGGTTATGATTAGGGTTTAGGTTAGTTTAGGGTTTATGGTTAGGGTTTAAGATTTTAGGTTTAGGTTTAAGGTTTAGGGTTTAGGGTTTAGGGTTTAAGGTTTATGGTTTAGGGTTTTAGGTTTAGGTTTTTAGGGTTTAGGGTTGTAGGTTTATGGTTTAGAGTTTAGGGTTTAAGGTTAGTTTTAGGGTTTAGGGTTTATGGTTAGTTTAGCATTTAGTGTTTGTTGAGCCTTGAATATTGGGATTTATGAAACTAAAACATACTGTTAAACAAAAATCTATCGATAGAATTAAAGAGCCTGGAAGATTCGAATTAGAACAAGTTATTACATGGTTGAAGTGAAATTATTGTTAACAAAATACTTATCTTTATCTTACTAAGATTAATTGTTTAGAGTTTTACTTGCTAAAGCAAAAAACCAAAATTATAAATGAGTACATGAACAAATTTGAAGTATTCTTATTGTCTTCTAAAATTAGAGAAAGATTAAGCTAATGTTGTTTCGGCTTAGATCAACTTGAGCCCTAAACTTAAAAGAGACACTACATAAAATTAATTTGCATGTGGCTTTTCATCAAACCTTAGATTTCAAATAACATAAAAAATTCTTGCATTTAAAATAATGTCAAATGTATGAATTATTCTTTCCACCATTAAATCAAATTCAAATGAATACATTTAAATAAAGTAACACTACTACTGATAAAAGAAAATCAGAAAAGATGATAGATACTATGTTGGGATCCAAAATCTCTCTTAAATCATATTTTAGATGTCAGCAAAAAATCTGTGAGTGTCCTAAACTTCTCACCACACTATGCTGCCTCTTTCTAAGCATTGACTTAGGAGTTTTACTTGAGCTTTCTTTCTTTTTTTATGCAAATTATTTGTTACATTTTGTTGCCTCGTTGAGTCTCAAAGTAAGAGAGCTATAGTTTTGGAAATCCCTGTGCAAAGATATTGAGTTTGAATTATTCTAGTTATGCACTACTTATCAAGAGATCTTGTCAGATAAAATCACTATTGTAAAAATCTCATTCAGCAATACTTTGTATCAAGTCTCCCTAATTCACCAACATCTCGAGCACAGTCTCAAAGCATTGAAATCCTACTAAAGAGAGCTTTTTAAAGGACAGATTTAGCTCCTCGACATATCTGCTAAATTGAAAGAGCTGGAGTTGAGAAGACAATAACAATTAGAGATGAGTTCTATTATTAGATAGGCTATCTCATTATAAGTGGATTGCTCACAAATGGACACTTAGGTGTCTGAACTTAAGTAGATTCATTCTTCATTTGTCCATGAACAGGAAGCTACCCTTTAGCATCTCTATGAAACTTGAGAGAGGCATTTTACTATGGCATATAAAGATCATATAATTTTTATCTATATTAGAGAAATTCAGGCTAATCATTTGTAGCCAAAATCTCTTTTATTTTGCTTAGGTTTAGGTTTTTAGGTTTTTAAGGTTTTAGGTTTTGGGTTTAGGGTTTAGGCTTTGGGGTTTAGGGTTTAGGGTTTAGGGTTGTAGGTTTTACGATTTATGGTTTCGGGTTTAGGGTTTTAGGATTAATGGTTTAGGCTTAAGGTTTAGGGTTTTAGGGTTTAGGGCTTAGGGTTTAGGGTTGTAGGTTTAGGGTTTATGGTTCATGATTTAGAGATTAGGGTAAAGCTTTTTTATTATTTTTATTATTTTATTTTATTTAAATTAAGTAAACTAGTAGGTTTTGATTTATTTACTTTATTTTTTACCTATTTTTATTTTGGTTTATTTTTTCTTTAGTTAAGTTTATTTATTTTATGTTTATTTATTTTAGTTTAGGTTTTAGTTTATTTTAAGTTTAGGTTTAGCTCGTTTATTTTTAGGTTTAGGTTTAGCTTTAGTTTTAGTTTTAGATTTATTTTTTAGTTTAGTTTTATTTTTATTTCATTTTTTAGGTTTAGGTTTTATTTTTTATTTTTGGGTTTAGGTTTAGGTTTTTATTTTATTTTTCTTACGTTTAGGTTTTAGGTATTTATTTTAAGTTTATTTTTAGCTTTTATTTTTTAGTTTAGGTTTAGGTTTAATTTTATTTTATTTTATTTTATTTAGTTTCGGTTTAGGTTTATGTTTAGTTTATTTTACGTTTAAGTTTAGGTTTTATTTAGTTTAGTTTAGTTTATTTAAGTTTAGGTTTAGTTTTATTTTATTTTTATTTTAGGTTTACATTTTTTTAGTTTGGGTTTAGGTATTATTTTTTAATTATTTTTTGGTTTATTTTTTAGGTTTAGGTTTTTATTTAGTTTTTATTTTATTTTATTTTCTGTTTATTTTCTTTTTATTTTAGGTTTAGTTTTTATCTTATTTAGGATTTTGTTTTAGTTTAGTTAAGGTTTTTATTTATTTTATTTTATTTTAGTTTTAATTTTTTTATTTTTTTATTTTTAGATTTAGGTTTTGTTTATGTTTTTATTTTATTTTATTATTTATTTTATTTTGGTTTAGGTTTTTTTATTTATTTTATTTTTAAGTTTTATTTAGTTTAGGTTTAGGTTTTTAGCTTTTTAGGGTTTAGGGTTAGTTTAGGATTTAGGGTTTAAGGTTTAGGGTTTAGGGTTTAGGGTTTAGGGTTTGAGGTTTAGGGTTTAGGGTTTAGGGTTTAGTTTTTTTTAGGGTTTGTGGGTTTGCGTTTAGTGGTTGTATTTTGTGGTTTAGGAATTTTTAGTGGTTTAGGGGTGAAGGTTTAGAGTTTTAGGTTTTAGGTTTAGGGTTCAAGTTTTAATTTAGGGTTTTTATTTATTTTAAAAGAGAATAAATTCAGATTCAATATTTCTTCTTTTTCATTTCATCAACCAAGTAACACATCAAGTTTTCTATGACATAAGCGATGACATAGATAAAAATTGAGCACGCATAGGGCAAATCAAAAACCTTAGATAACTAGAACCATCTCTACTATAAAGACATAGTTCCATAAGCAACAGATCGGATCGGTCATTCTTTAGGGTTAGGTCTACTTGATTTTAGGGTTTATTTATTTTAGTTTAGTTTATTTTGGTTTAAGTTTAAGTTTATTTTATTTTATTTATTTTATTTTTATTTTAAGTTTAGGTTTCTTTTTTTAGTTTAGGGTTTAGGTTTTATTTTTTTATTTATTTTAGATTTTATTTTATATTTATTTTTAAGTTTAAGTTTATAGTTTTTTTATTTTATGTTTAGGTTTTTTATTTTAGGTTTATTTTGTTTTATAGTTTATTTATTTTATTTTATTTTATTTTAGTTTTTTCTTTTATTTTTATTTTATTTAAGGTTTAGGTTTAGGTTTTTATGTTTAGTCAGTTTATGTTTAGTTTTAGTTTAGGTTTTTATTTTATTTTATTTTATTAGTTTATATTTTTATATTTTTATTTAGGTTTGCTGTTTAGGATCATGATTTTAAGTTTAAGGTCTTAGTAGGTTTAGGTTTGGGGTTTAAAAAGATCACGCCAGGTTTGTAAGTCTAGATTTGTATTTAGGGTTTGGGTTGTGGTTTAGGGTTTAGTGGTCAGTGGGTTTTAAGCCTTGTGTTAAGGTTGTAAGTTTGGTCAGGGTAGGGTTTATAGTTTGGTTTTAGTTTTAGGGTTTAGGGTTTTAGGTTACATAGGGTTTAGGGTTTAGGCTTTTGGGTTTAGGGTTGTACATTTGTCAGGTTTAGGATTTTTTTTTGATTTGGGGTGGGTCAGTAACCATTTTTGTTTTTTTTATTTAGAGTTTATGGTTTAAGGTTTGGTTGTGATTAGTTTAGGATTTAGGGTTGTAGGTTTAGGGTTTAAGTTTATCATTAGTTTTAGGGTTTATGGTTTAGGTATTTTTTTTTAAATTAAGAAAACTGATAGGTTTAGGTTTACTTAGATTATTTTTATTTATTTTAGTTTATTTTATTTTTTATTTTTATTTATGTTTATTTTTTATTTTTATTTAATTTAGGTTATTTATTTTAGTTTAGGTTCTTTATTTTAGTTTATTTTTTAGGTTTAGGTTTAGGTTTATGTTTATTTTTTTAGTTTAGTTTTCTTTTTATTTTATTTTTAGGTTTAAGTTGTATTTTTTTAATTTTAGGTTTAGGTTTAGGTTTTTATTTTATTTTTTTAGGTTTAGGTTATAGGTTTTTATTTTAGGCTTATTTTTAGGTTTTATTTTTTTTTAGTTTAGGTTTATTTTTATATTTAGTTATTTTATTTTATATAGTTTTTTGGTTTTTAGTTTATTTTAGGTTTAGGTTTTATTTATTTTAGTTTAATTTATTTTAGTGTAGGGTTAGGTTTATTTTATTTTGTTTATTTAGGTTTAGTTTTTATTTATTTTTAAGTTTAGTTTTTATGTTTATTTTTAATTTTTATTTTATTTATGTTTTATAATTTTAGGTTTCTTTTATTTTTTAGTTTGGCTTAAGATTTTATTTATTTTAATTTAGTTTAATTATTATTTTTATATTATTTTATTTTTTAGGTTTAGGTTTAGGTTTTTATTTTATTTTATTATTTTATTATATTTAGGTTTAGGTTTTTTTATTTATTTGGTTTTTATGTTTTATTTAGTTTAAGATTTAGTTTTAAGGTTTTTATGGTTTAGGGTTTAGGATTTAGGCTTTGGGGGGATCAGGGTTTAGGGTCAGGTGTAAGTTTAGGGTCCGTAGCTTAGGCTTTTGGGTTTAGTGGAGGTATAGAGTGAAGGGTTTAGTGCGTTTAGGATTTAAGGTTTTTAGGACAGGATTAGGTTTTGGGTTTAGGGATAAGGGATTAGGGTTAGTTTCTTTATTATTTTATTATTTTAATTTTATTTTAAATTAAGTAAATTGGTAGGTTTAGGTTTATTTAGTTTATTTTTATTTATTTTACTTTTTTTATTTTTTTATTTTTATTTAGGTTTATTTTCAATTTTGTTTTTATTTATGTTTTTATTTAATTTTTATTTTATTTTATTTTAGGTTTTATTTCTATTTTATTTAGGTTTGTTACATTTTAGTTTAGTTTAGGTTATTATTTATTTTATATTATTTTAGTTTTTATTTTTTATTTTATTTTCATTTTAGGTTTAGGTTTAGGTTTAGGGTTAGGTTTAAGTTTTAGTTTGTGTTTTTATTTTATTTTATTTTATATATATTAATTTGGGTTAGGCATTTTTATTTATTTTATTTTTAGGTTTTTTATTTTAGGTTTAGGTTTTTAGCTTTCTAGGGTTTAGGGTTAGTTTATGGGTTAGGGTTTAGGGTTGTAAGTTTAAGGTATAGGATTTAGGATTTAGGGTTTAGGGCTTAGGGTTTTTAAAAAAAAAATTAAGAAAACTAGTAGGTTTAGGTTTATTTTTTATTGATTTATGGTTTTTTTCTTTATTTTTATTTGGTTCATTTTAGGTTTTTCATTTTAATTTGTTTTTTAGGTTTAGGTTTAGGTTTATGTTTAATTTTTAGTTTAGTTTTAGTTTTATTTTATTTTTGAGGTCTAGGTTTCATTTTTTATTTTTAGGCTTAGGTTTAGGTTTTCATTTTATTTTTTTAGGTTTAGGTATTAGGTTTTTATTTTCTAATTATTTTTAGGATTTATTTTTTAGCTTAGGATTAGGTTTATTTTTAGTTTATTTTATTTTATTTAGTTCACGATTGAGGTTTAGTTTATTTTAGGTTTAGGTTTATTTATTTATTTTAGTTTAGTTTATTTAGCAGGTTTCATTTTCATTTATTTTTAGGTTTTAGTTTTATAATTTTTGTTTAGGATTTTATTTTTTATTTATTTTTAGGTTTATTTTTTAGGTTTTGGTTTTTATTTAGTATTTATTTTTGGTCATTATATTTTATTTTAGGTTTTTTTATTTTATTTAGATTTTATTTTAGGTTTATTTTAGTTTATAGTTTAGTTTAGGTTTTGTTTATTATATTTTAGTTTATTTTATTTATTTTATTTTTATTTTGTTTAGGTTTATTAGTTTATGTTTAGGTTTAGTTTTAGTTCATTTTAGTTTTATTATATTTTATTTGGTTTTATTTATTTTATTTTTATTTAATTTAGGTTTAGGTTTTAAAGTTTAGGGTTTAGGGTTATATGGTTTGGGTTTAGGCTCTTAGGGTTTAGGGTTGGGTTTTGGTTAGGTGGATTACAGTGATTGGTAGGGTTTAGGAATTTTAGTTTAGGTTTAGTGGTTAGTTTTTTTTTATTTTATTTATTTATTTTGTTTAGGATTTAGGGTTTAGAGTTAGTTTTAGGATTTAGTTTAGTGATAGGGTGGTTTAGGATAGACCCGGGCTCACTAGGGTTTAGTTTTAGGGTTTAAAGTTTAGGGTTTTTTTTGGGTTTAGTGTTTAGGGTATAGGGTTTTTTTAAAAATGAAGTAAACTGATAGGTTTAGGTTTATTCAGTTTATATTTTAGATTTATGTTTAGGTTTATGTTTATTTCTTAATTTAATATTATTTTATTTTTATTTTCTACTTTTAGGTTTAATTATAGGTTTTTATTTTATTTTTGTAGATTTAGGTTTTAGATTTTTATTTTTCATTTTATTTTTTAGTTTAGGATTATCATTATTTTTAGTTTGTATTATTTTATTTAGTTTAAGTTTAGGTTTAGGTTTAAGGTTTATTTATTTTAGTTTAGTTTATTTTAGTTCAGGTTAAGGTTTATTTTATTTTTATTTTATTAGGTTTTATTTTTAGTTTAGGGTTTAGGTTTTTTTTTGTATTTTTAGGTTTAGGTTTTTATTTAGTTTATATATATTTTTTAGGTTTATTTTATTTTTATTTTACATTTAGATTTTATTTTATTTAGGTTTTTTTCTTTTCAAGTTCATTTGATTTTTTTAATTTAGTTTAGCTTTTTATTTATTTTATTTTAGTTTAGATTTTATTTTTATTTTATTTTATTTTTAGGCTTAAGTTTAGGTTTATGTTTAGGTTTTTTTATACTTTTTAATTTTTATTTAGGTTTAAGTTTCTTTATTTATTTTATTTTTATGTTTTATTTAGTTTAGGTTTAGGTATTTAGGTTTTTAGGGTTTAGGGTTTAACCTTTAGGGTTTCAGGTTTAGGGTTTAGGTATAGGGTTTAGGGTTTAGTGTTTTGGGTTTAGGGTTGTAGGTTTTAGGGTTTAGGGTTTAAGGTTTAGGGTTTAGATTTAGGGTTTAAATTTATGTTTTAGTTTTAATTTATTTTATTTTTTATTTTATTTAGTTTTAGTTTTTATTTATTTATTTTATTTTTATGTTTTATTTAGTTTAGGTTTAGGTTTTTATCTTTTTAGGGTTTAGGGTTTTTTAGAGAAATTAGGGGAATTTTATTGCCACAAAAAAAGTACGAAGTCCTTACAAAGGGTAAATCTCTAAACTAATGCTCAAAGAGCAATAATAAGTCTTAAAGAGATAAACCCCCTAATTATTATAATAATATAAAAAAATAACAAAAGAAAAAGAAAAATGAAATAACCAACAACAATCGATCAAAATAAAGAACATCCACTAGGTCCTTTTGATACCAAAGAAGATCCACCTGCAAGATTCTCCCAACCAATAAAAGAAATCTGCAACATACTAATGAAATGATGAGTACAATTAAACAAGCATAAAGAGTATGAACAAAGAAAAGGCTCAGGCTCAGTTACAATCATCTCAAGGAGCAATATTATATGTAAGCATCCAAACTTCCAAAGAAGGGTTACAATTACATATAATGCTACCAACCAAAAGAAGATATAGAAGAAAACATGAAGGCAATCATTGCCAGCATACCTCTTATAGCCCATCATCCCAAGTCTGTCATCCTGAATGGCTACAAACTCCTCCAAGTAGTAGACATAATAGCCAACCATAAAGCCACCAAAATAAATAAACCTAATAAGGCAGAAAATCAACCAACCATCAAGGACAACAACAGTATAGTAGGAACACCACCAAAGCCACCACCAAAGAGGAATAGTAACATCAAAGGGAGCAATCATCATGACCTTAACAACACAAACCAAAAAAAACCAAGACCAAAAGAAAAAATACAAGAGCTCATGTCCTCCACAAGCAAACTGGAAAGGCAGCAAGGTTGTCACCCAAACTAGAAAAGGGAAGCAGTAGCAGCCAAGAGAAGAGAACCATAGTAGGAGCAGACCAACTAGCTTGTCACCAATAGAGCAAGAAAGAAAGGCCAAAATAGCCACCCTTCCAACCAACCCAGCCAGCCAACATAGCCTCCAAGCCAACTACCACAGTAGGAGAAAATCCAAATCAGTGAAAAGACCAATAGCATCCATCATGCGAAAACAACCCAAGACAACTAGGAAAAGGGTAGAAGCAAACAACAACATCCACCAAACCCAACCAAAGCAGCAAAAATTTTGATCCAGATGAGGTGAATAGCCAGCCATATACAAAATGGAGCAAAGATCGATAAGACTGACTAAAAGCCATCCATCAGGAGTAGCAACAGTATAATAGGAACACCACCAAAGCCAATAGCAAAACGGAGTAGAAATATTAATGAGTGCAAGCATCATAACCATAGCCAAGTTAGGCACTAATACACCAAACCAAGTCACTAGATCCTAAAGCAAAACAACAACCACTAAATAGCCATCAACCAGCCAACCCAAAATAACAACAAAAATAAAAGAAGTTGCAGCCAAGAGAGGAAGACCATTACATGAAGAGGCTGAAACCATAACCAAAAGAAACAAACCAAAACTAGAAAAACTTACCACCAAAACCAAATCCACAAAAAAGAAGAAATAACAATCAACAAATAACATCCACCTTGCCAAATCCAATCCAAAATTAGACCACCAACATCCTCTCCAATCTACCACCAATAGAAGCGGATAAACTAGCCAACACAGCCACCCAACCAACTAACCCAACCTGCCAACACAGCCAGCCCACCGAGCCAACCACCATAGTAGTAGAAAAATCCCATATAAAAAATAGTAGGCAAAGCCACCACCCAAATGAAGGTCACCAAAAATAACTAAGCAACAATAATCATCCAACCAGTGAAACAACATCCACCAGGCAAAAAAAACCAAAACCTAGATAGAAAAAATAATAACCACCAGGTATTAACCACTAGGCCAACCCAAAAGCAAGAGCTCAAAAAAAAAACCTAGCATAGGCCCAAGAGTGAAAATAAGCAAATGGCCACAACCCAAAAAAGGTTTAACAAAGGGGAACCAAAAGCAATGGCTCATAAAAAACCAACAGAAAAAACCAAGCCAAGAAAATTAAAATCTGAGAGAAGGTAATCAAGTGTTATCCAAGTTCACCAAACCCCTTAAAATTTTAGGCAAATTTTGATTGTCAAATAAAGTTAAATCAGTTAAGTTCGCACCTAAAGTAGCCAAGAAATCAGCACAAGCATTACTTATACATAGAATATGGAAAATTTTATAACAAGCTTGAGAAAGAATATTTTCAGTATGATTAAGAAGAAAAAATAAATCAGCATTTCATGTTATATTAGATTTTAGCATGTCAAAAAGCAAGAACACATCAACTTAAATCTAGATGTTGAGGAAAACTTTTTTCAAATAAATCTCAATAGCTTTATTGACAGCCATAAGCTCAACATAGATAACAAAGCAGACTTTGAGAGGATAGGCAAAAGCACAAATGGTAGTACCTTTAGAATTCCTATGAATACCACCACAACCATATTTATTGGAAGCAATAGAACCATCAGTGCTCACTTTAATCAAATTTTCTTTGGGTTTGATCCAATGGATAATCCTAGCTCTTTTATAATAGTCAACATCAGGCAGAATGATACACAATTTTTTAGCCACAAATTTCTAACCTATAAAATGAATGATACTAATAAGATTTGCATTAAATAGAGCTTGAATTTTATCTTTGGTTCTATCTAGGATCCTTTTATGGCTCATCAGAATACCACAATATTTAGCATCATTTATATCCATTCAAATGAACCAGATAAGGGTAATAGCAACTAGAACTTTGAAATGACCTTTCACAATTTTTTGGAAAAAAACTTCAAGAAGTTGATATATGGAAAGAGAGCAATGAAAGTAGTTGGTAATAAATAAATCATCTTACCATAACCATAATTTAGATGCAATAGCACCATTGACAATAACATGATTAACATTTTCAATATGAAAGCAACAATAGCACTTTGAAGGCAAATAAAACCTTTATTCTAAAAAAGTCCACAAGAATAAAGTTATTCAAAATCCTCCAAGCTAAAATTGAATAAGTAATGGGAATGATATTGTTCCAAAGTTTAATGAAAACATTTGAGGAGTTTTGTTTATCTCTAATAAAATTCCAAACCTCTTTAAGAACAAAATCACCATTGTAAGAAAGCTTAAAGAGAATTTGGTTAGGTTTGTTAGAGAAAATAAAGATATTTCTAAAGTTATCTAAAAGAGAAATAGGGATATAATTCTCAAGTTTATTTTCGTTCCAAGTGTTCTTATGCTAGAAAGAGTTAACTTTGATAGCTGTAGTAGAGTGGGTAGATAAAAGAGAGTCAATAGAGCCATTGCCAATCCAATTGGCTTGCCAAAAGAAAGAAGAACTGGAATTAATACCCCAACATATTAAGGGTTCAGCAACCCATTTAATGGAGCAAAACCTTTTCCAAACCAGAGAGTCACGAAATTTATAATCACAGATAAGAGGGTGTTTACCTTGGAAATAGAATTTCATCATAAAATTAGCCCAAAGGCTATCATTATATCTAAAATTCCACCGGAGCTTATGAGAGAAGGCATTAATAGCTTCATGAATTGGTTTGCATCTGAGGCCACCTTCACCCAAAGGACCACAACATTTATGCCAAGAAGTCCAATGCATTCTTCTAGTAGAATTATTGGATCCCCAAAAAAATTATTAAGCAAGCGATCAATTTTGATAAGAGTAGTATTAGTGGGGATAATAGTTTGAATCAAATAAAGCGACATAGAATTGAGAGTGCTTTTAAGAATTGTGAGCCTAACACCAAAGGAAAGTAAATGAAATTCCTAAATAGAAATTTTATTTAAAATGTTTTGAATTAACTCATAAAAAAGATGGGATCAATTCAGACATTTAAAAGGAGGACCACCCAAGTACTTAAGAGGAAGGTGTTGATGTTCAAAGTTAGTGATATGCAGGATTTGATTAAGTTTATTATTGGAGAAGCTTGAAGAAGTAATAAAATACCTTTTGTTTTCATTGATAGATATACCACTGTCTAAACCAAATTTATTTTAAAAAATCCCTAAGATTCTTGATATGATGAATAGAACCATTGCAGAAAATAATGAAATCATTTGCAAAGCTTAAATGACAAATAAGAAGAACACCAAGAGTATTGTAATGCATACTAGGATTGTTTAAGAATAGATCATTGATGCTCCTAGATAAGTACTTAATAATAATAATAAATAATGTAGGAGATAGAGGATCCCCTTATTTTAGGCCATGGGAAGAAGGAAAGAAGCCCAAGGCTTCCCCCATTAAGGAAAAATAGAAAACTAGGCATTTTTAATACAATTTTTAATAAGAAAGATAAATTTATCTAAAAACCCAAATAAATTCAGAATATGGATAAGGAAATCCCCCAGAGATATTTTCAAAAGCTTTGGTAATATCTAATTTGAACATAATGTTTCCACCTCTAGTCTTAGCATTGAAATCATGAATTAATTCTTAAGAAAGCATAATATTATCAGAAATAGATCTACCTCTAACAAAACTAGTTTGGTTTAGAGAGATAATCTTATGAAATAAAGGACTAAGCCTGTTGGTTAGAATTTTGGAATCAGCTTATTGAAGAAGGTGCAAAGACTAATAGGTCTAAAATAACTCCAATAGTTTGGATTATCTTTATTAAGTATGAGAACAATAGAAGTGCAAGAAAAATATCTAGGAAAAGGATTACCATTAAAAAAATCAACCACAGCCTCAACCAAATCATTTTTAATAATAAACTAGCATTTTTGAAAAAATTGGGTAGTGAAACCCTCCGTACCAACAACATAATCTACGTTCATGCTATTAAGAACTTTAAAAATTTCCTCTCCATTAAGAACAATAGTAAGCAAATCATTATCATTATTGTTTATAATAGAAGGAATGAAGTGTGATTTAGAAATAGCTTCATAAGAGCAACTCTTATTAAGCATATTTCTAAAGTAATTAATGACTGAATCCTTAATATCATTATTCTCTGTAATCCATTCTCCATTATCATCTTTAATTTGTTGAATATTATTTACAACTCTCTTTTTATTAACTAACGCATGCAAATATCTAGTATTTTTGTCACCATCTGCAATATGTTACTAGTAGCTTTTTGGCATAAATAAGTCTCTTCCATATTTTGTAAATTAAGAAGTTTATCTTTCACCTCAATAAAGTCTTTAATCTTAGTAGGATCAGACATAACAGAGACTTAAAGATCACAAACTAAATTTTCTATTTCTATGATATTAGTAAAAAGGTTTTTAAAACAATGCTTGTTCCACAAACCCAGATTTTGTTTAAGTTTATTAAGCTTAAACCAAAATCTATTCATCCCCATAATCAAATTTCCAGGATGTTAGGAACCTTTCCAATTGTTAGTCATAACATTAAAGAAATCAATATACTGAATCCACATGTTCTGAAATCTAAAATGAGAGAAATTTTTTAATCTATTAGAGTTAACTTTAATAGAAACCAAAAGAGGAGCATGATCCAATAAGGTTCTGCTTAAATGATCGATAGAAGTAATAGGCCATTGAGTAATCCAATGAGTATTAAAAAGAATCTGGTTGAAACTTTGCCAAAGTCTACAGTTTTGCCAAGTAAAATTTGAACCCTTAAAGCCAATATCAATCAAATTGCAATAAATGATCATATTGGAAAATTCTTCCATGGAATGAATATTAGGAGAGCAACCACCACTTCATTTAGAAGAGAATAAAATAGTGTTGAAAAGCCCACCAACAAACCAAGGTTTATTGACAACGGTAGCAAAATTCCTCAAATTTTCCCAAAGAAGAATTGTACCAGATTTATTACAAGATGCATAGACAAAAGAGCCCAAAACACAATAGTCACCATAAGATATTTGAGCATTGACAACTTATTTAAAATCATCAAGAATAAAAGCCTCCACAAAATTATTCTAAAAACACCAAGTTTTATTACTAACATTAGAGAAAAATTTATTGAAACTGATCATTATAGCAAAATGGTTAATTTTGTTTGCATGAATAAGAGGCTCCAAAATAATAAGTAAAGAAATATTATAAATTTGATAAAGGTTTCTAATACAGTTATGAATAGAGATGGTACCAATCCCTCTAACATTCCTAATAAAAAATTAAACATAAGTAAAAAAAGGGGTTAAGAAAAGTTTAATTAAGAGAGGAGAGGGAGGCCACAGTAGGTCTAGTGGTTTTGGACAATTTGGGAGGGATGTTTTTAACATTTTTTATCTTTTTTGCATGATAACTTTTGAAACCATTTCCTTTTCCTATAGAATCATCATTTGAGAAGGATTTAGCAAAATTTTTCATAGATTTAGTGGAAGTCTCCTGAATAGAAGTGAGTTCTCCTTCTTCCAAGCCATTAGAATTTATTAAAGGCAAATGAGCATCAGGTGTAACAAGCGAGGGAGATGAAACAGATTTAGTAAGAAGGCAAGTGTGAACATTAATCCCTTCTTCTTCAATACCCAAATTATTAGACAAAACTAAATATTTTTGAGAATTTAAGTCATCCTGAACTAAAGTAAAGTCAATTTTTTCAAACTAAATATCATGAGAAACCCAAGCCATATTCTCCATTTAATTCAAATGATGCATAACATTGATATCCTTACTAATATTTTTAAGTAAAGCTTTAATTTTATCAATCAAGATTGGTAAAGATGCTGGGATTGACTCAGAGGAAAAAGAATCATCATCCAAAAGTTTATAGAAATTATTATTTTCCACATTAGAAACCTTCAATTTCTTAGAAGAAATATGTGGTAAAATGGCCTTATTAAGAACATTCAATGAATCCTTTTTTTTCTAAATTAACTTTTTGATATTTAACATTGATCAGCCTAAGGTTAGGAACAATAGTTTCCTTAATAAGAATTTTCTTTTTTAGGTGAGGATGCAGAATGAAACATTCAAAATTATTGTGCCCGTGGAATTTACATTGAGAATAAAAGACAGCAAAATTTTCAAAATTAACTTTCTACATATAACTGTAATTTTAAGATCCCAACCAGATTTCTTTGGGGTGTTTCTTGGTAATGCCTAATTCAACAAGGATTCTAGCCACAAAAAGGTTGAGATTTCATAGCCATTGCCTGATCAATTTGCAACAGCCAACCAAATAAAGCACCCACAATAAAAAAATAGATGATTAACAAAATAAATTCACATATTGGGAAGTGAAATCCAAATCGTAATGATTGGGTCCCTAATATCAAAGAGTGGAATCCATTTCGGCAACCTCATTTGGAAATTGAAAATAAAATAAGAATGATGAGTAAAACATGTGAGTAATCCAAATCATTTGTTAACTAAATAAAAAAATGGTAGGGATCAATTAAACAAATCATAAAAGCACCTAAAAGTTTCAGACTATTAAAGAAAGAACAAATGTTTTCTAGCCTACAAAGAGTAAACTTTCCAACGAAAGTAAATTCAAATAGCTTAACAAGCTTTTCAACAATCAAATCAGAGCACATAACCATAGGCATGCCTTAAAAAGAAGTCAAAACAAGTTCCAAGGACTCACCTAAATAGCTATCCTTACCAGTGAGGATGTCTTTGAATGATTTTGAAGTAGCCAAAGCCAAGGTAGTTGATGCCCTAGTAGGATCCATTGGATCTGTCAGTTTCCCTCACAAAATCATTTGGGAAGATGCCAAGCCACAACATCACTCCAAGTAAAACAAGAAAGCAGCCACAGTCATCAATTCCAAAAGGATCTTATGAGAATCATGCCAAACAGCCATCAAGTTGTGACTAGAAAGCTAAAAATAAGAGGGGAAAAGGAGAATCACTAGAGCATGAGGTCGAGGGCTCAGGCGGAGGGTGGGTTTAAGTTAAGGTTTTTATTTTTTTAGTTTAGTTCATTTTTTATTTTTTAGTTTATTTTAGGTTTATTTTATTTTAAGCTTAGGGTTTAGGGTTCAGGGTTTAAGGTTTGGGGTTTAGGGTTTAGGGTTTAGGGTTTAGGCTTTTTGGTTTAAGTTTTAGGGTTTAGTTTTTAGGTTTTAGGGTTTATGGTTTAGGGTTTTAGCGATTAGGGTTTATGATTTTAGGGATTAGGGTTTAGGGTTTAGAGCTTAGGGTTTTTATGGTTTAGGGTTTAGCATTTAGGGTTTAGTTTTTAGGTTTAGGGCTTAGGTTTTACTTTAGGGTTTAGGGTTTTTGGTTTTTTTTTAACTGAGAATAAATTTAGATTCAACATTTCTTCTTTTCGATTTCTTCAACCAAGTAACACAGTGTTGACCTCACTTTTGGAGTAAGTTCTCAACCTCTTTTCCTTAGACCTAGGAACCTTCTAGATACTAAGGTTTTTTTAGTCATAAGACACTTCTAGAGATTATGTGAACACTTGACCTAATCCTAGAGATTCAGAAGGGTTAATCATAGGATTAGGCCATGCCTTAGGGACTTAGGAAAATCACCTACCCTATAGCCTAAACCCAATCCATGTACACCTTCTTAAATTCAATTGAAATCCAAATTTCAAACCAAACCTCAAACTCAATTTTAAATCCAAATCCGAGTCCAAACTCAATTTCAAATGATTTGAAGATCAAATCCAAACTTGAAATCCTTCTTAAGCCCTTTAATCAACCTTCATGAACATAGCCAATATTCCATCCAACTCAATCCAAACTCAATTGATTTTCTTATAAGTCAATTGTACCTTCAATTATCTTCTCAAATATAAATAAAATATAAATTCAAATAGCCAAAACAAAATCCAAATTCAAATTAAAACCCAATTTAAACCTTTTAATCTATTTCCTTCTTCTCTTCCACTGCAGCAGTCAGACCAGTAGTAGCAGTAGGAGTGGCGGAAGCATCAGACGCAATAGCTACATTAAATTTACTAGGATCTTTCAAATACTCCTTAACCTTCTTGGCTTACGGGTATGTGTAATCAGTGGAAATCATGATGGCAAGGACATTCTTGTAAGCGTTGATGAACATGTGGGGTACTGCAGCAAGGGTGGGATAAGAGAGGGCTAGTGAGAGAAGTGACATTAAAAGGCCCGTCAAAAACATCTCGATGAGATCATCTTCAGTGAGCTCAAGCACCTCAGGACTGAACATGGAACCATCATCACACACAGACTGGATGACAAGGCCATAAGAGAATGGCCTATTCCCCAGCTTAGTAAGGAGAGCAGCCTCTGAGGATCCCACCTTATTGCCTTTTTATATAGCACAATTGGGGTGATAATTTCAACAGTACCCTTTTTTATCTTAGTTGGGATGTTGAGAACCTAGAAGAAAGAAGTCTATGAAGAATCTAGATTAGTGTTGCCTAGAGGAACCATAATATTAACAGGTGCAACAAGATCAACACGGGCAGTAACACCAACTTTGTATTTCATAACCTCTTTGCTGACTTCTTTAGGGTCACCTTTGTAAAATTATTTCAACCGGGTTTTATGGTTTATGGTTTAAGGTTTATGTTTTAGGGCTTAGGGTTTAAGGTTTAGGGTTTTAGTTTAGGTGTTTAGGTTTTTTTTTTTTTAGTTTAGGGTTTGTAGTTTAGTAGGTTTAGGTTTAGAGTTTAGGGCATATGTTTTAGGGTTTAGGTTTTTCTTTCTATTTAAATTTTAGCAAATTAGTAGGTTTAGGTTTATTTAGTTTATTTATTATTTATTTTAGTTTATTTTATATTTTATTTTTACTTAGGTTTTTTTTATTTAGTTTAGTTTATTCATTTTAGGTTTATTTATTTTTAGTTTAAAGTTTTTATTTTACTTTATTTTTTTGGTTTAGGTTTATTTTTTTAAGGTTTAGGTTGAGGTTTTTATTTTATATTCTTATGTTTAGGTTTTATGTTTTTATTTTAGGTATATTTTTAAGTTTTATTTTTTAGTTTATATTTAGATTTATTTTTAGTTTATTTCATTTTATTTAGTTTAGGTTTAGGTTTAGGTTAAGTTTAGTTTAGGTTTTATTTATTTAGGTTAATTTATTTTAGTTTAATTTTAGGTTTATTTTATTTTTATTTTAGGTTTAGTTTTTTTAGTTTACAGTACATGTTTTATTTTTTTCAATTTATTTTTTAGGTTTAGGTTTTTATTTAGTTTTTATTTTATTTTATTTTATTTTTATTTTAGTTTTATTTTACATTTAGTTTTTATTTTATTTAGGTTTTTTATTCTTAGGTTTATTTTATTTTTAGTTTCATTTAAATTTTTTATTTTATTTTGATTTATTTTTATTTCATTTTAAATTTAGATTCACTTGAGTTTAATTAAGGTGTTATTTTATTTTATTATATTTATTTTATTTAGGATTAGGTTTTTTTTATTTATTTTATTTTTTTTAGGTTTTTATTTTTTAGGTTTAGGTTTTAATGGTTTAGGTTTTACTAGGGTAGAGTTTAGTCAGGGTCCCAAAGTTTAGGGTTTAGGGTTTAGGTAGGAGGTCAGGGTTTAGGTGTGGCTTAGTGGTTTGGCCTAGGGTTTGTGTTGGGGTTTAGTTTAGTGTAGTGGTTAGTGGATTGTGGATTTAGGTTTAGGGTTTGGGGTTTGGGATTTAGGGTTTTAGGGTACAAGGTTTAGGTTTTAGGGTTGTAGGTTGGGAAGGGTTAGGTTTTTTTTTATTTTTTATTTTTTATTTTTATTTTTAGGTTTTATGATTTAGGGTTTAGTGTTTAGGGTTTAAGTTTTTTTTTTTAAATTAAGTAAACCAATAGGTTTAGGTTTATTTAGTTTTTTTATTTCTTTAGTTTATTTTATATTTTATTTTTCTTAAGCTTATTTTTTTATTTTTATTTAGTTTAATTTATTTATTTTTGCTTTATTTATTTATTATTTAGAGTTATTATTTTATTTTATTTTAGGTTTGGGTAGGTTTATGAGTTTATTTATATTTTATATTTAAGGTTTAGGTTTTATTTTCTATTTTTTGGTTTAGGATTAGGTTTTTATTTTATTTTTTAAGTTTAGGTTATAGGTGTTTATTTTAAGTTTATTTTTAGGTTTTGTTTTTTAGTTTAGGTTTAGGTTGATCTTTAGTTTATTTTATTTTATTTAGTTTTGGTTTAGGTTTAGGTTTTGTTTATTATAGGTTTAGGTTATAGGGTTGTTGGTTTAGGGTTTAGGGTTAGGGTTTATTATTATTATTATTATTATTTAGGCTTTAGGGTTTAAGGTTTAGGTTTTAGGTTCAAGGTTCAAGTTTTAGTTTAGTGTTTAAGGTTTTTGGGCCTTTTTTAATTGAAAACAAATTCATATTCAACATTTCTTCTTTTCAATTTCATCAACCAAGTAACACGCCAACTTCTCTATGATGCAAGCGATGACATAGATCAAAAATGAGCACACATAGAGAAAATCAAAAACCCTAGATAATTGCAACTGTCTCTATTGTGAAGACACAGTTCTAAAAGTAGTAGATCAGATAGGGCATTCTTCAATTTCTCTAGTTCCCATCAGAACCACCACTGCTTCTCAAGTAGCGGGATCCACCATCGTATCATCAATCTCTCTCCAAAGACCACCCAGTAACCTCTATTGCTCCTCCCATGTCCATAACCACCACTACTTACCACCACCGATCCACCAGACCTCCGCATCCCCACCACAACAATGATAACGCCCACCTTCGCCTCCACCATCTAGGATCGAGCTTGTTTGATGGTGATGTTCTTTCCGTTAATGTTTTGCCCATTTTTAGGGTATAGGTGTAGGTTTAGGTCTATTAGGTTTTAGGGTTTACATTTATTTTTTAATTTGTTTAGTTACTTTAAGTTTAGGTTTAGTGTTTGGGGTTTAGGGTTTAGGGTTAGGGTTTAGGGTTTAAGGTTAAGAGTTTTTATAAAAAAATCCCAAATGATTTCATAACAAATAAGAAATTACCAAATCAAACAAGACATTATCCTCTATCAATGAATAAAATAGGATAAAATAAAATGCAATTCAAAAATTCACAAAAATAGTATTTCACAAAATGATTTAACTCCTAGAGTCAATAAAATTTTATTTTATAGAAGTCTAACAAAGCAACAAAAACCCATATCATCATCAGATTCCTCAATAGGCTCTTCCTTCTTCTCTTTGACAATAGCAACATCAAGTGCAAGAGCATAGTAAATTTACTAAGATCCTTCAAATATGCCTTAAACTTCTTGGCCCACGTGTATGTGTAATCAGTGGCAATCACTATAGTGAGGATATTCTTATAAGCATTGATGAACATGTGGGGCACTGCAGCAAGGGTGGGATAAGAGATGCTTAATGAGAGAGAAGTGAACACTGAAAGGACTGCCAAAAATTTCTCGATGAGATCATCTTCACTGAGGTCAAGCACCTCAGGACTGAACACCGAACCATCATCAAACATAGACTGAACGATAATGCAAAAAGAGAATGGCCTAATGCCCAACTTAACGAGGAGAGTAGCCTCTAAGGATCTCACCTTATAGCCTTTTTTTAATCAGCACAACTGGGGTGATAATTTTAGTAGTACCCTAATTGATCTTTATTGGGATGTTGAGAACCTAGAAAAAAGAAGTCTGTGAAGGATCTACTCTAATGTTGCCTAGAGGAACCACAACATCAATAGGCACGGGCAGCACCACCAACTTCGTACTTCGCAACCTCTTCACTGACTTCTTTAAGATCACCTTTCATAAAAATCAGCTCAACAGAGGTTTAGGGTTTGTAATGGTTTATGATTTTAGGGTTTAGGGTTTAGGAATTTTTATGCTTTAGGGTTTAGGAATTTATAGGCTTTCGGGTTTACAGTTTATGGTTCAGGATTGTAGGTTTAGTGTTGTAGGTTTAGGGTTTAGGGTTTAGGATATAGGGATTAGGGTTTTTTTTTTGAAAATTAAGTAAATTGGTAGGCTTAAGTTCATTTAAATTTTTTTATTATTTATTTTAGTTTAGTCTATTTTTTTATTATTATTAAGGTTTTTTATTTATTTTAATTTATTTATTTTAGGCTTATTTATTTTAGTTTAGGTTTTCATTTTAGTTTATTTTTTAGGTTTAAGTTTAAGTTTAGGTTTTATTTTCAACTGAGTTTTATTTTTATTTCATTTTTTAGGTTTAGGGTTTATTTTATATTTTTAGGTTTAGGAATAGGCTTTTATTTAATTTTTTTAGGTTTAGGTTTTAGATTTTTATTTTAGTTTTTTTTTAGTTTAGGTTTAGGTTTATTTTTATTTATTTTATTTTATTTACCTTAGGTTTAGGTTTAGGTTTAGTTTAATTTAGGATTAGGTTTAGGTTTTATTTATCTTAGTTTAGTTTATTTTCACTAAGGTTTAGGTTTATGTTATTTTATTTATTTTATTTTTATTTTATGTTTACTTTTTTTTTATTTAGGTTTTATTTTTATTTATTTTAGGATTATTTTTTATGTTTAGGTTTTATTTAGTTTTTTATTTTATTTTATTCTAGGTTTTTTCTTTTCATTTTACATTTAGTTTTTATTGTATTTAGGTTTTTTATTCTTAGGTTTAATTTATTTCTTTAGTTTAGTTTTGGTTTTTATTTATTTTATTTTAGTTTAACTTTCATTTTTTTAATTCATTTTATTTTTTGAATTATGTTTAGCTTTTAGCTTAGGTTTTTATTTTATTTATTTTTAGATTTTTTAATTTATTTTATTTTTAGGTTTTATTTAGTTTAGGTTGAGGTTTTAGGTTTTTAATGTTTAGGGTTTAGGGTTTTGGGTTAATTTCAGGGTTTAGGGTTTAGTCTTAGGGTTTTTTTAATTATTTATTTTTTGCTTTTATTTAGGCTTTAGGGTTTTTTAGTGTTAAGGGTTTAGGGTTGTAGGTTTAGGGTTAGTTTTAAGGTTTAGGGTTTAGGGTTTAGGATTTAGGGTTTAGGTTTTAGGGTTTAAGGTTTAGGGTTTTTTTTAGATTAAGTAAACTAGTAGGTTTAGGTCTATTTAATCTATTTTTTATTTATTTTATTTCATTTTATTTTTTATTTTTATTTAGACTTCTTTGTTATTTTTATGTTGTTTAGTTTATTTATTTTAGTTTTATTTATTTTAGTTTATGTTTCTTATTTTAGTTTATATTTTAGATTTAAGTTTAGGTTTATGTTTATTTTTTAGTTTAGTTTTATTTTTAAGTTACTTTTTAGGTTTAGGTTTTATTTTTTATTTTTAGGTTTAGGTTTAGGTTTTTATTTTATTTTTTAGGTTTAGGTTTTAGGTTTTATCAGTTTTATTTTTAGGTTTTATTTTTTAGTTTATATTTATGTTTATTTTAGTTTATTTTATTTTATTTCATTTAGTTTAGTTTATTTTAGGTTTTTATTTTAGGTTTTAATTATTTTAGTATAGTTTATTTTAGTTTAGGTTAATGTTTATTTTATTTTTTTATTTTAGGAATAGGATTTTTTTAGTTTATGTTTTATTTTTCTTTTTTTTAGATTTTATTTATAAGTTTATTTTTAATTTTAAGTTTTTATTTTATTTTATATTTAGTTTATTTTATTTTTATTTTACATTTAGTTTTTATTTTATACAAGTTTTTTATTTTTAGGTTTATTTTATTTTGTAGTTAAGTTTAGGTTTTTATTTTATTTTTATTTTATTTTTGTTTTTATTTTTTATTTTATTTTAGTTTTAGGATTAGGATTGGGTTTAGGTTAATGTTTTAATTTTGGTTTTTATTTTATATTATTATTTTTATTTAGTTTAGGTTAAGGATGTTTTATTTATTATATATTTAGGTTTTATTTAGTTTATGTTAAGGTTTTAAGGTTTAGTTTTAGGGTTTGGGTTAGTGGTTTGGTTTTTTATGGTCAGAGGTTTTTGTGGTTAGCTTTTAGGGTTTAGCTTTGGGTTTAGGGGCTCTGGTTTTAGGGTTTAGGATCAAGCAGTTTTGGGTTTAGGGTTTATGGTTCATTTAAGGGTTTAAGGTTTAGGCTTATGGTTTATTTTTTAAAATTTTTTTATTTAGGGTTTAGGGTTTATGGTTTTTCAGGGTTTAGGGTTTAGGTTTTAGTGTTTAGTGTTTAGGGTTTAGGATTTAGGATTTACGGTATAGTTTATTATTTTTAAATTAAATAAACCAATATGTTTAGTTATATTTAGTCAAGTTAGCTACTTTTTTATTTGTTTAAGTTTATTATATTTTTTATTTATATTTTGGTTTACTTTTTATTTTTATTTAGTTTAGTTTTGTTATTTTAGTTTGTTTTTTAGGTTCAGGTTTATGTTTATTTTTATTTTTTTAGTTTATTTTTATTTTTATTTTATCTTTTAGGTTTAGGTTTTATTTTATATTTTATTTTTTACATTTTATTTTATTTTTTAGATTTTTTTTTAGGTTTTTTATCTTTGGTTTATTTTGGGTTTTTTTTTATTTAGGTTTAGGTTTATTTTTAGTTTATTTTATTTTATTTAGTTTAGTTTTGGATTAGGTTTAGGTGTAGTTTATTTTAGGTTTACATTTATGTTTTATTCATTTTAGCTTAGGATTAGGTTTATTTTATTTTGTTTATTTTAGGTTTAGTGTTTTTTTCGTTTAAGGCTTAGATTTTATTTTTTATTTATTTTTAGGTTTTATGAATAGGTTTATTTTTTAGGTTTAGTTTTTATTTTATTTTATTTTTAGTTTATTTTATTTTTATTTTACATTTAGGTTTTATTTTATTTTGGTTTTTAATTTTTAGGTCTATTTTATTTTTAGTTTACTTTAGGTTTTTATTTATTATATTTTAGTTTTATTTTTATTTTTTATTTTATTTTATTTTTAGGTTTAGGATGGAGTTTAATTTTGTGTTTAGGTTTTTATTTTATTTATTTAATATAGCTTTAGGTTTTTATTTATTTTTATTTTCAGCTTTTCTTTAGTTTAGGTTTAGGTATTTAGGTTTTTAGGGTTTAGGGTTGTAGGTTTTAGGGTTTAGGGTTTAGGGTTTAGGGTTTAGGGTCTAAGGTTCAAGATTTTAAGGTTTAGGGTTTAGGGTTTAGGTTTAGGTCTTAGGGTTTAAGGTTTGGGGTTTTGGGTTTTAGGGTTTAGGGTTTAGGGTTTTGGGTTAGTTTTAAGGTTTAGTGTTCAGGTATGTGGTTCAATTACTTTAGGTTTCTGTTTATCTTTTAAAAAATGAGTGTATTGGTTTTAGTTTATTTTTATTTATTTTATTCATTTATTATTTAGGTTTTTTACACCATTTAGTTTAGTTTCTTTATTTTAGAGGTCATTTATTTTAGTTTGTCCTTTAGGTCTTGGATTAGGTTTATGTTTATTTTTTAGTTTAGTTTATTTTTTATGTTATTTTTAGGTTTAAGTTTTATTTTATCTTTAGGTATAGGTTTAGGTTTTGGTTTTATTTTATTTTATTTTAGGTTTTTTTATTTTAGTTTATTTCTAGGTTTAATTTAGTTAACATTTAAGTTTTGGTTTATTTTATTTTATTTAGTTTAGGGTTTAGTTTACTTTATTTTAGTTAGTTAGTTGTTTAAGATTATTTTATTTTATTTTATGTGTTTTATTTTATTTAATTTTAGGTATTAAGTTTAGGGTTTATGGTTAGGGTTTAGATTTACTTTTTGGGGTTTTAGAGATTAGGTAGGGTGGGTTGGTAGAGGTAGGTCAGCCATTAGAGTTGAGTGGTTTTAAGGGCTAAAGGCATCAGTAGGGGTTTTGGGTAGTTAAAGAGTAGGGTTTAGGGACGCAGGTTTGGGTAAGATGGGTTAGTTTTAGGGTTTATGAGGTTATGTTTATTATTATTATTTTTTATTTAGAGTTTTAGTTTAGGTTTGTATGTAGGGTTTGGGTTTAGGATTAGATTTAGGGTTTAGGATTCAGGGTTTGCTGTTTATGGTTTATTTATTTATTTTTATTTAGGTCCCTTTTTTTATTTAGTTTAGTTTATTTATTTTAGGTGTATTTATTTTAGTTTAAGTTTTTTAGTTTAGTTTTTTTTTTTTGGTTTAGGTTTAGGTTTATGTTTATTTTTTTCTTTTAGGTTTATTTTTTGGTTTTATTTTTTAGTTTAGATATAGGTTTATCTTTAGTTTATTTTATTTTATTTTATTTAGTTTAGGGTTTAGGTTTAGTATATTTTAGTTTTTATTTATTTTAGTTTAGGTTTAGGTTTATTTTATTATGTTTAGGTTTTTTTATTTTAGTGTTTAGGTATTATTTTTTATTTCTTTTTAGGTTTATTTTAAGTTTATTTTTTAGGTTTAGGTTCTTATTTAGTTTTTATTTTATTTTATTTAAGTTTATTTTATTTTTATTTTATGTTTAGTTTTTATTTAGATTTTGTTTTTTTAGGCTTATTTTATTTGCTTAGTTTAGTTTATGTTTTTATTTATTTTATTTTAGTTCAATTTTTGTTTTTTATTTTCTTTTAATTTTAAAATTAGGTTTAAATTTATGTTTAGGTTTAGGTTTAGGTTTTAGTTTAGGTTTTTTAATTTTATTTTTTTATTTAATTTAGGTTTAGGTTTATTTATTTATTTTATTTTTATGTGTTTATTTAGTTTAGGTTTAGTTTTAGAGTTTAGGGAGGGTTTATTTTAATTTAGGATTTAGTTTAGGGTTTATTTAATTAGGATTTAGTTTAGTTTATTTAGTTTTTTTAGGGTTTAGGATTTAGTTTAGTTTATGTTGTTTATTGGGTTTATTTTTTGATGGTTTTTTTATTTTAAGTGTTTGTTTATTTGGGTTTATTTTATGGATTGTCCAATTTATTTAGGGTTTAGTTTAGCTTAAGTTTATTTTAGTTTAGTTGGTTTAGTTTTATTGGGTTTTTTTTTATTTTAGTTTTAGTTTATTTTTTATTTTATGGTTTATTTTAGCTCAGTTTAGGGTTTAGTTTATTTTTTTAGTTTATGTAAGTTTGTTTTAGTTTAGTGTTGGTTTAGGTTTAGTTTTCCAAGTTTAGGTTTAGGTAGGGTAGTTTTATTAGTTTAGGTTTAGTTTTAAGTTTAAGTAGGTTTTTGGGTTAGGGTTTTAAGGGTGGGATGGGTGTTTAGGGTTTGGATTTGTTTAGGGTTTGGTTGGGTTTAGGGTTTAAGGAGTAGGTTTGGGTTTAGTTTAGGGCTTTAGTTTTAGGGTATATAGTTTTTTTTTTTTTAAATTTTTAATTAAGCAAAGTGGTTGGTTAAGGTTTATCTAGTTTACTTTTATTTATTTTATTTTAGATTTTATTTTATTTTTATTTAGTTTAGTTTTTTATTTTAGGTTTTTAATTTTAGTTTAGGTTTTCAATTTTAATTCATTTTTTAATTTTATGTTTAGGTTTAGGATTATTGTTAGGTTAGTTTTTTTTATTTTATTTTTTCAATTTAACTCTTATTTTTTATTTTTAGGTTTAGGTTTAGGTTTTTATTTTATTTTTTTAAGTTTAGGTTTTAGGTTTTTATTTTAAGTTTATTTTTAGATTTTATTTTTCAGTTTAGGTTTAGGTTTATGTTTAGTTTATTTTATTTTATTTAGTTTAGGCTTAGGTTAAGGATTAGTTTATTTTAGGTTTAGGTTTAGGATTTTTTAATTCTGTTTAGTTTACTTTAGTTTAGGTTTAGGTTAATTTGATTTTTATTTAGGTTTAGGGTTTTTTTTAAGATTAGTGTTTAGGTTTTATTTTTTAGCTATTTTTAGGTGTTATTTTTGGGTTTATTATTTAGGTTTAGATTTTTATTTAGTTTTTATTTTATTTTATTTTTAGGTTTATTTTATTTTTATTTAGGATAAATTTTTTTTTTGGTTTAGGACTTAGGTTTTATTTTTTATTTATTTTTATGTTTTATTTTTAGGTTTATTTTTATGTTCAGTTTTTATTTAGTTTTCATTTAACTTTATTTTAGATTTATTTTATTTTTATTTTTTGCTTTGTTTTTATTTTATTTAGGTTATATGTATTTTTTAGTTTTGATTTTTATTTATTTTATTTTAATTTATTTTTTATTTTTTATTTTTTTCTTTTTTGGTTTAGGTTTAGGTTTTAGTTTATATTTTTATTTGATTTTATTTCATTATTTTATTTTTTTAATTTATTTAGTTTAGGTTTAGGTTTTGCTTTTACTAGGGTTTATTTAGTTTAGTTTAGGGTTTGGGTTTAGGTTTAGGGTTTAGGGTTTAGGGTTTGGGTTTAGGATTTAAGATTTAAGTTTAGGGTTTAGGGTTTAGTGTTAGGGTTTAGGGTTTAGATTGGTTTAGGCCAGGGTTTATAGTTTATGTTTTTGGGGTTTGGGGTCAAGGTTTAGGGTTTAAAGTTTAGTTTTAGGGTTTGGTGGTTAGGGTTATGGGTTTTGGAGTTTGGGTTTAGGGTAGGATTTATGGTTTAGGGTAGGTTTAGGGTTTAAGGTTTAGGGTTTAGGGTCAGGTTGTTTATTTTAGGTTTTTTATTTTATTTATTTTATTTAAATTAAGTAAACTAGATGGTTTAGCTTTATTTAGCTTATTTTTTATTTATTTTAGTTTATTTTTTATTTTGATTTAGGTTTATTTTTATTTTTATTTGGCTTAGTTTATTTATTTTAAGTTCATTTTTTTTTTAGTTTTGGTTATTCATTTTAGTTTATTTTTTAGGTTTAGGTTTAGGTTTAAGATTATTTTTTACTTTAGTTTTATTTCTATTTAATTTTCTAGGTTAAGAACTTATTTTTTATTTTTAGGTTCAGGTTTATGTTTTTATATTATTTTTTTTAGGTTTTAGTTTAAGGTTTTTATTTTAGGTTTATTTTTAGGATTTTTTTTTAAGTTTAGGTTTGAGTTTATTTTTAGTTTATTTTATTTTATTTAGTATAGATTTAGTTTATTTTAGGTTTAGGTTTAGGTTTTATTTTTTTTAGTTTAGTTTAGTTTAGCTTAGGTTTAAATTTACTTTATTTTTATTTTAGGCATCGGTTTTGTTTATGTTTAGGGTTTAGGTTTTATTTTTTATTTATTTTTTGGTTTTATTTTTAGCTTTATTATTTAGGTTTTGGTTTTTATTTGTTTTTATTTTATTTTATTCAGGAATTTTTATTTATTTTTAGTTTAGTTTAGCTTTTTATTTATTTTAGTTTAGTTTAGTTTTTAATTTTTATTTTATTTTCTTTTTAGATTTTGGTTTATGTTTTACTTTATGTTCTTATTTTATTTTGGTTTATATTTTTTTAATTATTTTATTTTTAGGTTTTAATTAGTTTGGGTTTATGTTTTTACCATTTTAGGGCTTAGAATTTAAGGTTTAGGGTTTAGGGTTTAGGGTTTAGGGTTTAAGGTTTATTTGGATTTATTTACATGGGCTTTTTTACTGGTTAGAGTTTAGAGTTTAGGGTTTAGGATTTCGGGTTTAGGTTTTAATTTAGGGTTCAAGTTTTAGTTTACGGTTTAGGGTTTTTCTTTTTTTTTTAAACAGAGAACAAATTCAGATTCAACATTTCTTCTTTTGTTTATTTAGTTTATTGAGTTTATTTTTTTATTTATTTTAGTTCATTTTACTTTTTATTTTTATTTTTGTTTAATTTTCATTTTTATTTAGTTCAGTTTATTTATTTTAGGTTTATTTATTTTAATTTAGGTTTTTTTAGTTTATTTTTTAGGTTTAGGTTTATGTTTAAGTTTTTTTTTAGTTGAGTTTTACTGTTATTTTATTTTTTAGGTTTAGGTTTTATTTTTTAGTTTAGGTTTAAGTTTAGGTATTTATGTTATTTTTTTAGGTTTAGGTTTTAGGTTTTTATTTTAGGATTATTTTTATGTTTTATTTTTTAGTTTAGGTTTAGGTTTATTTTTAGTTTATTTTATTTTATTTAGTTTAGGGTTTAGGTTTAGTTTATTTTAGGTTTAGGTTTGGGTTTTATTTATTTTAGTTTAGTTTATTTTAATTTAGGTTTAGGTTTATTTTATTTTTATTTTAGGTTTAGGATTTTTTTTATTAGTTTGGGGTTTAAGTTTTATTTTTAGGTTTATTTTTTATGTTTAGGTTTTTATTTTATTTTATTTTAGTTTTCTTCCAAGTTTATTTTATTTTTATTTTATGTTTTATTTTTTATTTTATTTAGGTTTTTTATTCTTATGTTTATTTTATTTTTTAATTTAGTTTAGGTTTTTATTTATTTTATTTTAGATTATTTTATTAGTTTATTTATTTTAATTTTAGGTCCAGATTTATGTTTTAGTTTAGGTTTTATTTTATTTTATTTAGTTATGTTTTTGGTTTTAGGTTTTTAGGTTTAAGGTTTAGGGTTAGTTTTAGGTTAGGGTTTAGGGTTTAGGATTTACAGGTTTAG
Organism: Cymbidium sinense; assembly: GCA_021442155.1. NCBI lineage: Eukaryota > Viridiplantae > Streptophyta > Magnoliopsida > Asparagales > Orchidaceae > Cymbidium > Cymbidium sinense. The sequence continues at coordinate 293,359,245 of CM038214.1, read as the reverse complement.
GGTTTATGGTCCAGGGCTCAGGGTAGTTTAGGATTTTACCATTTAGGGTTTAGCTCAGGGTTTGGGTTTAGGGTTTAGGATTTAGGATTTAGCAGGTTTAGAGGTTAGGATTTGTGGATTTTTAGGCTCAGCTGGTATAGTTTTAGCCTAAAGACTTAGGTCATTTCAGTTTAGTCTTTTTTAGGTGGGTAGAGTTAGATCTAATGAGTCAGTGTTTTATTGGGTATGGCTCTTTGGGCAAAGGTAGTGAGTTTAGGGTGGGATGATCTTGGTTGGGGTCAGTATCAGTGGGATTAGAGTGGGCACAGGGTCAATTTTTTTAGGGTGTGGTAGGGTATGGTTTTGGGTTTAGGGTTAGGGTTAACATGTGGCTCAGTGTAGGGGGTTAGTTTAGGGTGGGTTTAGGTTTAGTAATTTATTTATATTTATTTATTTATATTTGTTAGTATGTAGGTATTTATTTTATTTATTATTCGTTTATTTTATTTTATTTTGATTTAGATTTACTTTGATTTTATTTAGTTTAATTTATTTATGTGATTATTTATCTTATAGGTTTTCATCTTAGTTTACTTTTAGGTGTAGGTTTAGATTTAGGTTTATTTTTTAGTTTATTTTTATTTTTATTTTTTTTTGTAGGTTTAGGTTTTATTTTTTATTTTTATGTTTATGCTTAAGATTTTATTTTATTTTTTTAGGTTTTGGTTTAGATTTTTATTTTAGGTTTATTTTTTTGGTTTTAGTTTTTAATTAAGGTTTAGGTTTATTTTTAGTTTATTTTTAGTTTATTTTATTTTATTTAGTTTATGTTTAGGTTTAGGTTTAGGTTTATTTTACCATTTTAGGTTTATTGTTAGTTAGGTTTTTTATTTAGTTTTATTTTATTTTATTTTATTATTTTATTTTTTTATTTTAGGTTTTATTTTTATTTTATTTTAGGTTTTTTTTATTTTAGTTTAGTTTAGGATTCTATTTATCTTATTTTATTTTAATTTTTATTCTTTATTTTTTTTATTTTTTAGGTTTAGATTTAGGTTTTAGTTTATGTTTTTATTTTTATTTTATTTTGGTTTAGGTTTAGGTTTTTAGCTTTTTAGGGTTTAAGGTTTAGGGTTTAGGGTTTAGGGTTAGTTTAGGGTTTGGGGCTTAGGGTTTTTTTTTCTTTTGTGGGTGGGGGTTATTGTTTAGGGTTTAGTGTTTAAGATTTAAGGTCTAAGGTTTCATCTTTTAAGGCTTAAGGTTAGGGTTTAAGATTTGTAGGGTTTAAGATTTAAGTTTTAGGTTTAGGGTTTAAGGTTTTTGTTTTTTTTTGTTTTGACAGAGAATAAATTCAGATTCAACATTTCTTCTTTTCGATTTCCTCAACCAAGTAACACACCAAGTTTTCAAAGACACAAGCGATGACATAGATCAAAATTGAGCATGCATAGAGTAAATCAAAAACCCTAAATAACTAGAACCTTTTCAACTATAAAGACACAGTTTCATAAGCAGTAGATCGGATCAACCATTCTTTAGTTTCTCCAGTTCCAATCAGAACCACCTCGGACTCTCCAGTAGCGGGATCCACCATCATATCCCCAATCTCTCCCTCCACCACCACCATGGCTGTAACCTCTATTAGTCCTCACACCTCCATGACCACCACTGCTCTGACCACCACCTCCATATCCACCAGCAGCTCTAGATCCCCACCACCACTAGGATAACTACCACCTCTACCTTCACCTCCACCGCCAGTTCTAGACTCAGCCTGGTTGACGGTGATGTTCCTACTATCAAAGTTTTGCACATTCTTAAGGTTTAGGATTATTAAGTTTTAGGGTTAAGGTTTATTTTTTTAATTTATTTAGTTACTTTAAGTTTAGGTTTAGGGTTTGGGGTTTAGGATTTAGAGTTTAGGGTTAAGGTTTGGATTTAGGGTTTATGCTTTTAGGGCTTAGGGTTTAAGGATATGGTTTAGGGTTTCGGTTTAGGGTTTAGGTTTAGGGTTTAAGGTTTAGGGTTTTTTTTATTATTTTATTTTTTTAATTTTTTTAATTTTTTTATTTTTTTTATTTTTTTTCTTTTTTTTAAATTTTTTATTTTTATTTTTTTGGGTTTAAGGTTTAGGGTTTACAGTTGTAGGTTTAGGGTTTAGGGTTTAGGATTTAGGGTTTATTATTATTTTTTTAAAATTAAGCAAACCGATAAGATTATGTTTATTTAGTTTATTTAACTTATTTTTTATTTATTTTAATTTATTTTAATTTTTATTTAGTTTAATTTATTTATTTTAGTTTTGGTTTTTTATTTTAATTTTTTTTAAGTTTAGGTTTAGGTTTATTTTTTAGTTGAATTTATTTTTAATTTATTTTTTAGGTTTAGGTTTTATTTTTTATCTTTTTGGTTAAGGTTTTATTTTTTTTTTTATTCTAAGAGCCTAATCGTATCCAAGCCAAACATTAAAGTATCAATCAATTAAGAAACAATGAAAAGCATGAATTCCTAAGCATAATGTAAACATAACATCAAACAATTATATAAACTATCATAAATATATAAAAGGCCTAGGTACAATCGCATAATAAGAGAGAAAAGATGGGTAGCCGAGCTCTACCCTTATACAACCTGGAATATGAAAGAGTATTTCTAATTGTATTAAATGCTATTGGGGTCTTCTTTCTTCTTATCTCCATTTCTGAATTGGTTCCTTCTTTGATTTGAATGGTGCTTGCTTCAAAGGCATCACAGGACACCCCATGATAAAGCATTCTGGCCACTGCTCATCCCAAAACCCCATAGCACTAATCCTAATTCCTATTACAAAAATTGCATTTATGTGGGAAAAGTAAATCTAACTATACCTATAAAATAGAGGTTAGCTAAATATACATATAATCCCAAGCATTTGTATTTATAATTTTGACTTAGCACCTTACACATGGCTAAATAAGCCCACCTGTCCTAACTTGGATTATGCTTAATGATTTAAGCAACCTACAAAAAAGCAAATACATTTATTTTAAGCATCCCTTAAGCATAATAAGAAAACATGATTAGGCTATTATTAGCTTATCATCCAGTCTATGAAGCATACATCCTAACATCCAATCTAAAATAATACATCATAAAATAAAACATGCATCACATCATACACCATCCTAACTTAGAACTAGAAGTGGTGACTTCATTCTAATGTGTGTATTAAGGCTTGTGTGGTAAGTCTTGTTAGGCATTAGTGTTGTATTTTCTAAGTGTAGAAGGATTCAATTTAACATGAAAAGTTTATTTCACTTGAAGTAGTTTAATTGATTTGAGAATTTTAATTTGTGTTGTCTTTTATTTCAATTGATTACACTTAGCAACTAAGTGTTATAAAGAGAGGAAAATAGGATTGCCCTCTTTCATACCTACCTTAAGTCACTTTCTAAAGTATATTAACTTGATTTATTTCTCTTTAGTGAATGGCTTATTAAATAATTTAATTAATCCAAAGTTTAGGTTCACTCAAATGACATACTAAAATGGATTCAAATGACATACTAAATTTAACATGATTGGAAAAAGGACAATGAAATATAAGCTTGTGATTCATTCAACCAAACTAGTTCTTAAGGAAAATCAAATCAAATAAGATTATTTCAAGTAAACCAAAGCTTCTTTGTTAATTAAGTTTTGGATTCAATTTGATTTAAAAAGGAGAAGAGAAATCATCACTTGCTATTTTAAACCCATTCCCACATTAGTTATTTGATTTAATTTATGGAAATATAATTAAGTTGATTTTATGGGTTAATTAAGTTGAACCCTTAGTTAAATGAATTAATTACCCTTACGTATGTCACCTTAAAGTAATTAACTAAATAATTATGAGCCAACATGATATGCATGGAAAATAAACCTGCAATGATCCTAAGAAATAAATGGGGCCTAATGCAATTGGCTCATGATTAATAGTTAATTAGATTAAGGGACTTAATTAATTACTCTTACGGTTTTCTCACACATGTGGACTAACCACAATTTCATTAAACTCCTTTAGGTTATTAAACACCTAAAGATGTACTCCACAATTTAATTAAAGGTCATGTGATTATGATTTCAATTTGATTAAGTGATTTAATTAATTAGTTAAATTTAATTAATTTCATTTTAAAAAAGGGTGAAATGAACTTAGTGAAAGGGGTCCAAACCCTATTCCGTAGTTCACTTTCTATTGAATAATGATTAATAAACTTAATTAACCAATTTATTACTATTCATGGAATTAATTAATCATTAATTAACTTAAAAGAGTAGTTAAGATTTAAATAGTCAATTTTTCTTATTAAGTGAGCAATAAATCCCAAGAAAATCATGTGAGGTAGAGATCATCCCATTAAATTAACCCACAAAATTTGGGATTAATTGCTCAAGTAATTAAGGAGTAATTAAGAAATTAATTTTTTAATTAAAATATAATTTCAACTCAAAATTAGTTAAGATCATTTTTATTTAATTCTACTCTCAAATACCATTAAAATGAGTATTTATTTGTATTTTTTGATTTATCTATGATTTTTAAAAGTTTCAGCCATTAAAAATGATTAAATAAGCCTAACTAAAGCCTAATCCTGTTGGCAGCACATGGCACGCTGATGTGGTGCACTTTCCACATGGTGCGACAGGATTGGCTACTTAAATCATATTTGACTCTGACTTACTTGGTGGCTGACGCTTTCCGCCTATCTGATCTAAGATCAGATGGCTTTGATTAATCCCACAGCTTAATAGGATTAAATCAGATTGATCTAGTGGCTCTAATCACGATCATCCATTCTGATCAAGCAGGACGGACGGTGCATGATCTAACATCAAGCGAGTGAGGAAGAATGGAGTCTGTTCGTCATTACTCACTTAATCCAAGCTTACATGCAGTTGAATCTACTCTAAAAGGATCCCACAGCTTCACGACATCGATCGGAGGGGATCCAATGGCCATGATCACACGAGATGCAAGTTTCTTCAAAAAGGTCTAACCCATTTTTGCCTAAGGATTGGTTTTGGAAGCATACCTCACTGGAGTTCAAGATTGACAGCTTTAATGATTGAGGAAGCTTCATCTAGTAGAGACGAAGCCCTATTGAGTAGCCATTGCATCAATTCTTTGATGTTCACTCAAAAGCCCATGAACCTATGATTTGGAGATCGGCATTGATCGATGTCCCACCTTCGGTGCTCAAGAAGCTCGGGAGATTATACATTCTTGCTCGATGAGGCCTAGAGAAGGTGCGTTCAAAGTTAATTTGAGTTTGATGGATAAATGTGGAAGTTAGGTCAAAAATGGTAGTGTCTTATTTCAGGACGGACGGGAATGGCATTTTCTGATTGGGGAACGAACTTAGGAGCTTCCAGAATGGCTCTAGCGGCTCATCTTGGGTAGCTAGGGCTCTGAGGATTGATTTTTATGTGTGTTTGAGTGGAAATGATTGGGTGTATACCCCCCTTCATCTTGATAGAATGGTGGGATTTGGTTTGGCTTCTAATGGACGTTCGACAATCTCAGGAGTTATGGGTGGTAGGGAGGAGGTGAGTTGGCTCGGCTTGGTTGGTTAAAGGTGTGGAGGTGGCTGCCAAGGAAGAATCCTTGGTGTCCTATGGGTTTCAAATGCTCCAATTGGGAGGGTGAGGTGATCTCACCTCCCATCGATCATGGCCAACCCAACCACCCCTTGGGTCAGGTTTGATTTAGTTAAATTTATATATGGATTTGAGATTGATATATAAATTCAAATGAGTTTGCAATTGGCTTGGGTTCAAATGAGTTTTGGTTCATTTGAATATTTTAAGTCAAAAGGGTTAAGTCTAGTTTAACTTGGGTTGATTTTAGTTTGGTTTTATGATTGTAGATTTCATTTATATTTCTGAATATTATTGAAGGTATGATTGATTCATGAGAAAATCAATTGAATTTAGGTTTAGGAATGAAGGAATTTGGCTAAGTCCATAGAGTTGGGTCATGTGGTTTAGGTTTGGATTTTGATTTGGTTTGATTTAGTTTTGATGATTTCAATGTATATTTTATTTAAATTTGTGAAGATGATTGAAAATATAATTGATTTGTGAGAAAACCAATTAAGTTTGACTTGATTTGGATTATGATTCAGCTAAGTCCATGGGATAGGACATATGGCTTAGAAAGTGTTTTGATTTAATTTGATTTAGTTTTATTTAGTTTTGATCATTTAAATGTAGATTTGATTTATATTTGGGAAGATGATTGAAGATATAAATTGATTATGAGAAAATCAAATGATTTTGTGTTGATTTGGATGAAGATTTGGCTAAATCCATGGGATAGGTCATATGGCTTAGGAAGGGTTTCAAGTTTGGATTTGATAATGGGCTTCAATCATTTGGTTTTATAATTTGGCTTTGGATTTGGATTTGAATCTGATGTTTGAATTGAACTTCAGGTTTGGTTTGAAAAGTGAACAACTAGATTTGGGTTGTAAGGTAGGTGGAATATATTAATCCCTAAGGTATAACCTAATTTTATGGTTAACCCTTCTAAGTCTTTAGGCATAGGTTAAGTGTTTATCTAATTATTAGTAATAGATAAACTACTGCTAACCGTATAAAGAGATTCATGGATTCGCTCTTGATGTAGCTGTCCATAAACTAGTAATAGATCCTACTACTAACCATATCAAGCAAGCTCCTAGACGCATATGATTAGACATACAAAAATAGGTCATTTATGAAGTCAAGAAACTAATCAATGATGGCTTCATCCAGGAAGAAAAATATCTTACCTGGTTAGCTAGCATCATCCTAGTTATGAAAAAGAATGGCCTCATCTCATGTAGTCTTCTCTTTCATGGATGGCTCATATGGATATAACCAAAAAAAGATGGCCCCTGAAGATAAAATAAATAGCTCTTTTAGAACCCTAATAGAAATTTATTGCTATAAGATCATGCCTTTCAGCCTTAAAAATGCTGATGCTACATACCAGCAGGCTATGAATTGAATCTTCGATGAACTCATTCATCATCAAGTTGAGTGCTATGTCATGATCTCGTTGTCAAAAGTAGAGAAAAGGAAGACCATATCTTTGACTTGAGAGTAGTTTTCAAATAGTTAAGATAATATAACCTCAAAATGAACCCCCTTCAGTGTGCATTTGGAGTAGCTTTAGGGAAATTCCTTTGGTTTGTTGTCCGACACCAGGGAATCAAAATTGATCTAGGGAAGAACAAAGTGATATTAGAAATGCCACTCTCTAAAAGTTTAACTCAACTCAGATCATTGTAAGGGTGGTTATTTATCTAAGATGCTTTATATCCAACCTATCGGGAAGATGTAAACCATTCTCAGCACTTGCCAAAAGGATGCCAAGTTCAAGTGGGATTATAAGTGTGAGCATGCCTTCAAAGACATCAAGCATTAATTGATGACGCCGCTAGTTCTAGCAGCCCCTATCCCAGGCATGTCGCTCATACTTTACACTGCTATGTTAGATGACTCCCTTGGTGCTTTGTTGGCCCAAGCTAAAGCCGAAGGGAAGGAAAATGTACTCTACTACCTCAGTTGTCATCTAATTTTTGTTGAGGCTCATTATCCACTCACTGAGAAATATTGCTTAGCTTTAATCTTTCATCCCAAAAGATACATCACTACATGCTTCCTTATAAGATGAACTTAATCTTTAGGATCAATCCACTACAGTATCTCATGACACGGCTAATATTATCTAGACGGTTGGCACAATGGTCCATGATCCTCTAGCAGTTTGACGTTACCTTCGTACCCCTCTACACAATGAAAGGATAAGCGCTAGATGATTTGTTAGCAGCACACCCACTTCCTACTGACTCTCAGCTTAGTGATGATCTCCCCAATTAACAAATCAAGAACTTATGGGATATTAGCATTCACCGCTGAGAGATGTACTTCTTAAAGAGAAGAAGAACAATAATCTACTATTTCAAGAATGGTAGGAGTAAGAATAGTTCTCTTAAGTCTAGACCACGATGTGATGAGATTCTCATATCATCTGTACAATCCTTGCACCAATAATGAAGCTGAATATGAGGCTCACGACCGAGTTATTACTCTAAACATCCGTAATCAACATCTTTGGAGATTCTCAGCTATTTATTAACCAAATCATTGAATCTTATAAGGTTATAAAGCCCAAGCTCCATCACTACCATAAGTACACCATGGAGTTGTTGGCCCAAATCCCAGAGGTTACCATTTATAAGATTCCTTGAGGAGGGAACATCGTAGGGTCTTCTTTAGCCAAGCATGCGAAGGGGTTGGCATGTTTGGATGATGATTCCATATCAATAAAGGTCCAAAATAGACAAGTCTTATCCTTTATTAATATTGAACTCATCAAAAAGTACTCTCTAGAAGGGTAGGTTGCCATTGCCAAAAAGGATGAGGAGTTATATTGGTGGCAACCATTCATGGATTTCCTAAGTAAAGGTAAACTACCTCAAGAGAAGTCCCAAGCCAATTAGATAGAGCAGAGAGCACTTTCCTACACTCTTATGGATGGTGTCTTATACTGGCGGTCTTTCAATCATATATGGTCACGTTGTTTAGACAAGCACAAAGCCAGTAATATCATGACCGAGATACACTAAGGATTATGTGTAGCCAACTAATTCGGTCCAAAGATGAATGGCAAGATCAAGAGATTAGGATACTACTAGCAGTTGATGATCAAATATTGCATGGATATGGCAAGGCGATGCCATCGATGTCAAATACATGGTGTGGACCTACACCAACCACCTAAAATTCTCCATCCTACATTAGCCTCATGGCTATTTGAGTGTTGGGGTACAGACATAGTGGGTTTGATTGATCCTCCTTCTTTCAAGGGTCATCGATTCTTCTTAGTTGCTAATGACTACTTTTCCAAATGGGGAAATGCAATTCTACTCAAAGAGGTCACAACTCAGCATGTGCTCCAGGTTTTTAAGAACCATACCGTATGTAGATTTGGAGAGCCTCGATAAATTATATCTGATAATGGTACTACATTCAAGAGCATTGAGATCAATAACTTTGCTCAGAGATACAACATAGATTGGAGATATTTCTACCATCAACTACCCGGGCAAAAATGGCTTCGCAGAAGCCTTGAACAAATCTCTCATCCAAATACTGAAGAAGACACTCGACAACAACAAGCGATAGTGGCTTGAGTAGTTAGTTGAAGCCTTATGGGCCTACCACACCACATATAGAACTCTAACTCAGTATACTCCTTTCTCCTTAGTGTATGGGTTCGAATCCATTCTACCATTAGAACTCCAACTCCCATCACTAAGGATAGCTTTTGGTAATAAGATCACAATAGAGCAGAATGTCAAGTTAGGGTTATAAGAGCTCGAATGTTTGGAGGAGAGATGCCTGTGGGCATGCCAAAACTCGAGTTGTACAAAGCTAAAATAATTTAAGCTCACAAAAAGTTGGTCCATCCTAGAGCTTTTCAAGTAGGAGAGCCTATTTTAGTTCTAAGGAGATCGATTATTGCCCATCGTAAGATGGGAGGCAAGTTTGAATCCACTTAGGAAAGCCCTTTTTTCATAGAGAAGGCCTACTAAGGAGGATCTTATCAACTTATTGATCATAAGGGAGAGCACCCAATGCTTCCAATCAATGTGCTCTACTCAAAGAAATATTATAAATCATGTTTAAAAATAATTATCATTAATGAAAATTCTATTTCGAATTCAATCTCTTCCATGTTGAAATTATTCTTGTTTGCGAATTTTTCATGATGTGTTTAGGGTAGGTGTAAGGAACTCGAGCAATGTCCTATCCTTCATTGACACAACACAAACAAAAACTACACACAAACATATTAAACAAACACATACCTTTTATCGCGGGCTACTTTGAGTTGAGATAATGCCCCCAATGGCACTCACTCGTTCTGTGCTCCGACGTATACCCAACTAATGTGTCACCCCGTGGTCTTCTTACTTTGGAGGATGTAAGTCCGCCATGCTTTCCTTCCTTATTTGGCCACCGCACACCTGAGTGCCTTGTTAGTTTGGTAGGCCTTACTGTGTGGCAAGTAAGCTACCTCATGTTGGCTTCATTTAAGAGGATGTGAGTCTGCTACACTTTCACCTTGGATTAGTTTTTGTACACTGATTGGGTCAAGTATATTTGAGGTTTAGGATAAGTTTCCTAGCGGCTCCTTCCCTCCTAACTATTTTAAGTTTGGGTCCAGTCCTTCCTCAAGGCTCCCTACTTAGTAGTCGCTCTAGGTTAGATAGTATATATCCCGCTAACGACAAACTATCTCGATGATCAGTTCTACTTGTAAAGTTGTAGGCCTACACGCTTTCTTTCAAGATTGATCATTTCACATCGATGGGTACCAAAGGTTGGTTGGTTCTCACTATGCTGATGGACACACCACTCATGCTGACGGATACATCTTAGGTTGGTTGGTTCTCGCACCTTATGATACACCACTAATAGCATATGTAAGTCTACTATGATTTCTTCTTGAGTTGGCCACCATACACCTATAAGATTTCTTTTTCAGGGCTTGGGATAATGCCCCTAGCTTCACCTCCCCTGTGGGCAGTATATTTGGATCACGTCCATTGCGATACCATTTAGACATTGCCTAGGTTAATATCGACTTGGAAAATTCTCCTTTCCTAGTAACCACCCTATGGTTGGAGAATCCATCTTATGAATGTGCAGATTCTCCATTGGTCCAGTAAATCTGAGATAGGTTAGGGCCGACATAGCCCCTTCTCAGTGTGGTCCTTTGCACACTAATAGGGTCCACACAAAAATATAAATAAAATATATATTCACTTGCAGATTAAGGGGACACCCCTAACAATACCTTTTCCTAAGCAGGCATCCTATCTTTAGGGCAATGTCAACAAAACTCCCTATAGGAATCACCTAACTTCTCTTAAGTTGATATAAGTCCCAAGCGACATTCACTAAGTAGTTGCCCCTAAATCAAGTTCTATTTGTTTTGCTACCAACATGTTACCCCAGTGGTTGTTCCTAGCTTTAGAAGATGTAGGTCCGCTACACCTTCTTCATCGCACAACCATTGCATACCAAAAGAAAACTCCTTAGGTTGGCTAGCTCAACCCCACGGCCAATAAACTATCACTTTAGATTTGTAAATTTGAGATATGATAAGTATTGTATAGCCCCTTCTCAGTGGGTCCATTGCATACCAACATTGTCCATAAATTAAATCTATCAAATTTGACCAAGCTCACATCCCCAGTGGATATGCCCTCAATTCGAAATAAAACTAAACCAAACAAACCATATCAAATCACATGAAATTTAGATAAAATTAATCTTTACTACTTTTGAGTTGGCATAATTCCCTAGTGAAATTCACTCATTAGTCCCCCTAGGTTAGGTTCGATTTGCTGTACATCCAACAGGTCACCTCTGCGATTGTTCTTCACATTGGAAGATGTAAGTCTGCTATGCCTTCTTGCTAGCGCATCTATTGCACACTGAAAGGCAACCCCTTAGGTTGGCTAGCTCTACCCCACAGCTGGTAGACTATCCCTTTGGATTTGTAAACTTGAGATAGGTTAAGGCTGATATAGCCCCTACTTAGTGGGTCCATTGCACATTGACAAGGCCCATACATTAACTCAGATTAAATTAAACCCAATCTAATTTTCCCCAATGGAGTTAAATCATACCCTTCTCCCTAGTGGAGGCCCAAATCATCTTTAAATAAGTCAACCAAACAAATTAAATTCAAAACTAACCTTCTTAGTGGAGCCAAATTAAATCAATTCTCCCAGTAGAGTCTAATTCAAAGCAATCCAACCAAACTCTTATCTGTAGCAGATACATTTCCAAACAAATCTATGAAATCAAACTTAAATACCAATCCCTAGCGGATAGCTTGAACCTACTTCCTTAGTGGAAGGTTCATATACCAGATCCCTAGTGGACTCGAGCCCATATCTCTAGCAGATATGCCTCCAAGTCAATTAAAACAAAATAAACTAAAGTTGATTCGATCTTAACCCCTAGTGGATTATGGATTTTTATCCCCAATGGATCTTCTTTCCAAAAATCATATAATCAAATCAAATTCAAACCTTATCCATAGTAGATTTTCTTATTCTATGCCATCAACTTAGACCGCTAACATGTCATGTCCAATCCATGTGTGACCCCCTAGTGGATCTCCCTCCTTGTCCTTGACATGGAATTCTCATCAACTCTTATTTCTTCTTCTATTTCTTCGACTAAAAGCCTAACAATGTATTCCTTCAAATTACATCATCTTAACATTGTAATAAACATTTTATGATTTGTGATGGTGCAAGCTCAAACTAACTATAAAATATCATGCTAAACATAATATAGTGTGGATTAACACACTATATTATATTATAATATATGATGTTATATTATAATTCCATTCTTTTGATTAAATGACACACCATAGCACACCTCCAATGATGTTCTCTAAAGCTTACCTTAAATTTGACCAAATCCAATCATCTCAGCTTATAAATCAGTATTTTTATGAATTATACTAGTACAAACTCTACTACATCATACTATAATAAACTAAAATATGCTAAACAATAAGTAGTAATACATAATAGTATGCTATAATGCATGATGCTACACTATGTTATGGTATCCTATATTATAATACACTATAGCATATTATATTATACTATATTGCATATTATATCACAAGGGATTTCTTAAGATAAAAAATCATAAAATTAGTCTAAACAATAGAAAATTTTATATTTTATTCCTATTACTTACATGTTTTAAATTAAAATAATATATTATGATGCCATGCTCTACTTATTATGAATTTGACCAAATTCCACCATTTTAAAGTCTAAATAAACATTTTTATAAGTAATGCTAGTGTAGGCTCGATTGCATGATTGTAAAATACTAAAAGAATTTAAAATGCACAGAATAATATATTAAGATATATGATGTTATACTATGCTACAACGTATAATATTTATTTTGAACATAAAATCTTACTTTTTAGACTACAAATGGTGTAGCACACCTTTGGTACTACAACCTAATTCCCACTTCAAAATTAACAAATTTCATCATCTGATTATTAAATCAATATTTTTATGATTTATATATTAATATAACACAATACCATAATATCCAAAAACATTTTAAAATATCATATAACATCCAAAAACACATCAGTACATACTCAAATATATGATGTTACATTATACTATAATATATGGTATTATAATATTATTTAGAGTTAGGGTTTAGGTTATTCAAATCTTTAATAGTTAAGGGAAAGTCTCTTGAAGACAATTTCTTTAGCTACCAAAACTATGTTAGGATTAGGTCATTCTTTGAATCTACTACTAATGACATCTTTATCCAAGGTTTAGGGTTTAGGGGTTTAGGGTTTAGGGATAGGTTTAAGTTTCAAGTTCATTTAGGTTTAAGGTTAGTTGGTTTTAGGTTTAGTTTGGGCTTTGTGTTTAGGTTGTAGGTGGTTAGGTTTAGGTTTTTTAGGATTTAGGATTTATGGTTTAAAGTTTAAGGTTTATGGTTTATGGTTTTCACGATTTAGGGTTTAAGGTTTAGGTTTTTAGGTTTAGTAAAGTTTTAGTTTAGGGTTTATGGTTTAGGGTTTAAAGTTTAAGGATTTTTTATTAATAGAAAAGAAATTCAAATTCAATATTTCTTCTTTTTGATTTCATCAACCAAGTAGCACCCCAAGTTTTCTAAGACACTAGCGATGACATAGATAAACTAAGTGCACTAATAAAGTAAATCAAAAACCCTAGATTAGTAGAACCATCTCTAGTGTGATGATTATTCCATAAGTAGGAGATCAAATTAGCCATTCTTTTATTTCTCTAGTTCCCATCAGAACTGTCCCTGCCTCTCAAGTAGTAGGATCTGCCATCATATCCCGATCTCCCTCTCACCACACTATGGTCAGAACCTCCATTTCTACTCACACCTCTATAACCACCACTCCCACCACCACCTCAATATGCACCAACACCTAGATCCCCACCACCACTGATAATAACCTCCTCGCCATCACCCCATCTAGACTAAGCTTAGTTGATGGTAATGTTCTTACTAGCATGGTTCAGCCCATTCTTATGGTTTAGGTGTAGGGCTAGTTTAGGGTTTAGGGTTTAGATTTTAGGGTTAGTTTAGGGTTAGGGTTTGGGGTTTAGGGCCAAGGGTTTAGGATTATAGGTGTTTTTGCTAATGGTTTAGAGTTTAGGGTTTTAGTGTTTAGGGTTTAGGGTTTAGGTTTTAGGATTTAAGGTTTAGGATTTAGGGTTGAGGGTTTAGGCTTTACAATTGTATGTTTAGGGTTTAGTGTTTAGGGTTTAGGATTTAAGGTTTAAGATTTTTTTTTAAAATAAGTATAGAGGTTGGTTTAGGTTTCTTTAGTTTATTAAGCTTATTTTAATTTATTTGAGTTTATTTTATTTTTTATTTTTATTTAGGTTTATTTTTATTTTATTTAGTTTAGTTAATTTATTTTAGTTTATGTTTTTTTTTATTTTATTTAGTTTTTAGATTTAGCTTTATTTTTTAATTGAGTTTTATTTTTATTTTATTTTTTAGGTTTATTTTTATTTTTTAATTTTAGGTTTAGTTTAGGTTTTATTTTATTTATTTATTTAGGTTTAAGTTTAATTTCTTTTAGGCTTAGGTTTAGGTTTTATTTATTTTAGTTTAGATTATTTTTATTTATTTTTAGGAGGTTTAGGTTTTTATTTTATTTTATTTTAGGTTTATTTTATTTTTATTTTACATTTAGTCTTTATTTTATTTAGGTTTTTTATTCTTAGGTTTTATTTTTGTGTTTTATTTATTTTATTTTAGTTTATTTTATTTTATATTTTATTTTCTTTAGGTTTAGGTTTAGGTTTTAATTTAATTTTTTTATTTATATTTATTTAGGTTTTATTTTATTTCATCTTAAGGCTAGTTAGTTTATTTTAGTTTTGTGGATTTTAGGGTTTAGTTTTGGCCTAGATGGGATTTAGGGCCTGGCTTATGTGGCTTTAGCAGCAGCCTCAGTAGGGCCCAGGGTTTATAGCTCATGATTTAGGGCTCATGGCCTAACGCTCAGCCTCAGTTTGGTTTGTGTGTGAGCTCAGGTCAGCCTGTGGCCTAGGAGCTGGGTTTGGCCCAGGTTTAGCCTTGTGGCCTAGTCAGGCCTAGGGCCTAGGGCCTAGTCAGGGCCCAGGTTTAGGGTCAGTCATTGGGTTTAGGGCCTAGGATCATAGGGCCCAGGGTCAGACCTGGTAGTGCATTTGCAGGTGGTGTTAGGGTTTAGGGCTCATTGTATGATCTGGGTAGTGTATCTATATTTAAATTAAGCAAACCCCAGAGGTTTAAGTTTATTTAATTTTATTTTAGTTCATCTTTATTTTAATTTAGGTTCATTTATAATTTTAATTTAGTTTAGTTTACTTATTTTAGGTGTATTTATTTTAGTTTAGGTTTTTTATTTTAATTTATTTTTAGGTTTAGGTTTAGGTTTATGCTTATTTTTTAGTTTAGTTTCATTTTTTAGGTTTAATTTTTAATTTTTAATTTTAGGTTTATGATTAGGTTTTTATTTTATTTTTTAGGTTTAGGTATAAGGTTTTTATTTTAGGATTATTTTTTAAATTTTTTTTTTGTTTAGGTTTAGGTTAATTTTTAGTTTATTTTATTTTATTTAGTTTAGGGTTTATGATTAGTTTATTTCAAGTTTAGGTTTAGGTTTTCTTTATTTTAGTTTAGGTTTAGGTTTATTTTATTTTATTTTTCATTTTAGGTTTATGTTTTTCTTTTTAGGTTAGGGTTTAGGTTTTATTTTTTATTTATTTTTTCCTTTTATTTATCAGTTTATTTTTTAGGTTTAGGTTTTCATTTAATTTTTATTTTTTATTTTTATTTTTTGTTTAGTTTTTATTTTATTTAAGTTTTTTATTTTTAGGGTTTTCAAATTTTTTAGTTTAGTTTAGGTATTTATTTATTTTCTTTAGTTTTTTATTTTATTTTATTTTATTTATTTATTTTATTCAGGTTTAATTTTTTAAAATTATTTTATTTTTAGGTTTTATTTAGCCTATGTTTAGGTTTTTGTTCGTGGGTTGTGGAGGGTCTGTTTTGGTCTCAGTGGTTGTGGCCCAGGTTTTAGGTTTAGGGTTTAAGGTAGGGTTTAGGGTCACCATTTAGGGTAGGATTTGTTAGGATCTTAGGTTTAGGGTTTAGGATTTAGGGTAGCTTTAGGGTTTAGGGTTTGTTAGGGGGTTATGTCTCTTTTATTATTTTCATTTATTTTTAAATTACAAACGATAGGTCTAAGTTTATTAGTTTATTTAATTATTTTTTATTTATTATAGTTTATTTAGTTTTATTTTATTTAGGTTTCTTTTTCTTATATTTAGTTTAGTTTATTTTATTTTTTGTTTAAGTTTTTTTTAGGTTTAGGTTGTAGGTTTTATTTTAGTTAAGTTTTATTTTATTTTTATTTTTAGGTTTAAGTTTTATTTTTTTTTATTTTTAGGTTTATTTTAGGATTTTATTTTATTTTCTTAGGTTTATATGGTTTTAGGTTTTATCTTAAGTTTAATTATAAATTTTATTTTTACTAGTTTAGGTTTGTTTTTAGTTTATTTTATTATATATTTTTGGTTTATTTCAAGTTTAGGTTTAGGTTTTATTTAATTTAGTTCATCTTAGTTTAGTTTAGGTTTAGGTTTATTTTATTTTTATTTTAGTTTTAGGTTATTTTTTTAGTTTAGGGTTTAAGTTTTATTTTTTATTTATTTTTTAGGTTTTATTTTTAGGTTTATTGTTAAAGTTTAGATTTTTCTTTTTATTTAGTTTTGGTTCAGGTTTTTAGGTTTTTAGGGTATAAGGTTTACAGTTTAGGGCTTAGGGCTATAGGTTTTAGGGTTTTGGGCTTAGGATTTAAGGTTTTTGGTTTACGGCTTAGGGTTTGGGGTTTTACGATTTATGGTATTTGGGTTTAGGCTTTAGGGTTTAGAGTTTTAGGTTTAGGGTTTAGAGTGTAGGGTTTAGGGTTAGTTTAATATTTTAGTGTTTAGGGTTTATGGTTTAGGGTTTAAGTTTTATGTCTAAAGTTTAGGTTTTAGTTTAGGGTTTAAGGTTTTTTGTTTTTTTTTAATAGTGAACAAATTTATATTCAACATTTCCTCTTTTTAATTTCATCAACCAAGTAACACACCAAGTTTTCTAAGACACAAGTGACGACATAGACAAAAAATGAGCACACATAGAGCAAATCAAAAATCCTAGATAACTAGAACCGTCCCTAATGTAAAGACATAATTCAATAAGCATCAAATTGGATCGGCCGTTCTTCAGTTTCTCTAGTTTCTATCAGAACCACCTCGACCTCTCGAGTAGCATGATCCACCATAATATCCCAGATGTTTTCCTTCGCCACCACCAAGGCTGTAACCTCCGATGATCCTCCCACCTCTATAACCACCACTTCTCTGACCACCATCTCCATATTCACCAACACTTCCAGGTCCCTCACCACCATTGCGATAATCACTGCCTCCGCCTTCGCCTCCAACACCAGATTTAGACTAAGCCTGGTTGATAGTGATGTTCCTGCCACAAGGTTCTATCTTTCTTAGGATTTAAGTTTATTATGTTTTAGGGTTTAGTTTTATTTTTAAATTTATTTATTTACTTTAGGTTTAGGGGCTTAGGGATTGAGTGTAGGTTTAGGGTGTAGGTTTTAGGGTTTTAAGGTTTATACTATTGAAGTTTGGGGTTTAGGGTTAGGGTTTAGGATTTATGATTTTAGGGTTTAGGGTTTTAAAGTTTAGGATTTAGGGTTTAAGATTTAGGTTTTATTGTTTAAGCTTTAAGTTTTAGGGTTTTGAGGGTTCAGGGTTTAGGGTTTAGGGTTTAGGGTTAGTTAAGGTTTAGGGTTAGTTTAGGGTTTAGGTTTTAAGCTTTAGGGTTTAGAATTTTTAGGGTTTATGGTTTATAGTTTATGGTTAGTTTAAAGTTTAGGGTTTAGGGTTTTGTGTTTAGAGTTGGAGTTAGGGTTTAAGGTTTAGGGTTTATTATTTTTAATGGTTTAGAGTTTAGGGTTAAGGATTTAAGGTTTAAGATTTAGGGTTTAGGGTTCAGGGTTTTTTTTAATTAAGTAAATCACTAGGTTTAGCTTTATTTAGTTTATTTTATTATTTATTTTGGTATATTTTATTTTTGATTTTTATTTAGGTTTGTTCTTTAGTTTTATTTAGTTTAGTTTATATATTTTAAGTTTTATTTTAAATAGGTTTTGTTTTAGTTTATTTTTTATGTTTAGGTTTAGGTTTATGTTTATTTTAATTTATTTTATTTTTTATTTTATTTTCTAGGTTTTCATTTTATTTTTTATTTTAGGTTTAGGTTTAGGTCTTTATTTTATTTTTTAGGGGTTTTAGGTTTTATTTTAGGTTTATTTTAGGTTTTATTTTTAGTTTAGGTTTAGGTTTATTTTCAGTTTATTTTATTTTATTTAGTTTTAGGTTTGGTTTATTTTAGGTTTAGGTTTAGGTTTTATTTATTTTAGTTTAGTTTATTTTTTAGCTTAGGTTTAGGGTTATTTTATTACATTTATTATAGATTTAGGTTTTTTTACTTTAGGGTTTTAGTTTTATTTTTTATTTATTTTTAGGTTCATTTTTTAAGTTTAGGATTTTATATAGTTTTTATTTTATTTTATTTTATTTTAGGTTCACTTTATTTTTATTTTATGTTTAGTTTTTATTTTATTTAGATTATTTTTTTAAGATTATTTATTTTTTAGTTTAGTTTTGGTTTTTATTTATTTTATTTCAGTTTAATTTTTATTTTTTAATTTATTTTATTTTTATGTTTAGGTTTAGGTTTTTATTTTTTTTTTTATTTTATTAAGGTTTATGTTATTTTATTTATTTTACTTTTTGGTTTTATTTAGTTTATGTTTAGATTTTTAGGTTTTTAGGTTTTAGGGTTTAAGATTTAGGGTTTAGGGTTTGGGGTTTAGGGTTTAGGGTTTAGGGTTTAAGGTTTATGATTTAGGGTTTTTTGGTTTAGGGTTTAGGGTTTTAAAGTTTAGGGTTTAGGGTTTAGGGTTTTGGGTTATGGTTTTTTTATTTCTTTTATTTTAATTTTTTACTTTATTTAAAATTAAGTAAACTCATAGGTTTCAATTTATTTAGTTTATTTTTTATTTATTTTATTTTATTTTATTATTATTTTTATTTAGGTTAATTTTTATTTTAAATTATTTTAAGCTTATTTATTTTTATTTAGGTTTTTTATTTTATTTTATTTTTAAGGTTTTGGTTTAGGATTAGGTTTATATTTTAGTATAGTTTTATTTTTGTTTTATTTTTTAGGTTTAGGTTTATTTTTTATTTTTAGGTTTAGGTTAATATTTTAATTTTATTTTTTTTTAGGTTTAGGTTTTAGGTTTATTTTTAGGTTTCATTTTTTTTAGTTTACTTTTAGTTTTATTTTTAGATTATTTTATTTTATTTAGTTTAGGGTCTAGGTTTAGTTTATTTTAGGTTAAGGTTTTGGTTTGATTTATTTTAGTTTAGTTTATTTTAGTTTAGGTTTTGGTTTATTTTATTTTATTTATTATAGGTTTATGTTCTTTTGTAATTTAAGGTGTAGGTTTTATTTTTTATTTATTTATAGGTTTTATTTTTAGGTTTATTTTTTAGGTTTAGATTTTTATTTGGTTTTCATTTAATTTTATTTTAGGTTTATTTTAATTT
The DNA here is from genome assembly GCA_021442155.1 of Cymbidium sinense. Classification (NCBI taxonomy): domain Eukaryota; kingdom Viridiplantae; phylum Streptophyta; class Magnoliopsida; order Asparagales; family Orchidaceae; genus Cymbidium; species Cymbidium sinense. The sequence goes on along the minus strand of CM038214.1, from coordinate 293,339,461 downwards.
TATTTTTCGTTTAGTTTTTATTTTATTTAGGTTTTTTTTTTTTAGGTTTAATTTATTTTTTTTATTTTAGTTTAGTTTATATTTTTTATTTTATTTTATTTTTAGGTTTACGTTTAGGTTTAGGTTTTCAATTATGTTTAGGTTTTAGTTTAGGTTTTTTATTTAGGTTAAAATTCATTTATGTATTTTATTTTTAAGTTTTATTTAGATTATGTTTAGGTTTTTAGGTTTTTAGGTTTTTAGGATTTAGGGTTTAAGGTTTTTTTTTTTTTATATTTTTTAAAAATTTTTTTTTTTTTAGGGAAGCCCCAGGTAGGGGTATTTTATTGCCACAAAAGAGGGTTACAAGGTCCTTAAAAGGATAAACTCGAACTCCGCTCAAAGAGCTACAATCAGCCTAAGGAGTAAATCCCCTATCTAAGTACATCCAAGAGTAAAAGAAAGGATAAGAACAATCAAAAGGTACAAGATGATCTGGAGGATGTGGGAATGCATGATAATCTAGAGCATACCTAGAAAAGGAGAGAGAATCACCTGCAAAGTTATAATAAGAGGGAGATTAGAACAGTTAAGGTAATACAGACAACAAGTTTGAGGAAAACGATAATAAGAGTAGTTAGCAAGGAGTTGTGATAGAGAAGGCTCTCAATCACATCTGTGGGGCGATGCAAATATGAGCATCCAAACTTCGAGAAGGGTTACATAACATGAGCTACTACCAAACCAATAGGGAGTGAGATCATCACCATCATAGCTACAAACTGAGAGGGAAGCACCCAGATTGATATTCTTGTGAGCTTTATTACTGCAAACCTAATCAAAATCATATCTAAAGTATATAGAATTGTTAAGTGAAGGATAGAGAGTCTCATTCAATAAAAGTATCATCAATATATGCATCTTGACCTGAGAATACATAAACATAAGAGAATGAGCCATCTTAGCCAGAATCTCATCAGTAGCCGTATCCACAAAAAAATTGCATGGGAGACAACTTGGTGAAATTTTGCTAATCCAATCAATGAGCCTATAATTATCTCCAACCCAATCATATGATATATAAATGAAGCTTGTGGGAAGTCCAGAAACAAAACATAGGAAGTAATCAACCAAGTAAGAGTGGCACCAACAAAAAAGAGTCCAAGAAAATAGTTAGAGTAGCCCAATAGCGATTCGTGGCCATAATTTAGAGAATCCGTGATCAACAATCATCAAAATAGACAAAAGGCAACACAAAGATAGCTCAACACAGAAATGTGGGACCAATGAAATTAGCACCAAGAAAAACAAGTGAGTAGAAGCTCAATTTCGGGTGACAATTTAAAACAAAAAACAACAAAAGGCAACAGCAGAGCTCAACACAGGAACCAGATCAACAATCAACCCAAAAAACAAAGCAGCAAAAGGCAACAACATCCAAGACAACAAGGGACAAAACTATCCATAATATCTCTCATTCAGAATTGACATCGCATAAGAGTGCACCAACCTATCAGAAACTAGGTAGGAATAAAGCCAAAAGGTAAAGCGATCAAAATAGGAGGTAAATGCATAGCATTGAAAAAACTAAACCAAATCAAGCTAATGAAACATTTGAACCCGCCATACAATGAATCAACAAATTGATTGGGATGGGTCTCAACATTTAAACAAGTTAGACAAAGAAAAGATCCGTGAAGAGATAGCAAATTGGCCATAAAACTCCTCAATCAGGGTAGACATGGCAATAATAAGTAGCCAAATAAATAAGGCATAAAAATAGTTATCGGCGAATCGAAAAGTCACCAAAACCATCATCATCGTGACATCAAAAAAGCTTCGAGCATAAGACCTTGAAAATCTACAACCAACAAGGATGAAGCTAATTGAGTTATCAAGATAAAACAAGGCAGTAAATCTCCAAGATAAGAGACAACAAAAACAACAAAACCAATTAATTAATTCAATTCATCTAGTATAATCGAACAATAAATACACGTTTGATAGAAAAAGTTGGGAAACAAAGAGATAATAAGTAGACCAATGACTGCAATGATAACCAATGACTTGCATATTCCAAATATAGGGATGGGAGCACAACAAAGAAGCAATTGAAACAACATCCCAGGTGTTAGCAACAAATATCAAAAGAAAAACAAAGAAGTTTTGTTGTGCAAGGAAATCGATTCAAAAGTAGCAATATGAACATTTTAGACACTCACTACCTCAGATGTACAATGATAATCCCTTGAGTAACTCCAAACAAAATGGAAAGCAAAACAAGAAACAAGTTTACAAAACTAACACAATTCCTTTCGCAATGAGATATTAGACATGGGATAACCCACAAAATAATAGAACAAATGAAGTGAAGCATCTCTGGAGCCAATCCAAAGAAAGCAACCTCATGCATTCGATTAAGAAACCAACTGAAAGGTAGATCAAGAAAGTCCCCTAAGTTGCCACCAAATTATAGCGAAATTATAGCGACAGGTACAACAGACAGGAGACAAGGATAATGTTAGCACCAACAGAGACAACTGACAAGAAAATCAAAAGCAACCACATAATGAACATTCATATCGCAAAGAACAATATCCCAATTCAGCCATAATCCTTGGAGAAATACCCACAAAGCTTACCATAATAACAATCAGAGTATACAAACCATAGGTTAAGATCAAGTAGAGCGTTGATTAGTACGGTGATCTCGTATAATACTAGCAAAAAGGGATAGGTTAAGACAGTAGCCTAGAGATAATTAATCAAATAAACCAAGTCCACAAACCTCCAAAGTCTTAAAGCAGCAACAGGTAACAACAGACTATAGTACCTCTCAAACAGAAATGACATTCCAATCCAAGAAGGTAGCAGCACAAACCCAATAGATGCAGGATTACAGTATAAACAATGACTATAAATATGATTCATAGCCACCAGTGAGCAAACAAATCAAATAATCGCAATCGAAAAGTCACTCCCATCGAAAACTAATGCGATTTAAGCCACTAGGATATAAAATAATAAGATGATTCCAAGTAAAGACATCATTACCAAGCAGGAGTTTTAAGATAATAAAGATCCAAAACCAGAACTTGCTAAGATAGTAGCAGGCAAGATGGCAAAAAACAGCAGGAGGAAAACTGGGAGGAGCAGCGTAAAAAATCTTCAAGCTCAACCCAAAGGGATTAAAACCAAATCAACAAACAAATCAACAAACAACTGGCAAAAGAAACCTCCAAAACCCAAGAGTAATTAAACCCAATCCATTCCAGATAAGGATTTCAAACCAAAATAACCATTAAAAGAGACCGTAATATATTTCTTCCCTGCGAAAGCATGCCGAGATTAGGCATTATATAAGCAAGGACAAACCGGCATATTGAAGTCTGCCCAACAACAACCAAACTTTTCAAAGATAAGTGTTGAAACCTTTATGAATTAGGCCTTTAAGGAGGAAAGAGTCCCAAGGAGTGTAAGCATCACCAAAGAAATATTATAATCATCAAAATAAAATTGCAACCAAAGATAATGCACAATAATCCGTTGCCTAGATGCAACATAGGTAGTAGCAATGCTCCAAGTCATATTGTCAGTGAGAAAGAATTGGATAAAGAAGTTAATACTAAGATCTAAGCCCATCAAAATAGATAACTTCCCCCAGCAATGGTTAATTCTCTCAGGTTTAGAAATAATAGTATCAATGAAATTAAAGTCCCAAGTGGGATTGCAGTTATACAAACAGTAACAGATAACACAAGGCTCAACCGAGTTCCAATTCAAGAGATTGATGTCAATAAAATTCAACATCTGCCTCATAATATTGTAAATGTCAAAAACAAAAATCTTCCAACTAAAGGAGAAGGGATAAAGGTAGCAATTCATGGCAAAGAGCATAAGATAGCAATGATATCTCTGAGGAGTATCCATAAAGAACACAAGGAAATAGGAAACCGTAAAAAAAGAAAAAGGCAAAAGGAGAATTAGATTCAGGTAAGGAATTGTCCAAGTTAACTGCACATGCAAGTATTTGGGTAATGAAAGTTGATCAAAGAAGGTGATACTGTCTAATCTCGCTCCCAGATTTACAAGCTAATCAGCATAGGCATTACCTTCATGCCAAACATGAGTGATGGTAAAATTCAGTTGAGAGAGAAGAGCCCTAGTTTGCTTGAGGAGGTAGTATAAACAAGCGTTGCTCATATTGGTAGAGTCAAAAGGTCAATGAGAAGAGCGCCCACTTCTATCCAAATGTTGAGCCACCATTTTGTACAAATTTCAAGAGCTTACCATAAGCCAAGATAAGGGACGGAAGGGGATAAGCAAATGCACATAGCACTATACCCTTAGAATCCTAAAATGCCTCCACAACCGTGAGCCATTATGGGAAATAGAGCCATCGGTATTAATTTTAATAATATGATCAAGAGGTTTTTTCCAAAAAACCATTCTATCATGTCGATTGCAAGGCTGATCTGGAAGGTTGAGGCCCAATTTATTGGCTACAGATTTATAGCCTTTAAAATGTTTGTAATGAATTAAATTGGCTTTAAACAAGGCACAAATTTTGTTTTTAGTTCTTGCAATAATTCTCATGTGATTCATTTGAGTCCCATGATGTTTAGCTTCATTTCGGTCCATCCATATGAACCAAATAAGAGTAATGGCGATTATGATTTTAATATGACCTTTAATTGCAATGTCAAAGTAAACTTCAAAAAGTTGATATAAAGTAAAAGAACAATTAAAATTGACAGTGTTAAATAGATCGTCATACCAAATCCAAATTTTGGAGGCAATAGCCCCATTAACAAAAACATGGTTAACACTCTCAATATGGGAACATCATTGACATTTAGAGGGTAAATAAAACCCTTTACCCCACAACAAAGAGTCAACAGGAATATAGTTTTTTAGGATACGTCAAGTTAGAACAGAGTAAGAAGAGGGGATATTGTTATTCCAAATTTTGAAGAACACAATAGAAGAATCCTTAGTGTCTTTAGTGTGAAGCCACACATTTTTAAGGTTGAAATCCCCATTATGAGATAGCTTAAAAATAATCTGATCATGATTGTTAGGAGTGATAGGAATATTAGTAATCATACTTAAGAAAGTGGAAGGAATAGAATCAGTAATCTTACTCATGTTCCACTTTTGGTTTTGCCAGAATGAATTAACTCTAATAGCGGAGGTGGAGTGAGTGTAGTAAGTCATCAATGGAGCCACAACCACTCAGCTTGTCTTGCCAAAAAAAAGAATTGCTTGAGTTTATGCCCCAAAAAATTAAGGATTCTCGATCCCATTTGATAGAAAAGTCTTCTCCACAGGAGAATCACCATTTAAAGGACAAATGAGAGGATGTTTACCCCGCAATATTTAGAAGTCATGAAATTCCCAAAGACTATTTTTGCTCCTAAAGTTCCACCAAAGTTTGTAAAAGGCATGGATAACTTTGATGGATTTACATCCCATTCCTCTTCAAGAGTACCACAATTAGACCAAGATGAGTGCATTCTTTTAGAGGATGTATTGGTTCCCCAGAAGAATTTGTTTAAGAGGCACTCAATTCTATTTATGGTAGAGTAGGCACAATGGTTTGAAGAAGGTAGGGCATGGAATTTAGAGTGCTCTTGATCAAGGTCCTACCACCAAAAGAGAGTAAATGAAATTCCCAAACCAAATTTTGTTAGAAATTTTTGAATTAGATCATCAAAAGGTGTGATCTTTTGGCCTTTAAAAGCGAGCCAAGGTAATAGGGAGTTGATTTTGCTTAAAATTAGTAAGGATATTTGGTTAAGTCTATTAGGAGGAATCTTAGTTGAAGGAATAAAACGATTTTTCTTCATTAAGAAAAGACCACTAACTTTACCAAAATCATTTAGTAGGTTCTTGATGGTTTTAACACAATAGAACCATTTAAGATAATGAAATCATCAACAAAGCTAAGATGAGAAATAGGGAAACCACCATGAGTTTTAAAAGACATATTATTAGCAAAAGATCATTAGCGATATTCAATAGCATGATAAAGAGAAGGTGATGGTTCCTCAAACCATGAAGGAAAGAAACCTATAGACTCACCATTCATGATAACCAAAAGACATTGTGATACATCATAAGGATAAAACTATCGAAAACCAAACAAATTCAAGATTTGAGAAAGTTCCATGAGAGATTATCAAAGGCTTTATATGTCCTTTGAATAAGATGTTGCCTCCTCTAGAATTGATATCAATGTCATGAACCATTTCTTGAGCGAGAAGAATATTATCTGATATTGTTCGTGATACATCTTTTTATAATCCGGATAAAACTATCAGAAAAACTAAACAAATTCAAGATTTGAAAGAGAAGTTCCATGAGATTATCAAAGGCTTTAGCGATGTCCAGCTTGAATAAGATGTTGCCTCCTAGAACATATCAATGTCATGAACCATTTCGAGAAAGAATATTATCTAATATTGTTCTGTGTTTAACAAAACCAGTTTGATTAGGGGAGATGATTTTAGGAAGCAAAGGGCTAAGCCTATTATTGATTAATTTAGTAATTTTAGGGTTTAGGGTTTAGGTTTTATGGTTTGGGGTTTGGGGTTTGGGGGTTTTTTAAGGTTTAGGGTTTAGTCAGAGTTTTAAGGTTGAGTTTTAGTGTTTAGATTTGGGTTTAGGGTTTAGGTTTTGGGTTTTTTTAGGTTTAGTGTTGTAAGTTTAGTTGGTGGGTTTAGGTTTAGGGTTTAAGGTTAGGGTTTTTATTTTTATTTTATTTTTTTTTATTTTTTGGGTTTATTTAGTTTTAGGTTATGGGTCTGTTTTATAGTATTTTAGTTTTTTTTAATAGAGAACAAATTTAGATTAAACATTTCTTCTTTTGATTTCATCAACCAAGTACACCAAGTTTTCTAAGACACAAGCGATGATATATAGATGGACACACATGGAGCAAAATAAAAACCCTAGATAACTAGAATCATCTCTATTATAATGACATAGTCCCATAAACAACAGATCTGATCGGCCATTCTTCAGTTTCTCCAATTCTCATTAGAACAACCAAGGCCTCTCGAGTAGCGAGATCCACCATCATATCTTTGTTCTCTCCCTCTGCCACCATCATAACTGTAACCTCAGTTTCTCTTCCCACCTCCATAACCACCACTATACTAACCACCACCTCCATACCCACTAGTTTATCTCGCACTATGGTGCGATAACCTGCCTTCTTCCACCACCAACTCTAGACAAGCATGGTTTACTGGTGATGGTTTTTCCATCAAGGTTATGCCCATTCTTGTTTAGGTTTATTAGGTTTTAGTTTTTTATGTTTATTTTTTAATTTATTTAGTTACTTTTTAGGTCTAGGGTTTAGATTTAGGGTTTAAGATTTGGGTTGGGGTTTAGGGTTTAGAGTTTTTTGGGTTGTGGTTTAGAGTTTGGGTTTGTGGTTTATTCTTTGTGGTTTGAGTTTAGGTTGGGTTAGTGGTTTGGTTTAGGGTTTGAGTAAGATTTAAGAGTTTGGGGTTTAAGTTTTAGAGGTTATAGTTTTGGTGGAGGTTTAGGGTTTCCCAGTTTTTGGGTTTAGAGGATTTTATCTGGGTCTAGTTTAGTTGTGGTTTAGTTAGAGAGGGTTATAGGGCTCAGGTCACAATAGGTTAGAGGGCCCATGGAGGTTTGGAAAGTTATGATTAGTTTTTAGGGTAAGATTTTCAGGGTTTGGGTAGGAGTGGGGTAGTTTAGTTCAGATTTAGAAGGGTCTGGGTTATAGTAGTGATTAGATTAGATTATGGTAGATGAGTTTGGGGTTTTAAGAGTATAGTTTAGTTTTTTTTTTTAGGCATGTAATGTCAGTTTAGAGGCAAGTTAAGTCTGGGTTAGATTTAAGGTGAAATGAAGTGAGAGTTTAAGGTAGATTTAAATGTTTAGGGTTTAAGGTTTATGGTTTAGGGCTTATTTTAAAATTAAGTAAATTAGTAGATTTAGGTTTTTTTTATTTATTTAGTTTATTTCTTATTTATTTTTTTATTTTATTTAATATTTTTTTAGGTTTGTTTTTTATTCTTATTTAGTTTATTTTATTTATTTTAGGTTTTTTAATTTATTTTTTTTTGAGGTTTAGGTTTATGTTTATTTTTTAGTTTAATTTTTTTTTTAGGTTTTAGTTTAGGTTTTGGTTTTTATTTTATTTGTTTAGGTTTAGGTTTTAAGTTTTTATTTTTGGTTTATTTTTAAATTTTATTTTTTAGTTTAGTTTTTTTATTTTATTTTAGTTTAGGGTTTAGGTTTAGGTTTTATTTATTTTATTTTAGTTTATTGTAGTTTAAGTTTTGGTTTATTATATTTTCTTTATTTTAGGTTTTATTTTTTTCTTTAGTTTAAGGTTTGGGCTTTATTTTTTATTTATTTTGAGGGTTTTGTTTAGTTTATTTGGTTCCAGTTTAGGTTTTATTTTTAGTTTAATTTATTTTAGCTTAGATTTAGTTTTTATTTTATTTATTTTAGATTTAGATTTTTTAGTTTATTTTATTTTTATTTTATTTTTGGTTTTATTTTTGGGTTATTTTTTAGGTTTAGGTTTTTATTTAGTTTTATTTTTTTTATTGTATGTTCATTTTATTTTTGTTTTTTGTTTAGTGTTTATTTTATTTAAGTGTTTTATTTTTAAGTTTATTTTATATTTTAGTTTAGTTTAGGTTTTTATTTATTAATTTTAGTCTAGTTTTTATTTTAATTTTATTTTATTTTTAGGTTTAGGTTTTAGTTTAGGTTTTTATTTTATTTTTTTATTATTATTTTTTAGGTTTAGGCTTTTTTATGTTTTATTTCATTTAGGTTTAGGTTTTTAGATTTTTATGGTTTAGGGTTTATGATTTAGGGTTTATGGTTTTTGGGATTAGGGTTTAGGGTTTTAAGTTTTAGGGTTTAGGGTTTGTTTTGGGTTATTGGTTTTTTATTTTTTAATCTATTTTGGGTTTGGGTTTTTTAGGTTTATGGTTGTTAGTTTAGGGTTTAGGGTTTTATTTTTTTTTGAGAATAAATTCAGATTCAACATTTCTTCTTCTCGATTTCAACAAGTAACACTCCATGTTTTCTAGATAGAAGCAATGACATGATAAAAAATGAGATATAGCAAGTTAAAACCTTAGATAACTAGAATAATCTCTACTTTAAAGACATAGCCATAAGCCGCCTTGAGTTCCCATCAAAACCACCTGAGGGATCCACAATCATATTTGATCTCTCTCCACCACCACCATGCAACCTCTATCACTCCTCGCTTCCATATCCAACACTACAGACCACCACCTCCATCCACCAAGACCTCATCCCCCACCACTCGATAACACACTTAACCATCATCGAGATCTAAACCGAGCCTAATTTATGTTGATGTTCCTGTCAAGGTTTCCCATTCTTGGGGTTTTGGTTGTTTATTAGGTTTTAGTGTTTAAGTTTATTTTAAATTTTTTAGGGTTTAAGTTTAGTTTAGTATTTGGGGTTTAGGTTTAGTTTTAGGCTTTAAGTTTTCTGTTATGGTTTGGGCTTATGCTTTGTGGTTTAGGTTTAAGGTTAGGGTGTTTAGAGTTTAGGGTTTTGGGTTTAGCTTTTAAGTTTTTGAGGTTTGGTTTAGGGTTTAGGGTTTTAGGGTTTAGAATTTAGGATTTAGAGTGTTAAGTTTAGGGTTTAGGGTTAGTTTTAAGGCTTAGGGTTTATGGTTAGGGTTTTTTTATTTTTTTATTTTTAGGGTTTAGGGTTTAGGGTTTAGGGTTTAGTGTTGAGGGTTCAAGTTTTGGTTTAGGGTTTAAGGATTTTGGTTTGTTTTAATAGAGAACAAATTCAAATTCAATATTTCTTCTTCTCGATTTCATCAACCAAGTAACACACTAAGTTTTATAAGACACAAGCAATGACATAGATCAAAAATGAGCACGCATAGTGCAAACCAAAAGCCCTAGATAACTAGAATCATCTCTACTTATAAAGACAGTTCATAAGAAGCATATTAGATCACCTTTCTTCAATTTCTCTAGTTCCCATGAGAACCACCGGCCTCTCAGTAGAGGATCCACCATCATATCCTCAAGCTCTCTCCACCACCACCACATGTAACCTCCATTGCTCTCCCACCTCCATAACCACCACTTCTCGACCACCTCCATATCCACCACCTCTAGATCCCCACCAACACTATGATTACCGTTGCCTCGCCTTCACCTCATCTAGATCTAGGAGCCTAGTTGGCGATGATGTTCTTATAAAGTTACGCCCATTCTTAAGGTTTAGGCTTAGGTTTATTAGGTTTTAGGGTTCAAGTTTATTTTTTTAATTTTATTTAGTTACTTTAGGTTTAGGTTTAGGGTTTATGGTTTATTGTTAATGCTTAGGGTTTAGGGTTTAGTTTTTTTTTTTAGTTTTAAACTCAAGCGATTCCATAACAGACAAGAAATTACAAAATCAAATAAGACTTTATCCTCTAACAACTAATAAAATAGGATAAAATAAATTGTAATTCAAAATTCATAAAATAGTATTTCAAAATTGATTTAACTCTAGAGATAATAAAATTTATTTTATAGAAGGACAACAAAGCTTAGTCAATATAGAAACCCATATCATCATCGATTGCTGTGAGCTCTTCCTTCTTCTCTTCCATTACAAGCAGACCGGTAGTAGTAGTAAGAGTAGCAGAAGCATCAAGCACAGCAGCCACATCAAATTTACTAGGATCTTTCAAATACTCCTTAACCTTCTCGACCTACGGGTATGTGTAATCAGTGGTAATCATGAGGGTGAGGACATTCTTGTAAGTGTTGATGAACATGTGCGACAAGGGTGGGATAAGATAGGGCGGTGAGAGAAGTGATCATTAAAGGGGCAAAACTTCTCGATGAGATCATCTTTAGTTAGGTTAAGCACCTCATGACCGAACCCCATCATCATACATAGGCTCGATAAGGCCATAAGAGAATGGCCTAGTCCCGGCTTGAGAGTAGCTCAAGATCCCACCTTATCCCCTTTTTAATCATCAGCCAGATAATTTCAACAAAACCTTGAAGAAGAGGTCATGAATGGATCCAAACCAATGCTACCTGGGGAACCACAACATCAATAGGTGCAATAAAACCAACATGGGCAGGAGCACCAACTATGTATTTCTCAACCTCTTCGTTGACCTCTTTATGATCAACTTTCATAAAAATTAGCTCAATCATGGTTTAGGGTTTAGGCTTTTATGATTTATGCTTTTAGGGTTTATGGTTTAGGGTTTAGGGTTTAGGGTTTATAATTTATGGTTTAAGGTTTAGGGTTTTGGTTTTGTAGGGTTTAGGGTTTAGGGTTTAGGGTTGCAGGTTTAATGTTGTATGTTTAGGATTTAGGGTTTAGGGTTTAAGATTTATGGTTTAGGTTTTTAATTTTTAGATTAAGTAAACTGGTAGGTTTATGTTTATTTAGTTTATTTAATTTATTTTTTATTTATTTTAGTTTATTTTATTTTTTTTATTTTTATTTGTTTATTTTTGTATTTAGTTTAGTTTATTTATTTTGATTTCTTTATTTTAGTTTAGAGTTTTATTTTACTTTATCTTTTAGGTTTAGGTTTAGGTTTATTTTTTATTTGAGTTTTATTTTTATTTTATCTTTTAGGTTTAAGTTATATTTTTGACTTTTAGGTTTAGGTTTAGGTTTATATATTTTTTTTAGTTTAGGTTTTAGGTTTATATTTTAATTTATTTTTAGATTTTATTTTTTAGTTTAGCTTTAAGTTTATTTTTACTTTATTTTATTTTATTTATTTTTGGTTTAGGTTTAGGTTTAGTTTATTTTATTTAGTTTTAGTTTAGTTTTTTATTTTATTTTAGTTTAGTTTATTTTAGTTTAGGTTTTGGTTTATTTTATTTGTTTATTTTTTAGGTTTATTTTTTTATTTATTTTTTATTTTATTTTTATTTTATTTATTTTTTTATTTTATATTTATTAGGTTTATATTTTATTTAATTTATTTATTTATTTAATTTATTTATTATTTATTTTATATTTTTTATTTATTTATTTTATTTATTTATTTTTATTTTATTTATTTATATTTTAATTTATTTTATTATTTTAGGTTTAGGGTTTAGGTTAGTTTTTTTATTATTTATTATTATTTTTTATTTTTTATTTAGGTTTAGGTTTATTTTTAGGTTTAGGTTTTTTTTTTTAGATTCAACATTTCTTCTTTAGTTTTTTATTTATTTTTAGATTTATAGGTTTTTTTAGTAGTTTGTTAAGTTTTTAATTTATTTTATTTTTATGTTTATTTAGTTTAGGTTTAGGTTTTTAGGTTTTAGGTTTAGGTTTAGGGTTTAAGGTTTAGGGTTTTAGTTTAGGGTTTAGGTTAGTTTAGGGTTTAATATTTAGAGGTTTTAGTTTTATTTAGGGTTTTTTAGGGTTTAGTTTAGGGTTTAGTGTTTAGTTTAGGGTTTAGGGTTTTAGTTTAGGTTTAGGTTTAGATTTAGGGTTTAGGTTTTTTTAGTTTAGGGTTTAGGGTTTATTAGTTTAGGGTTTAGGTTTAGTTAGTTTATTTAGGGTTTTAGGATTAGTTTTTTTAGTACTTTGTATTTATTTTTTTATTTTTTATTTTTAGGTTTAGGTTTAGGTTTTTGGGTTTTGTTTAGGTTTAGTTTTAGTTTATTTATTTTAGTAGGTTTAAGTTTTTTTTTTATTTTTAGGGTTTAGGGTTTAGGTTTAGGTTAGCTTAGGGTTTATGTTTTTTTTAAAATTTAGTTTAGTGTTTTAGGTTATTTAGTTTATTTTGTATTTTTTATTTATTTTTTGTTTATTTATTTAATTTTTTATTTATGTTTATTTTTATTTTTTAGTAGTTTAATTTATTTATTTTAGTTTAGGTTTTTTATTTTAGTTTTTTTTTTTTTTTTTAGTTTAGGTTTTTTTAGTTTTTTTTATTTTATTTTGGTTTATGTTTATTTTTATTTTAATGTTTAGGTTTAGATTTTATTTTATTTATTTTTAGGTTTATTTTACATTTATTTTAGATTTATTTTTTTAGTTTAGGATTAGGTTTATTTTTTAGTTTATTTATTTTATTTAGATTAGGTTTAGGTTTAGGTTTATTTATTTAGGTTTAAGGTTTTATTTATTTTAGTTTATTTTATTTTAGTTTAGGTTTAGGTTTATTTTATTTGTTTATTTATTTTTTTTAGGTTTTATTTTTTTTTGTTTAGGTTTAGGTTTATTTATTTATTTTTTTTTTTTTTTAGGTTTTATTTAGTTTTTTTTAGTTTATTTTATTTTTTTTATTTTAGATTTAGTTTTTTATTTTCTTTAGTTTTTTTATTTTAGGTTTATTTTATTTTATTTAGTTTAGTTTAGGTTATTAATTTATTTTATATTAGTTTATTTTATTTTATTTTAGGTTTAGGTTTATTTTAGTTTATGTTTTATTTATTTTATTTAGGTTTAGGTTTATTATTTATTTTTTTAGGTTTTTATTTTTTAGGTTTAGGTTTTAGTTTAGGGTTTTAGGTTTTTTATTTTTTTAGGGTTTAGGGTTTATTTTAGTTTTTAGGGTTTAGGTTTATTATTTTAGGTTTAGGGTTTTAGGGTTTAGGATTTATTTTTAGTTTAGGGTTTATTTAGGTTAGGTTTATTTTAGTATTTTTTTTATTTTTTTTTTTTATTTAGTTTATTTAGTTTATTAATTTTTTATTTATTTAGTTTATTTTATTTTTTTATTTTATTTAGGTTTATTATTTTATTTAGTTTAGCTTATTTATTTTTTTAGGTTTTTATTTAGTTATTTTAGTTTAGTTTATGTTTATGTTTATTTTTTAGATTAGTTTTATTTTTATTTTATTTTTTAGGATTAGGTTTATTTTTTTTATTTTTTAGGTTTAGGTTTAGGTTTAGGTTTATATTTTTATTTATTTTTTTTTAGGTTATTTTAGGTTTTATTTTGGTTTATTTATTAATTTAGGTTTAGTTAATTTTAGTTTATTTTATTTTATTTAGTTTAGGGTTTAGTTTAGGTTATTTTAGGTTTAGTTTAGGTTTTATTTTTTATTTTAGTTTAGTTTATTTTTTATTTTGTTTATTTAGGTTTGGTTTTTTTAGTTTAGGTTTTGGTTTATTTTTTATTATTTTTTAGGTTTACTTTTTATTTTTAGGTTTTTATTTAGTTTTTATTTTAATTTATTTTAGGTTTACTTTATTTTTATTTTATGTTTTATTTTTCTTATTAAAGTTTTTTATTTTTTGGTTTATTTTATTTTTTTAGTTCAGTTTAGGTTATTATTTATTTTATTTTAGTTTAGTTTTTATTTTTTATTTTATTTTTTTAGGTTTTAGGTTAAGTTTAGGTTTAGGTTTAGCTTTTTTAGGTTTTTTTAGTTTAGGTTTTATTTAATTATATTTATTTTTTTAATTTATTTAGTTTAGTTTTTTTTATTTTTTAAAATATTTATGTTTTATTTAGTTTAGGTTTTAGGTTTAGTTTTTTTGGTGTTTTATTAGGTTTTTTTTTTATAGTTTAGGGTTTAGGGTTTATGTTTAGGGTTTATGATTTTTAGGTTTTTTTTTGTGTTTAGGGTTTTTTAGGTTTAGGTTTAGGGTTTATTTTGGGTTTAGGTTTAGGGTTTAGTGTTTTTATTTAGGTTTAGGGTTTATTTTTTTTTTTTTTTTTAAATTAGAAACACATAGGTTTAGGTTTATTTAGTTTATTTTTATTTATTTTAGTTTATTTTATTTATTTATTTAATTTTGGTTTATTTATATTTTATTTAAGTTAGTTTATTTATTTTTTAGGTTTATTTATTTTAGTTTAGGTTTTATTTAGTTTAATTTTTTTTAGTTTGGTTTTTTGGTTTATTTTTTTAGTTGAGTTTATTTTATTTTATTTTGTTTTAGTTTAATTTTTTTATATTTAGGTTTAGGTTTAGGTTTTATTTTATTTTTAGGTTTAAGTTTTAGGTTTTATTTTATGTTTATTTTAGGTTTTATTTTTTTTGTTTAGGTTTAGGCTTATTTTTAGTTTATTAAATTCTATTTAGTTTAGGTTTTGGTTTAGATTTAGTTTCTTTTAGGTTTAGGTTTAGGTTTTATTTTTTTTAGTTTAGTTTATTTTAGTTTAGGTTTAGGTTTATTTTATTTTTATTTTAGGTTTTGGTTTTTTTTAGTTTAGGGTTTAGGTTTTATTTTACATTTATTGTTTAAGTTTATATTTTTATTTAGTTTTTATTTTATTTTATTTTAGGGTTTTTTATTATTATTTTAGGTTTAGTCTTTTACTTTATTTAAGTTTTTTTTTTTTTTTAGTTTAGTTTAAGTTTTTATTTATTTTATTTTATTTTAGTTTATTTTTTATTTTATTTTCTTTTTAGATCTATGTTTAGGTTTAGGTCTAGGTTTAGGCTCTAGTTTATGTTTTATTTTATTTTATTTTATTATTTTCATTTAGTTTAATTTTATTATTTTTTTATTTTTAGGTTTTATTTAGTTTAGATTTTAGTTTTTAGCTTTTTAAGGTTAGTTTAGGGTTTAGGGTTTAGGGTTTAGGGTTTAGGGTTTGGGGTTTATTTTTTAGGGTTTATTTTTTTTAGTTTTATTTTATGGTTTAGGGTTTAGGGTTTAGGGTTAGGTTTTAGTTTAGGATTTTAGGGTTTATTTAGTTTATTTAGGTTTAGGGTTTTAGGTTGGTTTAGGTTTAGTTTAGGTTTTAATTGATTCATTTTAGTTTATTTTTTGTGTTTAGGGTTTAGGTTATTTTAGTGTTTAGGATTTAGGGTTTAGTGTTTAGCTTTAGGTTTATTTTTAAGTTTAGGTTTAAGTTAGGTTTATGCTTAGTTTAGGTTATAGTTTTAGGTTTAGGGTTTAGCTTTAGGGTTGAGGGTTTTAGGGTTTAGAGTTTAGGGTTTAGGTTTATGGTTTAGGGTTTAAGGTTTAGGGTTTTGGTTTAAGGTTAGGTTAGGGTTTAGGATTAAGTTATGGAAGCCAGCTCTACCACTAGAATATGAAAGAATAATTATAACTGTATTAAATGTTATGGGGGTCTTCTTTCTTCATATCTCCATTTTGATTTGGTTTCTTCTTTCATTTGGATGGTGCTTGCTTTAAAGGCATCACAGGGCACTCTAGGACAAATCCTTCATCCAATGCTCATCTTAATCCCTTACATCACTGTTCCTAAATCCTATTGCAAAAATTACATTTATGTGAGGAAAGTAAATCTAACTACACCTGCAAAATAGAGATTACCTAAATATAAATATAATCCCAAGTAGTTGTATTTATAATTTGGACTTAGCTACATGGATAACTAAGCCCACTGTCTAACTTGGATTATGCTTAAGATTTTAGCAACTTGCAAAAGAGCATTCACATTTATTTTAAGTATCCCTTAAGCATAATCCCTTGCAAAAAATATGATTAGGTTAATATTGGCCTATCATCTAGTCTACTGAAGCATACACCCTAATATCAATCTAAAATAATACATCATAAAATAAAACATCACACATACACCTAACTTAGAAGTGGTGACTTAATTCTAATGTGTGTATTAAGGCTTGTGTGGTAAGTCTTGTTAGGCATTAGTGTTGTAATTTCTAAGTGTAGAAGGAATCAATTTAACATGGAAGGTTGATTTCACATGAATTAGTTTAATTGATTTGAGAATTTTAATTTGTGTATTTTTTCATTTGATTACACTTAGCAACTAAGTGTTATAAAGAGAGGAAAAGAGGATTGCCCTCTTTCATCCCTACCTTAAGTCACTTTCTAAACTATTTTAATTTGCTTTAGTTCTCTTTAGTGAATGACTTACTAAATGATTTAATTAATCCTTAGTTTAGCTTCACTTTAAATAACCATATTCAAAATGAAAGGTGCCTTAAGATTAATTTAATTGAATTACTACCACATGACATATATTAAATCATTCCTTTCCAACACATGTAACATGCATATGATTTAATCTTAAGTGTATCTGTACATGCAACATATTATAGCACACTTAAATGATGAATGTATGTGTATGTTAGAATTTTATATTATATTTGATTGAATATTTAAACATATTAATTTAAAACTTTATCCAAATACTTATACAAAAATGACATAAGAATGAAATTAAATAGGCATGTGCAATTGTTAAACCAAGGAAGTGAGGTAATCAAATGACCTCCTTGGAGCTAGCTGAAGCCTCGTATTCTTGGGATGTCCAAACTATATACTTATTTGCATTCAAACATATGTAAATTTGAATACAAGAACAAAAGAAGTAAGCTCCAAATCATATGGCTAATTAATTCAACCACTTAGTTAATTATGAATGCAAGAAATTTTAATGTAAAATGGGATTTCATTCACTAACCACATATACATATACATGTATAAAGATATCGCAAGTACATGTCAAAACGTGGAAGTGAGGTAATCAAATGACCTCCTTAGGCTAACTAAAGCCTTATTCCTGGATGTCCGGACTATACTTTTCTTGGACACACATGGATGTATACATAAATGAGGGAAAGAAAACCATGCAAAGATTGTATATTTTTTGATTGAATCATTTATATATATGTATTAAAGCTCTATCCAATATCTACTTGAAATACATAAGAATGAAATCAAATGGGTATGTGCCATTGTTAAACTAGAGTGAGGTAATAAAATTACCTTCTTAACTAAAGCCTCATGTTGTTGGGATGTCCAGACTATATACCCATTACCATTCAATCTTACATAAATCAACACATGAATAAAGGAAAGAGAACTCAACATTCATACACTTAAGCTATAAGCACATGCATTTCTTATGTATTTATAGCTAACATCAATATTATTCTTTATTTATAAGATTTTGAAAAATATATTTGGATTTAATAGTGATAAAAGACACTCATATATTAAATTAAATCAACACATGCAAGCTTACATAAAGGAAATCCATTTTATTTTACTTCATTTTGAAAAGATGGATGCATGAATTCAAATGACATACTAAATTTAACATGATTGGAAAGAGGACAATCAAATATAAGCATGTGATTCATTCAACCAAACTAGTTCTTAAGGACAATAAAATCAAAAAAGATTATTTAAAGCAAACCAAAGCTTCTTTATTAATTAAGTTTTGGATTTCATTTGATTTAAGAGGAGAAGAGAAATCATCACTTGTTGTTTTAAACCCATTCCCACATTAATGATTTGATGTAATTTAAGGAAATGTAATTAAGTTAATTTTATGGGTTAATTAAGTTGAACCTTTAATTAGATGAATTAATTACCCTTACCTATGTCACTTTAAAGTAATTAACTAAATAATTATAGGCCAACATGATATGCATGGAAAATAAACTTGCAATGATCCTAGAAATAAAAGGGGCCTAATGCTTGGCATGATTAATATTTAATTAGATTAAGTGAATTAATTACTCTTAGATTTTCCCATAAATGTATACTAACCATAATTTCATTAAACTCTTTAGGTTATTAAACACCCAAAGATCTACCCCATTATTTAATTAATTAAGGTTGATGTGATTATGATTTCAATTTACTTAAGTGATTTAAATAATTAGTTAAATCTTAATTAATTTCATTTTAAAAAGGGTGAAATGAACTTAGGAAAGGGGTCCCAACCCTATTCCTCTTCACTATGAACAATGATTAATAACCTTAGTTAACTAATTTATAACTATTCATGGGATTAATTAATCATTAATTAACTTAAAAGAGTAGTTAAGGCATAGTTTGTCAATTTTCTTAATTAAGAGAGCAATAATCCCAAGAAATCATGGGAGACAGAGATCATCCTATTAAATTAACCCACAAAATTTGGGATTAATTCCTCAAGTAATTAAGGATAAATTAAGCTAATAAATTTATAATTAAACTTTAATTAAACCTTAATTAATGTTCAATTTTAATTAAGATCATTTATAATTAATTCTATTCTTAAATACCTTTAAAATGGGCATTTATTTTTAATTTTTATTTCTCTATGATTTTCTATTATTTTTAGAAGTTTTAGCCATTAAAATGATTAATTAAGCCTAATTAAAGCTTAATCATATTAGCTCCATTGGCATACTTTCCATGTGGCATAGTAATATTGGCTACTTAAAACTTATCTAACTTAATGCCTTCGTGGCAGAGGAGATGCACTTTCTCGTCATCATTGATCATGGCTATGATTAATCCCATAGCTTAATAGGATTATATTAGATCGATCTAGTGGATCTAATCATGATAGTCCATTCCAATCACGCGAAACAGATGGTGCGTGATCCAACATCATGCTAGTGAAGGAGAATGGAGTCTGTCCAACATTGCTCACTTGATCCAAGCTTACACAATCTCAGATAAACTCCAAAAGGATCCCACACCTTCACGACATCGATTGGAGGGATCTAACGATCAAGATTACACGAGATCAAGTTTTCTTCAAAATGCTCCAACCCATTTTTGCCTAAGGATCAGTTTTGAAAGCATACCTCATTAGAGCTCAAAATTAGTGGCTTGAATGATTGAGGAAGCTTCATCTAGAGGAGATAAAACCCTATTGAGCAGCAATTGGATCAATTCCTTGATGTTCACTCGAAAGGCCATGAACTGAAGATTTGGAGCTCAACTTTGATCGAAGTCCCACCTCTGGTGCTTGGGAAGCTTGGGAGATGGTTCATTCTTGCTCGATGAGGCCTAGGGAATGTGCGTGCAAAGTTAATTTGAGTTTGATGGTGAAATGGGGATGTTAGGTCAGAAATTGGAGTGTCCTATTTTGGGATAGACGAGAATGGCATTTTTTGATCAAGGAACAAGTTTGGGAGCTTAGGGAATGGCTCTAGCAACTTGTCTTGTTGCTAGGGGAGAATGATTTTGTGTGTGTTTGAGGGAAATGAGAGGGTGTATACTCCCCATTCATCTTGATCGGATAGGATCGCTTGGCTTGTAGTCATCATCCAACCATCTCAATGAGTCATGGTGGCGAGGAGGAGGTGTGAGTTGCTGGTTGGTTGGTGTGAAGGTGGTCGCCAAGGAGGAATCATGGGTGTCTTATGGTTTTCAAATGCTCCAATGGGAGGGTGAGGTGATTTCACATCCCATTGGTCATAAACCACCCCTTGGGTCAAGGGTAAGCGTCCTAGGTGGACCATTGGGAGAGTACCAAGTGGCAGGATTGGAAAAGATCACTTACATGGGTGATTTTTCTCATGTGATGCCATTGACCCAAGGGTAAAATGGTCATTTGGTATTGGATTTGATTTGATTTGAAATGAGCCAAAAGTGGGTTAGCCCAAACTTCAAGTCAATTGAGTTGATTAGGTTATGTTTGGCTCAATTTGACTCATTTAGGTCAAATTATGTTATGGTCAAGTTGACCAATTTGTCAAATTAGGTCAAACCAAGGATTAGGAGTCAAGTTCATATGATCATTTGGGATGTTTTGGTTCAATTGGTTTGGTTTAGTTTGTCTTCAATTTGATTTTGTCATTTGAATTCATTTGGGTCAAATGGGTTAAGTTGACCAATTTGACGTCCAAATTGTCCAAGGTTTAGTTGACCAATTGAAGATGATTATAGGCTTTGGTTTCAATTAATTTGGATTTGGTTTTTTAGGCCAACTTGAACCTTTAGGTCAATTTGGGCTAAGTAGATCAATTAGGTTCAATTGGGTCCAATCATGGCTTTCGTAAAGTTCAACAATCAATTTGAAATGAACTTGAGCCATTAGCTACACTCATTTTGGTTTATATTTTAATTTGACCCAATTTGGTCTTTTAGGTCAATTTGGGTCAACTTGGGTCAAGAGGGCCAATTGGGTTTGGTTCGACTCAATTGAAGGTCAAGACATATTCAAATATTGATTTTGATTTGGTATGAATCTTGGTTTCAAGGATTTGGCTGTATAATTTGGCTAGTTTGGGTTCATATGGATTAAGGGGTTGACTTGGTCAAATGTCCAAGTTGAATTGGTTTGACCTAATTTGTGATAATTGATCAACCTAGGGTGATCAATAATCATGATGGGAGGTTTTGATGGGCTTAGTTCAATCCAATTTGTGTGGATTAGAACTTGACTCAAATAGGTCAAATTGGCCACTTTAGGTTAAGTGGACTAATTGGGTTTAGTGATTTTGGTTGAGTTTGATTTAGTTGAGTTCATATATGAATTTGGGATTTATATATAAATTTTAATTGTTGGGTTCAAATGGGTTTTGGTTCATTTGAACATTTCAAGTCAAAAGGGTTAGTTAGGTTTGACTTGGGTTGACTTTGGTTTGGCTTGATGATTGTAGATTTCATTTTTATTTTTGAATATGATTGAAGGTATGATTGATTCATGAGAAAATCAATTTAATTTTGGATTTGGAATGAAGGAATTTGGCTAAGTCCATGGAGTTGGGTCTTGTAGCTTACGTTTGGATTTTGATTTGGTTTGATTTAGTTTTAATGATTTAAATGTATATTTCATTTAAATTTGTGAATATGATTGAAAATATGATTGATTTTGAGAAAATTGAGTTTGACTTGATTTGGATTAAGATTTTGCTAAGTCCATGGGATAGGTCATATGGCTTAGGAAGGGTTTTTATTTAGTTTGATTTAGTTTTGATCATTTAAATGTAGATTTGATTTATATTTAGGAAGATGATTGAAGATATAAATTTATTATGAGAAAATCAATTGATTTTGGATTGATTTGGATTAAGATTTGGCTAAGTCCATGGGATAGGTCATATGGCATAGGAAGGGTTTAAAGTTTGGATTTGATCATGGGCTTCAATCATTTAGTTTTGGAATTTGGGTTTGATTTGGATTTGGATTTGATGCTTCAATTGAACTTGAGGTTTGGTTTGAGAGGTGAACATGTATTGGATTTGGGTTGTAAGGTGGTGGATCCTAATCCTTAAGGCATAACCTAATCCTATGGTTAACCATTCAAAGTCTTTAGCTTAGGTTAAGTGTTTACCTGTTAGAAGTGTCTTATGATTGGGAAGTCTTAGTGTATAGAAAATTCTAAGTCTAAGATGGGAAGTAGAATCACTCCAAAGTGAGGTCAACTCACCTTTTGCTCCATAGTGTTGCCCTTGGAGATAGATGATTGGAAGACCAAAGCCAAGTTTCATTATAGACTCATATACATCTTTCAATGCTTTTCTTGGGAGACTATAGATGCATGACAACATAGTTCCATCCTCTCTACATTAGTTTGTGAGAGATGGGATTGTCTACTTTGTTTATGGAGATCTCAAGCCATTTATAGTTTACGAGGTCGCATATATGAGGATGCGGCTTACTACCTCCCTCAAAATCAATAAGTTTATTCTCACCAACTTGGCCAAAGTTAAAAAAAAAAAGAAAAAAAAGAAAGATAAATAGAAAAAAAGAAAAGAGAAAATAAAAAATGAAATAAAAGGGTGCTGAAATAGACTTGGAGGAGGAAGTGGAGCCTAACGTTAAATTCCACCCACAGTTCATTAATCCATTCGAACATATGGGTAGGATGACTTGACCTCCACTAGGGAGGAGGCTAGTTCGGAGGAAATCCTGGTAGAAAACCTCTTTATTGGCCACCCAATAGAAAATATGTCCCCCTATTAGAGTACACCTATCCATATAACTTAGAGTCTAGTTCATAGGATGAGTCTTATATGGTTAACACACTAGCCTCTTCTTAATAATAGATTCCCTTGAGGTGACACTTGAGGATGCGATGAAGACGGGCAAAGCAAAACAAAAGTGTATCCAAGTCTATATGTGAAACAGTTAGACATCAGTTGGGAACCTTAGCTCTAACCCTACTTTGCTCTCAAACAGCTGAGGGTTTGGTAGTTAAGGAAGCCCCTAAGTCATCCACATGTGTGAAGATGCAGAGGTTCTTTTTGGGAGCATCATCCTCAAGTCAAGAAGTTGATGTAGAACTTTATGATGATTCATATAGAGATTTAATAAAATTACATTTTGATTGGTACTTGGCTTGTGTTCAAAATTTGTAAAGAAAAGGTTAATCCCACATACTTGGTCAAAGCACAGGTTAGACTACTTTGAAAGAATATGGAAGAGCAAATGCAAGATCTCTCAATTAAGACCAAGACTAGGATTTGGTACAGTGGGTCTAGTCAATGATGATGATTATTGCTTAGTCATCACCAATCATTTGGAATCTAATAGATTTTTTCAAATCACATTAACTCATATGAGGAGCTGTGCTTAGAAATATTAGATGATCCGTGATAAAAATCGAGATGCATAGAGTTCGAAGAAGAGATCAAGTCAATCATCGATGAGCTCAAGGAAATCAACTTAGGAACTGAATAATATCCATGCCCAGCATACAACAGTTCTTTATTGAATGAAATTGAAATCAATGACTTCATTAGGCTATTGACTGAGGTTAAGTACTACTTTACATGAGGCTATGAAGAGATTCCTAGATTAGCTCTTGACATAGCGATCCACAAACTAATAATAGAGCTTACTACTAACCCTATCAAGCAAGCTCCTAGACGCATGTGATTAGACATAGAATAATAGGTCATTTATGAAGTCAAGAAACTGATGTTGGCTTCATCCGGAAGAAAAATACCTACACGGTTGCTGTTAAGAAAAGAATGGCCAAATTCACATATGCATCAATTTTAGAGATTTAAATAAGGCATGTCAAAAAATGAATTTTCACTACCAATCCTCGAGCTAATGGTGGACATTGCCTCATCTCATGCAATATTCTTTTTCATGGATGGCTCATCTAGATATAACCAAATAAAGATGACCTCTAAAGATGAAAGAAACACTGCTTTTAGAATCCCGTCGAATTTATTGCTATAAGGTCATGCCTTTCAGCCTTAAAATGCCAGTGCTAAATACCAATGGGCTATGACATGAATCTTCGATGAACTCATTCATTATCAAGCTGAGTGTTATGTTGATGGTCTCATGGTGAAAAGTAGAGAAAAGGAAGACCATCTCTTTGACTTGAGAGTAATTTTTGAACAGTTAAGATAATTTAACCTCAAAATGAGCCTCAAGTGTGCATTCATAGTAGCTTCAAGGAAATTCTTTGGGTTTGTTGTCCAACACTCGGGAATTGAAATTGATCCAGAGAAGATCAATACGATATTAGAAATTCCACCCCCTAAAAATTTAACTCAACTCAGATCATTCCAACAAAGCTTGGCATATCTAAGATGCTTAATATCCAACCTATTGAGAAGATGTCATCCATTCTCAGCACTTATCAAAAAGGATGTCAAGTTCAAGTGGGATGGCAAGTGTTAGCACGCCTTCAAAGATATCAAGCATTACTTGATGACCGTAGATTCTATTCTTGGGCAAGGCTCATACTTTATATTGCTACATTAGATGACTCCTTGGTGCTTTGTTGGCCCAATCAATGAAGAAGGGAAGGAAAATGTACTCTATCTCATCGCTCATCTAATCTCTAAGGTAATTATCCACCCATTGAGAACATTGCTAGCTTTAATCTTTGCATCCCAAAAGCTACAACACTACATGCTTACTCATAAGGTGAACTTAACCTCTAGGATCAATCCACTAAAGTATCTCATGATATGGCTAATGCTATACGGATGATTGGCACGATGGTCCATGATCCTCTCGCAATTTGACATTCATACCCCTCCGTACGGTGACAGGACAAGCTCTAGCAAATTTCTTCATAGTACACCCACTTCCCTTTGACTCTCAGCTTAGTGATGATCTCCCTGATAAACTAATCATGAACTCAGGGGATACTAGCATTCACCATTAGCAGATGTACTTTGATAGTGCAGCTTCCTCTCAAAGAGGAGAAGAACCTCAAACTACTAGTCGAAGAAAGGTAGGGGTAAGAATAGTTCTCTTCACTTTGGACCACGATGTCATGAGATTCTCATATTATCTATATAATCCTTACACCAACAATGAAGCTGAATATGAGGCTCTAATTGCCAGTCTGGAGTTAGCTATTAATCTAAGCATCCAAAACATCAACATCTTTGAGGATTCTCAGCTAGTTATCAACCAAATTGATATGTCCTATTAGGTTATAAAGCCCAAGCTCCATCACTACCATAAGTATACCATAGGGTTGTTGGCCCAAATCCTAGAGGTTACCATTTATAAGATTTCTCGAGGAGAGAATGCCATAATGTATGCTTTAGCCAAGCTTGCCAAGGGGTTGGCATGCTGAGGATGAGGATGAGTCCAATCAAGATCCAAAATAGATAAGTCTTATCCTTTATTGGTATTGAACTCATCAAAAAGCACTCTCTTGAAGGAGAGGTTGCCATTATGAAGAAGGATGATGAGTTAGATTAGAGGCAACCATTCATGGAATACCTAAATAAAACTACATCAAGAGAAGTCACAACCCTATCGATGAAGTAGAGAGCACTTTCTTACACTCTTGTGGATGGTTTCTTAGGTCGATCCTTCAATCATGTGGTTATATTATTTAGACAAGTATGAAGCCCATAAGATCATGACCAAGGTCGAGGGACACTCGATTATGTGGAGCCAACCAATCTGGTCTGAAGATAAAAGCCAAGTTTAAGAGACTAGGATACCACTAGCCATCGATGATCAAAGATTATGTGGATATGACTAGGCGATGCCATCAATCTCAAATACATGGTGTGTTCCTACAATAACCACCCAACATTCTACATCCTACATTGGCCTCATGGAAATTGAGTGTTGGGTTTCTTAGAATGGGTCATTAATTCTCCTTCCTTCCAGAGAGGTCACCGGCTATGGGATGGTGGTTTGGTTTGACAATGGTACTTCATTCAAGAGCACCAAGATCAACAACTTTGCCCTGAGACGATATAGATTGGAGATATTCTACCATCAACTACGAGGGAAAATAGCGCCTTCAATAAAACTCTCATCCAAATACTAAAGAATACACTAACAATAATAAGAGATAGTGGCATGAGAAGTTAGTTGAAGCCTTGTGGGCCTACCACACCACATATAGAACTCCAACTCAATTTTCCCTTTTCTCTTTAGTGTA
This sequence comes from Cymbidium sinense, assembly GCA_021442155.1. NCBI lineage: Eukaryota > Viridiplantae > Streptophyta > Magnoliopsida > Asparagales > Orchidaceae > Cymbidium > Cymbidium sinense. The sequence continues at coordinate 293,313,468 of CM038214.1, read as the reverse complement.
TGGGTCTGAAGTTGTTCTACCATCAGAAGTCCAACTCCCATCACTAAGGATAGCTGTGGGTAGCAAGATGACAATAGAGAAGAATGCCAACTTGCGGTTAGAAGAGCTTGAAGGTTTGGAGGAGAGATGCCTACAAGCATGCCAAATCCTCGAGTTGTATAAAGCTAAAATGATTCAAGCTCACAACATGTTGGTCTATCCTAGAGCTATTCAAGTAGGAGAGCTTATTTTAGTTCTAAGGAGACAAATTATTGTCCATCATAAGATGGGAGGAAAGTTTGAACCCACTTGGGAAGGCTCTTTTGCCATAGAGAAGGCCTACCAAGGAGAATCTTATCAGCTTATTTATCATAAGAGAGAGTGTCCAATTCTTCCAATCAATTGGCTCCACTTAAATAAATATTATAAATTATGTTTGAAAATAATTATCATCAATGAAAATTCCATTTCAAATTCAATCTCTTCCATGTTGAAAGTATTCTTGTTTGTGAATCTGCCATGATGTGTTTAGGGTTGGTGTAAGGAACTTGAGCGACATCCTATCTTCATGGACACAAAACAAATACAAACTACACACAAACATATAAAATAAACACATATATATTTTGTCCTACTCTGAAGTTAAGATAATACTAGCGGCACTCACTCAGTAGTTGCTCTAGGTCGGGCTGATGTGTTGCCCTACTAGTGTGTCACCCCAGTGGTCTTCTTGCTTTAAAGGATGTAAGTATGCTATGCTTTCCTTTCTTATGTGGCCACTACACACCAATGAGCACCTTATTAGTTTGGTAGACCTTTTTGCATAGTTGGTAAGCTACCACATGTTGGCTTCGTTTAAGAGGATGGAAATCTACTATGCATTATTCTTGGATTATCCTTCATACACTGATAGGGTTGAGTATATTTGAGGTTTAGGATAAGTCCCCTAGCTCCTTCTCTGATTACTTAAAGTCTTGGTCCAGTCCTTCCTGCTCCCGCTTAGTAGTCTTTCTTGGTTAAATAACATTTGTCCCAGTTCAGACTATTTTAATGATCGCCTTGGAAATTTGTAAGCCTACACACTTTCTTTCCAAATTGATCATTGTACACCAACGGGCACCTTAGGTTGGTTGGTTCTCACTATGTTGATGGATACACCACTCATGCGATGGATACACAGGTTGGTTTGTTCTCGCACCTTAGGGTACACCACTCATGGCATATGTAAGTCTACTACACATTCTCCTTAAGTTGGCCACTGTACACCTATAGGCTTTCTTTTTCAAGGCTCAGGATAATGCCCCTAGCTGCACTTCCCATGTGGGCACTATATTTGGATCACGTTCTTTGTGATCCCATTTAGACACTACTTAGGTTACTATCGGATTGGACAATTCCCCTTTCCGAGTAACCACCAATGGTTGGAGAATCCATCCTCCCTTGGTCCAGTAAATCTGAGATAGGTCAAGGCTGACTTAGCCCCTTCTTTGTGTGGTCCATCGCACACCAACAGGGTCCACACAAACATATAAACAAAATATATATTCACTTGTGGATTAGGAGGACACTCCTAGCGGTACCTTTTCTCAAGAATGTATCTTATATTTATGGTAGTGTTAGCAAACCTCCCTATAAGAATCACCTGACAACTCTTAAGTTGATAAAAGTCCCTAAAGACATTCACTCATTAGTTTCCCCTAAGTCGGGTTCAATTTGTTGTGCTACCAATAGGTCACCCAGTTGTTATTCCCTTCTTTAGAAGATGTAAGTCTATTATGCCTTCTTTCTAGCACAACCATTGCACACCGAAAGACAACCCCTTAGGTTGGCTAGCTCTATCCCATGGCAAATAGAATATCCCTTTGGATGTATAAATCTAAGATAGGACAAGTCTGATATAGCCCCTTCTTAGTGGGTCCATCGCACACTGACATGATCCATAAATTAAATCTATCAAATTTCACTGAGCTCCATCCATAGCTAATATGCCCTCAATTCAAAATCAAACTAAACTAAACAAACCATATTAAATCACATGATATTAAGATAAAATTAATCCTGACTACTTTTGAGTTGACAAAAGCCCTCAATGACATTCACTCAATAGTCGCCCTAGGCTAGGTTTAATTTATTGTGGATCCAACAAGTCACCCTAGTGGTTATTCCTCACTTTGGAAGATGTAAATCTGTTACACCTTCTTCCTAGCATAGCCATTGCATACCAAAAGGCAATCCCTTAAGTTGGCTAGCTCTACCCCACATCCAGTAGGCTATCCTTTTGGATTTGTAAACCAGAGGTAGGTCAAGGCTGATATAGCCCCTTCTTAGTGGGTCCCTCGCACACCGACAGGGTCCATAGATTAACTCAAATTAAATTAAACCCAATCTAATTTTTCCCAGTGGAGTTAAATTAGACCCTTCTCCCTAGTGGAGCCCCAAATCATATATAAATAAGTCAAGCAAACAAATCAAATCTAAAAATAACCTCCACAATGGAGCCAAATTAAACCAACTCCCTAGTAGAGTCTAAATCAAAGAAATCCAACCAAACTCTTATGCCTAGTGGATACATTCCCAAACAAATCAATGAAATCAAAGTCAAATCCCAATTCCCACTGGATAGCAACATCGCCTCTGGAATGTTCATAAACCTGATCCCTAGCAGACTCGAGCCCATATCTCTAGCAGATATGCCTCCACATCAATTTAATTAAAACAAATTAAGGTTGATTAAATCTTAATCCCCAATGGATTATAGATTCTTGTCCCCAATGGATCTTCTTTTCACAAATCTTAAAATCAAATCAAATTTAAACCTTATCCCCAACAGATTTTCTTCTTTTATGCCCTGACATAGACCCTCACATGTCATGTCCAATGCATGTGTGATCTCCTAGCGATCTCCTTCCATGTCCTTGCCTTGGAATTCTCATCAAATCTTATTTTTTCTCTTATGCACACCTTTAATACTTCAACCAAAAGCCTAACAATCTATTCATCCAAATTACATCATCTTAACATTATAATCAATATTTTATGATTTTTGATGGTGCACGCTCAAACTAACTATACAATATCATGCTAAACATATTATAGTGTGAATTAACACACTATATTATATTATAATATATGATGTTATATTATAATTTGCTATAATATAATATATTGTCTAACATTGCATCTCATTAGAATAACTTAAAAGGAACAAATAATAAAATTTTCTCAAAATATGAATAATGCTCATTTGGGATGTAAAATTGTTATGCTTCTATTAGAAATGAAATAAAATAGCATAATTTTAGTGTTGCTTCTTGGTTTGTGAATTTGGCCAAATTCTTCCATCTCAACCTTCAAATTAACAATTTTGTGAGTTTTGACCCAAATGTTTTATAACAAACGTAAAACATACTAAAATGTATAATAATATTTAGTAACACACCACCACTAATATATATGTGAAGTTATATTTTTACATTATATTTATATTTTAATATGCTTTCATATAATATATTATCTTACATTACATCATTAAATGAATCGCTTTAAGTAAAAAATTTATAAAATTTAGTTGAAAAATGAACATTCATTTTGGATGGAAAATTCCATTCTTTTGATTAAATGACACACCATAGCACACCCCAATGTTGTTCCCTAAAGGTTACCATAAATTTGGCCAAATCCCATCATCTCAACCTATAAATTAGTATTTTTATGAACTATACTAGTACAAACTCTACTACATCATACTATAACAAACTAAAATATGGTAAACAACAAGTAGTAATACACAATAGTATGCTATAATGCATGATGCTACACTATGTTATGGCATCCTATATCATAGTACATATAATTTTTATATTATATTCATATCACACAGGGACTGCTTAAGATAAAAAATCATAATATTAGTCTAAAAATAAAAAACTATATATTTTAATTATATCACTTATATATTTTAAATTGAAATATATTATGATGCCATGTGTTGACCTCATTTTTGGATGAGGTTAATTTGGCATTTGAGAGATCTCAAATAGGATTTTCTTAATTCAATGTTTAGGACACCTCATCTAGTGTCCTAGAAAATCTTTTTGAGTTTATTCTAACCTATTTGATATAGGTAGAATCAATCCAAATTTTCAATTTGGATTAACTCAAATAAATCAAATTAAAATGAATAAAAGAAAACCCATTTCATTTGAATTTAAATTGATCACTTGAACTCATTTGAAATCATACCTAACCCACTTTAAGCTAAATGAGTTAAAATTAAATTAAATTTAAATCAAATTAAATCAATTAAATCATAATGCAATTGATCATCATGTTACATTATGGTATTAAAAATAAATAAACTAAACAAATTCAAAAGGAAAAAGTTAATCTCAAATCCTAAGAAAACTCAAATGCAATTAAAATAATCTCAAATCTATTTTGAGATTAATTTAAGCATATCATACTTTAATTCAAACTAAGATGATAATGTCATATTGCATGGAAATAATAAAAGCAAAATAAATAAATCAAGAGAATTAAAAAAATGGAAAATGGGAAGAAAGAAAATGCCAATTTCCTTCTTCCACTTTTTCCTATCCTCATCCCATACTACCTTCTAATCAAAGATGGCTGCCTTCAAGTGAAGGCAGGCAATCAAGCATAAAAAAGCCAACCAAGAAGAGAAGATAAGGAAAAAAAAGAGGAGAGAACATAAAAGTTTTGTCCATGAGGAAATAAGGATATACGGACCTCCTCAAAAAAAAAACTGAGCTCTCATACACCATCCCAAGCTAAAACTGAGCCAAACAAAATCCCCCCTTCCCTCAAAGTGTTCTCAATCAGTGGAACCATCAAAACCAAATTTTGAATCCAAAGCTTGGGCTAGTGATCAAACCACAAGGAATTCTCCAAATTACTTTGAAGAAAGGCTTTCTATTGAAGAATCGAAGCTACTTCAATTGATTCTAGCCTTTTAGATCACCTAAATCAAGGTACGCCATTACTGAACCCCTCTTTTCTTCAAAGCTTTTGGCCAAGATCGTATCCCAACAAGGCATGTTCTTTGCTGAGATTAATCTATATGGATTGAAAGAGGATCTTTCAATGATCATGTAGCACTTTGCATCATCCAATTTGGTTAAGTATATCAAAAGATATTAACAAAATAAGTTGGAGGGTCCACGGCTCCTGGTTTGAGAGAGAAGGCAATCGTGTCCTTTTCTTTTAAAAGAGATGGTCCGGACCTAGGTTGTTGATTAAATCCCTTTAGAATCGCAGAATAATAGGGATCATCCGATCTACGACGGCCTGATGTCGGGATCAACTCGCGACACGCTCTTTATCCCGCAAAACCACGGGATCATCAGGGACCATCCGATCTTTGATCAAATAGTCCAAAGCTAATCCCGCTCATTTTAGTTAAAATGCGTGGGACCTGTAACTTAAAAACTGTTAAAAATCATTAAGCAATGATTTAATTCATTTAAAAAAAATTCAAAAAACTTCAAAACATCATAACAAATCAAAGTAAAATCACAAAAATATAAATAAAAACTCTATGGATTCATCTTGATGAGAGGAATCCATTGAAATTAAAACCCATAATTTTTATTAGATGATTTTTCTTTAATTTAGGTTTAATTAAAACAAATTAAACCTTAATTACTCTTAAATTAATAATCCAATTAATTTGAAACTTTAGGGAAATTAAATTAAGCTTAAAACATACCTTAGGTAAATTTTTTGGGGATTTAATTTCTGAAATAAAATGAAATTAAAATTTTATGTGTGTTAAACCTTAAATTAAATAAATTAATTATTCTTTAATAAAATAATTATAAAATTTTAATAATATTAAATCAAAATAATGAACATCAGAATAATAATTAAACTTAATTAAACTAATATTAACTTAATTAATTTAATTTGATAATTAAAAGAATAAAATAATTCAATTATAATTTCTTGAACTTAATTAAATTATAATAAATCAACCGATTAACCAAAATTATGAATAAACACTCATTGAAAATATATTTCAGTGTAGAATATGTAAAAAATAAAATATTTTAATTAATCTTAATAAATTAATCTTAATATAAGTTTTAATGAAATAATTAAAACCTTAATTACACCCTAATTACATTCTAATTAAACTGAAACTTTAGGAACATAAAATTGGCATGAAACCCCACTAGCCATAATTATCTGAAACCCAATTAGTCTATAAATTTGGAATTCTTGAATTTCCAAATCTCTAGGTCAATATGAACTAAATAATAATTAAGAATAATCATTAATTTATTAATTCAACAAATAAATTGAACCAATCAAATAAACATCAAAAAACTTAGGGTAATTCTTAAAACTTTCTAAGTCGAGAATCTAATCAAATAACAAAGTTTTAAGAAAATCAATACTTAATGAAATTCAAAACATAATTAAACAACTTAAGTTAAATTTAACAAAACCATTCATCCTTAATGAATTTAAATAATGAACTTAAAACCTATTAATCAAATCGATCAAAAATTAACCTAAGTATTTTTAGGTTAAGAATAATCAATGAACAATCCTAAGATATTAAATCATATTAAATGACTTAAAAAAGCTTAAAATTTTTCTTTTAAATTGAATGAAATCAAACTTAAATCAAACTTAAATTAACATATGCCAAATAAAATGAAATCCATATAACTTAATTCAAAATGAAATAAATAAAATAAATTAAATCAAACAAAGTAATTCAAATAAATGAAATAACATAAATCAAACCCAAACATAAATGAAATCAAAAGGATTATTAAAATACTTAAGAATTTTAGTTAGACTTTTGGAAACCTCATTAGGATTTAGGATGTGGAATAAAGTGAGTTTCACCTAAAAATGAAATTCATTCTATTTCTATTCTTGAAAACTTAAATATAACCTTAACCAAATAAAATGAACATTAAAAAAAATTAAATCATTAAATCATTTGAATTGAAACCAACCAATGGTAAAATTAAACTAATTTAAATTTCAAACCACACTTAAACTTAAACTATACACACTAGATTATTTAGGTCACGGACACTAAATCTAGGTTAGATCATTCTATGATTTTCTTTTAATCTCCTATGATATGTTGTGATGTGCTTCACAAGTCTGTGTGGTGTATTGCTTTAGACTTGATGCCTAAGCTTGTTTGTTCATTAGACTTGATGTTAGGGCATTCTTTCTAGATTTAACATTATTTTCTATAGGGGATTGTGTTAAAGGGATCATTGTAATAAATAAATCATAAAATATTGTTTGCTTGCTTGCTAATAAAAGTCTTGGCAAGCAACCAATGTTAAGCCCATATGTTTGTAAAATATAAACCGCTTGGTGTCGTGTGTATTTCCTAACATCTATTTTGTAGGCTTAGGATTTTCTTTTAAATGTAAATTTAAGCTTAGAATTAGGTTAGGATCTATGGGGTCTAGGATTAGCAGGACCCAACCAGATGGTGCGGTGGTCCCTTGTGGGCAGATGGATGTCCCTCAAGAAGGATACTTTCCGGAAAGAAGACCCATAAATCTAAACTTGTAGTTCTAGGCGGGTATGGGGCGAACTCTACTAATTTTCTTTCTTCCGAGGTGTACAGCAGTACCAATTGGCCTCTTTCTTATATAATTTAATTTGGCTTAATTTATTTTGGGTGTGCAATAAAACAACATGCTTTTCTTAGGTTTCTTTTCTATATGTTTTGTCTTTGTGATGAATGTATGACGTAGCTCATAGGATAAACTAAATTTTCTACCCAACTAAATCAACTGAAACATAAAATAAATAAAACTCATAATATTCACATAAAAGCCTGGTATTAAAACAAGATAAAATATGTTGCAACCCCTTTGGATGTCATGCATAAACATATTATTTCACTCTTGATTAATGAAGGAATTCCATCTTTACCTAGGCTTGAGCCTATGATGAGTACACCTTCTATTTTGATTTGGCCCATGATCTTTTTCTAATTGCACGCATTAGGCATAAATTACGTTCCTATGGCCTAAAATGAACCTTGAGTCAAAATTATATAATTTGAAAAATATGAATTATTTAAGTACATCTTCATACCCTACATAATCTTAGGGGTTAGGGAGTAAGTCTAGGTTCATAGATTTCTTTTCTAAAATTGCAACAGCCTAGCCATCTTGCATTCATATGACTTAGCCTCATTATTTTAAAATGCACTTAGGTGGTGTTAGTCACTTCTTAGGTAGGTAAGCCCGAGGATAGGTTATTTCCTTCAAGTGGAGAGAATGGCCAATGATTCCCAAGAATAGAACTAGGTCGAGTATCTGATATGTGTCAGAAGCACATGTAGACTAGGTTCTGAAGCATCCTTTTAGGAATAAGTCTTCATCCCTAGGAATTTTTGTAGTCTTGTGCTGCTAGAATCTAAGTCCTAGATTTCTAAGAAAATGATATCTTGGAATCTAAAATTAAATCTCAAATTTGAAACCCAATCATAAGATAGATGAAAATGGGCATCCTAGTATTAATAGACATTTCCTACTTTTTCGAATCTTAAAATAACTCTCTCCAATTTGGACCTCTCCCAATTGAATTTCAAAATCAATTCTTTGAAAGCTACCTTAGTAGTCTTTAGAATAACCACCTATTTCTTTAATCGAGAATTCTTAGAAAGAGACACTTAAGATGTAATTAACTATGAGGCTTGCCTTTATAGAACCAGATCCTAGATAAAATTGACCTGTTCTACTTTTCCATGTAGCTCAGGGGAAAATACTTTGGTACATGAAATACCCATTAGCCTTAGGAGTCTTTTATTAAACTTTGAATCCATTACAGGAAAGCATGCATATCTTTTGAGATAATATGCTTACTCCTTAATCGTATTTGATCATCTAAATAAAATATTCCTAAAATGTGGTGTCATTTCTTTCTCTATTCTATTCAGAGAGAAAAGAAAACCAACACCATGCTTTACCTATTATGAATTTGGCCAAATTCCACCATTTTAAAGTCTAAGTCAACATTTTTATAAATAATGCTAGTGTAGGCCATGATTGTAAAATATTAAAAGAATTTAAAATGCATAATATATTATGATATATGATGTTATACTATGCTACAACATGTAATAGTTATTTTTAACATAAAATCTTACTTTTTAGACTACAAGTTATTTATCACTTCTTTGGTACTATAACCTAATTCCCACTTCAAATTTAACAAATTTCATCTTCTGATTTATTTAATCAATATTTTTATGATTTATATTAATATAGACTATAGAGCAGAATACCATAATATATTAAAACATTTCAAAACATTATATAGCATCCAAAAACACATCATTACATGCTCAAATATATGATGATACATTATACTATAATATATGGTTATATAATATGATTTAGGGTTAGGGTTTAAGGTATTCAAATATCTAATAGTCAAGGGAAAGTCTCTTGAAGAAATTTTCTTTAGCTATCATAACTATGTTTGGATTAGGTCATTCTTTAGATTTACTCTTAATGATATCTTTATTCAAGGTTTAGGGTTTATGGTTTAGTGTTAGTTTAGGGTTTAGGGTTTAGGGTTAGTTTAGGGTTTATGGTTTAGGGTTTAGGGTTTGGGGTTTAGGTTTAGGGTTTAGGATTGTAGGTTTTAGGGTTTAGGGTTTATGGTTTTAAGGTTTACAGCTCAGGGTTTAGGGTTTAGCATTTAGGGTTTTTAAGGTTTAGGGTTTAAAGTTTTAAGGTTTAGGGTTTTAATTTTAGTTTAGGGTTTAGAAATTAGGGTTTTTAAGGTTTAGGTTTTAGGGTTTAGGGTTTTGGATTAAGGTTTATGGTTTTAATTTTAGTTTAGGGTTTAAGGTTTAAGGTTTGTTTTAATAGAGAACAAATTCAGATTCAACATTTCTTCTTTTTGATTTCATCAACCAAGTAGCACCCAAAGTTTTCTATGACACTAGCGACAACATAGATAAAAAATGAGCACCCATAGAGCAAATCAAAAACCTTAGATAAGTATAACCATCTCTACTATAAAGACACAGTTCCATAAGCAGCAGATTTGATCGATCATTCATTCTTTCTCAATTCCTATCAAAACCAACCCCGCCTCTCAGTAGGATCGCCATCGTATCCCGATCTCTCCCTCACCACCACCTTGGTCATTACTCCTCATGCCTCCATAACCACCGACTACCACCTCCATATCCCCCAACACCTCCAAGTCCCCCACCACCACTGTAATAATTATCGCCTCCACCTTCACCTCCACCACTACATCTTGATTAAGCCTAGTTGATAGTGATATTCCTACCATCAAGGTTCTACCCATTCTTAGGGTTTAGGGTTAGTTTAGGGTTTAGGGTTTAGGGTTAGTTTAAGGTTTAGGGCTTAGGGTTTAGGGTTTAGGATATAGGGTTGTAGGTTTTAGGGTTTAAGGTTTAGGGTTTGATTTTTTAGGGTTGAGTTTAGGGTTTGCTTTATGGTTTGGGGTTTTAGGTTTTAGGTTTAGGGTTTAGTTTGTTTAGTTTTATGGTTTAGGTTTAGGGTTGAGGTTATAGGTTTAGGTAATGGTTTGGTTTTAGGTTTTAGGTTTAGGGTTTTATGTTTAGTTTAGGGTTGAGTTTTACTTATGTTTAGGGTAATAGGTTTAGTTAGTCTTAGAGTTTAACTTTTTGTGTTTAGAGTTAGGGTCTTTTATATAAATTTAAGTAAATTGGTTTAGGTTTTATTTAGTTTATTTTGATATTTATTTGAGTTTATTTTAATTTTAATTTTATTTAGTTTAGCATTTTTTATGTTTATTTATTATGGTTTAGGTTTTTTATTTTAGATTATTTTTAGGTTTAGGTTTATTTTAAGTTAAGTTTTATTTTTTGTTTTTTTTTAAGTTTAGGTTTTATTTTTTCTATTTTTAGGTTTAGGTTTTAGGTTTTTTATTTAGGTGTATGTTTTTAGGTTTTATTTTTTTTGTTTAGGTTTTAGTTTATTTTATTTTATTTAGCTTAGGTTTAAGTTTAGTTTATTTTAGGTTTAGGATTAGGTTTTATTTACTTTAGTTTAGTTTTGGTTTGTTTTCTTTATTTATTTGATTTTTAATTTTAGGTTTAGTTTTTTTATTTTAGAGTTTAGGTTTTATTTTTTATTTATTTTTAGGTTTTATTTTTAGGTTCATATCTTAGGTTTAGGCTTTAATTTAGTTTTTAATTTATTTTATTTTAAGTTTATTTTATTTTTATTTTACGTTTAGTTTTTATTTTATTTAGGTTTTTTATTTGTAGGTTTATTTTATTTTTTAGTTTAGTTTAGCATTTTATTTTATTTTAGGTTTTTTAATTTTATTTTATTATTAGGTTTAGGTTTAGGTTTTAGTTTAGGTTTTTATTTTATTTTATTTTTTTCTTTTATTATATTTAGGTTTAGGTTTATTTATTTATTTTATTATTAGGTTATATTTAATGTAGGTTTATTTTTTTAGGTTTTAGTTTGGGGTTTAGGCTTTATGATTTTGGTTTAGGGTTTAGTAGGGTTTAGGGTTTAGGGTTTAGTGTTTTGGCTTTAGGGTTTAGGTTTTGAGGTTTAGGTTAGCTTAACTTTTAGGTTAGTTTATGGTTTATTAAGTTTTATAGTTTAGGTAGGTTTAGATTTAGTGTTTAGTTAATTTAGTTTAGGCTTAGGTGTAAGGTTTAGGTTTAAGGTTTAGGGTTTAACATTTAGTTTAGGGTTTAGGGTTTAATTTAGGATTTAGGGTTTAGGGTAGAGTTAAGGTTTAGTTTAGGTTTAAGGTTTTATGTTTCGTTTAGGGTTTAAGTTAGTTTAGGTTAGTTTTAGGGTTGGTTTAGGGTTTAGTGTTTAGGATTTATAGTTTAGGGTTTAGGGTTTAGGGTTAGTTTAGGGTTCAGGGTTAGTTTTAGGGTTTAGGGTTTAGGATTTAGGATTTATGGTTTAGGGGTTAGGTTTTAGGTTTTTTTTTTAATTAAGTACGATGGGTTTAGGTTTATTTAGTTTAGGTTTAGGTTAAGGTTTAGTTTATTTAAGGTTTAGGGTTTATTTATTTTAGTTTAGGTTTAGGTTTAGGTTTTTTTCTTTAGTTTAAGGTTTAGGCTTTTTTATTTATTTATTTTTAGGTTGATTTTTAGGTTTATTCTTTAGGTTTAGATTTCCATTTAGTTTTTATTTCATTTTTTAGGTTTATTTTTTATTTTTGGTTTTAATTTTTTAGTTTAGTTTAGTTTTATTTATTTTATTTTATTTTAGTTTTATTTTTATTTTTTTTCTTTTAGGCTTAGGTTTTAGTTTAGGTTTAAGTTTAGGTTTGTATTTTATTTTATATATATTTTTATTTGGTTTAGGTTTTTTATTTATTTTATTTTAGGTTATTTTAGTTTTGGTTTAGGTTTTAGCTTTTAGAGTTTAGGGATTAGGGTTTAGGGTTAGTTGAGGTTTAGGGTTTAAGGTTTAGGGTTTATGGTTTACTTTAGGGTTTAGGTTTAGGGTTAAGGTTTATGGTTTTGGTTTTAGTGTTTAGATTAGGGTTTAGGTTTTAGAGTTTATAGGGTTTAGGATTTAGGGTTTAGGGTTTAGAGTTTATAGGGTTTAGGGTTTATGGTTTAGGGATTTGGGTTAAGGGTTTTCAGTGTTTAAGGTTTAGTTTTATGGTCAAGGGTTTAGGTTTTAGTTTAGTGTTTAGGGTTTTTATTTTTTTTAATTGAGAACAAATTCAGATTCAACATTTCTTCTTTTGGATTTCATCAACCAAGTAACACACCAAGTTTTCTAAGACATAAGTGACAACATAGATAAAAAATGAGCAATAGAGCAAATCTTAAACACTATATTACTAGAACTATCTCGATTGTAAAAATAGTTCCATAAGTAGCAGATCAGATTGGTTGTTCTTCAATATCTCTTGTTCCCATTAGAACCACTCTAGCCCCTTGAGTAGAAGGATCCCCCATCATCTCCCATATCTCTCTCACTCCATCACCACCATGGCTATAACCTTCATCGCTCCTCACCTCCACCCTTCTTTGCACCACCTCCACAGCATACCTCCAGATCCCCACCACCACTACGATAGCATTTTCTTGCCCGTTGCATCTAGACTAAGCTGGTTGGCGGTGATGTTCCTACCATTAAGGTTCTCCATTCTAAGTGTTTATGTTTAGGTTTATTCTTATTAAGTTTTAGGAATTAAATTTATTTTTTAATTTATTTAATTACTTAGGTTTAAGTTTAAGGTTTGGGGTTTAGGGTTTAAGGTTTAGGGTTAGGGTTTATGGTTTAGGGTTTAGGGTTTAGGGTTTAGGGTTTAGGGTGTTGGGTTTAGGGTTTAGGATTTTAGGATTTAAGGTTAAGGATTAGGGTTTAAGATTTTGGATTTAGGGTTTATGGTTTATGGTTTTTTAGTGTTTAGGGTTTAGGGTTTAGGTATGATTTAGGGTTTGTTTGAGGATTTAGGTTTATGACATTTTTTGTTTAAATTAAATAAAGCGGCAGGTTAGTTTATTTAGTTTATATTTATAGTTTAGATTTAAGATTTAGGATTTTTAAAAAATAATTAAGTAATGGTAGGTTTAGGTTTATTTATTTTATTTTTTATTTATATTAGTTTATTTTATTTTTATTTTTATTTAGGTTTATTTTTTATTTTTATTTAGTTTAGTTTATTTATTTTAGTTATATTTATTTTAGTTTAGGTTTTATTTTCATTTTATTTTTTAGGTTAAGGTTTAGGTTTAGGTTTATTTTTTTGTTGAGTTTTATTTTTATTTTATTTTATTTTTTAGGTTTATTTTTTATTTTTTATTTTTAGGCTTAAGTTTAGGTTTTTTTTTTTTTTTTAAGTTTAGGTTTTTAGTTTTAGGTTTTTATTTCAGGTTTATTTTAGGTTTTATTTTTTAATTTAGGTTTAAATTTATTTTTAAGTTTATTTTATTTTATTTAGTTAAGGTTTAGGTTTAGGTTTTATTTATTTTAGTTTAGGTTTAGGTTTATTTTATTTTTATTTTAGGTTTAGGTTTTTATTTAGTTTTAATTTTATTTTATTTATGTTAGGTTTATTTTATTTTTTTTATTTAGTTTTTATTCTATTTATGTTTTTTATTCTTCAGTTTAATTTATTTTTTTAGTTTAGTTTAGGTTTTTAGTTATTTTATTTTAGTTTATTTTTATTAGTTTATTTTATTTTATTTTTAGGTTTAGGTTTAGGTTTTACTTTAGGTTTTTATTTTATTTTAGATAGGAATCTTCGACGAACTCATTCATCATCACGTCGAGTGCTATGTCGCTGATTTCGTGCTCAAAAGTAGAGAAAAGGAAGACCATCTCTTTGACATGAGAGTATTTTTCAAATAGTTAAGATAATTTAACCTCAAAATGAACCCCCTGAAGTATGCATTTGGAGTAGCTTCAAGGAAATTCCTTGGGTTTTTTGGCCGAACCATGGTATCGAAATCGATCCGGATAAGATCAAGGCGATATTAGAAATGCCACCGCCTAAAAGTTTAACTCAGCTCAGATCATTCCAAGGGCAGTTGGCATATCTAAGATGCTTTATATCCAACTTATCGAGAAGATGTCAACCATTCTCAGCTCTTATCAAAAAGGATGCCAAGTTCAAGCGGGATGACAAGTGTGAGCATGCCTTCGAAGGCATCAAGCATTACCTGATGACGCCGTCGGTTCTACTAGCCCTTATCCCGGGCAAGCCTCTCATACTTTACATTACTATGTTAGATGACTCCTTTGGTGCCTTGTTGGCATAAGCCAATGAAGAACGGAAGAAAAATGCACTCTACTATCTTAGATGTCGTCTAATCCCTACTAAGGCTATTTATACACCCATTGAGAAGCATTGCCTAGCTTTAATCTTTGCATCCCAAAAGCTACGACACTACATGCTTCCTCATAAGGTGAACTTAATTTCTAAGATCAATCCACTACAATATCTCATGACATGACCAACGTTAGGGGATTTCTTAACAGCACACCCACTTCCTATTGAATTTCCACTTAGTGATGATCTCCCCGATGAATAAATCATGAACTTAGAGGATACAAGCATTCACCGCTAGGAGATGTACTTTGATGGTGCGGCTTCCTCTCAAAGAAGAGAAAAACCATAATATACTATTCTAAGAAAGGCAAGGGTAGGAATAGTTCTCTTCACTCTGTACTACGGTGTGATGAGATTCTCATATCATCTGTCTAATCCTTGCACCAACATCAAAGCTAGATATGAGGCTCTGATTATAGGTCTAGAGTTAGACGTTACTCTAGGCATCGAGAGCATCAACATCTTCAAAGATTCTCAGCTAGTTATCAACCAAATCACTAGGTCCTATAAGGTTATAAAGCCCAAGCCCTATCACTACCACAAGTACACCATTGAGTTGATAGCCCAAATCCTATAGGTTACCATTTATAATATTCCTCGAGGAGAAAACATCATAGCATATCTTGAGCAAAGCTTGCCAATGAGTTGGAATGTCCAGAGGATGATTCCATATCAATAAAGGTCCAAAATAGACAATTCTTATCCCTTTTTGATACTGAACTCATCAAAAAGTACTCTCTTGAAGGGAAGATTTCCATTGCCAAGAAGGATGAGGAGTTAGATTTGAGGTAACCATTCATGGATTACCTAAATAAAGGCAAACTACCTCATGAGAAGTCCCAAGCCTATTAGATGAAGCAGATAGCACTTTCCAATGCTTTTGTGGATGGTGTCTTGTGCCAGCGATCTTTTGATCATATGTGGTTACATTGTTTAGACAAGCAGGAAGCTCATAAACTTGTGACCCAAGTACACCCAAGATTATGTGGAGCCAACAAATCTAGTCGAAGATGAAAGCCAAGATCAATATACTAGGATAATATTGGGCATCGATGATCAAAGATTGTATGGATCTTGCAAGGCCACCAATGTTAAATACATAGTGGGGTCCCACACCAACCACCTAACTATCTACATCGTACATTGGCCTCATGGCCATTCAAATGTTGGGGTACCAACATAGTGGGTCCAATTGATCCTCCTTCTTCCAAGGGTCATCAGTTCATCTTAGTTGCTACTAACTACTTTTCAAATGGGCAAGCGATTTATTTCGAGGCGGTCCACTCATCATGTGCTCCAATGTTTTAGGAACCATATTGTATATAATTTTTAGTGTCTTGATGAATTATATCGATAATAATGGTACGCATTTAAAAGATCAAAGATCCCGGAGACACAACATAGATTGAAGATATTCTACAATCAACTACCCAGGAAATGGCTTAGTAGAAGCCTTCAATAAGACTCTCATCCAAACACTAAAGAATACACTCAATAACAATAAGCGATAGTGGCATGAGCTGTTAGATGAAGCCTTTTGGGCCTACCGCACCACATATAGAACTCCAACTCAGTCTACTCATTTTCTTCTTAGTGTATTGGTCTGAAGCCGTTCTACCATTAGAAATCCAATTCCTATTACTAAGGATAGTTGTGGGTATCAAGATCACAACAAAGCATAATGCTAAGTTACGATTATAAGAGCTCAAAGGTTTGGAGGAGAGACTCCTACGGGCATGTCAAGTTGTACAAAGCTAAAATGATTCAAGCTCACAACAAGTTGGACCATCATGGACCTTTCAAGTAGAAGAGCTTATATTAGTTCTAAGGGACCGATTGCTTGTCATAAGATGGGAGGAAAGTTTGAACCCACTCGGGAAGGCCCTTTTGCCATAGGAAAGGCCTACCAAGGACGATCTTATCGTTATTAATCATAAGGAGAGTGCCAAATGCTTCCAATCAATGGGATCTACTTAAAGAAATATTATAAATCATGTTTGAAAGCAATTATCAATTAAAATTCCATTTCAAATTTAATCTCTTCCATGTTGAAAGTATTCTTGTTAGCGAAGCTACCATGATGTGTTTAGGGTAGGTGTAAGGAACCCGAGTAGCATCCTATCCTTCATCGACACAACACAAACACAAACTATACACAAACATATAAAACAAACACATATACTCTTCTCTTGTGCTCCTCGAGTTGAGATAGCCCCGACTCACCAGTTCTTTTAGGTTTATCTTGACATGCTACCTATGTGTCACCTCGGTCTTCTTGGTTTGGAAGATGTAAGTCGATATCGACCTTCTTACTTGGCCCTATACAGCGATAAGCACCTTGTTAGTTTTGGTAGGCCTTACCGTGTGGCCGATAAACTACCTCATGTTGGCTTCGTTTAGAAGATGTGTGCCTGCTATACTTTCTTCTTGGATTAGCCTTTGTGCACTGACTAGGTCAAGTATATTTGAGGTTTAGGATAAGTCCCCTAGTGGCTTCCCTCCTAACTACTTCAAGTCAGGTCGTCCTTCCTGGGGCTCCTCTTAGTAGTTTCTCTAGATTGGATAGCATATGTCACGTCGATGATACTATCCGATGATCAATTCTTGGAAAGTTGTAAATCTACAATCTTTCTTTCTAGGTTGATCATTGCACATCGACGGACACCTTAGGTTTGTTGGTTCTCACTATCGATGGATATACCACTTATGCGATGGATACACCTTAGGTTGGTTAGTTCGCATCTTAGAATACACCATTCAAGGTAGATGTAAGTTTGTTATGCTTTCTCCTTGAGTTGGCCATCATGCATCTTTTCCAAGGCTTAGGATAATGCCCCCACACCTCTAATGTGGGCCGTATTTGGATCACATCCTTTGTGACACCATTTAGACACTACCCAGGTTACTATCAGATTGGATAGTTCCCCTTTTCGAGTAACCACTCCTATGGTTGGAGAATCCATCCTGTGGATGTGCAGATTTACCCTTAGTCTAGTAAATCTAAGATAGGTCAAGGATAAAATATCCCCTTCTTAGTGTGGTCTCTTGCACATAAATAGGGTCCACGTAAACATATAAACAAAATAAATATTCACTCGTAGATTAGGAGGATACCCCTAATGATTTTCTAGCGGTATCCTTTCTTTAAGGAAGTGTCGAAAACTCTATAGGAATCACCTCTACGTTGATATAAGTCCCTAGTGGCATGGTACTCACCCTAAGTCGGGTTCGATTTGTTGTTCTACCAGTGTTCCTCGCTTCAAAAGATGTAGGTTTGTGCCTTATGCCTTCACGCAGTAATTGCACATCGAAAAGCATCCCATTAGTTGGCTAGCACTAACCCACTAGTGGACTATCCTTTTGATTTGTAACCCAAAGGTAGGCCAAGGCGTCTGCCCTTCTCAATGGCTCCATCACACCGACAATATACATTAACTTCAGTTAAATTAAACCCTTTACGGTTTTCCCGGTGGAATTAAATCATAACCTTCTCACTAGTGGAGCCTTAAATCATATATAAATAAGTCAAGAAAATAAATCAAATTCAAAACCAACCTCCCTAGTGGAACTAAATTAAACCAACTCCCACAGAGTCTAAATCAAAGAAGTCCAACAATTCTTATCCCGTGGATACATGCCCAAATAAATTTATGAAATCAAACTCAAATCCCAATCCCTGATAGCCCAAACCCTTCTCAGTGGATGGTTCATATAGATCCCTAGCAAACTCGAGCCATATCTCTAGCAGGTATGCCTCCACATCAATTAAAATAGAACAAATTAAAGATAATTCAATCTTAATCATTGGTGGATTATAGATTCTTATCCCCAGTCGATCTTCTTTCCACAAATCATATAATCAAATCAAAATCAAACCTTATCCCCAGCAGATTTTCTTCTTCTTTGCCCTGGACATAGACCACTCACATGTCATGTCCAATGCATGTGTGATCCCCTTGTGGATCTCTGTCCATGTCCTTGGCAAGGAATTCTCATCAAATTTTATTTCTTTTCTTATGCACACCTTTAATGCTTCAACCAAAAGCTTAATAAAGTATTCATTCAAATTACATCATCTTAACACTATAATCAACATTTTATGATTTGTGATGGTGCAAGCTCAAACTAACTATACAATATCATGCTAAAGATATTATAGTGTGAATTCACACTATATATTATAATATAATATATGATGTTATATTATAATTTGCTATAATATATTATATTGTCTAACGTTACTCCTCATTAGAATCACTTAATGGGAACAAATAATAAAGTTTTCTCAAAATATGAATAATGTTCATTTTAAATGTAAAATTATTATTTTTCTATCAGAAATGGTACAAAATAGCATAATTTTAGTGTTGCTTCTTGGTGTGAGCCATGAATTTGGCCAAATTCATCCATCTCAACCTTCAAATTAACATTTTAAGTGAGTTTTGACCCAATGTATTATAACAAAAGAAAAACATGCTAAAATGTACAATAACACTTAGTAACACACCACCACATTCATATATATATGGTTATATTTTTATGTACATTATATTTTAATATGCTTTTTATAATATATTATCTTACAAAACACCTTAAAATGAATCACTTTAAGCAAAAAATTTATAAAATTTGGTTGAAAAGTGAACATTTATTTTGGATGCAAAATTAAATTCTTTTGATTAAATGACACACCATACAATGATGTTCCTAAAGCTTACCTTAAATTTGGCCAAATCCATCATCTCGACCTATTTTACTTTTATGAATTATACCAGTACAAACTCAACTACATCATATTATAACAAACTAAAATATGCTAAACAACAAGCAGTAATGCGCAATAGTATGTTATAATGCATGATGCTACACTATGTTATGTCATTCTATATTATAATACACTATGACATATTATATTATATTATATTGCATATCACATCACAATGGATTGCTTAATATAAAAAATCATAAAATTAGTTTAAACAATAAAAACTATAGATTTTAGTTGTATCACTTACATATTTTAAGTTGAAATAATATATTATGTTGCCATGCTCTACCTATTATGAATTTGGCCAAATTCCACCATTTTAAAGTCTCACTTAACTACAACATATAATATTTATTTTGAACATAAAATCTTAGTTTTTAGACTACAGGTGGCGTAGCACACCTTTGGTACTACAACCTATTTCCCAGTTCAAATTTAATAAACTTCATCATCTTATTTATTAAATCAATATTTGTATGATTTATACTAATATAAACTATAGGGCACAACACCATAATATACTAAATCATTTCAAAACTTCTTATAACATTCAAAACACATCCTACATGCCCAAATATATGATGATACATTATACTATATATGGTATTATAATATGATTTAGGGTTAGGGTTTAGGATATTCAAATCTCTAATAGTCAAGAGATAGTCACTTGAAGACATTTTCTTTAACTACCATAACTATGTTAGGATTAGGTCATTCTTTAGATCTACTCCTAATGACATCTTTATTCAAGGTTTAAGGTTAGTTTAAGATTTTTACGGTTTGCGTAGGGATTAGGGTTTAGGTTTAAGGGTTTGGGGTTAAGGGTTTAGGGTTGTAGGTTTTAGCAATTAGGGTTTATGGTTTTAGGGTTTAGGGCTTAGGGTTTCATTTTTTAATGTTTAGTGTTTAAGGTTTATGATTTAGGGTTTAGGGTTTAGGGTTTAAGGTTTATTGTTTAGGGTTTATGTTTTAGGTTTAGGGTTTAAGTTTTAGTTTAGGGTTTAGGGTTTAAGGGCTTTTTTTAACAAAGAATAAATTCCAATTAAATATTTATTCTTTTTGATTTAGTCAACCAAGTAGCATCCATAAGTTTTCTAAGACACAAGCGATGAAATTGATAAATACTCCAGAGAATTGGGAAAGATATAAAGTGGCCTGTAGAGATTCTAAGAAAGGAGTATATGATGAAAAAATATTTAGCTTTTAGTGATTTATACAATATATTAGATACCAAAGATGGTAAAAGATGTATGTATAAGTCTGCCAACCAAAGAGATAGGAGAAGTAAAGATATAGTTCAAGTGAGGTGTATTAAGGATGAAAATAATAAAATACTTTTTTTAGAAAAGGATATTGAAAATAGGTGGATGAGGTATTTTGATAAACTTTCAATGAAGGATTTGAAAGTACGATTGATTTTAGCAACCTTAATACCCTAAAAAATAGAGAATTTCATTTTTATTGTTGTATTAGTAAATCTGAAGTTAGTGAAGCTTTAAAGAAAATGAAATGTGGAAAAGCGATGGGGCGGATAATATTCCAATAGAAGTGTGGAAATGTTTAGGAGATCAAGGAATTTCTTGGCTTACAAATCTTTTAATGTCATTTTAAAGACTAAAAGAT
The DNA here is from genome assembly GCA_021442155.1 of Cymbidium sinense. Taxonomy (NCBI): domain Eukaryota; kingdom Viridiplantae; phylum Streptophyta; class Magnoliopsida; order Asparagales; family Orchidaceae; genus Cymbidium; species Cymbidium sinense. The sequence continues at coordinate 293,292,251 of CM038214.1, read as the reverse complement.
GCCATATGAGTGGAGAAAGAGTTTGTTGGTTCTATATTTAAGAATAAAGGTGATGCACAAAAGCGTGCAAATTATAGAGGAATTAAGTTAATGTGCCATACATTAAAATTATGGGAGAAAGTAATTGAGCATAGGTTATGATGTGATCAGAAGTTTCTCACAATTAGTTTGGTTTCATGCCAGGTAGATCTACTATGGATGTTATACATTTGTTAAGGGTTTGATGGAGAAGCATAGAGAAAGTAAGGAGGATCTACATATGATATTTATTGATTTAGAGAAAGCTTATGATAAAGTTCAAGAGATGTTCTTTGGAGAGTTCTAGAGAAATAATAATATTGGTTAAATTCAAGTCATTAAGGATATGTATACTAGAGTTGTTACTTGTGTCCAAACATAAGGAGGATTGACAAAATATTTTCCTATTTTAGTTGGATTACATCAAGGATCAACATTAAGCCCTTATCATTTTACTTTAGTTATGGATGTTCTTACTAGGCATTTACAAGAAGATGTACCTTGGTGTATGCTTTTTGCTGATGACATTCTTCTTGTTGATAAGACTAGAGAGGGAGTCCAACAAAAACTTGAATTATGGAGGTCAACTCTAGAGTCTAAAGGTTTTCATTTAAGTAGATCTAAAACTGAATATATGGAGTGTAATTTTAGTTATAGAAGTTAGTGGTAGTGTTGTGACATTAGTGAATAAGTCATTAATAAGAGTAGCGTTTATATTTAGGCTCTATTGTTCAAAAGATGGTGAAATAGATGGAGATGTTATTAGTAGAATTCAAGTTGGATGGTTGAAGTGGAGGAATGCATCGGCCTATTATGTGATATAAAAGTTCCAACTTAAACTTAAGGGAAAATTTTATAAGATGGTGGTAAGACAATGACTTATGGTGCGAGAATGTTGGCCAATAAAAGAGAACCATAAGACAAAGTTAAGTGTTATAGAGATGAGGATTCTTAGGTGGATGAGTGGCTTTACTCTTAGAGATAGAATGCAAAATGAGTATATTCGATAAAAAGTTGGAGTAGCTCCAGTGGTAGATAAGATTAGGGAGAGTCGTCTTAGATGGTTTGGCCACATAAAGCATCGGTCGTCCGATGACCCGATTAGGGGAGTAGATGCATTAGATTTGCCTTATGTTAAGAAAGGTAGAGTTAGACCTAAAAATACTTGGTTAAGATGTAAAAATAATGATCTTAGTATACATGATTTAAATGAGAATTTGACACATAATAAGACGTAATGGAGAAGAAGGATTCATGTAGCCGACCTCACCTAGTGGGATTAACGCTTGTTGTTGTTGTTGTTGTTATTGTTGTTTAGGTTTATTTTATTTTTATTTTAGGTTTAGGTTTTTTTAATTTAGGGTTTAGGTTGCATTTTGTATTTAATTTTAGGCTTATTTTTTAAGTTTAAGTTCTTATTTAGTTTTTATTTATTTTATTTTTAATTTATTTTATTTTTCTTTTAGGTTTAGTTTTTATTTTATTGAGGTTTTTTATTTTTTAGCTTAGTTTAGGTTTTATTTATTTTATTTTAGTTTAATTTTTAATTTTTATTTTATTTTCTTCTTAGGTTTTGGTTTAGGTTTTAGTTTATGTTTTATTTTATTTTATTATTTTATTTTAATTTTATTTTATGTTTTTTAATTTATTTATTTTTATGTTTTATTTAGTTTAGGTTTAGCTTTTTAGCTTTTAGGATTTAAGGTTTAGGGCTTAGTGTTAGTTGAGGGTTTAGTGTTTAGGGTTTAGGGTTTGGGGTTTATGATTTAGGGTTTAGGGTTAAGGGTTAAGGGTTAAGGGTTAAGGGTTTAGGGTTTAGGTTTTAGGGTTTAGGGTTTAGGGTTTAGGTTTTAGGGTTTCAAATTTAAGGCTTAGGGTTTTTGGGTTTAGGGTTTAGGTTTTAGGGTTTAGGGTTTATGTCTTTACTCTAAGGTTCAGGTTTTAGTTTAGGGTTTAGGGTTTTTGTTTTTTTTAACAGATAATAAATTCAACTTCAACATTTCTTATTTTTGATTTCATTTACCAAGTAACACACCAAGTTTTCTATGAAGCAAGCGATGACATAGATCAAAACATGAGCATGCATAGAGAAAATTAAAATCCCTAGATAACTAGAGGCATCTCCACTGTAAAGACATAGTTAAATAAGCAGTTGATCGGATCTAGCATTCTTTAATTTGTCCAGTTCCCATCAGAACCACCATCGCCTCTCGAGTAGCGGGATTCACCATCATATCCCCGATCTCTCTCTCATCCACCACCACGATTGAAACCTACATCGCTCATTCGGCCTTCATAATAACCATTGCTCTGACCATCACCTAAATATCCACTAGCACCTCTAGATCTTCCACCCTTCTTGCGATAATGTCTAGCCTCACCTCATCCATCAGGATCTAGGCGAGCCTAGTTAATGGTGATGTTCCCGCCATAAAGTTTATGCCCATTCTTAGGGTTTAAGTTTATTAAGTTTTAAAGTTTTGGTTTATTTTTTAATTTATTTAGTTACTTTAGATTTAAGTTTAGGGTTTGGGGTTTATGGTTAGGTTTCATGTTTTAGGGTTTATGCTTTTAGGGTTTAGGGTTTAGGGTTAGGGTTTAGGGTTTAGGGTTTTATGGTTTAGGGTTTTAAGGATTAGGGTTTACTGTTAAGGTTTAGGCTTTAGGCTTTAGGTTTTATTATTTTCAGGGTTTAGGGATTATGATTTAGGGTTTAGGGTTTATGGTTTTTAGGGTTTAAGGTTTAGGGTCTAGAATTTTAGGTGTAAGGTTTAGGGTTTAAAATTTAGGGTTTAGGTCTTAGGGTTTAAGACTTAGGGTTTAGGGTTAGTTTAGGTTTATGGTTTAAGTTTAGAAAGGTTTAGAGTTTTAGGTTTAGGTTTAGGGTTTAGGTTAGTTTAAACTTTAAGGTTAATTTAGATTATAGTTTAAAACTTTAGGGTTTAGGGTTTTGGGTTTAGGGTTTAAGGTTTTGGGTTAGGTTAGGGCTTAAGGTTTAGGGTTATTTTAGGGTTTAGGGTTTAGGGCATAGGGTTTTAGGGTTTAGGGTTTAGGATTACGATTATGCTTTAGGGTTTAGGGTTAATTTAGGGCTTGGGGTTTAGGGATTTTTAGGGGTTTAGGGTTAGTTTTATGGTTTAGGGTTTTGGGTTTAGGGCTTAGGATTTAGGGTTTAGTATTTAGTGTTTTGGGTTTAAGGTTTAGGGTTTTTTTTAAATTAAGTAAACTAGTATGTTTAGGTTTATGTAGTTTATTTTATATTTATTTTACTTTTTTTATTTTTTATTTTTATTTAGGTTTATTTTTTTATTTTTATTTAATGTAGTTTATTTATTTTAGGTTTATTTATTTTAGTTTATGTTTTTAAATTTAGTTTATTTTTTAGGTTTAAGTTTAGGTTTCTATTTATATTGTAGTTTAGTTTTATTTTTATTTTATTTTTTAGGTTTAGGTTTTATTTTCTATTTTTAAGTTCAGGTTTATGTTTATATTTTATTTTTTTAGGTTTAGGTTTTAGGTTTTTATTTTAGGTTTATTTTTATATTTTATTTTTAGTTTAGGTTTAGGTTTATTTTTAGTTTATTTTATTTTATTTAGTTTAGGGTTTACGTTTAGTTTTTTTTAGGTTTAGATTTAGTTTTTATTTATTTTAATTTAGGTTTAGGTTTATTTTATTTTGTTTATTTTAGGTTTAGGTTTTTTTTAGCTTAGGGTATATGTCTTAATTTTTTTAATTTTTTTGGTCTTATTTTTAAGTTTATTTTTTAGGTTTAGGTTTTTATTTTGTTTTTATTTTATTTTAATTTAGGTTTATTTTATTTTAATTTTATGTTTAGTTTTTATTTAATATAGGTTTTTTATTTTTAGGTTTATTTTAATGTGTATTTTAGTTTGTGTTTTTATTTATTTTATTTTATTTTATTTTATTTTATTTTATATTTTATATTTTATTTTATTTTTATGATTAGGATTACATTTAGGCTTTTTATTTTATTTTCTACTTTATTTGTGTTTATGTTTATTTATTTATTTTATTTTTAGGTTTTTAGGTCTTTAGGGTTTAGGGTTTAGGGTTTAGGGTTTGGGGTTTAGGGTTTAGGGTTTAAGGTTTGGGGTCTAGACATTCGGCTTTAGTGTTGTAGGTTTTATGGTTTAAGGTTTTGGGTTTAGGGTTTAGGGTTTAGGGCTTAGTGTTTTAGGGTTTAGGGTTTAGGGTTTAGGGATTAGGGTTTTAAAGTTTAGGTTTTAGGGTTTAAAGTTGAAGGTTAGGGTTTTAATTAAATTTTTTTTCAATTTTTTTATTTTTATAAAATTCATTAAACTAGTAGATATAGGTTTATTTTATTTTATTTATTTAGGTTTAATTTAATTTAATTTAATTTAGTTAATGTATTTTAGGTTTATTTATTTTAATTAGGTTTTGGGTTAGGCTTATTTTTTGTTTAGTTTTATTTTTATTTTATTTTTTATGTTTTAGTTTTATTTTTATTTTTAGTTCTATGTTTAAGTTTTATTTTATTATTTTTTTAGGTTTTAGGTTTTTATTTTAGGTTTATTTTTAGGTTTAGGTTTATTTTTAGTTTATTTTATTTTATTTAGGGTTTTGGTTTAAGTTTTATTTATTTTAGTTTAGATTATTTTAGTTTAGGTTTATGTCTATTTTACTTTTATTTTAGGTTTATGTTTTTTTTAGTTTAGGGTTTAGGTTTTTTTTTATATTTATTTTTAGGTTTAAGTTTTAGGTTTTGAATTTTATTTAGTTTTTATTTAATTTTAATTTTGGTTTTTTTATTTTAGCCTTTATTTTATTTAGGAATTTTAGTTTTTTTACTTTAGTTTAAATTTTTATTTATTTTATTTTATTTAAGTTTTTATTTTTTTTTATTTTTAGGTTTAGGTTTTAGTTTAAGATTTTATTTTAATTTATTTTTCTATTTGATTTATTTCTATTTTTTTTTGGTTTAGGTTTTTTAATTTATTTTGATTTTTTTAGTTTAGGTTTAGGGTTTAGGGCTTAGGGTAAGTTGAGGGTGTAGAATTTAGGGTTTAGGATTAGTTGAGGGTTTAGAGTTTAGGGTTTAAGGTTTATGGTTTAGGGTTTAGGGTTTAGTTTTTAGGGTTTAGGTTTAGAGTTTATACTTTTAGGGTTTAGGGTTTAAGGTTAAGGGTTTATGGTTTTTAGGGTTTAGGGTTTAAGGTTTAGGGTTTAGGTTTTAGGTCTAGGGTTCAAGTTTTAGTTTAGGGCTTAGGGTTTTTAGTTTTTCACTTTTTTATCAGAGAAAAAATTCAGATTCAATATTTCTTCTTTTTGATTTCATCAACCAATTAACATACCAAGTTTTCTAGGATAAAAGCGATGACATAGATAAAAATGAGCACACATAGAACAAATTAATAACCATATATAACTAGAACTGTCTAAATAATAAAAACATAGTTCCATAAACAGCAGATCGAATCGGAGGTTCTTTGGTTTCTCGGTTCCCATTAGAACCACGACCTCTCAAGTAGTGGGATCACCATCCTATCCCGATCTCTCCATCCACCACCACCACGGCTATAATCCGTCGCTCCTCCTCCATAACCACCACTTTTATAACCACCTCCATATAGGCATCTCCGGACCTCCACCGTGATACCATTTTAGCCTTCACCCCTTTAGATCTAGGCGAGGGTTGATGGTGATCACTTAGGTTGCCCATTCTCAGGGTATAGGTTTAGGTTTATTATGTTTTAGGGTTTAGGTTTATTTTTTAATTTATTTAGTTACTTTAGGTTTAGGTTTAGGGTTTGAGTTTAGGGTTTAGGGTTTACGATTTATGGTAATGGTTTAAGGTTTAGAGTTTAGGGTGTAGGGTTTAGGGTTTAAGGTTTAGGGTTTAAGATTAGGATTTAGTGTTTAGGGTTTAGGGTTTAGGGTATAGGGTTTTTAGGATTTAGGGTTTAGGGTTGTAGGTTTAGAGTTGTAGGTTTAGGGTTTAGGGTTTAGTGTTAGTTTTAGGGGTTAGGGTTTAGGATTTAGGGTTTAGGGTTTTTTTAAATTAACTCATATGTTTAGGTTTATTTATTTTATTTATTTTGTTTTTATTTATTTAGTTTATTTTAATTTTTTTATTTTTATTTAGTTTTGTTTATTTATTTTAGTTTAGGTTTTTTATTTTAGTTTATTTTTTACATTTAAGTTTTTTTTTTGTACGTTTAGATTTTACTTTTTATTTTTAAATTTAGGTTTAGGTTTCTATTTTATTTTCTTAGGTTTTGGTTTTAGGTTTATATTTTGAGTTTATATTTTATTTTTTATTTTTTTGTTTTATTTTATTTTTATTTTTATTCTATTTTATTATATTTAGTTTAGGATTAGTTTACTTTAGGTTTAAGTTTAGGTTTTGTTTATTTTAGTTTAGTTAATTTTTTTACGTCAGGTTTATTTTATTTTATTTATTTTATTTTTATTTTTGGTTTAGATTTTTATTAGTTTAGTGTTTAGGTTTAGGTTTTTATTTAGTTTTTATTTTATTTTATTCTTAGGTTTATTTTATTTTTTAGTTTAGTTTAGGTTTTTCTTTATTCTATTATAGATTATTTTTATTTTTTATTTTATTTTTAGGTTTGGGTTTAGTTTTTAATTTAAGCTTTTTATTTAATGTTGTAGGTATTATTTATTTATTTTATTTTTATGTTTTATTTAGTTTAGGCTTAGGATTTTAGGTTTTAGGTTTTAGGGTTTAGGGTTTAGGGTTTAGGGTTTAGGGTTTAGGGTTCAGGGTTTTAGGGTTTAAGGTTTTAAGGTTTAGGGTTTAGGATTATGGTTTAAGATTTAGGGTTTAAGGTTTAGTGTTTAGGCCTTATGGTTTAGGATTTTTAAGGTTTAGGGCTTAGCCTTTTGGGTTAGTTCAAGGTTTAGGGTTTATGGTTCAGGCTTTAGTTTAAGGTTTTTATTTATGGTTTAGGGTTTAGGGTTAGTTTATGGTTTAAGGTATAGGGTTTTATGGTCAGGGTTAGGATTTAGTGTTTAGGGTTTAGGGTTTAGGGACTAAGGTTTTTTAAGGTTGTAGGTTTATGGTTAGTTTTAGGGTTCAGGGTTTTAGGTTTAGGGTTTAGGAATTAGGGTTTAGGGCTAAGGGTCTTTTTTAAAAAAAAAAAATAAGTAAACCCATAGGTTTTGGTTTATTTAGTTTATTTTTTTATTTTTGTTTTAGTTTATTTTTTAAGTTTAGGTTTAGCTTCATGTTTAATTTTTAGGCTTAGGTTTTATTTTTTTTTTAGGTTTATATTTTATTTTTTTAGATTTAGGTTTTTGGTTTTCATTTTAGGTTTATTTTTAGATTTTATTTTTTAGTTTAGGTTTGGGTTTATTTTTAGTTTATTTTATTTTATTTATTTTAGGTTTAGGTTTAACTTATTTTAGGTTTTGGTTTAAGTTTTATTTATTTTAATTTTGGTTTAAGTTTATTTTATTTTATTTATTTTATGTTTAGGTTTTTTTAGTTTAGGGTTTAGGTCTTATTTTTTATTTATTTTTAGGTTTATTTTTTAGGTTGAGGTTTTTATTTAGTTTTTATTATATTATATTTTAGGTTTACTTTATTTATTTTTAATGTGTAGTATTTATTTTATTTAGGTTTATTATTGTTAGGTTTATTTTATTTTTTTAGTTTTGTTTAGGTTTTTGTTTATTTTATTTTAGTTTAGTTTTTATTTCTTATTTTATTTTATTTTTAGCTTTACGTTTAGGTTTTGGTTTAGGTATTAGTGTAGGTTTTTAGTTTATTTTATTTTATTATTATATTTTGGTTTAGGAATTTTATTTATTTTATTTTTAGGTTTTATTTTGTTTAAGTTTAGGTTTTTAGGTTTTTAGGGTTTAAGGTATAGGGTTTAGGGTTTGGGGTTTAGGGCTTAGGGTTTAGGGTTGTAAGTTTAGGATTTTTTTATTTTTTATTTTTTATTTTTTTAAATTAAGTAAACAGGTAGATTGAGGTTTATTTAGTTTACTTAGTTTATTTTTTTATTTATTTTAGTTTATTATATTTTTTAATTTTTATGTTGGTTTATTTTTATTTTTATTTAGATTAGTTAATTTATTTTAGGTTTATTTATTTTAGATTTTTCAGGTTTAGATTTAGGTTTAGGTCTATTTTTTAGTTTAGTTTCATTTTTATTTTATTTTTTAGGTTTAGGTTTTATGTTTTATTTTTAGGTTTATGTTTAGGTTTGTATTTTATTTTTTTAGGTTGAGCTTTTAGGTTTTTATTTTAGGTTTATTTTTAGGTATTATTTTTTAGTTTAGGTTTAGGTTTATTTTTTATTTATTTTATTTTATTTAGTTTAGGTTTAGGTTTAAGTTTAGTTTATTTTAGGTTTAGGTTTAGGTTTTATTTATTTTAGTTTAGTTTATCTTACTTTATTTTTAAGTTTATTTTATTTTTATTTTAGGTTTAGTTTATTTTAGATTAGGGTTTAGGTTTTATTTTTTATTTATTTTTAGGTTTATTTTTTAGGTTTATGTTTTTATTTAGTTTTTCTTTAATTATATTTTAGGTTTATTTTATTTTTATTTTATGTTTCGTTATTATTTTATTTAGGTTTTTAATTTTTTTAGTTTAGTTTAGATTTTTATTTTATTTTTATTTTAATTTATTTTTTAATTTTTTATTTAAATTTTTTTAGGTTTAGGTTTTAATTTATGTTTTTATTTTATTTTATTTTTTCATTTTATTTTTTTTAGGTTTTTCTATTAATTTTTTTTAAGTTTTATTTAGTTTAGGTTTTGTCTTTTAGCTTTATAGGGTTTAGGGTTTAGGGTTTAGGTTTTAAGTTTTATTTTAGGTTTATTTTTAGGTTTTATTTTTAAGTTTAGGTTTAAGTTTATTTTTAGTTTATTCTATTTTATATAGTTTTGAGTTTAGGTTTAGTTTATTTTAGGTTTAGGTTTAGGTTTTATTTATTTTAATTTAGTTTATTTTAATTTAGGTTTAGGTTTATTTTATTTTATTTATTTTATTTTTATTTTAGGCTTAGTTTTTATTTTTAGTTTAGGGTTTTGGTTTTATATTTTATTTTGTTTTTGGTTTTATTTTTAAGTTTATTTTTTAAGTTTATGTTTTTATTTGATTTTATTTTTATTTTATTTTATTTTTATTTTATGTTAAGTTTTTATTTTATTTACGTTTTTATTCTTAGGTTTATTTTATATTTTTTAGTTTAGTTTAGGTCTTTATTGATTTATTTTTAGTTTATTTTATTTTATTTTTAGGTTTAGGTTTAAGTTTTAGTGTAGGTTTTTATTTTATTTTTTATTTTATTTTATTTAGGTTTAGGTTTTTTTAATTATTTTATTTTTAGGTTTTATTTTATTTAGGTATAGTTTTTAAGGTTTTTGGGTATATGGTTTAGGGTTTAGGTTTTAGAGTTTAGGGTTTCAGGTTAGGGTTTAGTGTTTAGGATTTAGGGTTTAGTATTTAGGCTTTAGGTTATATGGTTTTTACGGTTTAGGGTTTAAGGTTAGCTTAGGGTTTAGGGTAAGTTATGGTTTTAGGGTTTAAAGTTTAGTGTTCAGGATTAAGGGTTTAAGATTTTTAAGGTTTAAGGTTTAGGGTTTAGGGTTTAGGTTAGTTTAGGGTTTAGGATTTAGAGTTTAGGGTTAAGGACTTAAGGTTATTTAGGGTTTGGTGTTTAGGGTTTAGGGTTTAGGGTTTAGTGTTCAAGGTTTAAGGTTTAGGTTTTTGTTTATGGTTTAAAATTTTTGGTTTATTTTTTAATAGAGAGAATAAATTCATATTCAACATTTCTTCTTTTAGATTTCATCAACCAAGTAAAATACCAAGTTTTCTAAGACACAAGCGATGACATAAATAAAAAATGAGCACGCCTTGAGCAAATCAAATGCTCTAGATAACTAAAATTGTCTCTATTGTAAAGACATAGTTCCATAAGTAGTAGATCAAATTGATCATTCTTTAGTTTCTCTAGTTCCCCCCAGAACCACCCGACCTCTGTAAGGATCCACCATCATATCCCCGATCTCTTCTGCCACCACCACCATATAACCTCCATCTCCTCCAGCCTCCATATCAACCCACTCGACCACTTCCATATACTAGTAGCTCTCCACCACCACTATGATAATTGTAGCCTGCCTTGTCCCTCTTGCTAGATTGAGCTAGTGAAGGTGATGTTCATCAGGTTTTGCCCATTCTTAAGTTTCAAGTTTAGGTTTATGATTATTAGGTTTTAGGTTTTAAGTTTATTATTTAATTTATTTAGTTGCATTAGGTATAGGTTTATGGTTTGGGGTTTAGAGTTTAGTGTTTAGGGTTAGGGTTTAGTGTTTAGGGTTTAGGGTTTAGGGTTTATGGTTTTTTAGGGTTTAGGATTTAGGGTTGTAGGTTTAGGGTTTAGGGTTTAACGTTTTGGTTTGGGGTTAAGGCTTTAGAGTTTAAGTTTTTTTAAAAAAAAATTTAGTGAAGTGGTAGGTTTAGGTTTATTTATTTTATTTAGTTTATGTTTAATTCATTTTAGTTTATTTTATTTTTTGTTTTTATTTAGGTTTATTTTTTATTTTTATTTATTTTAGTTTATTTATTTTAGGCTTATTTATTTTAGTTTATAATTTAGGTTTAGGTTTAGGATTAAGATTATTTTTTAGTTAAGTTTTATTTTTATTTTATTTTTTAGGTTTAGGTTTTATTTTTTTCTTTTTAGGTTTAGGTTTAGGTTTCTATTTTATTTTTTTAAGTTGAGGTTTTAGGTTTTTATTTTAGTTTGGCTTTTTGGTTTTTGTTCAGTTTAAGTTTAGGTTTATTTATAGTTTATTTTATTTTAATAAGTTTAGTTTTAAGTTTAGGTTTAGTTTTTTTTTGGATTAGGTTTAGGTTTTATTTATTTTCTTTTAGGTTTAGCTTTATTTTATTATGTTTATTTTATATAATATTTTTAGGTTTAGGTTTTTTTTTTTCCTTTAGGGTTTAGGTTTTTTTTTTTCCTTTAGGGTTTAGGTTTTATTTATTTTTAGGTTTATTTTAAGGTTTATTTTTTAGCTTT